>WOVY01016060.1:0-645314 GCA_013436015.1 Rhipicephalus annulatus
AACAACAACAATTGCTCCTCTACAAGGTCGTTCATCCAGTGTATTGAATATTACATTATAAAATTAGTGCCAACCGTTGGTAGCGTGGCCGAGCGGTCTAAGGCGCTGGTTTAAGGCACCAGTCTCTTCGGGGGCGTGGTTCGAATCCCACCGCTGCCAATACTTTTTATTGCTCCTCTACAAGGTCGTTCATCCAGTGTATTGATATTACATTTAAAATAGTGCCAACCGTTGGTAGCGTGGCCGAGCGGTCTAAGGCGCTGGTTTAAGGCACCAGTCTCTTCGGGGGCGTGGGTTCGAATCCCACGCTGCCAATATTTTTATTGCTCCTCTACAAGGTCGTTCATCCAGTGTATTGAATATTACATTATAAAATAGTGCCAACCGTTGGTAGCGTGGCCGAGCGGTCTAAGCGCTGTTTAAGGCACCCAGTCTCTTCGGGGGCGTGGGTTCGAATCCCACCGCTGCCAATATTTTTATTGCTCCTCTACAAGGTCCGTTTCATCCAGTGTATTGAATATAACATAAAATAGTGCCAACCAACCGTTGGTAGCGTGGCCGAGCGGTCTAAGGCGCTGGTTTAAGGCACCAGTCTCTTCGGGGGCGTGGGTTCGAATCCCACCGCTGCCAATATTTTTTGCTCCTCTACAAGGTCGTTCATCCAGTGTATTGAATATTACATTATAAAATATGCCAACCGTTGGTAGCGTGGCCGAGCGGTCTAAGGCGCTGGTTTAAGGCACCAGTCTCTTCGGGGCGTGGGTTCGAATCCCACCGCCAATATTTTTATTGCTCCTCTACAAGGTCGTTCATCCAGTGTATTGAATATTACATTATAAAATAGTGCCAACCGTTGGTAGCGTGGCCGAGCGGTCTAAGGCGCTGGTTTAAGGCACCAGTCTCTTCGGGGGCGTGGGTTCGAATCCCACCGCTGCCAATATTTTTATTGCTCCTCTACAAGGTCGTTCATCCAGTGTATTGAATATTACATTATAAAATAGTGCCAACCGTTGGTAGCGTGGCCGAGCGGTCTAAGGCGCTGGTTTAAGGCACCAGTCTCTTCGGGGGCGTGGGTTCGAATCCCACCGCTGCCAATATTTTTATTGCTCCTCTACAAGGTCGTTCACCCAGTGTATTGAATATTACATTATAAAATAGTGCCAACCGTTGGTAGCGTGGCCGAGCGGTCTAAGGCGCTGGTTTAAGGCACCAGTCTCTTCGGGGGCGTGGGTTCGAATCCCACCGCTGCCAAAATTTTTTATTGCTCCTCTACAAGGTCGTTCATCCAGTGTATTGAATATTACATTATAAATAGTGCCAACCGTTGGTAGCGTGGCCGAGCGGTCTAAGGCGCTGGTTTAAGGCACCAGTCTCTTCGGGGGCGTGGGTTCGAATCCCACCGCTGCCAAAATTTATTTGCTCCTCTACAAGGTCGTTCATTTGGTCTATTGAATATTACATTATAAAATAGTGCCAACCGTTGGTAGCGTGGCCGAGCGGTTCTAAGGCGCTGGTTTAAGGCACAGTCTCTTCGGGGCGTGGGTTCGAATCCACCACTGCCAAAACAATTATTGCTTCCTCTACAAGGTCATTCATCGAGTGTAATTGAATATTACATTATAAATAGTGCCAACCGTTGGTAGCGTGGCCGAGCGGTCTATGGCGCTGGTTTAAGGCACCAGTATCTTCGGGGGGCGTGGGTTTGAATCCCACCGCTGCCAATATTTTTATTGCTCCTCTACAAGGTCGTTCATCCAGTGTAATTCAATATTACATTATAAAATAGTGCCAACCGTTGGTAGCATGGCCGAGCGGTCTAAGGCACTGGTTTAGGCACCAGTCTCTTTCGGGGGCGTGGGTTCGAATCCCACCGCTGCCAAACATTTATTGCTCCTCTACAAGGTCATTCATCCAGGGTATTGCAATATTACATTATAAAAATAGTGCCAACCGTTGGGTAGCGTGGCCGAGCGGTCTAAGGCGCTGGTTAAGGCACCAGTCTCTTCGGGGGCGTGGTTCGAATCCACCACTGCCAAACAATTATTGCTCCTCACAAGGTCTTCATCGAGTGTATTGAATATTACATTATAAAATAGTGCCAACCGTTGGTAGCGTGGCCGAGCGGTCTATGGCCGCTGGTTTAAGGCACCAGTTCTCTTGGGGGCGTGGGTTCGAATCCACCGCTGCCAAATATTTTTATTGCTCCTCTACAAGGTCAGTTCATCTAGTGTATTGAATATTACATTATAAAATAGTGTCCACCGTTGGTAGCGTGGCCGAGCGGTCTATAAGGCGCTGGTTTAAGGTAACCAGTCTCTTCGGGGGGCATGGGTTCGAATCCCACCACTGCCAAAAATTTATGCCTCCTCTACAAGGTCATTCATCCAGTGTATTGAATATTACAATATAAAATAGTGCCAACCGTTGGTAGGGTGGCCGGCGGTGCTAGGCGCTGGTTTAAGGCACCAGTCTCTTCGGGGGCGTGGGTTCGAATCCCACCGCTGCCAATATTTTTATTGCTCATTACAAGGTCGTTCATCCAGTGTATTGAATATTACATTATAAAATAGTGCAACCGTTGGTAGCGTGGCCGAGCGGTCTACGGCGCTGGTTTAAGGGACCAGTCTCTTTGGGGGCGTGGGTTCGAATCCCATCACTGCCAAAACATTTATTGCTCCTCTACAAGGTCATTCATCCAGTGTATTGAATATTACATTATAAAATGTGCCAACCGTTGGTAGCGTGGCCGAGCGGTCTATGGCGCTGGTTTAAGGCACCAAGTCTCTTGGGGGGCATGGGTTCGAATCCCACCGCTGCCAATATTCTTATTGCTCCCTCTACAAGATCGTTCATCCAGTGTATTGAATATTACAATATAAAATAGTGCCTACCGTTGGTAGCGTGGCCGAGCGGTCTAAGGTGCTGGTTTAAGGCACCAGTCTCTCGGGGCGTGGGTTCGAATCCCAACCGCTGCCAAAACATTTATTGCTCCTCTACAAGGTCATTCATCCAGTGTATTGAATCTTACATTATAAAATAGTGCAACCGTTGGTAGCGTGGCCGAGCGGTTTAAGGCGCTGGTTTAAGGCACAGTCTCTTCGGGGGCGTGGGTTCGAATCCCACCGCTGCCAATATTCTTATTGCTCCTCTACAAGATCGTTCATCCAGTGTATTGAATGTTACATTATAAAATAGCGCCAACCAGTTGGTAGCGTGGCCCGAGCGGTCTAAGGCGCTGGTTTAAGGCACCAGTCTTTTCGGGGGCGGGGGTTCGAATCCCACCGCTGCCAATATTTTTATTGCTCCTCTACAAGGTCGTTCACCCAGTGTATTGAATATTACATTACAAAATAGTGCCAACCGTTTGGTAGCGTGGCCGAGCGGTCTAAGGCGCTGGTTTAAGGCACCAGTCTCTTCGGGGGCGTGGGTTCGAATCCCACCGCTTCCAATATTTTTATTGCTCCTCTACAAGATCGTTCATCCAGTGTATTGAATGTTACATTATAAAATAGCGCCAACCATTGGTAGCGTGGCCGAGCGGTCTAAGGCGCTGGTTTAAGGCACCAGTCTTTTCGGAGGTGGGGGTTCGAATCCACCGCTGCCAATATTTTTATTGCTTCTCTACAAGGTCGTTCACCCAGTGTATTGAATATTACATTATAAAATAGTGCCAACCGTTGGTAGCGTGGCCGAGCGGTCTAAGGCGCTGGTTTAAGGCACCAGTCTCTTCGGGGGCGTGGGTTCGAATCCCACCGCTGCCAATATTTTTATTGCTCCTCTACAAGGTCGTTCATCCACTGTATAGAATATTACATTATAAAATAGTGCCAAACCGTTGGTAGCGTGGCCGAGCGGTCTAAGGCGCTGGTTTAAGGCACCAGTCTCTTCGGGGGCGTGGGTTCGAATCCCACCGCTGCCGAAACATTTATTGCTCCTCTACAAGGTCATTCATCCAGTGTATTCAATATTACATTATAAAATAGTGCCAACCGTTGGTAGCATGGCCGAGCGGTCTAAGGTGCTGGTTTAAGGCACCAGTCTCTTCGGGGGCGTGGGCTCGAATCCCACCGCGGCCAAAACATTTATTGCTCCTCTACAAGGTCGTTCATCCAGTGTATTGAATATTACATTATAAAATAGTGCCAACCGTTGGTAGCGTGGCCGAGCGGTCTAAGGCGCTGGTTTAAAGCACCAGTCTCTTCGGGGGCGTGGGTTCGAATCCCACCGCTGCCAATATTTTTATTGCTCCTCTACAAGGTCGTTCATCCAGTGTATTGTATATTACATTTAAAATAGTGCCAACCGTTGGTAGCGTGGCCGAGCGGTCTAAGGCGCTGGTTTAAGGCACCAGTCTCTTCGGGGGCTGTGGGTTCGAATCCCACCGCTGCCAATATTTTTATTGCTCCTTTACAAGGTCGTTCATCCAGTGTATTGAATATTACATTATAAAATAGTGCCAACCGTTGGTAGCGTGGCCCGAGCGGTCTAAGGCGCTGGTTTAAGGCACCAGTCTCTTCGGGGGCGTGGGTTCGAATCCCCCCGCTGCCAAAACATTTAATGCTCCTCTACAAGGTCATTCATTTGGTGTATTGAATATTACATATAAAATAGTGCCAAACCGTTGGTAGCGTGGCCCGAGCGGTCTAAGGCGCTGCTTTAAGGCACCAGTCTCTTCGGGGGCGTGGGTTCGAATCCCACCACTGCCAAAACAATTATTGCTCCTCTACAAGGTCATTCATCGAGTGTATTGAATATTACATTATAAAACAGTGCCAACCGTTGGTAGCGTGGCCGAGCGGTCTATGGCGCTGGTTTAAGGCACCAGTCTCTTCGGGGGCGTGGGTTCGAATCCCACTGCTGCCAATATTTTTATTGCTCCTCTACAAGGTCGTTCATCCAGTGTATTGAATATTACATTATAAAATAGTGCCAACCGTTGGTAGCGTGGCCAGAGCGGTCTAAGGCACTGGTTTAAGGCACCAGTCTCTTCGGGGGCGTGGGTTCGAATCCCACTGCTGCCAAAACATTTATTGCTCCTCTACAAGGTCATTCATCCAGTGTATTCAATATTACATTATAAAATAGTGCCAACCGTTGGTAGCGTGGCCGAGCGGTCTAAGGCGCTGGTTTAAGGCACCAGTCTCTTCGGGGGGCGTGGGTTCGAATCCCACCGCGGCCAATATTTTATTTGCCTGAGATGCATCTTCAGAAAAAGGCAATAATCTTCCTGACAGACTTTTTAGTGGAGACCAGACTGGACAAGCGCCTATGACTGACAGCCAGAAATGAGTATTATGTAAAGTGTGGTCATGTATATACTGGCATTGGAGTGGTATGGTGTGCGTGAAAGTAGTTTATGACTGTGTGAACTGCGTGAGGAAAACTGTGTATTGACATGTTATTTGAACTGGTTTCAGTGTGTTATTATGTGTTTTTTTTCTTTTCCGTATTGTTAATTTTGGGTACCGTTCTGTATTATTATTTTATTTTTCGCTGCAGAACTCTGTGATATGGAGTAGCCGAGGGCAATAGGCTCCTCAACCTCTCCACAGAAAAACAGTTAAAACAACACAACAACAATTGCTCCTCTACAAGGTCGTTCATCCAGTGTATTGAATATTACATTATAAATTAGTGCCAACCGCTGGTAGCGTGGCCGAGCGGTCTAAGGCGCTGGTTTAAGGCACCAGTCTCTTCGGGGGCGTGGGTTCGAATCCCACCGCTGCCAATATTTTATTGCTCCTCTACAAGGTCGTTCATCCAGTGTATTGTATATTACATTTTAAAATAGTGCCAACCGTTGGTAGCGTGGCCGAGCGGTCTAAGGTGCTGGTTTAAGGCACCAGTCTCTTCGGGGGCGTGGGTTCGAATCCCACTGCTGCCAATATTTTATTGCTCCTTTACAAGGTCGTTCATCCAGTGTATTGAATATTACATTATAAAATAGTGCCAACCGTTGGTAGCGTGGCCGAGCGGTCTAAGGCGCTGGTTTAAGGCACCAGTCTCTTCGGGGGCGTGGGTTCGAATCCCACGGCTGCCAATATTTTTATTGCTCTCTACAAGGCCGTTCATCCAGTGTATTGAATATAACATTATAAAATAGTGCCAACCGTTGGTAGCGTGGCCGAGCGGTCTGAGGCGCTGGTTTAAGGCACCAGTCTCTTCGGGGCGTGGGTTCGAATCCCATCGCTGCCAATATTTTTATTGCTCCTCTACAAGGTCATTCATCCAGGGTATTCAATATTACATTATAAAATAGTGCCAACCATTGGTAGCGTGGCCGAGCGGTCTAAGGCGCTGGTTTAAGGCACCAGTCTCTTCGGGGGCGTGGGTTCGAATCCCACCGCTGCCAATATTCTTATTGCTCCTCTACAAGGTCGTTCACCCAGTGTATTGAATATTACATTACAAAATAGTGCCAACCGTTGGTAGCGTGGCCGAGCGGTCTGAGGCGCTGGTTTAAGGCACCAGTCTCTTCGGGGGCGTGGGTTCGAATCCCACCGCGTCCAATATTTTATTGCTCCTCTACAAGATCGTTCATCCAGTGTATTGAATGTTACATTATAAAATAGCGCCAACCGTTCGTAGCGTGGCCGAGCGGTCTAAGGCGCTGGTTTAAGGCACCAGTCTTTTCGGAGGCGGGGGTTCGAATCCCACCGCTGGCAATATTTTTATTGCTTCTCTACAAGGTCGTTCACCCAGTGTATTGAATATTACATTATAAAATAGTGCCAACCGTTGGTAGCGTGGCCGAGCGGTCTAAGGCGCTGGTTTAAGGCACCAGTCTCTTCGGGGGCGTGGGTTCGAATCCCACCGCTGCCAATAGAGTGGGCACGAGAGCAGTGGTCTCTGCACAGCTCTAAGCCGCTATTTCTTCACCATGCAGGCCTTCTTTGCGAACATCCTGCCGTGGTTATCAATTTGCTCTGCTGGCTTGGCGCATGTTTGTGCGCCGCTACTGACAACGAACCTCGTCAGCGTAGCCGATCAACACATGCCGAGCTCTGACGCCCCTTGGGTGCTCTTTGAGGATCCACCAGCCCCATCGACGACAGCAGCAATCGCCACCGACAGTTTTAAGAAGCAACACCTGGACACCGCCTTCAGTGGGCACGAGAGCAGTGGTCTCTGCACAGCTCTAAGCCGCTATTTCTTCACCATGCAGGCCTTCTTGCGAACATCCTGCCGTGGTTATCAATTTGCTCTGCTGGCTTGGCGCATGTTTGTGCGCCGCTACTGACAACGAACCTCGTCAGCGTAGCCGATCAACACATGCCGAGCTCTGACGCCCCTTGGGTGCTCTTTGAGGATCCACCAGCCCCATCGACGACAGCAGCAATCGCCACCGACAGTTTTAAGAAGCAACACCTGGACACCGCCTTCAGTGGGCACGAGAGCAGTGGTCTCTGCACAGCTCTAAGCCGCTATTTCTTCACCATGCAGGCCTTCTTTGCGAACATCCTGCCGTGGTTATCAATTTGCTCTGCTGGCTTGGCGCATGTTTGTGCGCCGCTACTGACAACGAACCTCGTCAGCGTAGCCGATCAACACATGCCGAGCTCTGACGCCCCTTGGGTGCTCTTTGAGGATCCACCAGCCCCATCGACGACAGCAGCAATCGCCACCGACAGTTTTAAGAAGCAACACCTGGACACCGCCTTCAGTGGGCACGAGAGCAGTGGTCTCTGCACAGCTCTAAGCCGCTATTTCTTCACCATGCAGGTGTGTACTCCTTTACTACACGCTAAAAAATCTGACAACCGCTGTCTACTGCTGTTCCCGTGCCCACGGGTGTTGTGCGAGACTCTGTGTGAATGTTTTTCAATGGCTCACACCTTGCTTTGTTCCGGCGACATTGAGACTAACCCTGGACCCAATACCCGTGCTACAACACAACAAGAATTTCATGAGTTACCCGAAAACCCTGCCGAACAAATGAATGTCTTATTCCATATGTTGAAAGACGTGCACTCGCGTTCGTTACAGAGCTCACAGTGTCAGTCTGAGCTTGCTATTGATGTAAAAGCAATTAAAGCCGGACAAAAAAACATTCACGTTGAAATTACTGGTATCCGGAAGCGGCTTGACGAATTGGAAGAAAAATCGATCAAACTGGATACTATGACTGAAGAATTAGCAAGTGTGCAAAAAGCCGTAGAAGAACTAACCGACGAGAATAACCACGTGCAATCTAGACTAACCGAGCTAGAGGACAGGTCCAGAAGGGACAATTTAATCTTTCATGGTGTTCCAGACTCTAGAGAAACGTGGCAAGAAACCGAGGCGAAATTGACGAATTCTATTTCTGCTATTCTTGACAGTTTTTCCAGCGAGTCATTTCAAAGGGTGCACCGTTTGGGTAACCCTTCACCCACTAAGTGCCGCCCCATCGTCGCCAAGTTCACTGACTTCAAAACGAAAGAGAAAGTGCTGTCACTGCGCAATCAACTTAAAGATAAGAATATTTCAGTAAGCGAAGATTTCTCTGTGGCAACGAGGCAGGCACGTAAAAAACTTATTGACTTTGGGAAAGCTCAGGCCGGTTCTTCACCACTTAAGCTGCGTTACAACAAGTTACTACTAAATAACAAATGTTACATGTATTTTCCCGAGTGCGACAAAGTTCTAGAGGTGAAAAAACGTACCAATTATGTCAATAATGCGAGAGTTTCTTCTTCTGTGAACACGACTACATAGGGTTGCGCGAGGGGAGGTGACCACAAATCAAATCTTCAGGTATCTGTCATTTTTTCTAACGTTAGAAGTGTACTAAATAAATATAATTCTTTATCATCAGCTATTGATACATGTAGCGCAAAAATAGTTGCATTGACTGAAACTTGGCTCCATGCGCATGTCCGCGATCAAGAAATCTTTGATGACGCAAACAATTTTCACATGTACCGTTGTGATCGGACAGTGCGCAGGGGAGGCGGCGTTCTTCTGGCAGTCTCAAAAGACACTCCTTCTTCCTGTATTCATATTAACACTGAACTAGAGCTAGTCTGGGCTATAGTAACCATTGGACACCATAAGATAATATTAGGTGTATGCTATCGTTCTCCCTCTTCACCTTCAACATTTGTCGATGAACTTCACGACGCAATTAATATAGTTTGCACACGATTTCCATCACATCCCCTGTTTCTCCTCGGAGATTTTAACTTTCCTAGTATAATGTGGAACGCATACGCACCCTACTCTTTACCGTCTTCGCCGCAACCAAATGAATTCATTAACCTATGTTCAACGTTTTCCCTGACGCAAGTAGTGGCCTTACCGACTAGGGCAACTACTAGCAGTGCTAGCATTCTTGATCTGATACTAACAAACCGACCAGACTTTGTTACCGCTATAACCTACGCACCAGGTATCAGTGACCATTCTTTACTTTCATTTTCATTTAATGCACCCTGTCCTAATAGAGATAAAAAAAAGAAAAAGATACGGGACTATAAAAAAGCCAACTTTGACAAGATAAACAGTGAACTAGCAACTTTTCTAGACATATTTCTAAGCAGTTTTGATACCCGTTCAGTGCAGTGTAACTGGGATATGTTTGCAGCTGAAGTTGAACAACTAACCAATAAGTATATCCCTTGCCGTACTATCACAGCTAACGCACGTGCGCCATGGTACAACGCGTACATCAAACGCTTATCTAACCGAAAGAAACGTTTTTATCGTGCAGCAAGATGTTTACCTACTACCACCCACGCTGGGCTGCCTACAAATCTGCATCATCCATCTACATATCTGCACTAAAATCCGCTAAAGACAACTTCCTCACTCAAGTTCTGCCGTCTATGTTACAAACAAATGCAAAAAAATTCTGGCGAGTTATTAACCCCTTATCTGACAATCATATTTCTTTGATCGATTCATCCGGTAACGAAATTAGTGAAGCCCTTTGCGCTTCTGTTCTCAACGATTCTTTTATCCAAAACTTCTCCGTAGATAGCCATAATGATTTACCTAGCGCAACCTTGCACAATTATTCACCCATGTCATCCGTGATTATCGAAACTCTTGGAGTTGTACGTCTCATTGAATCACTTAAGAACGATTCATCTCCTGGTTATGATGGTATTAACACAAAATTTTTAAAAAATACTAGCGCTTATAGTTCCATTATAGTTACTAAAATTTTTCAACAGTCACTAGATACTTCTACTATTCCTAGTCAATGGAAAATCGGAAAAGTCGTTCCACTCCATAAATCTGGTAATAAACACCTCTTCGAATAATTATCGTCCCATTTCTTTAACCAGTATTTGTTGTAAAATGCTCGAGCATATAATATTTACAAACATAGTCAATTTTTTAGAATCAAATTCATTTTTCACGTCAGCACAACACGGCTTCCGTAAAACATATTCATGTGAAACACAGCTAATATCATTCACTCATCACTTACATCAGATCCTTGATAAATCATCCCATGCTGACTGTATTTTTTTAGATTTTTCAAAAGCTTTTGACAAGGTTTGCCATAGACTTCTACTTTACAAACTACATCAACTAAACCTTGACGGTAACCTACTAATGTGGATAGAATGCTTTCTCACTAACAGATCACAATTCGTTACTGCCAACTGTCATAATTCTCCGTTTCGCGAAGTTCATTCTGGCGTTCCGCAAGGGTCCGTCTTAGGTCCCTTGTTGTTTCTCATTTATATTAATGACCTGTCATCAGTTGTATCATCAAAATTCATCTATTTGCTGACGACTGTGTTATTTTTCGAGAAATTACTACCGATAATGACATTAATATATTGCAGTCTGACCTTAACGCTATATCTAACTGGTGTGATAAATGGTTAATGGACCTAAACATTAAAAAGTGTAAAATCATGCGTGTATCAAGAAGTTGCACTACTTCACCTATTTACTATCTTAATAACATTCCTTTGGATTCTGTTAACTCTTATAAGTATCTTGGAGTTCACATAACAACTAACCTCAACTGGACAACTCATATTGAATACATCATTATCAATGCTAACCGCATGCTTGGCTATTTACGACGTAACTTTTTTAACGCTCCACATGGTTTAAAACTGCTACTTTATAAAACACTAATACGCTCTAAACTAGAATATGCTACAGCCGTGTGGGACCCTACCTATAATAACCTGGTAACTTCCCTTGAACTTGTTCAGAATAACTCCGTTCGTTTTATATTGTCCAATTATAACAGAACCGCTAGCATTTCAACCATGAAAACTTCACTTGCACTTCCTTCCTTAGCATCTCGCAGAAAAGTCTCCCGTCTAACTCTATTTCACAAGATCTACCATCATCCCATCTTGCATGCCCAACTACTACTTCGCCCACAGCACATTTCCCACCGCATTGACCACCATCACAAAGTAGGCATCCCTTCATGCAACACAAAAACTTTTTTCAATTCTTTTTTGCCTCGCACATCAAAGGAGTGGAACAGACTTCCCGGTGACATTGTTGCTATTACTGATAACAATTTGTTCCGTGATTCTTTAGCTAACATTGTGTAATAAGTTCTTTTTTTGTGTTTTGTTGCAACAGCTAACATTGTATATTTAGGCTTGTTGTTGTATTACCTAACATGTATTATTATACAGCATATTAACAAACATTGTGCTCTTTCAAATTTATTTGTACGATTTAACCGTATTCACTGCTTTTTTTGTTAAATTCAATATTTTATTGTAAATAACCCACCCCCCTCTGTAATGCCATTTGGCCCTGAGGGTAAAAATAAATAATAAATAAATAAAATAAAATAAAATAATATTTTTATTGCTCCTCTAGAAGGTCGTTCATCCAGGGTATTGAATATTACATTATAAAATAGTACAAACCGTTGGTAGCGTGGCCGAGCGGTCTAAGGCGCTGGTTTAAGGCACCAGTCTCTTCGGGGGCGTGGGTTCGAATCCCACCACTGCTAAACATTTATTGCTCCTCTACAAGGTCATTCATGCAGTGTATTGAATATTACATTATAAAATAGTGCCAACCGTCGGTAGCGTGGCCGAGCGGTCTAAGGCGCTGGTTTAAGGCCCCAGTCTCTTCGGGGGCGTGGGTTCGAATCCCACCGCTGCCAATATTTTTATTGCTCCTTTACAAGGTCGTTCATCCAGTGTATTGAATATTACATTATAAAATAGTGCCAACCGTTGGTAGCGTGGCCGAGCGGTCTAAGGCGCTGGTTTAAGGCACCAGTCTCTTCGGGGGCGTGGGTTCGAATCCCACCGCTGCCAAAACATTTATTGCTCCTCTACAAGGTCATTCATTTGGTCTATTGAATATTACATTATAAAATAGTGCCAACCGTTGGTAGCGTGGCCGAGCGGTCTAAGGCGCTGGTTTAAGGCACCAGTCTCTTCGGGGGCGTGGGTTCGAATCCCACCACTGCCAAAACAATTATTGCTCCTCTACAAGGTCATTCATCGAGTGTATTGAATATTACATTATAAAATAGTGCCAGCCGTTGGTAGCGTGGCCGAGCGGTCTATGGCGCTGGTTTAAGGCACCAGTCTCTTCGGGGGCGTGGGTTTGAATCCCACCGCTGCCAATATTTTTATTGCTCTTCTACAAGGTCGTTCATCCAGTGTATTCAATATTACATTATAAAATAGTGCCAACCGTTGGTAGCATGGCCGAGCGGTCTAAGGCACTGGTTTAAGGCACCAGTCTCTTCGGGGGCGTGGGTTCGAATCCCACCGCTGCCAAAACATTTATTGCTCCTCTACAAGGTCATTCATCCAGTGTATTCAATATTACATTATAAAATAGTGCCAACCGTTGGTAGCGTGGCCGAGCGGTCTAAGGCGCTGGTTTAAGGCACCAGTCTCTTCGGGGGTGTGGGTTCGAATCCCACCACTGCCAAAACAATTATTGCTCCTCTACAAGGTCATTCATCGAGTGTATTGAATATTACATTATAAAATAGTGCCAACCGTTGGTAGCGTGGCCGAGCGGTCTATGGCGCTGGTTTAAGGCACCAGTCTCTTCGGGGGCGTGGGTTTGAATCCCACCGCTGCCAATATTTTTATTGCTCCTCTACAAGGTCGTTCATCCAGTGTATTCAATATTACATTATAAAATAGTGCCAACCGTTGGTAGCGTGGCCGAGCGGTCTAAGGCACTGGTTTAAGGCACCAGTCTCTTCGGGGGCGTGGGTTCGAATCCCACCGCTGCCAAAACATTTATTGCTCCTCTACAAGGTCATTCATCCAGTGTATTCAATATTACATTATAAAATAGTGCCAACCGTTGGTAGCGTGGCCGAGCGGTCTAAGGCGCTGGTTTAAGGCACCAGTCTCTTCGGGGGCGTGGGTTCGAATCCCACCGCGGCCAATATTTTTATTTGCCTGAGATGCATCTTCAGAAAAAGGCAATAATCTTCCTGACAGACTTTTAGTGGAGACCGGACTGGACAAGCGCCTATGACTGACAGCCAGAAATGAGTATTATGTAAAGTGTGGTCATGTATATAGTGGCATTAGAGTGGTATGGTGTGCGTGAAAGTAGTTTATGACTGTGTGAACTGCGTGAGGAAAACTGTGTATTGACATGTTATTTGAACTGGTTTCAGTGTGTTATTATGTGTTTTTTTTCTTTTCCGTATTGTTATTTTGGGTACCGTTCTGTATTATTATTTTATTTTTCGCTGCAGAACTCTGTGATATGGAGTAGCCGAGGCAATAGGCTCCTCAACCTCTCCACAGCAAAACAGTTAAAACAACAACAACAACAATTGCTCCTCTACAAGGTCGTTCATCCAGTGTATTGAATATTACATTATAAATTAGTGCCAACCGCTGGTAGCGTGGCCGAGCGGTCTAAGGCGCTGGTTTAAGGCACCAGTCTCTTCGGGGGCGTGGGTTCGAATCCCACCGCTGCCAATATTTTTATTGCTCCTCTACAAGATCGTTCATCCAGTGTATTGTATATTACATTTTAAAATAGTGCCAACCGTTGGTAGCGTGGCCGAGCGGTCTAAGGTGCTGGTTTAAGGCACCAGTCTCTTCGGGGGCATGGGTTCGAATCCCACTGCTGCCAATATTTTTATTGCTCCTTTACAAGGTCGTTCATCCAGTGTATTGAATATTACATTATAAAATAGTGCCAACCGTTGGTAGCGTGGCCGAGCGGTCTAAGGCGCTGGTTTAAGGCACCAGTCTCTTCGGGGGCGTGGGTTCGAATCCCACCACTGCCAAAACATTTATTGCTCCTCTACAAGGTCATTCATCCAGTGTATTGAATATTACATTATAAAATAGTGCCAACCGTTGGTAGCGTGGCCGAGCGGTCTATGGCGCTGGTTTAAGGCACCAGTCTCTTCGAGGGCGTGTGTTCGAATCCCACTGCTGCCAATATTTGTATTGCTCCTCTACAAGGTAGTTCATCCAGTGTATTGAATATTACATTATAAAATAGTGCCAACCGTTGGTAGCGTGGCCGAGCGGTCTAAGGCGCTGGTTTAAGGCACCAGTCTTTTCGGGGGCGTGGGTTCGAATCCCACCGCTGCCAAAACATTTATTGCTCCTCTACAAGGTCATTCATCCAGTGTATTGAATATTACAATATAAAATAGTGCCAACCGTTGGTAGCGTGGCCGAGCGGTCTAAGGCGCTGGTTTAAGGCACCAGTCTCTTCGGGGGCGTGGGCTCGAATCCCACCGCGGCCAAAACATTTATTGCTCCTCTACAAGGTCATTCATCCAGTGTATTGAATATTACATTATAAAATAGTGCCGACCGTTGGTAGAGTGGCCGAGCGGTTTAAGGCGCTGGTTTAAGGCACCAGTCTCTTCGGGGGCGTGGGTTCGAATCCCACCGCTGCCAATATTTTTATTGCTCCTCTACAAGGTCGTTCATCCAGTGTATTGAATATTACATTATAAAATAGTGCCAACCATTGGTAGCGTGGCCGAGCGGTCTAAGGCGCTGGTTTAAGGCACCAGTCTCTTCGGGGGCGTGGGTTCGAATCCCACCGCTGCCAATATTCTTATTGCTCCTCTACAAGGTCGTTCACCAGTGTATTGAATATTACATTACAAAATAGTGCCAACCGTTGGTAGCGTGGCCGAGCGGTCTGAGGCGCTGGTTTAAGGCACCAGTCTCTTCGGGGGCGTGGGTTCGAATCCCACTGCTGCCAATATTTTTATTGCTTCTCTACATATTCATCCAGTTTATTGAACAGTGCTTTATAAAATAGTACCAACCATCAGCAGCGTGGCCGAGCTAACAAAAAAAGAAGATAGCGTGGCCGAGCAGTCTAGGGCGCTGGTTTAGGGCACCCGTCTCCTCGGGAGCGCGGGTTCAAATCCCGCCGCTGCCACATTTTCTCGGATCCTTTTTCTCTGTTGATGAGTAAGTTTTTGTAGGAATGTACATTGTCGCATGTCAAGAACACTAGTGGTGATTATTGCGCGGAAATAACTTTCATTCACCAAAGCAAGTAATATGTCTAAGTTACCATCTAATTATAGCAACGATAACTTCTTACCTTCAGGTCAAACGTCTCCGCCAAACCTTTTCCATCTCGACACATTAGTCCATCAAAGCACCCTTTTTCTTTTTTACATACAGTGTCTTTTAGCTAAAAACATCAAGTAATAAAAAGTACATCAGCGCTATGCGTGCCCATTAATCTAAGCTTTGTTCCGAGCCATATAGAGCACATCAGTATATTTTTTCCGATCCACCAAGCTTACGATTCACAAAAGTTGCTTGATGTACTTTTTAAATAGTGAGTTCAGACAAAAATATTTAATAAAACAACTTGTAGTACTCAACCAGAGATAATAAAATTTTCATTATGAAGTAAGATAACGGCACTGCTTAAGTTTTTTCCAGGCTTTGTTTGAAGTGAGAAATATTTAAGAAAAACATGCCACTTGATTGCCGCTTCCTGTGCGGCAATTTTAGTGCCATTGAATGTAATTTCAAGGAACTATCAAGGACTGCCCACGCACGTTGTAGTGCAGGGAACTTCTTTAAAAGAAAAGTGAAGTGAGCAAGTGAAAGTCGAAAAAAACTAAGTATGCCGTGAGCAGGATTCTATCATAGATTACTGCGGCCACAACGCAGGGTACTAAACACTATACGATCATGGCTGTCTGGTGGAACGGAGGCACTTCTTGAAACGATCACACCGATGCCATCAATTAGACTTCATATAGGGCGGGGCAGCGTAAGAGACAGACAGTGCACAATAGGTACGTGAATGGAAAAAATAAAGGGAGTCGGGGCGGTTCACATCGGATACGGATTCCTCGCACATGTGTTGGAACCGCAAGCGAGGGCCGCTTTCCCATTAGTCGTGAACTTTGGATTGCTGAGTGCCTCTTTAAGAAAAAGTGACGCGAAACTTACGAAAAACTAATGTGCTGAGACCTGGGTTCCAACCTCGATTGTTGCGGCCAGGACAGCAAGCTACTAACCTACATACGATCACGGCTGGTCGAAAGGAGCCTCTAAGCGTGAAAAAAAATGGTGCAAATCTCAGAACAACGCCACCGGCAAGCAAGAAACCGGATCATTGTGCAAGGTGTGCAAAATGTCGATGGAAAAAAAGTTAACTAAACAAACAAAAAGCTGAAATAATTGAAGAAGCAGTGTTGCAATTACACACCCATTTCAGTATGACTGTGTTTCGTATGCTTGATGTTTTCTAAATAAGCTATCAGAGGAAACCTGGATGTTAAATACGAAAACTACAAGCAATGGTGTCCATGCAGCAAGTGAATGAAAGGGCTACTTATGGCACACGGTATTCATGTCACTGCGGCTCAACGCTCGCTAAACATTCTGAAAACGAAGGAGGTTACGCCAGCGAGTATAACGTAGCAACCCTTTCTTGTCAGATAGAGCTCAATGTGCATGCCAATGGCTGCTAATGGGGAATGAGAGACAGGAGAATTCGGCTTTTAGTTAATGGACGGACGAATGCTTCGCCCCACTCTTCATCATGCACTCCGTGGGCATGCTGCCATTTTTTTATTGTTCAACAACGGAAACGAGAAATCTCCCACCGGAACCACCTTGCAGGTCAAAACGTAAAACTGGTTACACAATACGACTACGACTACGAGGGACGAACGGGTGCCGCTTGAAGGAGCTTCGCCCCTAAAAATATCACACGGGACAAGGAATTTGGAGCTGCACCTACACGCCGATTCGTTTACTCTGCCTTCTCTTCAGGTTTCGACTTTGTCAGTACTTAACAGAGAACTTTGGTACATCCAAAGAAATAAAGATTCGTTTGAAAGCACTCTCCGTAAACGGGTGGCCAACATGTCTATCCTGCAACTAGCGAGTCTAACGTGGTAACGCTGCACTAAAACAAAAGAGCGTAAACAAGGCTGACAAGTCGGAGCCTGGGAAAGAAAATATTGCTGTACAGTTTGCTTCCAATATCGCATTGCACGTTAAAAAGCTACAGAAAAGTGAAAAGCGACCGTTATTAAACATCTGAATATCGTTCGCACTTGCTTTAAAATGTCGATATTGCAATCTCTTGTCAAGCGCCTTTGACGAGTGCACATGTCGCGGTTCCATAATTTCAGTGAGCACATTCAACGAGCGAATATCATTAGCTGTGAATGTCATTCACTATGCCCGTGTAAGAGCGACAAAATGGACATTATCGCCATTTTTTCCGTGTACTGCATGAAAAATGGAATAAATAATGTTGAATTGAAAATTGAATAGACAGATTTAGTTGCGCGTCTCCAGTTGCCGCACGGACGTAGCCTGCCAGCCATTCACAATGGGAGGCTGCGTACGCGCAACTAAGTCTTTCTAATGTCGCTCGCAGCAAATGACCTTTCAGGTGCCGTGTGACAGGTGTATTAGTTCGTTTGAAGTTCCGTGTAGTTCGTCATATTATTCATCCTACTATTTCCGTTGGTCAATGTCGCCTAAATACTCCGACATGCTTCTTTAAAAAGACAGGAAAGTGGCAGATAGTGTTCTATATCTTCTTTATGCAATGCAACATGCGCATATAACTGGACGAACAGCGGTACGCAAAGCAAATATACAAGAAGAGAAGTTCATAAGCACTGTTTGCCGATATGTTTCGTTTTGACGGAATAAAAGATCGGCAGGCCTTTATAGGACAGCATTTAAAGTCGGTATGCAGCCTTTGGAGACATTAGAAAATGTCAAGAATTGAGAAAAGCCGATGACAAGCGAATGTTAGGGTGATGTAGTGAAATGAACTTAGGCGCTGTTATAGATGGTGGCGTAGGCTAGAAAGGACTTGGAAGGCGGATGGCTGCCCCACAGTAATTAGGGGATTCAATCAAACCAGGCAAATGGGCCAAGCGTAACTGAACCGTCGGGGTGCCTGTTTTAGTACTCTTTCTTTCTTTCTTTCTTTCTTTCTTTCTTTCTTTCTTTCTTTCTTTCTTTCTTCTTTCTTTCTTTTCTTTCTTTCTTTCTTTCTTTCTTTCTGTTTGTCTGTCTGTCTTTATTTCTTTTTATTCTTTCTTGCTTTATTTATTATGCATTGCCCAATGCTCCTTCTTGACTTTATTGATACTCCACGCCAGGAAACTGGCCTTCATCCACTCGCTTAGCAACCCAACACCTCAGTTGCTAAAGGCAACAACGACGTCCACGTGTTCATATGGGGCAACGAGAATATGAGGAAACGTGAAATCGGAAGTGACCCCGATAAGTGACCCGAATGGAATGGCGGGGTCAGCTGAAATACCCTTGTTCACCCTGCTGCATATAATTAGCATGTACGACCATGCAGAGCGCTGCTTCAGTGTGAAAGAATGGGCTCTCTTATGAAGAGCCCCCGCGAATTCTGTCTAAACAATTCCAATAAAAAATCTAGGAACATTCGAGAGTATTCCCAACAATTTGGTGCATAGTAGGTGAGTTTGGTTGGGGAAACAAAAGCATTTGTTATGAGTTCATATCGTAGAAGTTCCAGCTAGTGCCATTTAACTGAATACTTTTAGGCCCTGTGCAATTGGTGAGTTTATTTGGTAATAACAAAGCGTGAAAGGAAAAACACCACAATGCCAGCCTTCTAAACGTGCTGTCTTCATTTCGACATTACTACATTAACGGTGAGGCCAGGAAGAGTGCCATAATGCAAATATTATCGGCAGCGTTATAGCGAGTACATTTGTCAAGTTTCCGCAATGGTGTTTTTCACTGGGCGACTCAGTGTTGTGTTTCTTTATTGGACCAACGAAATGAATTCTTCACAGCAACACATCGATCACCACACGGAGAAGCGCAGACTTTTCAGAGGCACCGAATTGTTTTCAAGGTTGCTCAAAGAACAGTCTGCAACACAGCACACACATGAGCTAGCAATCGTTTTTCTAAAAAAAAATATACTGGATCGCACAAGTATGGATAAAAACATTTTTTGATTAGGTACATACTCTTTTTACAGCGAAAGCCGTTATGAGATTAAAACTCGGATCACGCAGTAGTGCCGTAGTTGTCCGCCGCCGCCAGTGTCGGTAACCAACGTCGCACGAAATAAGAAAAAAAAATTCGGTACTGAGGACACAGTGGTGCTCGAACCCCAGTCCACTGCGTGTCCGCCCAGCATTTTACCACTAAGCCACGCCAGTGCATGGGACTAGGTTGCAAATTTCCTTAGGCGGGCTTGATTTTGGGAAAGGAATCGCTTTAGTATGAGTAATAACGCGCTTTAGAACAGCAAAAGAACAACCAGGCGTCA
Organism: Rhipicephalus annulatus; assembly: GCA_013436015.1. NCBI lineage: Eukaryota > Metazoa > Arthropoda > Arachnida > Ixodida > Ixodidae > Rhipicephalus > Rhipicephalus annulatus. The sequence goes on from WOVY01016060.1 coordinate 19,708, forward strand.
CACAATGCGAATAGCATAACGAGTGGGTCGTCTCGTTCTCCAACCCATTGCAAAAGCTAGTTCTTGATCATCTATTAACTGTGGCGCATACGCACTTCAGGAATAATTCCTCATCGTCGTCAGGCACTGCATGAACGATTGGCACAAAATTCCTTGCAAGTGTTTAGCGGACACCCGGCTTCTCAGAAGAATGACGAAGGATAGCATAGCGAATGCCGGGCTACTGCACAAAAGTTATGATTATTATGGCGTAGAGGGTACCCAGCAAGGGTAGTTCCAGCAGTTAACGAATGAGTGTTTAGAAAAGAGTCTGAAAGGCCACTAGTCTAGCTTTCGCTGTGACTGTGCTGCGCCTTCCACGCAAACCAGGCGTTTTCTTTTTTAATGAATCACTGTAGATTAAATCATGCATTCTTAAAAAATGAATATTTCCATAATTGGTAAGCTATGTATGTGTACTTACATCTACGTGCAGCTGCATTGTGGCCGAATTTATATAGTTATATACCAAAGCTATATTTTTTATCTGGGAACGTCAGCAAAGATAACAAATATTTGTCCTCATGCGAGTGCTGAATTGCACATTCGATGGGAATCCAGTCATTCGCACGATTGTTTGTGTCGTTCTTACGTAAAAGTCTTGTGGTCACTGGTTCTGCGTCAATGACTTATCAATGACTAATTCAGTGTTAATATCGGAAAGTAGCCAGCGAGTGTTGACAAAAACAATGACTGTCTCAGACTGCGGTATTTTTTTTACATTTTTTACTGAGAGTAGCAAAGCAGGTTACGGAGGATCGCGGATGTATCTCACTGGGAGTAGATTCCCTTAGCGGTGTTCAGAATTGAACAAGAATGACAGCCGTAGCCGGTGTTATCAAGTTGTGATGAGTTGTATACTTATCAGTTTATAACCAGTTGCGTGTATCGGTGGAGGACGCAGCATGCAGTGAGCCTCTGACGTCATTTAGCACTAGTTATTACTTAAATGTAGCCTGTTTTTCAGCGAAGTGCACGCACTATTTATTTCCTGTGCAGGGAGGACAAGAAAAAGAGAGGCAGAGAAGAAACTTTCTTTTTATTTCCTAAAAGATTTCTGGGCAAGTGGTTGGCGACCTCAGCCCAGAGCTCCACTTGCTTTTGTGGCTCACTGGGCTTGGTCAAGTAAAGCTGGCTTTCCCAATCCTTGCTAACAAGCCAGGTCTTCCACAGCCTCGTTCAAGATGTTGTCGTCAAAAGGAGAAAATTGACGTTTTGGGGCCATGATTCGCATTACCACGTAATGACAAATCGAAATTGAATCAGCTTACGAAATAAGCGACAATTCACTTGCGAATCACCACAAGTGTACTGCGAAAAACGAAGAATGACAGATAAACGAGGAAAAGAGCTGATTGAATGTACTGTCCACGAGTGACTGCAACTTCTCATAGTTCAAACACCACAATCACTCATACGTGTTTGCGCAAGTTAACAGCGCCCTTTGCACAGCGCGTGAAATCTCGTTTTCAAACTGCGAGCGACGCGCGAATGAACTGAATTTCGATGAGCTCCGGCTGCTTGGCACGCGATTAACGCTCAGAATGTTATCTTTGTTTTCTGCAGGTTTTCTCTCTTCGTATTATGCGTTATTCATTCAGCCTATGGGCTTCTTTGGGCGTAGCTGAACGCTTCTCGTATGAATTTTTGAGGATAGCCTTCAAAGCACGGCATAACGTATGTCGTAAAGGCAGACAAGCGACCACTGCTCCGTATACCGAAAGGTGACCCTTTATTGTTCTTTTTTCTTCATTTTTCTCACAATTTATGTCTGGGGTTTCGCACAAAATCCTTCAGCTTTTGAGAATTCTTATTTTTTTTAAATTGTAAAAGCTCTGGCTCTCCGCTTTATTATCTCAGAAGGCTCGCTCTTTCACCGAGCACTGTTACGGAATGACTAATGGTTTTCTTTAAATTTACTTTATTTATTTCGGTTACAATTTCCTTTCCGCTGACCGATGAACGCTATATGTCTGCCAAGCAGATTCTGGTGCCATCAAGATTTCTGGTCTTTCTTCTCTACGTATATTTACAAGCATGCGTGTTCAAAGAAAGTTTTTCCAGTGAAAAACAACTTTCTCTCTCGACCAAGCCTCTACTGGGCGTATATAAGAAACAGACGGCTCCCATTGCAGCATCGGTGGTCTCACACATCGTCTACCAACAAGAAACCATGATTGGAGTGAGTATAGGAGCTAGGGATTCGCTTTAGATAAGAGAGAAACGCTTCCTGCTTATTTCTAACAGCCAACAATCTCACTGGGAAGTGCAGTGTTAGCAGACATCGAGCGCTGGTTACTGATCTTTCACACTTGAGTGACTCCTGGTTCATCGTATGGTTCCACTTTTGTGTTCTCGCAATGTTGCATTCAGTACGTTTGCTGTAATACGCATACCGGATGCATCACCTTAAGTAACTGTCTGAAGTAATTGTTGAACACTCTGGGAAATATTAACTCTTAACCACGACATTGTGACTTGCTTAATTATCATGTGACTGTGATAGTCAACAGCCATTTGCGTAAGGGCACAGACGATGCATTCAAGTAATAAATTATTCAAAGCATTTTTCTGTTCACTTAGCAACCTGTACAAATGAACTCGTCAGTACAACGCGGCACGACATTTTATAGTTAACATTACTACAGGTGACGAATATTCTTGCTTTTTCAGACTTTCTTTTTGTTTGCACACAATTGAACTAACTGTTCACAGGCTCAAGCTTTCTTGTTTCTGGCCGTGGCCACTAGTGCCTTCGCCGCCGCACTAGCAGAGTACCGAGTGGGATACGGTTTGCCACAAGGAGCATCCTACTCGGCACCCGCCACTTCATCCGTAGTATCCGCGCCCGTGGATTACCCCATTGGTTCAACGGTAGCGACGTATCACGCCGCTCCAACAGTAACCGCGTATCATGCTTCTCCAGGCGTCACGACATATCAAGCTGGTCCAGCCGTTGCGACATACCACACTGCTCCAGCACTCGCAACAACGGCCTACAAGACGGCCGCAGTCGTTTCACCAGGTCACTCTACCGTAACCACCTACCACACCACTCCCACTGTGACCGCCGCCATAGCTCCTGTGCCTTCGTACACCAGCTACAAGACCGCTCCTGCATTCACCCGCTACATCCACTCCGCTCCCGTGGTGGCCGCTCCTACTAACACCAAGGTGACTAAGCTAGCAACTCCAGCCATCACTGCCGTGGCGTCCGGCCCAACCTTCTCCACCTACCGGACCACCCCTGTCGTCACTCGCCAGCACCACACCGCTCCCTTCGTCTCGTCCGTGGTCCACGCCATTCCAGCAGTGACCTCTGGATACACCAAGGTCTACCACGCCGCCCCTTCCGTCGCTACCTACCGTGCCGCTCCGGCAGTGACCCGCGTGTACCAGAGAACTCCAGTCGTCGCCGCCGCTCCGGCCGGCACCACTGCCGTTCACTCCGTACCAGCTTTCACGTCAAGAGTGACCAAGGTCTACCAGTCTGATCCGGCTGTCGCCACCACTGTTCACGCCATACCATCTGTCGCTACCGGATTCGCGAAGGTGTACCAGGCTGCTCCTGCCATCGCCACCTACCGCACCACTCCGCCTGTCACCCGTGTTTACCAGAGTGCTCCCATCGTTGCTGCGGCTCCAGCTGTCGCCACTGCGGTCCATGATGTTCCAGCGACTGTCTCCACCAAAGTGTCGACATACCAGACCGCTCCCGCCGTCACACGCTACTTTCAAAACAGCCCAGTTATTTCTGCAACCCCATCCGTTGCTACCACCATCCACGGTGTCCCAGCACTGACCAACTACGCCAGCTATCGCACCGCACCTGCCTTCACCCGCGTATACCAGGGTGCCCCAACAGTTCTGGCCACTGCTCCGGCTGCTACTCTTACCGCTGTCCACGGCGCTCCCGCCGTGACCGCCATCCGCACTGCCCCTGCCATCGCCACCGCAGTCCATGCTATCCCAGCGACTGTGGCCACCAAGGTCTCCACCTACCAGACCGCTCCTGCCATCTCGCGGTACTTTCAGAGTAGCCCTGTCTTGGCAGCTACCCCTGCCGTCGCCACCACCATCCACGGCGTGCCTGCGCTGACCAGCTATGCCGCCTACCGCACCGCACCGGCCATCACTAGAGTGTACCATACGGCTCCTACTGTAGCGGCTGCTGCTCCAACTGCCACTCTTACCGCTGTCCACGCAGCACCCACTGTGACCGCTCTGCACACTGCCCCTGCCGTGACGGCTGTCCACACCACCCCTGTGGCAAGTGCGCATGTTGGCACCGCTGTATCCAGAGTGACCAAGGTCGACCCCTACCACGTAAGCGAGCAGCACACCGTCCACACTAGCCCCGTGGCTACCGCTTTGGCCCACACTCCCTTCTCGACCGTTTCTCATGTCCCAGCTTTCGGTTACGGAATCGGACCTCTCAGATACACCCACGGCTTGCCAGTCTATGGCCACAACTACGGATACGGACTCGACGCTGTCGGCTACGTCGCCAAGCTGCGCAAGAAGTGTAAGTTTTCAACACTTATGGTATCATTAATCCATTGTGCAGGAATTAGCATGATGAAGAGTTTATTTACTGAGTGCTTTCCGTACGTTTTCCTATTTCGCACTAGTCTCAATAGAGGGTTTTAGAAAGCTACGGAAACGCGTTACAGAAATACGACACAGTTCCTTTCCGTATGCGCGTACCATAGTCGCGCAAGCGCACTCGTCCGCCGGTTCCTTGCTGCCGTCTTTCCGTAACCTGTTTCCGCAGCTTGCTAAAAACCTCTAATAGCGCGTTGTGAATTTTCGTTGACAGGTATAGCACCGTTTAGTGAATTGGTACGTCCATATGCAGTCTTCTGTAGCCCTGCAGAACAATTGCCCACATGCACCGTAGTTGCATGTTCGTACGTACTAAGACCTTCAATATCATTTTTCAGAGAGGACTCGGAACGGGAAAGGAAAAACACTGAGTCATCGTATTTTCATTTTGGGAAGACTGTAACAAGCAATATCAAACCTAGAGCAACAGCATACAAATTTTATGGAAAATAAAGCGTTTTGTGTATTACTTGCATTTAAGTGTTCATTTTCTACATAAATTGCAACGTCCGTGTGCGCACTAGTATGTAGACTTTTGCGTTGTGCCCAGAAGGGCCATGTGGAGATGACAGTTACTCAATGTTTGCAGTGCTCTTATTAGAAAAATCTACAGGGCTGGTCAAAAGTTCACACGCCACAATCCTATGCATTCCTAAGGCAGCGTGGCCTGAGAGCATTTCAATTCATTTTTTTCTACAGTAAAAAGCTGCAGATGCCGTTCGGTAGTGGTATACCTGCTGCTGCTGCAATAATATACTTTGCTATGACATATCCAGTACTTACAGTTCGCCATTCCGCTTTCACAAAACGGGATATCAGTTCTGTCAATTTGTTAGAGATAAGCATACGGTGTATAACAGCATCTTGAAGAGTTTCAACAGATAAAGCCCGACTGCTACAGCTTGAACATGTCGCACGGCGGTCATAATTCATATAGGGATGAAAAGACAAAGCAGCTACTTGAAATAGGTAGTTTCATGGTTTAACCTCTCTACCAAGAAAGTCTTTTTTTATGTTGCATTGCTTGTAGCGCGAAAAAATGCTACCTTCTTTTGAATGCAACCTTACTTAGACGTTGATTCTTCTTAATTTTTAAAGGGCTCTCCAGGCACACACCTTTTCATACACCAGGTGTCAAAATAAAAAACGAGCAAGAACTTATTGCATTGATTTGTCGCGTGAATTTTACACAGTATAATTGGATGCTTCTGATCGAAAATTTCAGCTTAGTGGTCCAAAACGCTTTCTTGTCTCCTCTGTAGGGCGCTTGAATAACTTAATAATAAATGTGAGACGCAGTTCACGAAGAGTGATGCTAAACTAATAATACCATGAATAATTTAATTAACGTTTTTGTATTATGATGATAACGACATCTAGTACCGATATGTTTCAGCCTCACAGTTGCCTCACACTTGATAGGTCACAGTTTAGCGTGTTCGTCATGACGAAGGGGTGAAGACCTCTCCGCTCATGGAAGACCCGCCAACACCGATAGCCACCTGTCCTTCGATCCCCTTGTGAACGCCAGCTAGACACACTCACTCTTGTGGCCCGCGTTTCATATCTTCGTTGCTTCTTTTTTCGTGCGCGTCGCCCACAGGAGGCGAGCAACCAGACCATAGAGGGAGGCACGCTCGCATATTTCACCAGCTAGCTGCATGCGGACGCGTCACGCACCGTCGCACTCCCACAAGACAGGGGTCGACTCTCTGCAACTCGTGGAGTAGAAGACGGGACACCGCTGGCAGACAGCGGCAGTGCCCCCCCCCCCCTCACATGTGCCACTCGCCGTGCGGTGCAAGACTACCTGACTGTTCTCTGCAGCTTTCTATGTTTCTGTCATAGTCAGTGTAGGCCCTGCCGCCTTGGTTCTTTCTTTTGTTACCATTGCAGCAGAGGGCTAGCTTATTTAGGAATGCAAATTCGTCAGTAGCTTTACCCTCCCTCTTGCTCATCCTCCTCTCCTTAAGGGGTATTGTTAGCACCACTTTTATATTGATGCTGTTTCCTCGCGGAAGCAGTCGTTCCTACGACACCCGCTGTGACCATGTCCGCCGTCCTATGGCCCTGGGACGGCGGACATGCTATGTCGTGAGGCCGAGGCCGTTTTTTTGTTTCCACATTATTTTTCTTGTAGTCTTTGTTCCCCATTCGTCTTTCCGCTGTCACCACTCTTGTACGCGATCGCTCAGGAATTTCAATTTCACCGTGCCTTTCTGCCCTATTCCATTAGACAGAAGCGTTCCGATGTTGTCCACGCCTTGTCGACAGTAGTTTGGTTCCGTTTGGATTATTGTCATGTAGTCACTTTGAACCGCTTTACCACAGCCATCACATGGGCTGAGATTTGTGCAGTCTTTGTACTTTCTTGAAGCTACAGAACTTAGAATGGAAGTAAGCAAATAGTCCAACTGAAACTTCGGAACCAAGCACGCGCAAGAGGCACTTTATATATATTTCTTGATAATTGAAAGCTTTTTTTGTTTACTGTCCTGTCGCAGCAACTCTCTTGCCTTTTTGCGTTTTTTTCAACGTGGAACACACGTAGATCTCTTGCTGCGCAGGGGTCTATAACGCACTTCTATATTCGTGGAAAATTGACAAGGAGAGAGGGTAATATATTGCGAGCCAGAGTTCAACAAACCTTGACTCATAGAAAACGCCTTAGTTAACTGCATGTACACACGCAGTGTTACCTCCTTTCCCTCACACAGGTACCCCCACCTCCTCCCTCAGTCTTCTCGGCCTGATACATTACTATATCACAAGCAGTGAAAGAAGAATCTCCGATTCTTCAAGACCTCCTTTCTTCTTCGAAACGGAACATCACGCAGTACATGACCCCATATACGAAAACGCACATAAAAATAAAAAAATTCAAGAAAAACGCTGGTTTACATTGTTGAGTAGTGGATGCGCGCGCACGTGCACGCAATCGCGCAGCTCGCTTCATCTGTGGCATGCTCCCAGAGGGTCGTCTACTGTTGCCGCTGCTCCGCGTGCCATCTCGTGAAGAGCGACCCACTACTTTCGTAATGGCCTCAAGAGTGGGCGCGGAAAGCGCCGTTCTTTCTTCCCTGACGAACGGTTATGGCTTCGGTTTGCCCCTGACATTGGTGCGCGTCTCAAGTTCAAGAGCAGCGCGCCCTTCACATTTTCGTACTGCTCCCTGAAAAGAGAGAGACTCCGTGGAGGGGCGCACATTGTTCGCGAAACGACACTTCAAACTGGGCCTAGCAGCGCATTCTTGCGCGGGTCATCTTTACTACGTTTCACCCGCGTCGCAGTTGAGCTACGCCAACGCGCTCCTCGCCCGCCAGCTTGCGCGCCTGTCGACGAGATGGCGCCATTGTTGCACAACTCCTGGGCGGGCGGCGAACGTTTGTGTGCATAGCGGGTATCCGCGGCAGCTCCCAAGTTCAAGGAGATCATAAATTACGTGTCTCTTCGTACGCAAGTAGGGACTGTTGAGGCTGCGTGCGCGATTTAGAAGAGGCTTCTTTACTCTCTTGGACTTGTGTACGACAGGCTTTTGTCGCGCGGGCTTCGGTGTGCCAGCTTGCGAGATGGGTCTGGCTCGCTCTTCTAGTCTTGTAAATATGTCTGAAAGGCGCCCGCGAACATTCACGGGGAATATACATCGGGGTCATCCCGAAGTCCTTAATCTGTCGTTAGCCCTGTCACCAGAGGGAGGGGTGGGAGATTCACTGCCGTGCCCAATGCGTCACCTGCGCGGCATTCTTTTGCTCAGTTCAGGCGTGGACTCTCTTAGGTCCGTCAATGCAGCGTCTGACCGGTCGGACTTGTGCTGACAACGAGATTTAGCGTTCCTGTGAGCAGAGAGAATAATTGCCTGTGTCTGTCTTCGGGAAGTTCTTTGTGTGAACTCATGTTTGGACGACGCCTTTGTTGGAATGAGCCTCCTCACCTGCTTCGCCGGGAAGCTGCGTTGTACTGTTGGTTTTGCTGACGTAAATCGCTTGCTGTCGATCCCTGAACCTGATGCTTCTTTTTTCTTTTTTTCAATGTTTTTTCTATACATGGCTAACATCTAACTCGGAAAATTCGCAACGACTGCAACGGCGTGCTGAGGGCCGAGTTGGTCAAGTTGTCAGTGTGTGTGTGAGTGAATATTATAATAAAATAACAGAAAGTGAAGAGAATGTGCACCCTAGAACTGTCTCTCTCAGAGGAGGACGCATAAGCCGTAGTGTACAAAGGAAGGGATAAGGATGGATTTAAAGAAATGGATGGGAATATGGCAGACGTTCAAATATGACGTACATGTCCCAAGTCCACGAGCGCTCTTCAGTGAGGGGACATCGCGGACGAAGAAACCGTCAAACATGTAATCCAAATTTCTAGAGCAACCGTCTTTTTTTTTGTCTACAAATGTCCCTCAAGTGAAGCAGATTGCGTATCAAAATAAAGTTATTTCGCGAAACCACCTGCACGAAATGACATTATTTGGATATTCTGTTTTAATTGAACTGTTTTAAAGGACCCTAATGATCAGTAGACGTAGAAAAACTCTACAATACATTAGTCATAAAAGGCATTAACAACCTGTGCTGCCAGAAGCACAAATTCTCATTAGCACGCTGCAAATGAGAATTCATGTACAGCTGGCAGATTCATCGTCATCACTAACTGCGCTGACGCCGGAAACACAACTCCATTCGGTTGACCGGCAGCCGCTTAAAGTACCATAGCTCATACGCGACGCGAGGCCGAGAAAGTCCATGTGATCCTGTTCGTGGCCCTCGTTGGTTAAAGAATAAGGTACTGGAGCGGACTTCCAGTAGGTTCGTTGTACCCGCAGTTTCGTACAGCGCAGAGAAATCTGAGCGGTCAGGACCAAGCAAGGTGATAGTTCGGCGCCGAATTCAAGCTGTAACAAAAAGATATCTTCCCTGTACGAAACTCGTGCAAAGATGCTTGAAAACTATATATACAATATATACATGCATGGAAGTACGACAGTCAAGAGACGCGTACATTTAAGAGAGAAAGCATGGTGTATGTCGGACGTGGTGCACAGTAAATGAACGTATAAACGCAATCCAACTTGTGCTGGCCAATGGGCGAAGTTTCGTCTGTAGTGCACAGTATTAGTCGAAGAAGAAGAAGGCATGTCAGCTTATGGCCAACGTCCATCACGGGAAATGCTGCCACGGCGTTGACAGCGTCGCCTAACAGATGGCACACGCCTGTGCGTTACGATTCATTCTTCCGGTCGCGAGCCACGTAATATATGTGCATCGACACGTCGGCAAGCTGCTGCCGCGCGTTATTCTTTGCATGGCCTTGCTTTAGTTCTTGTCCTTGCTAGTTAGACAACCAGTACTGATCGCCAACGAAAAGTGACCGTGTAACACGGGCGCTTTATTACGCTTCAGACTCGGGTCATATCCTTCGATCGAAATAGAGATTCCCAGAAAGCACTCTGCCAGGCAAGCTGAGCACGGCTGCGATTGCTTCATGGCTGCGGCAAACGCGTCCACAACAACTAACTACGCGCTGTTAAGGCACATAAAGAAGCCGTCTTACAGCCTTGCCCTATTTTTATTCTTTTCGCGAAGGTAACAAGTCATGGTGGTGGTGAGGGTGCGGAAACACAGAAGGAACTGCGTCGCTGTTCAGTCACATCAAAGTTCGTCGCACACGCAATTGATCGATCGTGAGTACCAGCACATGAGAACCGGGTCATGGTATATGTAAACTTCTAGCGTAAATTCTATTCTATAGAAGCCCATATATTCAGTAGTTGGCTGCTCGTTGCCACCGTCGCCATGTACGTATGGAGGGGACCACAGCCAAAAAATGTATTATATATATATATATATATATATATATATATATATATATATATATATAATCTAATAAAACTAAAGCTATAATAAGACGTCACAACCGGAAGTGGTGCGACGTTCTAGATTTTCCCTACATAGCTCGAGATTGAAATTTTTCTTAATTTCTTACCTTTTAAGTGTTGTAATAGACACGAGATTTTATTGAGCCTTATGGCTGGCTGATTGCGTGCGCGAGAAAAAAGAAAGATCAACCAGAAATATTGAGGAAGCAAAGTTTTTCTATTAGCCCAATTACGTTCTTGCAATATACACCGACAACTTTCCAAATCAAATGCTGACACAACTATTCAGGAACACAATAGCATGATAGTTCGAAGGCTCACAGTGCGCAATCGTAGAAAAGCATTACAGGGAGACCACAGCCTTTAGAATACAGCTTTGGCAACCGTAGACTACAGCGTCTCGTTGCTCAGCGTGTCGCCTTCACCATCACCAAAGGCAAGGGCACGTCGGCCGTGCCCCAGTGAAGGCAGTAAGAGGCGCGGCCGTCTACACATCCTGTGAGCTACTTCAGCTCTGAAATGTCGTGCTACTAAACAGCACATAAGCAAATGAATACGCTACGGAAGGTTCGCACGAAACGACTACTGTTAAGGTCTGGGTCAAAGGAGGAAGTTGGTGATGGCATTCCACCGCTGCCACCAGTTGTTAAGGTCGAAGGAGGAAGGTAGCTGATGATGGCATCCCACCGTTACCACCAGTTGTGGCGAATGGGGGTCTACCCGGTCTCTTGTGGTAGCGTGGTGTAACCGGGTGGAGGAAAACGAACGCTGACAAGAAGAGGATACGAAAACAAGCAGGTTTACGGCATTATTTACACGTATTTACAGCAAAGAAGGGTTAGTGATTCCACAAACACCATTACATGGTTCAGAGCGACGTCCAGCACTCTGCGGCATCGTTTTAAGCCCTGTCGGGCTCATCCTCTCCGAGTGGAACACCAATCAAACACACACATCAGGTGAGAGGGACGAGCATGCACAGTCCACGTGAACGTCTAATATTGAGTCGTGATCACTGCACAGCAAAGTGGCTCCAGCGGGGCTCTTCCTCGTCGTGTGTGCGCCGCTAGTCGAGAGGTACCAAGCTCCTGACAGCATACATCAAAAAGTCCGCCGATTTGTTCGCTTATTTAGCGGGGCGATCTGGGGCGGCCGCCACGGTCTCTTCCAAGAACGATGCTGTCTTTGTTGTCCTCTCTCGAACGGTTAACGGCATCGTGGCGACACGACGTCTCACCCTCGGGCTAGCAGGGACAACGCCTGGCGGGCATAGGCAGCCCGCCGGTCGGCTACGTGATTGAGGATTAAAAGAGCGCCGCTCCCATGTCAGCTCTGGCGCTGGTCACAACAGCTTCCCCATCGCCAGGTTAGTCGCCGAGGTCATCAGGCACCGCTGCCGCTGGAAGGGACGACGAAAGGGTCCGAATTTGAAAGTCAGGAACTCGCCTTTGCTTGCCACATGGTCTGGGTAATTGCCGAAATCTTCGACAGCGTCTGGCAGACTGGGCGCTGATGGAGCTGAGAGCCTCCCCAGTAGACTACCTTACGCACAATGGCGTCTGCCCAGACGAACCGCCGGGCCAAACGTAACACTACACAAAAGTGAGCAGTGCCTCCCTGACTCGGCAAAGCGCCGAACTAAACATAAGACTTGATAACAGATGGCCGGGATACGCTCACCCCTCATTTATGGCACTCTACCAAAAACAGAGGCAATCAACTCATTAGCCATGAAGTCATGAAGATAAGTCATGAAGCGAATTTACAGTTAACTTTGGCATAAATAAAATTACGACTATTTGAAAAAAAATTGTATTGATTTTTTTTGTTCTGGTTACTTTCCCGTCCTCACCTAGTCACGCTTCTATTGTCGGCGGGCGTTTATGCTCTGGCAAAAGGTTTTGAACACTTTTCTTTCCAAGTTTCGCGACCCATATAATTTGACCATAGCCGGGCCTTGCACGTATTACGTAGTCGCTGTCACGGAAGTGCTTGGAGCACCGCACACTCCTTGTCGCACGGTTTGACGTGTTTTCTTTTCACCGCAGCGACTCATTTTGCAGCCATCTTCTGATCCTGGTGAAACTTGGAAAAACAATCTCATCGTGACCGAAAGTGGTGCAGCAGCCATGTGGCGCGTAGCATGTCACGCAGTAAATCGGCATCGCGAGCCAGCTTCAACCACGCAAAAATACCGCTAGTGAGTGTCGTATGGCAAAAATCTGTACTCAGAAGAAGAGAATGGTGCAATGGAAAGCAACCGCCCTAAGCGGCAGAACTTATGCTTCGCTAGGTAGCAGATCGCTGCAGAACCAAGGCACAATTCCGAAGCAAACAGGCTGATTAGCCCCGGCGACCCAGCTTGATCCCGAACCTGACGTAATTCTCCACCTGTCTCCCTTTCCCTCGCTCCTCTAATGCACTTCACGTGCGCCGGGGGTGTTCCCTCGGTCAAAGTTTGCTCGCTTTTAGCGACGTTGTTTAATCAAACATCGCGAAAAAAAAACACCGTTAGTAGTTATGTTGTAAAAGGTCGCAGATACCGAATTCGCGATATATTCGCGAACACGAACCACGTCGGTGTCCCTTTAGTGTGGTTGTTTTGTATCACAAACACACACGCACACACACGCACACACACACACACACACACACACACACAACCACAAACGAACTTCACATTAGCAATGACTCACACGCATAATAACTGCTCCCGGCTCCACTAGGTGTTCGACCACAAAACTAATTGTTTAACAATACATAGAAATATTGCCGAGTCGTCAGATGAAATTCTATGATGGTAGCTCTCATGAATCTGTTCACAGACAGTCACTCAACCTAACGCTTTAAAAAGAGCACAGAAAGAGACGCATGCATCTCAACAAAGCACTTTCTAAGTTACTTCGGTGTTTGCAGCGAACACCGTAAACAGAAATAAGCCGAAATGGTAGTAAACGGCTTGTCCTCTAGTGCATGCACCGATGGGGGTTTCATAAACACCATCTGGAGGGAGTAAAATCTTTACTCCCAACAGGAGGGGGTTTTTGAGTGGATTTAGGGGAGTTCTTATTTGCATCCATCGGGGAACGTTTTCATGTCAGTATGAGAGTACATTTTTACATCTACTGAGAAAAAAAAATTGGCAGATCCCACGTACAGTGGAAATAGATGATATGCGAAGCACGAATGAGAAATGTTGGTAGGTCACTTTATAATCAGCATAACGTTACGAGGTGGAGGTGAACAATGCCGTACATGACTTCTGTATCATGATTATCATGATACAGAATATACAGGTTCATACTTTCCAACTATCACCGCACTTCCAGTGTTACTAACATGAAATCTAGCCTTGACCTTGCTACTCTTGCTACTCGCGGAAACTTGCTCGCCTTTGTGTGCTGCATAAAGCGTATCACCATAACCCCATACTTAAATCACGTTGGCTAAACCCTCCTTTTTTCTTATCTGAACGCCTCGACCATCATTACAAGGTTCATATTCCGCGCCAAAACACCGTAACATACTCCCATTCTTTTTTACCAAAAAACATGCCATGATTGGAACAACCTGCCTGCGTCACTAGTCACGATTACTAATCAGGAACGCTTTCGGGCGGCACTCGAAAACTTTATGCATTGATGTGCTCAACGCATTTTTTTTCCCTGGTTTTGTTTGCTGCTGTTCGGTTACCGTTCATTTGTGTATCGCAGATTCGTTGTGCCATGTTGTAATATTTTTTTCGGTACTTTCTTTGTGTGTTAGATCGTCATTACGGTATTTTTTTTTTTGTCGCGGTGCTTCCTTGTTTGATTTTTTGATTCCTTGTTTGATTTGTCGCGGTGCTTCTTTTTTTTTAGATATTGTGTAAGCATTGTCATTTACACGTTGTTCTCGAGTATTGTACGCATGTACTGAATGTGATTTGTTTTTCACGTTTCAATTGTATTTCTTGTCTTCTAAAACCCACTCCCCTCTATAATGCTGTATGCCCTGAGGGTACAATAAATAAAATAAATAAATAAATAAATAAATAAATGTTTGGATGTGTTGTTGACCATCATGTCATGTGATACCAAATTTGGTATATGTGGAGCTAGCGAAACGGCCATGATCACGCTATGAGCGTGGTATGTTGTCATGTTCTTACGTGACACGCGTGTCAGGATTATCATGCTTGCACCAGTCATATATTTCGTCATTCATTGACGTCACGTAACACCAAATTTGGTATATGTGGAGCTAGCAAAACGTCCGCGAGCGCATCATGAAGCACCCAATATACTCCAACGTAGCGTTGACGCAGGCGCACGCTATAGGCAACACGACGCAACCTTAGCAAAACGCGAGCACTATATAGTCTGACGCCAGGCACGATCAGCGTCCGTCGGCGCGGCCCGATGGCAACTGGTGCGAAATGCGACATGCTGCATTTCGCGCCGATGCGCTCCCTCTTTCCGTGATTACGGACGCCGGACGTGCTGAAAACGCGCATACGTCAAAGCAACGCAGCGCGGCGCGCGCCTGCGAGTATGACAGGACTGGCATTTGGTGTTGGTGTGGCAACGCCGACGTGACGCGACGAATGAACGCCGGTGCGCACGCATGCCGGGTCATGTCGAAGTGTATTGGCGCATTGAGTGTGGCGTGTAGTCATGTTCTCACATGACACGCATCTCATGATTATCAAGTACGTACCAGTCACATACCTTCGCCGTTCATTGGCGTCACGTAATACCAAATTTGGCATATGGGAAGCTAGCGAAACGGCCGCGAGCGCATTAACAGTGTGGCATATAGTCATGTTGTTACATGACACGCATGTCGTGATTATCATGTTTGGGTGTGTAATTTACCTATATCGTCCGTTCGCGTCACGTAATACCGAGATTGGTACATATGACGCTAGAAATGGCCGTGAGTGCATCATGAGCATGGTATGTAGTCATGTTGTTACATGACACGCATATCATGATTTTCATGTTAGGGTCTGTCGCTTGTGTTCGCCATGCAATCATGCTGTACTATACCAGTTTTGCAACATGTCATGTGAACTAAACCACCCAAGATCTGCAGGACTATGAAAAGTGAATCATGACATTTATGACATATATGTTATAATATTTATGTTATGACTAGTCAAATATGTTCTTCATACTGTCATGTTATGCCATGCCAAGTTTGGAATCGATACCATTATCGAGACGGCCAGGAGAGCTAAAAGTCGTAGACGGTTAGATAGATAGCTAGATAGATAGATAGATAGATAGATAGATAGATAGATAGATAGATAGATAGATAGATAGATAGATAGATAGATAGATAGATAGATAGATAGATAGATAGATAGATAGATAGAGATAGATAGATACGCTAAAAGTCACCGAACTTCGCTATGAAATGCTTCGCATTTAAAAAACCACGTCTACAGCCGTACCATGCGCAATCGTATCTTTATTTTAATTAACTTCAAAGCACACAATATTGATCTCAGTGTACAAACGTGCAGACAACGTTCACGTAATATTACAACACTCACACTCACCATAGCTTGCCGTTCGCGCTGCACACAATCACGTTTCAGTTGCAGGGTATATATAGGCACCATACTCTGAACTCCCATGAAGCTCTGGGGAACCCCTCGTTTTACAAATAATTGAGCAATAAACATGCATTCGTAAGCATGCATTTGCAGTGGCCTAATATAACTACTTCGACACACGTGCCTTTTATCTTAAACAGGCCTAATATTTAGTACTTCCTCAAGTGTAGCAAAAGTTATTTCTAAGTTGGTGCTTTGTCGTACGGGCTGAATTTGCGTTAAAGGTACTGTGTGTGAATCCGTAAAATGAACAGAATCGTACACAAAGCCCGAGCACCCGTGCATGAACGCTTCAACGACGAAGATTTGGCAGCTCCAGCGACGAACCGAGATACACCGCCCCTACCGCGTGCCATGACCAGGCGTCACTGGGGAGTACGGCACGGTTTTACGATGAATGAGAGCTGGCGACCACAAAATGCTTGCTGCCGTGCACTTTTCGTCTCGTTATTTTTCTCATGCACAGAAATAGGTGTCCCCTATCACGCAGTTTAAGCTATGGAGCAGTGGACTTGAACAAACGAGATGGTTCGCAGTCGCGGTTCCGGTTGGTCGTATGCATTGCATGGGCATGCGTGCTGTACGCCGTTTCTGTGTGTCACCGCCTCTTTAGATGCTTTCCTTCGCCTTAGTCATTTGGCAGCTGTGGTCGCAAGGCGCAGAAGATTGTTATTCATTCTAGCAGCCCTTATTTTTTTGTAAAACACATTCTTTGCCTCGCCCGTGGCCGGTGCTAACTCTCAGAGCTCGTCACGATGGCCGGCGCGCAGTGCGAGCTCGCTACGACGCCAGCTTGATACCGACGGCATAGCGAGGCCTTCTTAATGAGTAGGTGTTGCCGCCGGTGAAATGCCGGTGACACCCCGAGAAGCCCCCGTCGGCAGAGCCGGGGTGAGCGCGTCGCTGGCCCAACACCCACCCCGGTTGCCGGCCAGCCTGCCGTGGTCAAGTGAAGCCTACTTCGGACCGCTTCGAAATTTTAGACCGTGCGACTCCAGGAGCAATCGCTGACGATCGTAACAGCTTACTTTTGTGAACATTAAATTATTATACGAAATTTTTTGTAACTCTGCCCTTAGAAGCGAGGCGTTCGCCGCGTTTCGTTGAGGATTCAGACCGATGTCCAGCGTGGCTCAACGGTGCGAAATACCTTAAAACGTTCACACTAAACACCATCCGGCCGTTGCAAATCTTCACTGCACTGATACTTCTGATGCCTGTCGACAGATACACGGTCCACCGCACAAAGCACTAGTGTTTCACACCGAAGTGCAAACAGATGTGCGTACACACACACACACACACACACACACACACACACACACACACACACACACACACACACACACACACACACACGCACACGTCAAGATCAAGAAGGGTTTTTAACACTTTTATAGGAATCTTGTAAACACGTGACCTGAAACTCCGTGGGGAGTTTAACAAGATCATGTCGCTTATAAACTCCGTAATTGAGCAAGGGGGCGTTGCTTTACGACATGTACCAAGTTCACTCTCTACCAGAGAATACATAATTGGGGCAGGGGAGTTTTGTGGGCTCATATGCTGGAGAAACTCCCATCTCCGCAAATTTTTGCTTACAGTGAGTATCACGTACCGGGGCATATTTGACGACACACGGGCAAGACCATGCCATGGCTTTCAGCAGATATGAGAACGTATTATGCGACATAGCAGTTGCACAATGATTTAATCCAGTGAGAGTTGCAGAATGGTGGCTTGGCGCGCTTGTTGTTGCGCACGAAAAGTTATTACAAACAAGGCAGAAACGGGACAGAAGACTACACAGCATGGGCGCTGATTTCGAAAAGATATTTATTACGCGAACGCGAAGTATATAAGGAGGCATAGCGTGGCCTCGCGCAATGCGGCCAGGCTGTGCCGTGTTCGCTACAAGAGGGGCTGGCCCTGTATCTTTGATGCTGCCTAGCCCTGGCTACGTGACAGTAGTCGTAGACCACTCCCAATAACTCCTGGCAAGCATGTCACTCAATACCGAACATTCCGAGAAAGCAGCGAAGGTAGTCATTGCAGTATCGTTGAATTGAACGAATGCTCAGGCGGCTATTAGAAACTATGATAGTTGTAGGATCTCTTTTGAGGCGTTGCACAACATGGCAGTCAACGAAGCGAAATTCTCCAATTTAGAGCGTAACGACGGGCACACGCTGTGGTACTCAGCGGATACGCCTCCAGGCATTTCCGCAATCAGCCCCAACGAGGTAGCACATGGCGAGGCGTCAGTTCTTTCTCGCCGAGCTGGGCAAGCAATGGCCTCCACGGGTGAGGGAACGCGGAGGAGTAAATGTGACTAAGGCTGTGTGTCATAACACTTGCATAAATGATCCGAGAATGCGCATTATAAAGCTTATTATTGAAGATTCCACAGAAAAAAAGGTTAGGCAAATTTACGTTAATTTTTCTTCTTTTCATCTGTTCTTCCAGTTGTCGCGACAAACAAAGGGAAATTGCAGAACTAGATGTGTGGTACTATTTCCACTTCTCGTTTTCCCTCTTTTCTTCTTCTTATCACTAGAAATACCGGATCCACATAAGCTTCTGCGTCAACTCTCAAGGTGAGGGAAGACTTCCTTTGCATTTCCTACAAATCGGGGGAACCAGGTCAATTTAGAGCATTTCCGTCTGGGACTTTTACCTTCCTCGGTATAGCCTCTGTCAAGATGCTTATAAGATATCAAGACTGACCCATGGTTCATTCAGGTAACAATGTTGCTGCTCGAATGGGATAGCCCCGCGGAGGAGACGCACACGTGCAGCTGTACGTTTTAGAGCAGGCCTCGCGAGAGCAATTTGGAAGCGACTTGTATACTATACAAGTAGTACTTCACTTCTCGCCTAGAGTTTGTTTACGCGTTTCCTTTTCTTTCGTTTTCTTCGAGGATCGATTGCAGAGGATCAGCGAGGTGAGAGAGGGCGCGAAAGCGACCCTCGATACACTCCCGTCTGACTTCCCTATACGTCGCCGTTGATTAAGTCCGGTCGCTTCCCGCCTGGACAGGCAGGACTCGACTGCCCAACACACAGTTGTGAGTGACGGCGGGGAGGGTTTGATCTCCGGGAAATAGTTTCCCGTAGGTATATAGACGAAAGCGGTGCAAACAGCTTTCAATTTCCGTGCTGAATCCAGGCCATCCGGTGACTCGAAGGAACGGTCACAGAAAGATTCTCACTTTGACCGACAATAATGTGGGGCAGTCCGCTGTGGGCAAAGCTGCGGATGGTCGGTCTTCACCGCTGAACACTAGATTGGGTGCGGCGTCCTAACCTGTGGCCCAAAGACGCCAGCTTCGCTTTACGCAGCTCTTCACCCGGACAATGGCATGACGAGCAGATCGCGGCACGGCGCAGCTTTGACGAGGATAATCCTCCGGCGGGTGATACAGTTGGGTGCCTTGGTTATACTGGAGAGTGAAAAAAGAAAACTCAGCGGAAAGGTGGCGGATGTGTTTACTAGCGTGGAGTGGCAGTCCATCTCCCGTTAACTCCAGCAACAGCGAAATGCTTATAAGGTGACTATAGGCTATTTGTTACGTTTTCATGCTTCTGATGCGTTTCAGGGTAAGATACGGGCGAGACAAGGACGGGGTGATGCGGAAAGCTTGTGTTGTTTCTCGTTTTTTTGTCAGTGTCAAACCTTCAGTATCGCAACCCTAACAGTGAAATGGGTTCCTTTTGTTGAACTTTATGCTAGGGGGCTGTTTAAGGCGCAACAGATCGCAGAGAAACAAACTGTAAGACATTGAGCAACAGGCCGTTCCGTAAAAACCGTAAAGCCATGATAGACAGGCCTTTCTAACTATTAGACCTTTCGTAAATTATGCTCTTTAGCAGTGCGGTTTTCAAGGCCAGTTGATAAAAGATGTGCAGTGAAGAGTTCCAGCAGCTTTCGAACGCGAGCACAGAAAGAGCACAAGCCTTGTCCTACCTCTGTTTCTTTCTTCTCGTGCGCACGTTAAAAACCTGCTGAAACACTTCAGTACACGTAACTTATGCTATCATTTGGCAAAGTATAAAGGTTACCTTAATGACTACCTTTTGGGCATTGAAGCTTCGTCACGGGTATCGCATCATCGTGATATGATGTCTAAAATTTATTGATCAAAACACGCTTCCAGGCGAACCTGGTACACTACAATACGTTTTTTTAGCAGGGACCGCGAGGAGCCTGTATGAAGAATTATTCAAACAGCTGAAATCGCTGAAGCGCATCTCCGTAATTTATAAAATGCCGAAACAAATGATAGCGCTTTCCGGAAGCAATCGTCGTACGTCCACTCCATCGTCATTGCGCTACGACGCGGCCGCGCTACGTGCCCTAATCATACATATGCAGAGAGCCGAGTCCGTCGCGATGCGGACTTTCGCTGACGGCGGCACTTTCTCCCTTGTGCTGCGGTGAAGGCATCGTTGAGCGGTGCTTGTGCGAAAATGTGAGCGAACTAAACGAAAACGAAAAGGAGCGGACCTCGAGTGACAAAACACCACGTGGCTCTCTGCTGGCCCGTCAAAACGCACCGGGAGTTTAAAGCCGGCCGGCCAGGGGATGATGGAAAGAAGCTGGCGTGAGCTCTACAGGGTGCATGCTTGCGGCCGAAGTGAAAAGGTGCGCGCTTAAAGTGGAAGCGAGCCAGGACTCTTCGGCACCTGCGAGTGTCTCGTTGTGTTTGCCTCCATTTCGTCAATTCAAAGGTGGCGGCAAGTAGCACGCGAGGACTAAAGAAAGAAAGAAAGAAAGAAAGAAAGAAAGAAGAAAGAAAGAAAGAAAGAAAGAAAGAAAGAAAGAAAGAAAGAAAGAAAGAAAGAAGGCATTGATGGTCGCGAAGGAAAGCGACTGTAATGCGTCGTACTGTACCAGGAGAATGAACAAATTACTGCCCCTCGAGCGCTCCTTTTCATTCTGTTTGTACGCGTGCATGAAAGAAAGATGAAGGTGGCTCGCTACGCAGCTCGCCTCCCGTTCCCGCCCACTTTCTTGTGTGCGCGTGTATGTGCTGGGTGCAGATCTACGGAGTGCGAATCAATGCGAGAGTGTGCAGTTCAGTGTACACACCGCCCAGCAGAATCTGTATGCGTTTACGACAGTATCACGGATGAACGGTTGGCTGGACAGCGGGCGACACCCAATCAGTAGCAACTTCTCCGGGAGAACTCGGGAAAGGCCGCCATAGTCATGCTAAACGCGAAAGAGCCATCGAATAAGGCGCGAGGAATGCGGGGTGCTCCAGTCGGTTTCTTTTCGAACTGACCCTCCTCTTCATAGGTAAGGTATGGATACGGACGGGCATGCACTTTCCTCAAGCAGCTGCAGTGTTGGGCATCTGATTTTTTGTGCCACCTGTGTGGCTGAAATATGGAGTTTCTTAGAGCAATTACATCGGGAAGAAATTTACACCCCTCCTGTTCCCGCAAAGGAAGTTGCACGCATTAAATGCAAATCTTCTAAATGAAGCCTGTAAAATTTGATCACTTACATTGCAGTTAAAATGAAGTAACACTCTTAGATAGGATCATGGCATCAAAAATGAGTCGATGGGTAAAGGACCGTACACGAAGGGTAAAGAGCGAATGTGGAACACACTACACCAATATTTGAAAGTGCTCGTCGAAGGTTCGGGTTAGAGCTAGCTGGACGTCATTGCACGTTGGGTGATTACTGGCAGCCGATGCCACACATATATATGTTCGCAACAGATTTCGCAATCTAAAGCAAACTCTTAATTCCCAGTGATACCTCGAGTTTGATGCTTTTTTCTGTTCTCCGTTTAGCAGTAGATGGAAGGAAGGAAGGAATAAATAAATGAAGGAATATGCTGCAAGACGAAGCGGTTAGCAAGTTATTAGACCTGCTGGCTCGCCTGCCATAGGAGAAAGAGGAATAAAAGTGAATAGGAGAGAGTCTGCGAAAACAAACGAAAGGAAACAAGAACAAAAAAGTAAATTACGGTTCCAATTAAAGTCTGTCACTAAGCCCAGTCGTCCTTAAAAAAGTGCAGTGTTCTCAACATCTGCACTAAAGACAGGCTATGCCAGTGCCCAATCACCCTTTCTTCCGACGAAAGACAAAGTTTTTTGCTATTTTTCTTCTTGATTCAAGAATGAGCTCGCATTGCTCCTAGGCGTTACAACAGGGGGTTTACATTGTCGACGGTAATATTTCCTCATTTTGACAACATAGTTGCTCTTCAAACAGCTTGTTACGTTCCGCTATACACACACGGGGGGAAAAGTAAGTATCTAACGTTTACGTCCATGGGCTTACATTAACATATGTTGAGTGTCTGATCCTAAAAAGGGTCTTTCAGTAAGTTTCTGTATAATTCAAACCTTGCATTATAGAAAAAAAAGCATTTTCAGCTTTGACTTTTTTCTAGTATCAGGTGCACCCAAATTAATTATTCGAAAGGTATTCTCTTGAAGCGCTCAAAAGCAGACTCTAATAAAAAAAAGTGGGCAATCATTTCTTCGCAGAGAAAGATATCGCTTGTTGCTTCTTTCCCTAGAATTTGAACAAGCAAAGCTTTAGGGGCTGGAGCACATTTATCAAAAACTTATATTTAACTCGCGAACCTGGAAGTCTGATTGATCCAGGCAATATACGCGCCAGAATATCTGGCAGTCGGCTTTGTTACAAATAATTACTATTAAATGCGATAAGCTACACCGGAATCATAGCCGCAATGATGTTGAACATCTAACGAAGCATCTGATGTTCCTTTAGAGGTAGAGTTCTCAAAACAGTCTTAGGTAATTTTACAAAAGGTTAGTCAGGCCAGCGTGCTCAATTTTGGTCGCTTAGTAGTTAACAACATGCACCATGCTTAGCGCTTCGTATGGGAAGGAGTCATCATTCCTACATCGAAATAAAAGAACAGGGTTTACATATACGCCAGGAAAATTACGTATTTCGGGGTGTGCTATAACCAACAGAACTTCATGCAACCTCACAGGAGACATTCAATCTATTCTTACGTCCTATCGAAATTGTATATTGTTCCGCCTATAGGTTGATCAGTGGCAATAGGGATTCGGCTACTGACTCGAAGGTCATGGGTTTGATTCCGGCCCTGGCGGTCAGATTTTTAAGGAGGAGAAATAGTAGAGGCCCATGTAGTCTGCGATATCACTGCACGTTAAAGGACACCAGATGGTCAAAATTTCCGAAGCCCTTCACTACGGCATCTATCATAATGATATCGTGCTTTTTGGACGTAAGACCCTACATTTTGTTATTCAAAACTATATTAGTACAAAAAAAATGAATGTTCTTCTCGAAAGACCTCCCCCATGACAAGTGGCCTATGAATACTTCTGTCTCTTCGAAGAGGTAGGACTTTATACAAAAGTGGAATGCGTCCAACATTGTGGCTGTTCTAAAGCACACCCCACCTAGTTTCAACAGAGATTCATGCTGACCTAAAAAAAAACAAAGAAAAACAAGAAGAGAGAGAGAGGCAACATATTCTCGTTCTTGAATTTCGACCCTTCCATATTATAAACTTGGGAAAAAATTTCGAAATGATGTAGCGAGAACTTTATCACGATCGCCAAGCTAAACACACCCGATCCCTCAATCTGCCCGGCATACGCCACCATACTGCAATGAAAGGATCCGCGGTCGTAGTTCAGCAGTGGCACCACCGCAAATCGATAGATACAGAGTTCTCTCGAGTGCGGTCATTTACGTATAGTTAATGCCTTGCAGGGTTTATGTGAAGCTCAGAGCAGAAATCGTTAACGACACCCCTTAATACATACACAGTTGCCAATACTGTTGCAATAAACGTTAATTTTGTGCCAACATGGTATAGGCGGTGTGGAATACAGAGTCGATATCGCATAGCCTGTCCAGAGAGACTTCTACTGCTATACGCGAGAACCTGGGCAGTTCAGCTATCGCGCACGCTGACTTGTTAGCTTTGAATTCTGCAATATAATGACCCGATTGCCGAAATGTGTATAAGTAACTGAATGTCTACGTGTGTATTTGTTAAAGTTTTTTGAAACTTCTTCCGAACTTAATATGATATTGTTTGCAAATGTATTCTTCCGAACTTAATATGATATTGTTTGCAAATGTATTTTCTTCTTTTTGTCCGTTTTGTCGACATCTACTCAATGATCCCGTGGCATGCTCACTGTGATAGAACGTATTGATTGACTGGATCCTTTACTAAAGAAATAGGGAGTCACATATTCTTTTTGGGATAGATAGGGTTTTGCCAGACTGCAGACTTTCATGGAAATGCGGAAAATTTAAATGGGACGCAACGGCTACGTTTGCCTTTACGCCGGTAAAGTTTAGGTAAATTCTAGCTTTCCCATTACTTACAATTTTACCTTTCATCTCGGCTTGCGATATTTTTCTTGCTACGCTCTGCATTAATATTTCACTCACTTTTTCCCCTTCTCAGTGCTATGTGGCTGATTAGACTTCATAAATTTTGGCCGATCTCCCTCTTTCTGTAAATGAAATCTAGAATCGAGTTTCCAATGCTTTCAGTTGTTCCTAAATGCTACTTCACATTGCTCAGTGAGCCTCGCCACTGATATGTCTGGAATCACGAGTGGCTGAAACGTTATGCAGGAGAAATTCTAGGGTAAGATGATTCTATCAATACGGGCTCTGATGTATTTATTGTCTTGCCACAATGTCAAGTTGCACTTTGCGCATGTGCTGGCGATGATTACGTATGAGCAAGAAAATCTTACCGGATTTTTTATTTTCGTGGTCACATAGTAGACTTTATTGTCAACTTGTAGACGGATGCACTGTGTGGCTGTCATATTTGTCGACTTTAATTAAAGAATTCGAGATTGTTGCACATGGAACAATCATGTTCCTCTCTTTCAAACCAAATAGGCATAATACTGTCTTTTCACAAAAAAATATATATCGAGTAAAACACAACACCCCAACATTCCAATTTTCTTGTGCAGAAACACTTGACGTTTATTCAACACGTGAACTTTTTTTTGTGCGCATTTTTGTTGTGACACAAGGTATATGACGATTGGTGAAAAGGCACTTCTTTTCAGGAATGCGTAATGAAACATGAGGCGCGATCAACTTTTTATAACTTAACAAATACTTAACGAACACACACAACGGTACTATAGGAACTCTGCACTTCAAAAGTAACTTATGTACAACCTTCATATAAAATTAAGTTTGGTGCGAGCATTTCAAACAAGCTGTACATATGATACAAACATTTGCTCCAGTTTGTGGACGGGTGTCATGGCTGCCCAAAAAAGAAGTTGTCAATCATGTGCTGTACGTAGCGGACCACATAACATACGGAGTGTTGCGTCAACTTGCAACTGCAGGTACAAAACGTGTGCAAGACTGAACTGAGAAATAGTCGAGGTTGTGCGGAAATGATGACTGGGAATAGGTGCAAACAGTACTGGGTAACAGAAAAAAAACTATGTATGCATTCAAAGCGGCACATAACGAGATCCCTTGTTTCCACTTTTTTTTTACGTGCCAATGACAGCAGTGTTCCATGGAATGAATATCCGTTCACTTCATCACTCGAAAAACTGTGGGTTTTGAGTTACCAGAGTTACGTGAGTCTTTGCCACAGCTATACAAAGTGCATTGTTTACTCGGGGCAAGTAATTGATGAGGAGTGTCTGACGTATGCACTATTAAGAAAAATGAACTGGTCCATTTCTCCAGCTGCACATTTTGGCGCTCAAGAAAGCACAAAGCCTATCGGAAAGCAAAAAATTAAGTTAACTGAGCATAAATTCAATATGGAATACATAATGATCAGATGTACTACTTGGCTTATTGCATGCGAAGCAACTAGATAACAATGGAGTATGCAATTTATATTGGGCCTTGTAGAGTGAACGTTTTTTTTTTTAAAGAACAAGATAAGAGACGCTAATACGGCGATAGCGGAAAATGTTTCCGAGAAACAGGACGGAACAGCGACATTGCACCGTCGTTAAGGAATGTAGCAAGAAAATTGTGCTGCAATCGTCCACATATATTTTGACGAAGTCCAAGCAAGAGTGTTCAGAATATAAGATAAAGTTTAGACTTGAAAAGGCAGAGCTTCAGTTGTTGATAAGAAAATATTCAGACGGAGTTGCGAATTTTGCTAATATATATTAAATATAAACCAAATCTTTTACTCTCCGTTTTCTTGGTTACAGGGCCACTGCAAGTGGTATTAGCGATTTAAAAGTTAGCCACACTTATCAGAAAATCTTTGGTCCCGTCCAAAATTCGGCACTGCTATGCTAATCACTGCATGTTAGGTGCTTTTGTCCTGTCTACTGCCAGCGAGCAGAGAGGTGCTTAGTCAAAATCGAACCCCTCTTCTATATTCGTGTAGGTAAAGCTTGATACAAGTGCGCTCGGACGGGTGACAGCTCTCGAAAATACCAGGTCAGCTTTTCCATCCCTATACTTAACAACTGTTCAGAACCATCGAGCATGACAATGCAAGTTCACGTCGTTCTCCAGCTACCGTATACGAAAACTCCGTCCGACTTCATGTTGTAAAACAGGGCGAATTGTAATATTTGTTTTTTAAACTAAGCAACTCCAGTAAAGATGTCTGAAGATAGCATTCTCAAGAATTTCATTGAGCAATAATTTAAGGCTCCATACAAAGGGATCTCGATCGGCGTTTACTGAACTCGTTACATCTTGGGCAGACTTATATACCAAGCCTGCAGCATCATCGAAAGTAGACACGCCAAACATTTCAGATTGGTCTCGCAAGGAATCATGACACATCTCGTCCATATCAGTAGCGGTAATGCATTATCAGTGGGCAAACACTGAACTGACCAGATGCACCGAATGAGGTCAAAGCGTAACAGGCACGCGACATTGTAATGTATTTGGCACAGCGCGCCGAGTGCTGGACAAGTCCATCAACGGTCGCTACCAGGGCCTCCAGACGGGGTCTCCGAACATCGCTGCCGGTGCCCGGCGTATGACGCCGAACGTGTGCTGCTCCAACTCGGCCACGTAGTTGTCGTCGCTGGCGGCCGACGTGGTCGACTCCGAGTCACTGAAAGGGCTAGCCGGTGCACTGACGCCGGAGGAAGAAGAGGTGGAACAAGCCGAGGAGCGACTGCCGGTGGCCAGGTTGAGAGGGCTGGACACGGAGAGACCGTGCAGATCACCGTTTGCGAAGCAAGGGTGATGGTGGTGACTGGCAACAGCGTAATTAGAGGCGGCAGTGGCATCGCTGTCCGGCACTTCTTGCTTGACGATGACGCGACTAGCAGCCATGGTGGACACGTCACCGTGAGTGGTAGCGTTCGCCGGGGATGTCGTTGACAAAGCGTGCGAGATGGCCCTGGTGGCGCCGCCCTCTTCGGCGTCCATGGCGTCCGTGGGCTGAATCTCGGAATGCATGGAAGCCAGACAGGAAGCCAAGTGTCCCAAAAGCCGGGAACGAAGGGAGTCGTCTACGTCCGAGTTGCACACGAACCGGGACACCTCGCGGGCGCACTCGGCAAATCCTTCTTGGAACCGCACTTCCATGGCATGTGGTGCTGTGGATATAAGAGAGAACACAAAATAGGACCAATCAATATTTGCCTAGTACTTGAATCAATAATAATAAGTCGACCCCATAAATTTCACTTCAAGCGCTTCTTTTATAACGTTTATAAATGATAATAAGTCGACTTCATGACTTCATAAACGTAACCCCAAACATTTCTTTCAACAGCGCTTACTACAATTTTCCGGGAACGTGGTAATGAGTGGTGTTAACAGCACCATAACAAATAGTTTCATTTGTTATGCGAAGCCCATTATTTCAGCTCTTAAAGTACCACAAGAATGCAGAAAGACGTCACTACGGCAAAATCTTCTGTCACCGTGGGGGTGCCTAGCTCGGAGGCAGAGGCCATGGACAGAGCTCTACGACAGTTCGTATATCATTCGCAGTAAAGCTTTAGTTTGGGTAAGTTGGAGCATACTTGAACACATATTTGGGTTGCGCGAAAAAGACACGGGCGAAGGAGAGTGAACAACACGGAAGTTTATGCTTCCTGTACACGCATAAAAAAATGTGAACAAAAATTGCTCTGAAGATGGTGCTCGTTGTTATCAATATGATGTTACTCATATGCAACATTCACAAGCTAGGACTCCTGAAGTGAGGCATAATGCGAATATACAAACGTCTTATAGAGACCGGAACTTTGTTAAATAATTCTGCCGATTAGCTTTATTTTTTATGTATAATACTTATATCGATCTTGCATCTGTCAAAACTCAGCGTCTTACAAAGGCTTTGTAACGACAGCACTTAATGTTGTGGTAGAGTCCCTTTCGGGGCTCAAGCAAGCAAACATGAATGCCTGTTCCTACAGCTACTTTTTTGAATATGCTTTTTTTTGCTCCAGATTCCATACTGTGGGCTTAAATGGAAGAGAACTGAGTTTCGACGCATGAAACATTTCAGAGCTCCAAGACGGGTGGACAACTTACGGGGCAGATGGTGACCCTGGTGGATGCCCTGGAGATGTCGCACGGTCATTTCCAAGATGTCAGCTTTTTCCAATTTGGCGTTGCGAGGGTTCTGCACGAAGAAGAAAACAAAGGTGTCCGGTGAGCAAACATCATTGAAATTCACCCCTATGATGCTAAAGTGACAGCAAGACTTTCTCGAGGTGATAGGTAGAGTGATCGATAGCGCATAACGTGGCAGGGTTGTCGTTCGAGGTATTACTCTTCGATATAATAGAAGAGGGATCGAGTGATTGAATGAGAGTGACAGAGCAAGACAGATCAGCATGCCCACAAGGACAAAACAGTAACCAAGCGACAAAAACAAACACATTCACGGCCCTAATACTCCATGGCAAATCATTGAACTCTGCTCAAAGAACTTGGGAGCCATCAAAAAAGGCCCACCTCAGTTCTTTCACTGGTTTGAACTGAGATCTTCGCTAGAACTCCACCCATATTTATGCGCAGAAGCGTGCAGAAACCATGCGTAGTCCCGAATGTGTGCGCAGTGCCCAAGGATCGACCGAACGAAAGGGTAAGAAAGGGGGGCCCAGCCCTAACACAACACAAGGAACGGGGTCAATGCATTACGCAATATGTCGCCTCCGGGTGGGGCAGACTATTTTGTATAGTAAAGCGGCGAAAGCACACACGGGCGCCGAGTCGCATATATATCATGCTCCAGCGTACGACGACCGCGACGCGACAAACGCAGCCGTCAGAGGTCAAAGGGTGATACGGGAAGAGCGAGGCAAGGTCGTGAACCCAGAAGCCAACGAGTGAGGGGTCGCGATGCTTGAGTCACGATCAGTATGCCGAGCTCGCGTAACCTGTCGACCCCGTCTCTTACGTGGCGGATGACTAAACCGAAGCACGGGAGAATCCCGCTTCTGGGTGGGTTGCCTCCGGCGATCTCGCGTCGAGAAACCATAGGGCTCTAAAAAAATGGAGGGGCGGCGTCCCGTCAAAGAGGAGAGGCGTAGAGAAAAGAAATGCCTCTGAGACTCGCGAGCATCCCAAGCAGCTCCGTTCTCTCACTACGCGCGATAGAGCAAGCAGTTCCTGAAACGAGTCTCGTAACCTTGGCTTTTCTCTCCTCGAGGGGTCGGGTTCGCCGGTGTGCACGCTTGAATGGGGCAATGGCGGAGAGGTCGATGATCAGATCTTGTCGCCGCGCAACATACGCGACCACCCGCGTTTCACGCGTTTACACACGCCTCCGGGGACTCTCCGGTGGCCGCACCTATGCCGCAGCGAGTGATGCACGACGTGTGGTTCGAGTGCGCTCACCACTTCGTACTTTCTTTTTTGTTTCTTTCCCATCCGGAGGCTTTAGCGAAGCGCGCACGATTCGCGTCACGCGTACGTTTCGTAACTATAAGAGCGCGCTCCGAAGCACCAGCTGTAAATCAGTATCAGTCCAGACCGCAGCGTGCGTGGCTCGATACCCCGTCTCCCGTGGGAGCTCGAAGCGTAATACGTCGTTGGGTGGGTATACGTCGAGATTGAGCAAGGCGGTGCCGCGTCTCTCTTGCGATCCGACGGCGATCGCTGTGGCGCATCGAGAACAGCTGTCAGGCTCGCAGTGAGCCGAGGCGTTTTGCTTTCTTTCCTCCTTTTTTTCTTTCTTTGCCACTGCCTCCCACGTATCATCACGGATTTAGCAGGGTGGAAATTCGCGCGTAAATTGAGTGCCATTATTATTCGTTCGTCGCTAAGGCGAAAGTTGAAGCCTAAGTGCTGACGGAATGAACTTCTACTTGGCGAACAAGGCTAAACGAAAGCCTACAAAAAGCCTAGATCATACCGTGCCTGCGACAGAGTTGCGTTGTTTTCTAATCAACATTCATTTTTCTTATCATCATTTCTTATGTTTTCAGGTCATCCTCGCGTTTCTTTCGATGCCAAGGTCTGGTAGACTCGTACATTATGACGGGAATGATGAATGAAGTGTTCCATGCTCCAGTACCCAAAACAGTTTCACTCTTGCCACGCCATTAGTGGGCTGTGCCATTCTCTTTCCGCCCTCACCCACTTGTGCTAAAAATATCCACTTGCGCTGAAAATGAGGCAGCGCTGAATTACGAGGAACTTCTTCAAGGGCGTACACAGTCTTTATTCTTCGAAGAAACTATTGTTAGCGCAAAAGCAAGAACGCAGCAACATCAGGAGAACTGACGCCATCCGGAGAATTCGGCGGGCGAAATTTGTGTCAAGCTTTCATTAAGCGCAGGAAGACAGGTTCCACCGCTGCCCGGCGGGAGCGAGCTCCGTACGAGCGCACAGTGGCAATAGGTTCGCAATAAAGAAAGGCGCTAAGAAAGGTATCGGCCAGTGCGGTCCCTCGAAAAAGAGGGGGGGGGGGGGAAGCGCGCCAAAATCTGCGCGCGGAGAGCACGCACCATTGCTTTCCAACGGAGCTAACAACAGCGCGAGAAAGATGACGCGTAGTAGGCGCGCTTTCAAATACCCTGCACGGGCACGTGACTGACCCACATTCGCAAGACAGGCGCGCGTGCGTTCTCAGCGGCAGCTCACCACCTTTCAAGCCGGTGGCCGAGCGAGCCGCGAAACATCGAACACTTTCTCCATTCTCTCCTACACGTTGAATTCAACACGCTTCGGCGAATGAAGGAAATATAGTAAAGAAACATTACGGCTCTCGGCATAAAGCGCGTGTCCGGTTGCCCATGGCCGCCGCACAAAAGCCCAGCAGCAGTGGTGAGACCATGAGAAACGCCTTTTTCGAGACCCTTTCCGCACCACGCCTGAAGAGCCCGGTGTTTTGCCTCCCGCTAGCCAACGCGTGCGCGGGAAACCAAAGGCTTCCCGCCAAGGTCGTATACACATGGTGTGCGCGGCGGCGACGCACTTCAAAGATATATAGGCGCGCCCGACGGTCAGACCCGTGGCCAAATACATTTCCTTTTGGCTGTTCTTCGTGTGTTTGTGCTCCACAAACGCACCCGAAAGAAGCGCGTGGCGCCAGCAGAGGACACTGCAGCCACCGCTGCGGAAGGTCCATGGCCCGTTCTCGGTAGCGTTTCGGGCTACGTTTCAGGGAGTGGTTCGCTCGTCCCTTTCCCTCCTTATCTCGATGCGCGGTACCGCTAGTAAAAACTCCCCCCCAAGAACCACAGCAGGGGGTGTGAGCGAGAGCCGAGCAGCCAAACGGGAATCCCCTTACCTATACGCCGGTCCCAACCCCACCCATGCCCGGTCTTGAGCGACGGGAGGTTTGTTCAAATTAGAGCGGCCATTAGTGCCTCCAGTATTCGAGTTCCTTCCCCCTCGTCTCATGTGGCGGGCGAACAAGGGGGACACGCTTCTTCCCGTAGCCGCTTCAATCTACCTCAAAGGAGGGGGGGGGGGAAGAGATCGAGCAGCCGTCCCAGAGTGGATGCGCACGGCGAGAAGGCAGCGAACGAGCAACCGACGACGTCGTTTAGTCTACGCCGCTGGTACACACTAACAGGCTACCATTGCCTCAAGCACAGAAGCCGCCCATTTGTTGAAGAAAGCGCGCTCTTCTTCCGCCGGTAAAGGTCTGTTACACTGTGTTCAATCTACTGACGCCTGCGGCGGCGTACGGGGCTCAGCCGAGAGAGTACTATATACTGAAGACCGATGACTAAAAGCCGTGCGAAGCAAGTAGAGGCTCGTGGCAAGAAAAGGCAGCGGGCGAGGACCCCCTGCAGAATAGACGCCTCAGCTGTAGCTGTATACGTCGTGAGCGTACTCGCGCTTGCTCCACGACGTGTAAGTGCTCTACCAGACGTTGAGCCATCTTCCTTTCTCGTGACCCGCGTTCACCACGTTTGATGATCTCGTGAGAAGAAAGAGCATTGCAAAGAAAGCCATTGTTGCAGCGATGTTTCTGAGCTTCGGCGTTCTGTATTGTGGGAAGGCGAGATGGGAGAAGATGACGCGGAGCGATGTCGATTATGAGTGTGGCTAGCCAGGGGAAAATGAAAAGGACAAACTTTTCAAGAGAAGCCATTCGTCTTCCGACCGGCCGGCGTGTACGAACATGCGGGGTCGATAATCACCAGGCCTGCCTCCTTGCTAGGTGATCCGTTGCCCTGCTCGTTTCAGGAAAAGAAGCGAGTGACGTCCACGACGATGGCTTTCGTTTAAAAAAAACGGCTTTTTGTCGCGACCCTGCTTGCCGAGTGCAGATACGCAGCTCATTAAACAGGACAGTGTTTGTCGTTGGCGCTTGTACTGCCCCAACATTTTCGGTCTCTTTTTTCCATGTGAGCCACAGGGCAAATGCTGCTCATGAATGTACGTGCAGTATAGTAGTAAACCAAAAAGTCATAAAGTGGGGGGCTAAACACACACACACATAAAAAAAACAT
Source organism: Rhipicephalus annulatus (assembly GCA_013436015.1). Taxonomy (NCBI): domain Eukaryota; kingdom Metazoa; phylum Arthropoda; class Arachnida; order Ixodida; family Ixodidae; genus Rhipicephalus; species Rhipicephalus annulatus. The sequence goes on from WOVY01016060.1 coordinate 52,728, forward strand.
GCTAACGAAGGCGAAAGAGGGAAGGATGTCCTGTGGGTTGTGTAGACGAACAAGCTTAAGGAAACGCAGGTGCGTTAAATAGCGCCTTTTCGTTATTTTTTTTCTCGCTTTAGCAGCCACCTCTGGCAATTTTTACGGAAAGGTAAAAGCCATTTCTCATGGGGAGTAACATCAATTTTTAGCATCGAATGGTCACACTACGGGGGCTTGCATGTTTGGTGACTTAGGTATATGCTATTCACAGTTTCATTTCTTTTTGCTCTTGTGAGGGTATATATAATGAAAGAATGTTGCGGGAGCAACTCTGAGTTGTGCAAGGAGAGCTTTGAGTGTAATACCAACCTCAAGTCCCTCGTCCGGAACGTTCTCCGGGGGTTCGAATCAGAAGGGCCAACTACTAGACGCGACACGGGGAACCACGTTCGCTAGCACGACTGATGGCTGACTCAATGACAGTTCGATTGAGCTTTCGGCCGCAGAACAACAGGGTAGCAATAAAAAATACCTGGGATTTTACATCCAAAAGCTCCATATTATTGTAGGAGACTCTGTAGGGGGGGGGGCTTTGGAAATTTTGACAAAATGATTTTTTTTTAATGTAGACTTAGTCACACAGTACACGGTCTTCGCATTTAGCCTCCGTGCAAACGCGATGGCTTCGACCGGGATCGAACCAGCAGGAACACGGTAAGTAGCGTTCTACCACGGCAGACAAGCACCTATACAGGTGCACCAGGTGCAGCAACGTGAGTACGAGAAATGCAGGTACAGCAACGTGAACACATGAAATTCTTTAACGCCGACCCGTGGTTCGCAAGTCTGTGTCTGTCGCGTATACCTCAGTGCTGCGAGGACATAACTATTGACCATGTGAAGGAGGGGATTCGCTCGCTGCATTTCGTGCCGACCGGTTGTGCCCTCGTGATCTCAGACGACAGCGTAGCTCTGGCCGACTGGACTCGCCCTACGCCACCTGTTGTCGCTGACAAGTGCTCTCGCCAGTGGTGTCCCGTCCTCGGACTCTTGCGACCATCTCCATATTTCCTATCTTCTCCTTACTTCCGTTGGTCACTGTCCCTGCGCCTCGCTCTCTCCTTCCTCTCTCTCTCTATCTCTTGACCTTTTAATCCTATCCTTTTAATGCCTCCTTTACCACCACCCCTCATGAGCTATTGTTGAGGTGTCCTGCCCTTGAGAGACAGTTACAGGGCTCACTTTTCTATTCATTATAAATTACTCACCCCCCAGCCCCCGATGTGAAGGATTTAACTTTCGACTTTTGACGCGGGAGTACCACAGTACAAAGTTCAGCATGGGCGTAGCCTGCCATATTTTAAGGGGGGGGGGATGCTCGTGCGTTCTTTTGTATTCGTGCGTATATGTGTACACATGTAAAACTTAAACATCCTAAGGCCTGGGGGTGAACCATCCCACCCCTTTCCCGAATGTGCCAGAAATGAAGAGCCAGAGCCGCGAAGTGCACAAACATAGCAGTCTGGCGAAGTGCGTGAACATATGAGTCCGGTGCATTGTAACACCTTAAACGACCTCCTAACTCGATCAATGTTGCGCATGAGTCAAACCATCATGTTCCCAACGCAAGCCATGCAATATCTAAGCTGATGAAGTGCACCTGTCGCCTGTGCGGAGCGTAGAAGAGTTTGCGAAGCCACGATTGCATTTAGCAGTAACTTATGGCAGCCGCAACTACAACAAAATCAGAAACCAAAACAGATTTATTAAATCAAGCCTGCCCATTTGATCGCGAAGAAGCGCCAGGCTCTTTTGACACGCTCTTAACTCGGTGTCAGCCAAATATAATTTTCATCATACAGGAGGGCGTTGCATCCTCTTAAATTACCAGGTGACCGATAGGCACGGCACGTTCGATTTTTCGCCGGAACGAAGCGGATACGACACGTGCCGCAAGTCGACACTCGAATCGTCCCTGGAGCACGTCTCGGAGAAAGAAGAGTAGCGCGTGGATGGACGGTAGCTGAAAGGAATCACGAAGCCGTCGAAGAAATGAGAGAAAGGGGGAGAAAGGAACGTCAAAGCCGTCAGACTCGCCAAAAGTGCCGCACGCGCCGTTGATGGTTCCTCGCCAGTATTTCATCGTTTGCTTTAACGCCACCTCCTTGATTTCTTTCCTCTAAGGCTCGGCTTCGTGAAGAGCACCTGTATACCTGGCAGCTGGCGTGACAGGACGATGGTGAGGGGGCCTCAGATGCGATAGGAAGACGCTCCACGCGTATCACGAGTGCAAAAGAGCGCGACGTGGCGGTTAGTCACGCGGCGTCTTCAATGTCGCAAGACGCGTGCTTGGTTCACCTTCACATGTGGCACCATCGAGACGCGTTATGCACCCCCCGCGGTGTGGACGGGTCTCGGACGTGAGGCGACCGGCAGAACGTTGACGTTTCTTGTGAGGCTACTACTTACTAGAGGGTCCACGTGAGCCGTGATTGCACGGTTGACGGGAAAGCTTCAAAATTACTGGGCGGCGTGAAACCTCGGTTTCAATCAAATTTTGTCGGCACCCGAAAAAAAAAAAAACATACGCGCACCGGAGGAGGGGCGGTGTACCGTCTCCGGTTCGGCGGTGTTTACGTATCAACGATTCTCGAAGTCCTCTAACTCCCGGTATACTTCGCACCTCTTGCACGCTGTTCGCATCGCCGCAATAGCCACCGATGCGTAGAGCACAGGAGTAAGAATATGTATACCAACTTCAGCCTGTACTACACTTCCAAGTTTTTCTCGGGAATTCAGTTTGTGCAAGTTCCTTTTTTTTTCACTCACTGTTCCTTATAATTTCGGCTGATGTCAGGATCAACTTCTGTCGGTAGTCCTGTGTTACTGTGCCGAGTCAACAAATGGAAATCGAAACAATAACGAATTATGTGTGATCTCATGTGTGAGGCCCTCAAGTTAATACACCTTTTCAACAAATTACACGCATGAAGTAAACAGCTTTTGTGGTCTGTTTCCCGCTTTTCCTGGTTTCTAGCGCGAAATTTAGTCCCGACTATCGCTGCGAGAAGGAGAATAAAAAAATAACGTTAAGGTCGAGTGCCTGCTTAGGTCACAACTAATCCAGTTCTGCATTCTTAGTACGCATTACGTTTGCCATCACCTATGATCCAGAGGCCTTCTGCGACAACATTCAGAGGCGTAGGAAAACACGAGAGAATCAATCATCTGGCGTCTATCAGAATAATAGTAAGCTGGAGATGTTCGTATCATAAATTCACAGTGCATATACCTTAGCTCTCGTTTTCATCTCTCCGCTTGCGTGTCTCGTCTTTTGCATCGTGCTACACTTTGATTTGCGTCTGCTTGCCTTGCGCTGAAGATCAACACTTATGCGCCATGCGTCAATTATTGGGTACGGGGCTAATTATAACCGCCTTCTGTTTTTTTTTTTTCAAAGGTGCTTCCATAAATACATCTATCACCTGCGTTTCTCGAATTTCTTCTCGAAGGCCTCGTTTTCAGGCTCTAATAGTCAGCAGTGTCTGAGCAAGCGCGCAAAGTTACCACTCGGCCTCGGCTCAGCCGGCTGAGTCGAGCCCCACATGATCACCTCATGCTCCACACACCCACCGATCACGATCAGACTCGCGTAGTCCGCATCCCCCGTCAGGCGGGTGTAGCCGCCGCACGGTTTGAGAGGGCGCAAAGAGCAACACCTGCTTCCGCACTCGGCGAGCCGCCGGTGCTTCCGCCCCTGCCGACAGAATGCGGCGTGGCCCAATCAACGGCGCAACGTAAGGAGAACACTCACACCGGCCTGCCTCGCCCGGTGGGTGCTTCTTCCCTCTGCCGGAAACAACAACGGCCACCGCGCTCACAAGCGAGACAAATGGTGGCTGTGTGGGCAACGGCACGCATCTAAGAGTGAAAGGGGAGCCGCATTGAGGCGGAATAGCCTTGACACTTGACCCGTTGTTGCCCAACACCGCCAGCTGAGGGCCCTCACCGATGGCTGAGAGTGAAAGAGCTATGGAGATTACCGGTAGGGCGTAGGAGAGGGAGAGGTGAAGGGTGAGCACAGGTGGAGCAACACGGGTAGCAGGGTGCATGTGTGGGTTGAAGGGGAGACTTGAGAACGCATTGGGAGAAGATGCGTTGCTTAATGAACGTATGGGTGGCGTCTTTAGCGCGTGATGGGCTGTGAAGATAAAGCTGCAAATCAGTCTAGTGTACGATGTGAGAGATTAGGGCAAGTAGGAGAGGGTGCGAGTAGAAAGGGGGGGGGGGGGCTGGCAAAGGGGGTGGAGTGTGATTAAACTGTCTGGTGCTGAGCCTCACTGCTGCAACACGGGATACAGCACGTACTACCTGGCATGCTACCGCACGGGAAATTAGCGCTATATTTTGTTCCTAAAAGAAAAAAAAGAACACGTGCATCGTCTAATGCCGAATTTTTCTCATCAAGCGAGGCTATACCTTTCATGTCTGGGTCTTAATTACACCGATGCTCGTTCCACTTGCATCTCCCTGTAGTGAAGCCATTATAGGTAGCCTGTGTTTTCATCGACGAGAGAAAGCCATTTGTGAGGAAGACATTTAATCACCACATTGGCCTAATAGGGTCGTGATTGACGCGAATTCGCATGTATAAGGTTATTTAGACGTAATTTTATTTTCATGTCCCCAGAACGTAGCCAAAATGTGTTCCGCTTCATCTGTAATCGCAATCTGAGAAGCTATGCCCGCGAGAGATGGTATAAACGCGTCGCGATCGACTATACTGTCATTAGATCGAACTAAACGATGGTCATCGTCTCGGACGCACTAATTCGTTATGTTGCACCAGCTGCGTGCAGACAATGAATGAATGAATGCAAAACGAGAAGGGATACGAACACGCGCTGAAATGGATATGAAGTTGCACACGATGATGTACAATTGAAAGTTGGTTTTATTAGAACCGCGCTGTCTTTGGCTGACCTTCGAGGAACAAGTTTTTATTTTATTTTTATCAAAGAGGAGATGGATATTTTATTTCTGGAATTGGTGCGTTACCTCCCTTCCTGCAAGAGTTCATGAATTGCTAAGTACCACACCTGAGATTCCTTCTTGCTGCTTCCGTCCAGCAGTAGGCTCTTCAGTTGTGCCAGGCTGTGGTTGATCCGAGCCCGGCGGCGTTTTTCCATCAAGGGCTTGGAAGCCTATGAAAAACCAAAGCGAACGCATTTCAGTACTTTTGGCATCGACAGTACCTCGAAATGACGGGGACGAGCTGGTCCTATTGCAATATAATCAAGGTCAGTTTTATAACCATCACTTATGTTGCTTGTCACACGAATATCACTATACGACCTTTGGTAATTAGCCATGTCTTGCGTGAGATGATGATTGTGTGACTGTGTATGCCCAAATTTGATCGTATATTAAATATGTCGAATTGTGAGCACCACTAAGATTTTGCTTGACCGTGTTCATTGGTTTAAAAGTGCATGATACAACTTCCGTCCGTATTGGCGGACGTCGGTGAAACGGCAATGCGAGAAGACGAGACATGCATGGCGACCACAGTTTCAACGCTGCGTCAATATAGTTGTCGCGAAACTTCCTGGTTTTAGCTTGAGCAAAAAGATATTTCTCTCACAGTCACTCCGATAAATATGCAACGATCCCATCTGATTTTTTATTTCTTATGTCTGTCTGAAGTTTTTTTTTCTGTTTTGACGCACTATTTTGCGTCGTGAGTAGATATGCAAATTGTGCATTTCTACCTCGTGGCGTATGCATATTCCTCAGACGACCACTTATTCGCAAGAGACGCTACAAGCACTATATGCTCAGGTGGTCGTACTTAGGCATGCATAGCTGGCAACATTATCGGGAAAAGGGTGGTATAGGAGGGTGGTATGATTTCCGACCATGTCCCAATACAATATTCTTGGGAGGCTCGCGCTGCACTAAAAGATGAAAGCAAACGTGTATTCAGCGGCCGTAGCAGAAGTGATGACGCACTTGACGTGTGATGCTGACGCAACTTGTACCAAGGAAAAATTAAACAGCGCGAGGCAGAGGCGCCTCGGATGTTCGCATCGGTATACCCCCCGGTTGCACGTATAACACTAATAGACCGATGACGATTAACGATATCAGAAAAAGTAAAGCGGCAAGGCCTTGAAGAAGCGTTTTACTAATCCGTTCTCGCGCGTGCACGCCACGGAGTCGCATTTGCATAAGCGTATTGGGTATATAGAGCCGTCGCAAGTACTGCAGGGTGCGGAAATACGTAATAAAAAACATCATCCCAAGCTTTTGAAGGTTGTTAAGACAGTATACTTTCTTCCTTATAGCATATATGTATATAGCTTGCGAAACATGCGGCGGCTGGATTGTGCGACGATATATAAATCATAGTAATTGTTGGGATTTAACGTCCTAAAACCACCATATGATGAGAGACGCCATAGTGGAGGGCTCCGGAAATTTCGACCACTTGGGGTTCCATAACGTGTACCCATATCTACGCGCATGGGCGTCAAGCAGTTTACCTCCATGAAAAATGCTTACGGTATAGAAAAAGAATGCTTACGCCGCTGGAAATAAAGTGACAGATGGAAGAATACAGTTTTTCGCTAAAATATTATCGAGTTCTTGCGCAGCGACATTAAATATGGTGAATATTTGAATGATTACTCCGCCTCGGTATACGTATGCCGTTGAAAACTCAGGAGCGTCATCTTTTCCAGTAGTAATCTCGGCGTCGAAGACCCGTGCGCAGCTTGACTGCATAAATGGCAATCAGTGCAGTGAATCACATCTGGAGCGCATGCCACATCAGTGTCACGAATAAATATTGACCACAGATAATGATGGTGCTATCCGAAACACGAGCTATTCGGCAAGTTCCAATGCAGTCGGTAATTTTTTCAGCAACTTGCGAAGACAAGAGCAGCACATCATGACTAGGCATAACTTTTCATGGAAGCAATGCATTTTTATGTGCAGGCTGTTGCACATAATGAACTTGTATTGTGTATGCACTTGACATAGCAGCTAATTCGCCACCGTAGCAATCGTGTAGGGTTGGCTGGTATGCATACACTCAGCTTCTGAAGTTCAGAGACATCGAGGCACAAGAATAAGCCGAATATTCCTTATACTACGGCAGACAATCTTCAATTTGAATTTCCGGCCTCGGATAAAACGCGCTAACATGTAATGTGCTCTACCAAAAATCGTAATAAATATATGAGACGATTGCTTGATATGTGGGGTTTAACGTCCCAAAACTACTATATGATTATGAGAGACGCCGTAGTGGAGGGCTCCGAAAATTTAGACCACCTGGGGTTCTTTAACGTGCACCCAAATCTGAGCACACGGGCCTACAACATTTCTGCCTCCATCGGAAATGCAGCCGCCGCAGCCGGGATTCGAACCCGCGCCATGCGGGTCAGTAGCCGAGTACCTTAGCCACTAGACCACCGCGGCGGGGCATAAATATATGAGAGATTCAACGTTTTCTCAAACCTAGTGGTCTCAAAACTTTTGTCGCAGACTGTACGGCGCACGGGTCTCAGTTCATATTCGACTCTCGTAGGCGTAAACATTCGCTGTTATAGAGGCGAAACACCTCCCCGAAATCATGTTACGTGGTGCGCCGATATGCACCCAATCATGCGAGGATAAAAAAGAACAAAAAGACAGAGGTTTCTATCATCAAATTAAGTTTGACAAATGAAGTTAGGTTCACGGTTGCGTAGTATACGGTGCACTGATTGTGTATCCCTCCCTCATACCATCCCTCCGAAAGATATATCGAAATTTGCAGATACATATTGTACCAAGATCCTTTCAGATAAGCTGTGCTAAAAGATAAAACCTTGGTTGGGTAAAGCCAACGGCCCCACCATACGTGCGTCCTGACTGTTCCTCGTATAGCGGCAAAACAACGCCCAACGCATTCCGATGAGTTCCAGCGTGCGAGGGACCAATAGAAAGCAGTGTAGCAAGGGGTACTGTCAACGCTTATAAAAGCCAGAGGGGTATATCTTGGTTTCATTATATGAAATCACGAAAAATTGGTCCGTGTGCACGTAATTATTAGCTGAAGCTCATAACTGTCACAAAAACTTAGACCGAACAATATGTTTGTTCTCTCAGCCGATGTCACGATTCAGTTCTAAGGTCTTGCTGACCAGGTGTGCAGTACAAAACGTATTGCAAGATTACGCCGTAATGTGGAAGATGCTACCTTGGCATTTCAGGTCAAACCAGGGACCCACTTCTGCCTCTGTGCCTGGATCTAAATTCCACCGCTACAGAAGTTTGCAGCATGGAGAATGTGCTTTATAACGTCTCAAACACCTGTTCCATGGCTCTTTATGGGAGGATGATAATTTGGATTGCTCAGAGGTCTTACTGAGTAGCTTTGCTACGCGAAGAGAAATGTCACCCTACTGTACTACTGTCCAAATTATCATACCACGCACGGTGACGTTCTTCAAGCATCGAGCGAGGGCCGCGTTTGGAGGCGCCATTGTCGTCAGACGTTTTCGTTGCTCTCAACGGCTGATTCAGTTCAGTCACAATTGACTCGCCGTTATTACATACTGCATATGATAAGTCAGCAGCTAATAGTCGTGCGTTTCGACGTAGCCATTGCCGGGGTGTGTGAACGAGACATTAACTTATGCATATCTCTATGTCTAACACCCTGTACTCAAACGGCAACAAAATTTGCTGCTACATGAGGTGCTGTTTCCTACTAAGCAAATATTTCGAGTGGATCGCCTGGGTTCATGTGGATAAAACCACGTTACCACTCCCTGCTTTATAGCACTGCTTAGATTAAATGTCGAATGTTGCCTTGCTGTAGGATTGCAAGGTGCCGCGCGAGTATCACGCACGGTGACCTCGAGTGTCCGCCGTGAATGGGGCACGTCAATAGCTGCTCTACGTCATATAGATATGAGCGTCCAGTTAAAATGTGAAGTAACTGACATGGGGACGTGTGAATGACAATAGTGAGGAGTATGGGGGCTCCTGAAGCAGCCGGATTATATAGGGTAGGACGTCGAAAAACCACGTGGTAACGCCAAAGCTGTTTATGCGTTAAAATTGGGCACACTGCTATAGTGTTCTAAGTTTGTTTCTTCTTTTCCAGAGTGGTCTCGCAACTGGCGTTATATGAGTTAAAACTGGGCACACTGCTATAGTGTTCTAAGTTTGTTTCTTCTTTTCCAGAGTGGTCTCGCAACTGGCGTTCTCCTCCTTTCAGGAGTGTTTTGCACGGCTCGGAAGGCGAGTGTTGGCGGATTTGCGCTAGCCAGTTGGTTGCCTGATTAGAGACAGCGCCATTCACTAATCCACGTAGCGGCGTCCGCGAGAAAATTGTCTATGTATTTACCTTTTTGACAAGCTCTCATCATGGGACATTATATTGGGCCTTCATAATAAATGCAAGTACGCCAAACATATAAGTATTGCACAAAACAGGCATGCTGGGCTATGGACATGAACGAAAACCCAACAGCAACCCTGTGTACAGAGGAAACCATAAACAAGTTCATATGTAAAATAGCCTTGCACCCGAGCAGTTTTTTTAGCCGTATGCCAGCGTGCTTTATAAATTGAGCACATTCGCTGCGCAGTCCAACTATTTTTAGGCCTTTGCATTACCACCACAGGAAAGCTTAGCTGATAGCGAAAACGCCGACAAAAGTTTCAAATTCTTGCTGGATGACATCCTGATTACGATGGCAAGGTAGCACAAAACCTGAACGTAAAGTGTTCATGTTCAGTCATTGAGTTGATATATCATTATGTGTGGAGTTTAACGTCCCAAAACCACTGTATGATTATGAGAGACGCCGCAGTGGAGGGCTCCGGAAGTTTGGACCACCTGGGGTTCTTTGACGTGCACCCAAATCTGAGCACACGGGCCTTCAGTCAATGAGTTCCCAGTCATCGAAAAATAAAGTCGACAGACACTCGCCTCAACGGCGGTTGTACGTGACTACACCTATATAGATAAACGTGTTCTTCCTTATCTTGATTCCGAGGCAGTTGCCTCTTTTTGATGTCACACTACTCGTGCGGATACCGCGTTTCCGTTTTTCGCGATTGTCGGCGTGTGACTCGGCCCGTATTATTCCGTAGTAAGCGAGAAAGATGCCGTGAGAGGCAAGACTATATAACCTCGGAGGCTCGGGATGGCGTGTTGCCTTATCGGCCAGTTGTCGCGCTTCAAAAGCACTCCCCCCCCCCCTCCTTTCCTTGTCTCTTTGTGGACAGCTTTCGCTTCTGGAAGAGACATGGACGTCCTTCTCTTCTTATGTGTACCTTGCCTCCTGCGTCATCGCGCCCAGACTGCATCAGCAGCGGTGAGGTGAGGCGATCCCCCAGTGCGAGAGGAGGTTTGGGGTACAAGTGCGGCGGCCGGGGTGTATTGTTGGCTCTTCTTGTAGCTGCAGTGGTGGTGATAACGATGGCACGCCGGCCGACACTCGATAAAGAGTCGCGCAGATTAGAACGAAGGAAACTAAGTAAAGAAAAAGCAGAGTGTGTGGAGCAGTCTGGCTACCGCCCACCCAATGGGAAGACGAGTGCGGTGGTGGGCGCGCGCGCGCTGAACACGTGCTTGGTTGACCTATCAGGGGCCGGACTTGGCCGGAGGCATGCGAGCTGTGCCCCTGCGGACCCTCGCTCGGCGCGTGTTCCGACGTGCTGACGCATGAAACCGCCCGCTGCCTGTGTTCCTATTTATTCCCCCGGAGCACACCCTCTCTCCTCTGTTTGCTCCTCTTGCAATCACGTTCGGTTGCCCGTTTGTCACCCGGACGTGCACTGGGGTTCGCCCCTCTCTGTCGACGTACTGAGGGTTGTCCAGAGATCTGAGGCCAGGACTAATTTTTGCCTAATGCTTACAGCGTTCTACTTTAAAGTTGAGTACACTGTACAAGGGAACACTCGCTTGCACGGGATGTCTGGATTTCGCTTATTCACGAAATCATAGTGGTTTATATTTGCATAGGAGTACTAGTAGCTAACAGCTCCGACTACTTTTGATAGATTGCCGCCGTGCATGAATGAAGTTACCCCATTAAAACAGCGTTATATTATTCTCTTTACCAGGGGACAGTACTGTAAGTACCTCACCGATTAGGCCGTCCACTTAAGATGTAGAATAAAGCAACACTGTGAACAAACCGCTGTCTTTTAACAGCGTGGAGTAAACTACGATTGATATGTGGGGTTTAACGTCCCAAAAGCACCCTATGATTATGAGAGACGCCATAGTGAAGGGCTGCGGAAATTCTGATCACCTGCGGTTCTTTAAAGTGCACGCAAATCGGAGCACACGGGCCTACATAATTTACGCCTCCATCTGAAATGCAGCCGCCGCAGCCGGGATTCGATCCCGCGAGCGGCCGGTCAGCAGCCGCGTACCTTGGTCACTAGACCACCGTGGCGGGGCACGGAGTAAACTTCATAACATGTACCAGCGGATATAAAAAACGCTACTTGAAGGGGCTTGTTCAAAGCAACAAACTAGCGTAAAGTGATTTGAGTTGTAGTGCTTTACTTGCTGAAAGAATCATCAGAGTGGCAGGCACAATGGTTCGGGTTGACGGACACCGGTTCATAATTTTCATAATGTGAGGGTCTTTACTGTGCGCCTAAGCATACGTACACATGCACTTGGTTGTAAGAAAGTGCAGCCCCGCGACTGGAATGTTACCCACAGTACGATGCTTAGCAGCGCCAGGCCATTACCGTGGCCCGTAGCTGAAGGGTCCCAATGGGGGATTACGCAGCAAAGGATGAGAAAACCATGACATAATTTAGACTCGATAATGAATGAGGCAATAGACCTGAACCTCTGCGATGCTCTACAAATAAAATTAGCGGTCGATGTTTACAGCAAACACTTTTAAGTGTTGGCACGCAACCTATTTGTGCCTGCCCTTTGTTGCCTTTGTCCACAGGTGAAAACGAACACCGCAATCAAATATACACCCTTAAAAACTGGCATGAATGAACACTATATGCTCGCTGTTAGGAAGAAGCTACAAATTTTCGCTTGATTCTGCGTCCACTGTTTAACGCCTGCAAACAGTATGCAACGCCTAACTGAAATACGCGGATCACGGCGGGACCGATTAATGATCACTCCTCCTGGACAGCCAGAGTTGCAAACTTTAATATGTTATTCGCTCACCAAAACGACGCGCTTAACAAACCTCACATTGCTAATGCTAGATTAGATCATTGAAGAATATCCTGCGCAACATGGACGCCGGAGAGACTGGAATTTCGCAAGTAGGGCAGTACACGCATAGAATTATATCAGTGTGCCATAATTGAACAAGATATTTGATGGTTTATGAAAACAAGGTTACACATTTTTAGTGAGGTTTACTGCCTCTCATTTATTTCTTGCACGGTCTACATGAAATAAACACAAACTTGGGAAATTTGCAGCTTTCAAACACCTCAGCTGCTTCACATCGACAAGAAACACGGTGCTACTTGAATACGAGCATGACTACATGCAGTAAGAACAGACGAAGGAGGACGTGACGCAAGTTCTACACAGTTAAAAATCATATTATTATTTACCTTGATGCGTGGCTCTCGCTAAACTTTATATACACTCACATCATATCTGTGATAAGATGTTTAAAGAAGGTAAAAGCTTTACTGCAGGTTACAAGTGAGCTTGGAAAACTACAGCATGGAAGAATTTTAGAGGTGAAGTCGACTGGTCAGTAGCTTAATATCAATCGTTAATCCCCACAAGCAACTACCGCTGTTCTCTTCCTTAGCTAAGCAATTTAAGGAAATTCATGCCAATTGTGAAACTCTCCAGCGAAAAACGATCGAAGAAAGCCGGCGGACTGAAACGCATGTTCACAGAAGCATCAAAACGGCGCCGATGTAATCATACACCCACGCCCACTAGATACCGGTCTTAAAACCGCTGTCGCCAAAAGAACATTGGGAAATCAAATGCTCTGCATGATCGAACGAGACCTCCAAAGGCGGCTTGAGTCTATATCAACCTGCATTTCCCAAGACACGTTCGCGCCTCAGTGCAGGTTGCACGGCTGCCTGTCAGGATGATCATCGATCGAAGTTGACCACAGCTGCAAAACGAAACCAAACAGAATTCAGCAAAGACCTCTCACCCTTCGACTCTCCGCCTTGCTCTGGTGCAGCTGGTGGTGCACGACGAATCCGAAACTGCGCTCTGTTGGAGGCATGGTCATCGCTCGACGCGTATCCTCTTTCCGCTCCGGGGCGGCAACGGGGAAACCGGCGAACACGAGCAAGTTGGGGACAACTGTTCGGCACGCGGCTCTCGCTACTACTAACTACTACTAAGAGTCCGTGCCGCGCGCTCCGCAAGTCGTGTCCGCTACTCACCGCACCCTCCCTCTCCGTCACTCCGTCTCTTCCCCGCACCGCCGCCCAATCGGGCGCGCGTGTCGACCCTCTCCGTACCTTCTCTCCCACTCTTTCTAGACGCCATTTTCTTTTTCGCAGCACGGTTCAATTCACGAACGTGCGCCGCCGCTACCGGCGGGTGCGCGCGTGGCTGCCGCTTCGGAAGCCACCTTGTGAGCCCGTCTATTTTTTGTTCTACTTGTTGGTCTTTTTTTTGTGCCGTTTGCTACTGCACCACTGCCCTCTCCTTAGCAAGCTCTTCCCACCTCCAAGTTTTTTTACCTCTCTTTTTTGCGTCCCCGGTACTAGCGTTCCTCATGGCGTCCCTTTGCACGTGCCCACCACCGACTGACTCAAAAGTAAAATAGTCGCAAATGAGAAAGTCTCCAAGGTGGGTTGAAGAAAGCCAAGTGAGGCAGGGAAAGGCGGTAAGGCTAGATGGGCGAGGACTGTGCGCACGAGAAAGGCTGGAGAAGGCGTCTCTCCACTCACGGAGCGTCAGTACGGGCATGTTCCGTTCCCGTCGTGTAGCACCGTTTGCTTTTATCGCGTTGTTTGCATGCATTCAACGCCTGGGAAAAGTGAGGGCCAAGACGGTGTTTCGCGAAGACGGTCGTTTGCTCCTCTGCCTTAAGCTTCACTCGCGCCTATTTATTTTATTTCTGGCTTGGTTGTTTGTTTCCTCGACTCGTATCGTAGCTGGCCTTCTCTCTCTCTCGTTTTCTATCACTCCAGGTTTTCTTTTTTCTGCTTTGGCTGACGGCGCCTTTTAGACCGGCAGTGTCGTGTTTGTTTGGCTTTATCGCTACCCCGTGGTGCCACCCGTATAGAATAAAAGAAAATGCAGCATGTGCAAATCCGCGTAGTTTAGTTCTATGTACGTTGGTTAGTCCAAGAAGTGCGCATATGATCACCATTAAGAGAACAAGCACTCCGTCAACTTTCAACTCAAAGCACGAATGTACTTCAATGCCTAAAGAGTAGCGGTGCTTTCCTTTGCCGGTCGCGCTACTTGCGCCTGTCGTCTTGAACGCCGCAAAGACGCCACATACAATTTTCGCGCTGGCGACCGAAATCCGCTCTATATGTCTCACAAATGGTCAGTTGTATATGTCTCATTCAGGTCAGTTGTAGACATCTCAGCTTTGGGAGTCAAGTTTTCACGTGCATAAGGTATACTTGTACATCGCACAGAACTAATTAATATGACTCGTTCACTTTCAGTTTAGGCTTTTTTTATTTCTCTATTGGATTATGTTAGCGATAGGCGTGCGCAGGTTTCCCCTTCGTGGGTGGGGGGGGGGGTGGCGAAGGTTTACTGAAGCAGTGTGCCCGCTATTGAGTCGATGTACGGGGCAAAATTTGACCCCCCCCCCCCCCCCGCATACACATACTTGGTTATTATAGAGGTGGCTGCCCCCTCTCTCTGCACCCTCGGGCGGATGCTCGCATCGTTAGCATATCCACTGATAAATTGCAAATCTTGCAGCGAGAGTTCCGTCAGATATAAGTGGATGCTCTTGCACATGCGTAGTTAAAAGCTTTTTTTTCATATAGCGCCAGCCTGTGTCGGAAATACACACCTTTAACTCTCAGTTACAAATATTCAAAGTTAAAGCGACTTGAATTGGTAAACGCACGCTAGCTTGTATGCCCTACTCTTTGTGCACTGCGCAGGGTCCCTTAGAAAAGCCTTAACTGCGTTTTAGGGGCGAAGCTCGTTAAGCCGTGGGTCGTGCGTTCGCGATGTATGTAATAGTAGTAGTAGTAGTAGTAGTAGCAGTAGTAGTTAGCCGGCCACCTTCATGGCAGGACTAGAGGAGCGGCACGCACGCACCATTTTGAATTGAGGGGGAAACCTGCGCACGTTAATCATAAATAAAATGATAGTGCTTTCTGATGAAATAGCCTGCAGAGACGAGTATCGATAACCTAATCTCTGATGAAATTTGCTTTGGATTTCATGCTTACTAAAAAAAAAAACTTGTAACAAGAGTACGAACTTTGAGCACTATCTAACCAGAAAAGGTTGCCACGTTAAACTCGCTGGGTGTAACCCCCTTAGTTTTAGCAAGGTTTAGCGAGGGTTGAGCCGAAGTGCCATGAACTAGCGGTGGTGAAAGTTGGGAAATAGACGCGAAGCGCAGGTTGTAAGAGTGCGCGCGTGCCGCTCCTCCAGTCCGGCTATGTCACCTCTCGTTTAGTCCCTGGAATGTCCACTGCATGGCGGTTCTTCTATGTCACGAATATATGATGAAAGTTTGCAAGATGGTGGTACTTCGAGTGTTTACTAGATGGACGTACGGGATGAACAGATGCATGAACGGAAGGACGGACAGACAGATGCACGGACGGACGCACGGATGGACGGACGGAAGGACGCACGGAAGGATGCATAGACTGGCGAAATTGTGGACGGATGGGCGCACTGGTGGATTCACGAATGGACGCACGGATGGACGCTTCGCCCCACTCATCATCATGCACTCCGTGAATATGCAGTGATTTTTGTTAATCTTCTGGTCAGTGGCCCGTTCTTCAGAAGTTTCTAGAGCTGGCCTATCTCTTACGCCATTTGCCTGCTTTTTGAGCTCTGCGTGACATCGAGCTTGATGTATTCGACTTCGGACTGCCATCGCCGGCGTAGTTGTTCCATTCGGCTCGATCGGAGTTCTGACGGGAGATTGCCAGCGGAACCCGTGGCTTGATAATCACATGCAGAGCCAGATAAAGTTAACCCTGCGCGCTTCAACCTTTGCCGCGAGATATTTCGTTGCTCCTCCATCGCTTGCTTTCTCGTGGCCTCGCACTTAATCTCGCAGATTTCACAGACGTGTACGCTTGCGCGTCGTAAGGGGGAAAAAAGAACATAAGGAATTTTCATGGCCCTCAAAACGTATGCGGTGTATTCAGTGCCGATTCTCATTACCTGTGGTTGCCCGGTGATCTCTTTGACCAGATCGATATAGTCGAACGAGTAAAGTATCATATGTACAATAAATGCAGACTTGCAATCCTGTACTCGTGACAGTAGCTTCTGCAAAACTCTTATCCTTCTTTTGAAATACAGTCACTCGACTTGGTTATGGCAAACCCTCTTTACAGGCAAAAGACCGATTTCATGCCTGCGTGGTACCGACTCGAACCATTCAGTGAAAAACATGTCCCATGTTGTATTACCAGAACGAGCCAATTGGGAGCTAGGGTACCCCATATCCTACGACTTCGGAGTGCGTCAACACCTCGGCCCATTCCGTCACATACGTATGCCGTGTTGTATTGACTGAACAAGACGATTGGAATGGTAGAGGGTAACAATAGAGAAGGGGCTATAGTAAGGAAGGGAGGCAGGGCTGCGCTGAATTTTTCCAACCTACGCAATCATTGCAAATTCGACGCAGGAACAGATCTGAAGACGCCAGTACCTCATACGTGGGCTTTCTGAAAAGACACCCTTCTAACTGAACCTGCTTAATTGCGCAATGAAGAGCATCTACCCTGCACAATCACTAACAAAGAGGCACTGAAGCAAAAGCAAGGAATCATACGAAACACTCCTCTCATGAATTGTTCTGCTTCTCTCAAAAGTGTGCAGCTTAGGTACCTCACGTATTACAAGGAAACGAAAATACAACAACATAGCGTGCAATCAGTTTACGAGACGAATGCAGGTTTACTATAGCAGAAAGTGTACGATGCGTATTCCAAATATCAAATATTCACACATCCAATAATCACACACACACGCACACACACACACATGTTGTGTGTGTGTTTTGCATCGTGATTAACTCCCACTCGAAACGTCGTGATTGCAGTGAATTTCAAACAATGAAGTAAAATAATTGATTGATATGTGAGGTTTAACGTCCCAAAACCACCATATAATTATGAGAGACGCCGTAGTGGAGGGCTCCGGAAATTTCGACCACCTGGGGTTCTTTAGCGTGCACTCAAATCTGAATGAAGTAAAATAGGCTCTAAAAATTGTGGCCAGTTTTACACTTACGACTGCACGTGACAACTAACGCTAATGTATGTAAATATACTGATCTCCCATTTGTGTCAAATAAATTGGGGATACGCCTGCGTTATTAGAAGCAGCAAGTTTATTGTGGTAATGAAATGTGTGTGAGTTCCTGCAGAAACCAGCAAAAAGAAATATGTTAGGCGTATCAAGGCTTCTAGGCTGCAAAGCTGACCAGAACAAAAAAATTACGCCCGAATCAAAGGATAAAATCTATTGAATGCATTTCGAATATGCGCTATTGCATAGATTGAACACATTCCATATATAACGCTTGTGTGTATGCTCTCTGCCCCGTCCTCGTCAATTCAGTACCGCCCTTGCTTTATCAACATTCTACACGAATAAGACCAACAAGGCACCCTTGATAAGCAATTAGTTGTGTAACATATTTCTTCCTGGAAATAGCGTTCTGTGCCTTCTTAATCCCAGTCAAGCTAACTATACCATATGCGTAATGTCAGTCTCTCAAACCAGCTTTTGTAAACCTGGTTTCAAAGAATGAAATATTTTCGTTTTACAGGGCAGGTAACGTAGCATTTTGTAGTTGTCGAATGACGTCACACTGCGTTGTATAACTTCTCAATAACCTTGCGATACATAAATAATGAGATCCTGAGAACCACCTTAGAACCGACGTCGCTTTCAGGCTCTTAAAAAAAGTTGTGAAGATATGTCGTTATTCTAGCAATATATATAGTTGCAATTACTACTACTTTTGGCAGCGAGAGAAGGATTGCTAATGAGGAAAAAATGACAACCATGCAGCCAAATATCAAAGACTATCAAGGTGATTAGGATATCGTTAGGACGTAAACTTTCCAGGTGGAATTTCAGCGGAGCAGAAAGAGACAAAGCATACGAAAAATTACAATTGTAATACTTTCGGCAAACGGAAACAAAGCCAGGTGAAAAACGTTTCACCCCTGATGAGACGTATAAAACTCCCAGGCACTGATAAACTTTCTAACGCATTAACAAGTTTCACGTGGTCTTAACGGTTCTTCTGCCGTCAAGTCCAGTGATGCTTTAAAGGAACACTACAGAGGAACAAAGAATTAGATTAGATTGACAAAGTGCACACTGACAACACTAATGAAATATGCTTCACTATTATAAGTTCGTTATTGGCGGAGAGAGTCATGGTCGAGGTTTCGTTTTTTTAAATTTCGCGCCGAAATCTCCACACGTGACGCAAGAGATTCTAAAGTGTCCGTGACACAAAAGCGAATTGATCAAACGACGCACGCTCTTTTTCTATGCTCGTTGGATACGTCAACGGTCATTGTGTGTGTTTACGTGGGAGACGTGAGCCACGTCGTGAAAGCACGCGTGGGGTCATGCCCCGTCGATATCTTGTCGTGCGTGTAGTCTCTTTTTTTCGCTCCCTCATTTTTATCGCAGAGCGACGGCGCTGAGTCAGACGAGCATGTTATCTGGCACGTGCCTCATCTGAAACATCCATTTTTATTTCGTTCAGAACTCTGGCTTAGATTGCTTGATGCAAGAAACCCTTCAGGAACTTAAGCGTTCTTCTCTTCTTTTTTCCAATCAATCAATAATTCAATCAATCAATCAATCGCTTTTATTTTATTTTTGCACTAAAAGTTAAGAAACAGGGCTAAAAGCTAGTTTTAGCTTGACAGGTACGTGTCCTGCCTCCTTTTACAAATGACAACAGCACATTGCAGGAATATCAGGAATAAGCACCACACTCTTAATACAAAATAGTAAGCGAGACAAATTGCATGTTTAAAAAACAAAAACACAATATATGTATGCATAAATCTTTCAAAATGCACAAATAAAAATCTGTACCCAAGAATGAAAATGCGGACTATGAAAATATGCATTCACATACGCAATACACAAGTCGTTATAATAATAATCAACCAATAAATCATTCATTTAACGCGCCCTGCAGCAACCATGAAGTTTTAGTGCACGCACACGCAATAATAATAATAATAATAATAATAATAATACTAATAATAATAATAATAATAATAATAATATATGTGCCTCTATTGCCAAAACCATATGTTTATGAGAAGCCGCGTAGTGGAGGGCTCCAGAAATGACGACCACCTGGTTAACGTGCAAAAAGAAACTAACTTTAAAAAAAAATCAAGGTCACTGATTGACGTTTAATGAATGAGCATCACGAGAAAACCTGCTGCTGCTCACGGACTGATAAACTGAGCTCGAGACCTGCGACTGAGAAATAGATAAAAAGTGCGATCGATTTCACCACAGTTTTTTTTTCAATTTACGCCACGCCCACTAATATCCACACGTCACTTGATGTGACTAAAGCCTATTCTTTTGTTTCATACAGCTAATCTAGTTGTACAACTAAGTATATTTTTGTGTGTGTTATAACAATACATAGAAATGTTGGAATAGACCAAAAACTAGGAAACATAAGCTTTCTTCTAGAATAAAACAAATATCCACACATGCAGACGCTGGGGCCACCAGTTGCACTTAGTCCGCCTACTGACAACTACGTTTTCACGCATTATTCATTATTAACACTACTTACCTTGATCAGCTCCTTCATCATCAGTTCAATGCGTCCAATCGTTCACGTGGTCACCTGCTGATGGCTTTGATTCGACTATTTCCTCACCATCGTTGATTATCACCATCATCAACACCTTAATCCTCATGTTAAAAGTGGTGATCATGATCTTCATTATCACCATTTAAGTCCCATTAGCTTGACCACAGCTCTAATTCAACGTGTTTATTAGCTTTATTGTCGTTCATTTTAGTTTATCGTCGTACCAAAGCGTTCATTGTGACGTTTAAACTGAGCGCTTTTATCAGCAGCAGTAGAACTTTTTAAAAGGCATTTGCTTGTCGATGGATCTGCTTGACCACGCTAATTATCGGTGCTCTTCAAACGGGAACATTCGCTTCCGTTAGACATCTAGAAAATTAGTTCATGCGTATGCTTATCACTTAATCTGTGGCATGAAAAAAGCAAACAAAGTGTAAACGGATGTCTAAAAGTCATACTTAGCTATATCATAGATTATGTTTTGTGCAGAGTGGCTCGGCAACAAAGCAGGTTCCAGTACCATTCAGTGTTTCATTAGCGACAACTGATATGTTTTTTCCTCATATGTGGACGCTGGGGTAGAAATGGTTGTTTAAAACGGACTATAGATTTTCATGCCCGTGCGATGCCTGCACTATTTCGGGGCCTTGTGAGCCCCGAAATAGTGGTGCTGGTGTTCCTCAATGTGTCAAGGTGAAATAATTGCAAGAATACATTATTTCACACCTGCATGCCGATACGTATGTGAACGTGTTACCTGCGTGGTTTTATACGATTACTATCCCAAATGATGATTGAATTTGTATACACGCGGATTTCGCGTGTATACACACGCACCATGACGTCTCCCGCTTCGAAATCCATGGGAGCCTTTCGCCACGTCACTCTTTAATATTGTTTGCATAGAAAAAAAAGAAATAATAAATGAACTTTCGATTTAAATATATAAAGCGTTAATCAGGGAACCCTCCACATTCTCCGTCATTAAAGCGCTTAAGCGTTGCAAAAGGGGGCCTCTTGGGAACTGCACAATCATCGCGTTGATAAGGAGCTCCGAAGCTACATCTTCTCCGACGCATGTACTAACGTCAAACTTGCTTACGGTGCCATTTAATTTGTATTAGTTTAGTCCGCATTAAACACTGCAATGTGGTATGGGATCATTGTGCGTACAAATTGACTTGTCCCCTTTCGATACACTCTCTGTGGTCCCTTCCTGGCTAGCCCAGTCTCCTGATGCAATGCCCTCGTGCGGTTTCAGCAGGCGCCTTCTGCCGCCCGGGAAGAGGAATTTCAAGAGCTATGAGTACGCAGAAAGGTGATAGCTATGAAGTGTGACGATAAGGTGCTTTGTATATACAACTGACCACATATATATAGTGGATACAGGTATGAGTCACGGCTGGTCTGAAGGTGTGCGTTCGCAAGCTTTTGTTAAACCGCACGAATAGTCTGCAATCCTTTCTTTTGACAGGAAGCCAGCATCACGTATCCGTAGTTAAATACACACAAACACTTACATATGTTGTAGTATACGTCGAGCGAGCACCTGTATACCGTGGTCGTGCAGCGAACCTTCTTAAGTGTGTGTGTCCAGAAATACTGTCGGAAAATGTTCGCCCCTAACATTTACGCACAACCACGAGTGTTTGCAGAGTTGTTGCATCGCGTCGACAATGAAAAAAAAAAAACAGCTAAGTTTCCTTCCACGGAATCTTTTGAAGCTTGTGAACTCGTATCAGCAAGCTCAGAGAAAAGATGCATGATCTGCATGCTGTGATGGTGGTGGTGGCTGTGGTGGTTACACTGCAACAGTCAGGGTTAGCCTGGCATGCATATCCTCTGACTGTTCGACCTCAACCTCTTGGCAGTTCATGGTACAATTGTGCCATCAAGTGTTGACGAGTCACCTGCCTCGCTGCATGGCGATCGGCATGTCGTTGCAGTGTGGTCCTCATCGCCGTGAGCCCAAATGGAAAACGATGGTCTCAAATGCCCGGGTCGTAAAACCACTCTTTTGAAGGCTGCGGAGTTTGCTTTTTTTTCCCTGTCTAATTGAGATCATAACAAAATAAATGGCTGAATATCAGCACAGAAGGCCCAAGACGGGGAGACGTTTAAGCAAGTTGACGTACAGCCCAGCTTCGTCATTTATCTGCATGATAAAAACTTAGAGCCATACGTCACGGTGTGTACGTTCGATAAAATGGTCCCTTTTAGCACAGCTTCTGTCCGAGTCTCCACCATACAAAATTATCATATTAGTGAAAGACGGAAAAAGCTAGGAAGGTTTGACATGACAAAATCCGGAAGCTCATACTCATAAAAAATAAAAAAAAGAAATAGGCCCAGGTCACGTGATAGGCAAGTGCCACCATTAGTTGGCTTGCGTTAGCAACGGTCGTCCAGTGTTACCCAAGAGGCACCGCGCAATGGTCTACTAAGCTGGCATTAAGGGTAGTTGGTTTAGTAGGGCAAGAGGAGTGACGTGACTCTCCTTCCCTGTTAAGTCATTCTTTCGTGCTTTCCTGTGACAATAAAAGAATGGGGCAGATGCACTTTTTTCATGGCGTGAAATTCAGCCTGAGTTCACTCGCGACAACTTAGGGAATGTTCATGGACTACTGAGTGCATTTCTTGACGGTCTGTAGTCTGTTGCTCAGGCGTGACGAGTGTTTGAATGCAATCGGACAGCGCCGTCGCTCGAAGCGGAGGCACGAGTGAAGGTCCCGTCTCGGTCTTGCCACTTTCCATTCCAGTTTCGTCCGGCTCCTTAGCCTTATCGACACGTGAGCTGAAAGTCCCTGTGCATATGTAATGTAAGCTGGAAGAGTACTGTGGTCTGCTCACGTTGAGTATTGGGATGACGTGGCGATAACTCGGTGTCGGCACACTCACTTTACGTAATGTGCACTGCAGAAGAACGCGGAAGCTCAACTTCGTGGGTACCGAGTATCAGACTCGTGCTTAAGAAGCAATATTTAAAATGCAGTGCTGCGTAACTCGAAGAAAAAAAAGAAAAAAAATTAACTTGATGAAAGAGGAAAAGTGAGGCCAACTATTCACTAATGGTGCCAAACCTTAAAGAGGTGTGGAGTTAGGCGGCCTTCTTTGTTTCTCTTTATTTATTTTTCCCTCGCCATCTTTTTCACCCTTTTATGTCTAGTCTCTCTGTGCCTTGTTTTTCTTTTTTTCTCTTTCTATACTCATTTCTAGTTTTGATTCCTGTTATATTTCCTTCTATCTGTTTCCCCCTTTCTCTCATTCTCACTTTGCTTTTCTATAGTTTTTTTTCTTTTATTTCCTATTGCCCCCTTCCCTTTAACCAGGGGCAAATGAAGATTTGCAGTAAAGCAGATAACGGGACGACTTGGCATGTATCCATATTTAAACTTTCAGAGCAGACAAAATACAGAACAAGAAAGAGTTAGATGAGCGCTAACTCTTAGCTAATCAGTTGAGAGTTTGCGCTCTTCTGTTTCTTTCTTGTTCTATATTTTGTGCACGCTAGAAGTTGTAATATGGACAAATGAAGTCATTCATTCATTCATTCATTCATTCATTAATTCATTCTTTTTCTTAAATTCTCGCTCTATATGTCGTCATTCTTGTTTTACGCCCTCACCTCTTCATTTCTCTTCACCACGTATGTTCTCGGCACTTGTCTCTGCGGTGCCTCTGCTTATTAATGAAACCTAATTGAAAGAAAAAGCCCAAGTGAGGGCCATCAAAATCTCCTTTGAAGGATGTGTTTTGATGAATGCTGGATCGCGTTGAGGGCATTTTAGTCGAAATTAAGTATAAAAAATGAGCCTGACCGGCGCATGTCGTGAGAATTAAAGCGAGATAACTAGCATAACAGACTGGTTTCCAAGAGATGGCACGTGCGGGGGGAGGGGTGGGCAGTTCGGCGAGCACATAAGATTAAGAAGTTTGCGGGAGTAACACGGCGGCAACAAGGGCCAAATTTTTTTCGAGAAACGTGAAGAATCTTTTGGCCTGCCGTGAGCCCGGCGTAGTCTGGCTGCTCCTACCGATGATGATGACAGATCGCTGATGATGACAGTTTGCATCGTAAGTACAGAGGTAACGCTAAGGCGTTCGAATTTTGCGGACTTGTGGATTCTTTATCTCTGTGAACCTCATTGCTGTTAGCGAAATTGTGAAATCACTCGGTTATCGCAGTCAATTAGGGTATATAATAGGACAAGCTGACTGCCTATCTTCAGCGAATACCGCTGACACGGCGCGGTAGACACAGTCAAGCCCGTCATCTATTCTCTCGGTGGGAGTGCGCGAGCGGCACCGCGATCGCGCGATTCCTCATCGTTCACTTATCGCAGATAAGATCGAGCGCCATCCACATTCCTCGTGCAAACACACTGTCGCACTAAAGTGCCGGCTCGGCGAGGCGCTATTTTTCGCCACTATCGCTTCGCGCTCGGCAAGCATTCGCGCGCGCGACGGCGTGATTTCACAGTTTCCTTCTCCCCTGAAAACCTCCTCTCCGCACCGATAAACGCCGCGCCGAGGGCACGTAGGCCGAACACACCCCCGGTCGGCGCCGCACCGTTATCGTCGGCCACGGTTGCGGCACGTGCCGCAGCCGCGGAGTGGGGTCGTCAGGCCTCCGGGCCCGACCAATGGGAGGGCGTACCCTAATCGAGACCAACACCGGCTTCGCTGGACTCTGGTCTGGCGGTGGCGGCGACGGCAGCGCGTTGGCGCGCTATCAGCTGTTTTTCTCCGTGTCGCTCGCGCGAGCCACGACGCTATCTCGTGTATCTTCGGGGCCGACGGGCAACCGCCAACCACTCCTCCGCAGGGGACACCGGATCTAGTAGCGTGCAACGTGTGGGCGATCGCACGGATGAGGGCCGGCGTGCGGTTACAGCCTGGCCGGAATCCAACGCCGGTGTTACAACCGATTGGGGCAGGCTACGAGTTCATACAGACACATGTGCTGGCTTCCTTGAGTCGCTTTGTTGCTTTACCGAGAAGGCTTGCCGTTACATCATCTTTAAGAGATAGCCGATCACTAGTGACGTAATAAATCGCAACTCGCGTGCTGTTGTCGATGTTGGCTTGCCTTGATGCAACGTGGTCAGAATATATCAGAAAATACCAACTTACCGGCGGTGCCTGATCAGCCATTTGAAAGTAGATAACTAATGACTGAATGGAGAACACAGAGTTTCAATTCTTCATGCTGATTCTAAATGTAGTCATAGTAGTTTGAACGTTGAAACAATAAATGTATGGCTCATGATGCAATCACTTAAAAGACGAACAAATACTCGTGATCATATACAAGAATATATAAGATACTCACAATGTGCAAAAGCATCGCACAAACAAAACAAAGCTGATTCATTGCAGTTAACCAATCGACAGTGATTGAGATTTTGCAACCGGACGAACTGCATGCATGAGGTATCCCGCAGAGACCATCGGTTCACTTTCAATACAGCATTGGTGTTGCCGAAACTTTAGCAGCATATTAAGTTCATAGAGCAAGAAACCGAGAAGGATAGCAGCAGCGGTTCGCTAAAGCCCTTGTGAAATTCATTTAGATGCGTTGATGTGACACACACACACACACACACACACACACACACACACACACGCACGCACGCACGCACGCACGCACACACCCATGGTTTAACGATAGACTAAAAACCTTCACAGCTGTGACAGAGCAATATGAACCACATAGAAGCACAAACTCCCTATGCTATTTGGTGACATGAACGTATACATTATAGATGTTAGGACGTAGCTTTCTCTCCCTCTTTTACATTTTCTCTTTTCCTTCTCCCCACGTGTATGGTAGCAAACTGTACTTAGCCTAGTTACCCTCCCTACCTTTCTGATATTCTTTCTCCCTTTCTCTCTCTTTGTCGTCGACGCTCACCATCTGTTGTTACAGTGTATAGAAAACCGTTGCTGTAGTCGATACATATGTGTGGATGTGAATAAAAATTATTTACAATAGGTGACAACAATCATCATTGTGAGCTCCGCCATAGTGGTCTAGTGACTAAGGTACTCGGCTGCTGTCCCGCTGGTCGCGGGATTGAATCCCGGCTGCGGCGGCTGCATATTCGATGGAGGCAATAATGCTGTACGCCCACGTGCTCACATTTGGGTGCACGTTAAAGAACCCCAGGCAGTCAAAATTTCCGAAGCCCTCCACTACGGCGTCTCTCATAATCAAATGGTGGTTTTGGGACGTTAAACCCCACGTATCGATCAAACCTCAAGAGGAATTATCCCTCAAGAGGAAGGTATATAACAGCTATATCTTGCCGGTACTTAGCTACGGAGCATAAACCTGGAGACTTACAAAGAGGGTTCAGCTTAAATTGAGGACGACGCAGCGAGCAATGGAAAGAAAAATGGTAGTTGTAACCTTA
The DNA here is from genome assembly GCA_013436015.1 of Rhipicephalus annulatus. Taxonomy (NCBI): domain Eukaryota; kingdom Metazoa; phylum Arthropoda; class Arachnida; order Ixodida; family Ixodidae; genus Rhipicephalus; species Rhipicephalus annulatus. The sequence goes on from WOVY01016060.1 coordinate 79,159, forward strand.
AGAGACAAGAAAAGAGCAGAGTGGATTAGGGAACAGACGGGGGTTAATGATATCATAGTTGAAATCAAGAAGAGGAAATGGACATGGGCCGGGCATGTAGCAAATAGACAGGATAACCGCTGGTCATTAAGGGTAACTAACTGGATTCCCAGAGAGGGGAAGCGGGTTAGGGGGAGACAGAAGGTTACGTGGGCAGATGAGATTAAGAAGTTTGCGGGTATAAATTGGCAACAGCAAGCACAGGACCGAGTTAAATGGCGGAACATAGGAGAGGCCTTCGTCCTGCAGTGGACGTAGTGAGACTGATGATGGTGATGATGATGATCAATCAAAGCATAACTGCGACAAAATAACATAAAAACACAAATCCTTGACACTATTCGCCGACTTCAACGTAGGTTTTATGTACCACAGGATTGAGCGCTGTTGTCGACTGTTCATGTCACTTACTCACTCCATTTACATTATGTGGGGCCACGCTCGCGTAACGTTTGTGAAACCAAAAAAACAAAGAAAACGTTTACCAAGACGCTAATGTCAATCATAATTGTGACAGACCAATATAAAACACCCTACAAGCACAAACCCTTTACACTAGTCGGCAACTTCAACGTGGACATTGTGCGTCTTAGGACCTAGCCTCGCACACCCGTCATCCTTCACTTTTAAGGCGAGTGGATTTTTTCTCTCTTATAACGATGGCATCACGGCTGATGTCACGCAACGCCGCAGTGCCCCACTTGTAAAACAGCGTTTGTGTGACCATAAATGTACGCGTCGGTTGTGTCCGGTGATATGTTTCGTGAGCCATTTTAGTAATTTCGTATTTTTCCTTCACGTAGTCAATGTTGAGTCTGTATATTTTTCGCATATTTACGTAAAAAAAACTTACGGAAACATATGGAGTTTTGGAATGACATAAAGAACGCGTAAATGTAGGGAAGCGACGCCCTGTGGTGTCGAAAATGATTTTTGTTCTGTTTCCGGACTACTTACGCCCGCTTGAAACCGACATAGCGAGACGTGCAACTTCCACAGTGCTGCACGTAACTGTTGACGCGCAGTGTGTGTCCGAGCTTCTATTTGCGCGCGCGGTGGTCGCTCTAAAAGAGGAGGACGTGCGTGCAGCCGAACGCCACGCACGCGGTGTCCTCCGGACGATGTGTGGAGGCTTGTTTCAGCTAGTTATTCTTTATCTGCCACTTGTATCTCTCTCTCTGCTCCCGCGGCGCTGGCGAAGCGGCGATTGCGCCCAAATCACGCGTCCGAGGCATGCGGACGGAAGACAGGCGAGTCACGTTTCGTTCTTCGATGCGATAAGGATGTTAGCACAGCGGCAATGCCATAAAGGGCAGCAAAAGAAAAGGGAGAGAAGGAAGAGCAGCGGCGCTCACTTTCTTTAGTGCAATAGACGTAACCCACACGTGGTGTCTGCAGAGCCTTTGTGCCAACTCTTTTTCAGAACTCGGGTATTCTACCCGGGATGGTGAGCAAATCGGGGTTTTAAAGGGACTATATGAAACGACGTTGCCGTTAATGTTTCAAGACACCAACACGTGTGAAATGAGGAAAAAACAGTTTTATAAGTGGCTCAAGACAAACCATCCCTACAAAAGTGAACTTATCGATATCAAGTAGCCCAGTTAATTTGTACCTACCCTCCAAGAACAAAACAGCTGGAACAGAAACACAAGGCCGTTTACCTGTCGTCTCCTGTCCTACGTTTTTATTCTATGGAATCGTTCATTGATTGAAATTTCTAACGTCCCACAACCAACGTATGATTATGAACAGCGTCGTATTGAAGGGCTCCGGAAATTTCGACCACATGGGCTTCTTTAACGCTCGCCTAAATCTGAGCACATGGGCCAAGAGCATTTTCACCTCCATCGAAAATGCGGCCGCCGCAGCCGGGTTCGCTTGCGCGACCTGCGGGTCAGCAGCCGAGTACCTTAGCCACTAGACCACTGCGACGGGGGCACCAGTGAATCGTAGCGGCAGTTACATCAAAAGTATATCGTATACAGAATTTTTCACGTAACTAGAACCAAACATATAAAAAAGTGTTTAAACGCAACTCAAAGAAACTATAACGGCATTTTGTTTTTGCTCATGTGGTGTTAATTAGGGCATTTTTTTATATTGCCCTTAAAGCGCTGATTAACCAAGATCAAGAGACCATTTTTATAAACCGGAAGCGCGCTTATCTGCGCTGCGCATATGCCCAACTAATGGCGGCACCGGTCATGCTTCAACTGGAGACGAGTTCTTAGTTGCACGTGCTGGGGCTTGTAATTTATGCCTGTTTATGTCGCAAAAGCCGCGTCCACACTTATGACGTCATAGCGCAAGCAAAGTTCGCTTGAATACGCTGTTTGCACTAAGTTTCTTGCCGTCATCAGTAGGGCAAATTACGTGGCAGGCAAACTCAAATGAAAAAAAGTGTAATAAGCAAAATTTTTATCATTCACTTAGAACTCAGGACATTTCGACACGTTAAAGGGCATGCCAAGACGTCCAATGTAGTTTTTTTTTGTGGTTGTGTGTGTCAAAGTGGATGCTGCGTGGTGATTTTTTGCTGCGTTTAATGAAGCTCACGAGAGAGAGAAATAAACGTTTATTTTGAAACAGTGTGCCCAGTGATGCCCGGTATCACCCTAAGGTGGGAGGGTTCCCTAGTCTAGGAACCCTCTGGCTTCGACTGTTCGCTTGATAGATATGTGGGCTTTAACTTGTCGACTGCTCTCTTGGGCCTGGAGACGAGTTGTCGATGGTCTTTTAGATCCTCAAGGACGAGCTTGGCCTCCCACGTTTCAATTAGGTCGTTTATTCTTGGGGCTTGGTCCCGCTCCAGTGTCTAACGTTGTTTGCATGGCACTGACATTCCGAGGAGCAAGTGTGCCAGAGTGTCCGATACGCTGCAGAGCGGGCATATGTAGCCATGTGTCGTTGGAAGAGGTGCTGCGATAATATGCCGTGTATGTACGTGTCACTTTGCAGCCGTGTGAAGATCACGCTTTCTTCTTTTGTCAGTTTTGGATGGGGTGGAGGGTACACCTGTCAGTCCAGTTCGTAGGGTAGGGTTAAAGTAGCGACGAGTAGTGGCTAAGGTGCTCGGCTGCTGACCCGCTAGTCACGGGATCGAATCCCAGCTGCGACGGCTACATTTTTGATGGAGCTGTAGGACCGTATGCTCAGATTTTGGTTCAAGTTGAAGAACCTCAGGTGGTCGAAATTTCCGGAGCCCTCCACTTCCGCGTCTCTATAATCATATGGTGGTTTTGGGACATTAAACACCATATATTTATCTATCAATTGCGCCGTGGTCGCTCATTTCACAATGGACCTCACGCTGGTTGTTTCGCTGGAAATACGTTTGAAGACGCTGCGTCACGATAGCACATGAGTGCAGTCACGTTGTTTAATTTCGCATTTCATGGACTCTTGTTAAGCGCCAAAAATAAAGAGAAACATCGCCAAAAATCTTTACCAGGCCCCATGCTTGGAGTTTTTAGTCGATGTCACGCAAACGAGTACATGGGTAGCCGCTCATGAAGTATGCTTCATGAGCAGCTACCCATATGGTAGCCAGGCGTTGCGAGCCTAGAAAGGCGTTTCTGAGCACTTCGATTAGTTATGGGCATATCATGGGCTTGCTATGCAAGTCCTCTAGACTGAATTCCAATGGCTATTTTATGGTGTGAAGTAACGCATTCACTCACGTGCCTGCACAGATATCACTTTTATAGAAACAAGCTACGTTGCAACGCTACGTTGCATGCGACGATGTGCATATCCCAAGCATGCATCGGTTGTGCGCTTATGCATCCATTTCTAGCAATGGTTGATAATATGTTGTCGAGTTATAGTAGTTCATACTTAATGTCCATTGGTGTGAGAACAGATAGCTAACACTACAACCACCATTGACGTATCACCCCGAACAATAGGATCGATCGCTTGGGAATGCCCTCTGCATCGTAATGAAACACACTTGGGTTCAGGGTCAATAATCAAAGTGTGTAATTTATCTTGAATAAATACCTAATTACGCGTAATATATATTACCCTAACGAACATCAAATGAACGAAAACCACGTGTCGTTGTTATATTTTAGTTCAAGCTAACCAATTGGTTTTTAATATTATCCGGTTGTAGTTAAGTGAAGCGTCCTGTATAAGCACCCGGGGCCCTGCATTACGGTCTCTATCATAATTATACGCTTGTTTTGGGATGTTAAACGCCACATATCAATAGATCAATCAATTCAGTATAATCCTCATTTCATATTCGATATCTTTGCCTCCTTTCAGGGCAGGTACCTGAAGTGGGCGTGAACGACACGGTATGCATCATTCATAAATAGATAAGAAAGTACTGCCAGCATTGCACACAGGCAGGGAGGCCCTCAGACACGCCGACTCTGGTCTTTATCTACGTTGGCAACTCTCAACCTCTTTTTCATATCCGTGACCTGCCTTTCTACTAATAAAGTTTCACAGTACTACGGTGTGCTTGAATGAGGAAAGGGTAACGCAAAGCTCTGATAAGCGCACTACAGAGACGCTGATGTAGAGTGACGGTGGTTGCTTTTCACGTTTATCTGCCACCGCAGTGTTGTCACATCCACTTGAACGGGCGTGAGTTGGGGTAGCAGGGTAAAAAGGAGAAGGCGTCAGTGTATAGCGAATCTACTTCCGTGCCAATTAAGTTAATAATCAACGTTATTTGCCACCAAATTGTGTTGTGTTATTTGACAATTTTGTTGTTGAACATTATATATATATATATATATATATATCCTCAAGTAGGAAAGTTTATTATACACAACTGGGTCAAGGTCTCTTGTGGGGAAGAGAAACAAGGTACCTTTCAAAAAGGCACAATAATACAGTGACTGCGACAAATTATTAAAGTTAGTACTGCGTTTCCTCACCAATTGGTAAATTTACGATGTGCACCTAAATGGAAAAGGCGAAGTAATTTTAAATGCGGTAACTTAGCGAATGAAATATACCTTGGATCTATCTATCTATCTATCTATCTATCTATCTATCTATCTATCTATCTATCTATCTATCTATCTATCTATCTATCTATCTATCTATCTATCTATCTATCTATCTATCTATCTATCTATCTATCTATCTATCTATCTATCTATCTATCTATCTATCTATATATCTATCTATCTATCTATCTATCTATCTATCTATCTATCTAGAAAGCTAGCTAGCTAGCTACCCAAATCTTGGCCCTCTCGTGTTAGCCTCATTAGTTTAGTACATACTGAAATTAGCATAGAGGACATGTTTGGAGATATAGAACTGAGTGGGGAGGGCAGGGGGTTTGATCAGCAGAGCGAATGCGAGCAAGCCAGATAAAGATTATAGTTCTGTAGCACACATTTTCTTCAAATTCTCATTTTTTTTCCTTGTAGTGTAAGCGTTGTAAGGAAAGTATGTCAAAAACATGTGTTCATATATTTTACATCTGGCCGCTTATATGCATGAAGGGACGTTTTAAATTAAAACAGACGCAAAGATGTGATGCCTGTCTTCCCGTTTCTATGCATCCGTTGCTCTTATAAACGTCTTATTATATTTCTTTGACAAATATCTTGTCATGAATGAAAGTAAAGAGTAGACAACAGCAACAAAAAAAAAACTGTTTTGTAACGTCGATTCCCAGTATATGAAAATGGGTGGGTGGGGGGCGGGGGCATACGTACGTGGCGTTATCTATCGGCGTTGGCAATAACATGCTCTCATAAGTGAATTGGAAATAAGTAAAAAAATACTTTCTGACGAAAAAAATATACATATCGAAAATTAACTTCTGGTTATTTGAGGCAGAGAACCCCTGAATCATTTTGGCAAAATCGCAGTATCGCATTTACAAGGCGTGTAGCATTCCCAGGACAATTTAACATCGTCCATAGGAAACGCATGGGGCTCCGTTGTTAAATATGAAACACTCTGAGAAGCCATATAGTTTGTAGTGCGACACTAGATTTACCAGAATGTTCCAGTGGGTGTCTGCTGTATATAACCGGGCGTAGGTTTTGGTTCGTAGTTTTTTCCGTAAGTTACTTTTTTTGTACGCCTATCCCCTTGTCAGTTACGGCGGGCCACCGCTACCAGCGACGAGAGTTGGTGCTGTACAAATATATCTCGAAATTTTGTTCATGCGCAAATATTCGTTATGTTGTCTTTTTTCTCATCACTTTCGTCCCGCATCACAAACTTAATGCAGAGAACTACAGATGTAAACAGAACTTGCGACTTTTGTTACTTAGCTAAATATTATTGCAGTTCGGCATGAAATAAAGATTCTCTAGCGATGAGTACTCTACTTAGAAAAACAGTATCTTTCTGTCAGATTTTCAATCAGCTAATCATCACTAATTGGGCATAAAAATGGTAGTTACAATTTTGGATTATACAAACACAGCGAGAGGTCACCAAGTCAACAGGCCGTGCAGGGGAGCTCCCATAAGGAATATATATAAAAAGTATGTATAACACAACATTACTGGAAGCCTGACGTTAACGCTTTCCGACATGATACGTGTGCACGTTTTCGGGGAAATAGCTTGTTTTGACATGAAGGTGCCTTTTGATCAAATGTTGACACAGCCATTAATGCTTCAGTTTAGAGGCTAGGCTACGTGATTTTACGTTAAGTTATGATTAACACTCCCATCAGCGACGCTAATCTATAGGAACACAAATATTATTCAGCGCACATCGATCGCACGGGAATAAATAACAAGCGATAACGATTAGTGATATAGGCCCGGGTGACCATCCCTCTACCGCTATCCATCCAGCACGTGCGAAAAAGGGGAGTTCCCTTACTAGACTCCGTATACAGAATGCCATTACATATAGTTACTGCTCCTAAGGCATCGCGGAGCTTCTCATGGCAACTGTATGTCAACGCATCTCGCTGCGCGACAGATGGCCATTGATTGGACGCATGTGCCAGTCACTTGTCTCCATGCTCTCATGAAACAATAGCCGCATACCACCGCCTAATCTACCAAAAACTTCATGGCTAAAAGCAGATAAAGAGAGTCGGTCACCTCAAACTATCGTGTGACTTGAGCAACCACTAACACATCAGGTGACGCTTGTCAGCAACGTTAAGATACTAGAACGACTGATTCTGTCAGTGTTTGACGATTGATAAATTGGCAGTTGCTGCGCGATCATTACTGGTACCAATGCTGAAATAAAACCTCACAATTGTTGAGAATGTTTTTTTTATTTTTAGTTACACTGGTAAACAGTCAAAAATAAAAGAAAAATACCACTTGCTAAATAGATGGCAATACGCAATTGAAGGAATCATACCACTCTTCGTAAGAACGGATGACCAAGCTCAAAAGGACCCCTTAAAAAGCGTAGAGAGGAAATCAATGCTCAAATACTCATCATTTACGACAGATCCCACGTACCTTGGGAATCAACATTATGCGAAGCATGTGACCACGTTGTAATTTTTTTATTGAGCGACACATAAGGAAATGACGCTAAATCTATGTACCAATGTTGCACGCACAGACGTATGTGAAGCAGTTAAAGATGTTTATATACCCAGTTGTTCGCACTTGCGCAACAATGCCAACAGGAACATCTGTATTAGCAACACCAGAAACGTTAAGCTGATATGAAGCGCTAATGCTCGCGAGGATGGTAGCCCTGAACACTGCTACAAAAATCAACTTAGCGGATGGCACCTATCTGCCATTGACATTACCCGATGTGACGGTTGAGCCATAGTAATACATATGTAACGTTTATGAAATTTGATAGCCAAAGCTGCAACCCCAGTTCACGTTTCACGAACATTAGGGCCTATTTGAAAAGTAGTTCCGAGACCTGGCTTGGCTCTGTGGTCGAATACTTTATTGCAAAGCAAAATGCTGAGGTTCGATTCTTGCTGGCACCCTGACATTGATTCCTTGTATTCGTCGGGTCAACCTGGCCGATGTCAGATTTTTGTAACGCTCACACGTTGAAATTACACATGTGTGTTTTCCCAGTTCCTGGGCTAACCCCCGTATTCTAGAACCTCCCTTCACTCAACGCTTCGCCTTCACTTGAGAAAGCCGATGGGAGCGCCATCTATAGGTACGGCAAGTCACTGCATAACAGCGATAGTCTGCTGCGATTCTTGAGTAGCGCAGCGTCATTTTCAGCCGAGTGGTGACGCAGTGCTCAACTCTGTCAAGTGAAGGGTGAAGGTCGAGTCGAGGAGCGTTTGTGAATACGAGGGTAAGTGTCAATCACCTGTGGCACATTCCATTCCACATTCATAATGGAATAATTGGAAGCGCAAACCAACGGGACACAAGAGAAGAGACCAAAAAGCGCTGCGCTTGTTTGTCTCTTCTCTTGTGTCCCGTAGGTTTGCACTTCCAATTATTCCATTATGAATTTGTACCAACTAGCCCGCCTGTCAACCCTACTCCATTCCACATTCCAGTGGGAAATGCCATTACCCACCCTCGGGTATGTGCCACTGTTTGGCGGAAAGTATTTGACGACGTATACGCTACGGAATCGTGACATTGGAGGTTTGTAGCAAGCTTTACGGAAAGGCGGCAACACGGAACCGGCTGATGAGTGCGCATGCGCGACCATTGTACGCGCATACGCAAAAGGAACCGTATCGTATTTCCGTAACGTGGTTCTGTACCTTGCTAAAAACCTTTATAATTCGTTCCTTGACCTGTGCCATATTCGTCAAACCATCTTACCCTCCCTCACCAATTTTGGTTCACGCTAAGTTAAGGGGGTTTTCACGGGAGCACCCACACGTAAGTGGATATATATATATATATATATATATATATATATATATATATATATATATATATATATATATATATATATAGATAGATAGATAGATAGATAGATAGATAGATACATAGAAATGCTTGACATTTAAAACTCCACCAACGAAGGGTAGCATGGAGCTGTCCAGGCATCTATCTTTTGATAACACAAGCATCTCAGAAACCTACTGCTTCTACCCGAAAAACAGTCTGCCGATGAGGAGTGTCCAACACAAAACGTGCAACATATCAATATTCCTTCAGCTGCCCTCAGTGTACTGCGTCGATATTTGCAGCGAAAACTATGCAGTAATCTGGCTCTGTGCAGGTGCGAGGAACGCACGAGTGGTTAACCACGCGGAACTGTCCCGATTCGGCCTCCGAACAGTACAGTAACTTTTATATTCTATTAAGCCTAATAAGTTGCTGCATGCTCCATTAACGCGATTCTCAGGAAAGTGCTTTCGTCATATGGGCACCGTCTAAAAAACAGTATGAGGAGACATTCAAATTTGAAAACTCACAGGCTCCATTATGCACTCATCAAAGACAAGTGGAAGCTGAAATCTGTCTCCTTTTTCTTCACAGTCGATACATCCGATCCTTCCCTGCCACCCTACGAAAGCTGTCAGCCCTGTGACGCGGTTTTCCCGCTGCTTCCGAAATGGGAGGCACCCCACCTGGCTTTGCAAGTGAGATCGTGGAGGCACATCATTGCCTCTGCGATCAGCTTACCTTTGACCAAGTTACGATGAGATGTGACCACGGCATCATGTGACGTTACGTCGCAATGTCGACCTAGCGACATCACATAGCTTGGTGATCTGTGATATCAAGATAACATCTTATAATAACGTCATCACATGATAACTTTAAGGACAAAACTGCTTATGATCGAAGCTTGTCCGTAGGCGTTGACGTTGTGCGCCGTAGCCACCGCTAGTGACGATGAAGCTGATTATGAAGAAGTCGGTTCCACACCACCCATTCTTTTTCTGACATCAAGGCACAGCATGTGTAAGGTACCACTCTATGCCATGACGATGACGACGCTGATGATGATGACAGTGTGACGATGAAGCTGATGACGATGATGACCACGGGCAACGACTGGCTTGTGCAGTGTATGACGACATGCTTTACGGTGCATTTCCCACCACTGGAAAGAACCAGTAAAACGTGCAGAGTCCTCGTGTTCGCTAACTTCAGACTAAACCTCAAACCACAAACCAGGAAAAATCAAGGAAAAACTAAATTTACAGTTGAACACAACATACAATTTATGATCAATGAGCATTGTATATAACTGCTTACAGCTTTGTTACCTATTAACATGCGTGAGTGGTCAATGTCACGGGTGGTTTACGGTAATACCGAATGATACCGCTGTTTCACTCACTCATCATCCTTCAGGACTCGCTCACTAAATTTCATTCGTGCCGACTGGTTGTGCCCCCGCGATTTACGACGACAGCGCAGCTCTGGCTGACTGGCTTGCCCTACGCCATCTCCTGACGCCGACAAGAGCTCTCGCCGAGTGCTGCCCCGTACTCGGACCCTTGCGACCGTGTCCAGCTTTCCTATCTTCGCCTTACTTCCGTATGTGGCTGTCCCTGCCCCCCTCTCTACCTACATACCTTTAATCCCTTTTATCATCTTAATCCCTGCTTACCCCCATCCCTTGTGAGCTACTGTTGAGGTGTTCCCCCTTGAGAGAGAGTTACAGGGCTCACTTTTATCTTCTTTTCATTGAAGAATCACTCTCCTCCAAATTAAGTTATTGGATATGCTTTGTTTTTCTTTATTGCAATAGCAATTACGTCGACACTCTCGGCTGATTTTCGCTGTTGCCATCGCGTCCCGGAAATAAATATAGGAAAATCAATCAAAGAAATCTCAAGGCGCCCCCGGGGACTCCTACAAGCGGCCCCTCGCTCTTCAGCGCGCTACATCAGCCTAGTAGTCCACGCTATGTACGGCGAGCTATGTACTGTACATACATCATTTGCTACTGGTCTACTGTCAATGGATATAAAGAAAGCATTCTCGAACAAAGCATCTACTCTGGCTGCACTTTCACCCTGAAGCAACAGGAAAAACTGCTTGCATCAAAACCAGGACTATTCGGGAAGTTGCTAGTCCTGTCGTGTCTGTGAATTCGGTTTCAATCGAAATGTGCACCGCCACTATGACATTAGACGGACAAACGCAACTCGCTGCCTCAGATGAGCTGTCGTGAAGCTTCCGCCGTTAAAACATCGGTCGGCTTCGTCATCGCAGAAACATGCCTCTCACGAGGAACCTTGCCATCTGTCGCCGTGAACATCTTGCTGCACAACTTCCGTGTGGTGTGTCTACATGATGTGTGAGTGATGGTCACTGGGGCCTTCAACATTAATGTACTTCGATGTGAAGACTAGTGGCTCTTCACGTTTCTTGATGCCGCATTCGGACTTCGCCTCCTGTCGTACGTCACGCAGTGAATTATTCACACCTCTTTAGATACTATCGTTACTGCATCAGTGGGATGCAAGCTCAATTAGCCATGTTCACTACATTTCGTATGGTTTCTAAATCTCCCAACCTTATGGTATAATAACCCGATGTGGTGCAATCGCATTCATTGCTTCTGCCTTAGAAACTGCGACTTCTTTATCAGCGCTGCTATCACGTGCTTCAAGCCATCTTGATACCATAGCCGCCTTAAATTGAGCTCAGAGCCAACTCGTCTGCCCGAGAAGCTAGGCCCATCCTGCATAGCACCCCAGGATTGATTTTCCATTGTCGTAGTCCCTGTGATTCAAGCTGCTAATTAATTTGCCCTCGTTCTGCGATTTGTTGGCCTCCTTGATAGCGTAGATGCTGGGGGATTCCCACCAAATAAGTGCTGGTCCTGGTTAGGAGTTGATAACAAGTATACATTTTCCTTCAACCAGTGTGAGTTTCTTTGCTGGCTTATGCTACCAAGCAGGTAAAGTCAAATTTACGCTGTTCAAGAATATTTACTCTTACCTAGAATGACCCTGCCACACGTCTCTTTTTAACAAGGCCAGGAAACGCTTCCGATCGGTAGTCGACGCTCCTGAGAACATATGTGTCACACATTGTGACGCAGTACATGACCTCAAATTTAAGACTCCTTCAATGCCGGCAAGATACAATTTCCTCTTTTTTCTACCAATTATTCCATATATTCAAATGATCACGACATATACAATTTCCTCTTTTTTCTACCAATGATTCCATATATTCAAATGATCACGACATATACCGTAATTCACAAACATTGGTTGATATGAGCATCGTAGGCTACAGAGTTACCGTGGCCGCCACGGGAGGTCACCACATGTTCGCACGCTCGCTCGCGATTACACGCAAAGAGTTCGAAGGAAAAAAAGAGTGCTTGAGGTGATGATGTGCACCGAACGAACATTTTTCCTTTCTGCCCTTCTTCCCTGCTAAGCTTCCACGGTGCTCGTAGGTTCTAGGGAAGCGAGAAAATAGTTAGAGCGCACATGTTTATGTAGCTGTACTTGTACTCGACGGACTCTAAAAATTTGCGCGGTGGTTGATTCGAGAGGCAACAATTTAATGAGGAACTTCAATGGTTTCTTGGAAAAGTGTTGCAGCACCCCCCTAAATCCCACAAAAGCGGACGTTCATGACACAGTGGATGCTCGAAGACGTGAGAAATCGTCCTTTAGGGAACATCGCCGAAACTGATGTTTTGGCAAGATGTCTTTACCTTCTCGTGGAGCCATACTTATCGCGAGTCCGTGTACCTGTCACGTGATGTTGCTTACGTCCTATCCCCCATGCGGTGTTGTCGAGGTGACCTTTCCTGAGAGCGACAGTTATAACGGCGTACTTTACTTGTAGTTGTTGACCTCTTGTGGCTCACAGCCACTAGGGGGGATTGGCCAATAATTGAGTGGTCCTATAAAATATTATTCAATTTTACAGTAAAGAAAGTTATAAAATGAAAACTTTACAAATTTTACTCTTCATTTTCTCTTTTTCAAAACCATTTTGTCTTTGTTTTCTTCAGAACAGCGATTGCTTTCCTAAGGCGCACATTTTATTCACCCAAGGACGTATAAGCTATAAAGCAACATTCCCAGAATGATGCTTGATCACTATGGCTCTTGTTTGATGTCACGCTTGATGTCAGTATTACTTGATTACGAATGTCTCCTTCTGGACAGCAAACAAAGCAGCGCTGAAATCATCGTGTTGAAAACAGCATATAGCGCGGTAATCACTCGCAGAAAACGCAGGTCACGAGCAGACTTTGTGTGGGACAAACAAAGCCACGATACAGTAACCGCCACCTTATCTGTACAAAAGCATGCTATCGACAAAAACATGCCCCATTTGTACCAGCTGAAATAATCTTTTGCGAAACACTGGCTCAACCACATTTATATATAGAAACGTGGCAGGCGAGTGCCAGAGAGTAAATAGATTTCCTGTTGTGTGGCTTCTGAACAACCTTCTTCTGTTGTTCTTGTTGAAATAGCTTCGTACACTGATCTCAGGGTCTGCTATGCCAAGTCAGATAACCAATTAAGCAATAGGCACAAACCTTCTCGTCTGCGTAATGACTTGGGAGCTGTACTATCTGCTGAAATGTGTGAAACGACAGAAAATGATTCTATTTTCACTTCGTTACAGGGGCAATAAGCCTATCCAGAATTTTTTTTTTATCAGCTGAGCTACTTAGCGTGGTCTGTAGTCCGCGAGCCACGAAACAAAAAATATCCGCATCATGAACCAGCAGCACTCAGTTCAATCTCTTTTTCATCGTCATCGTTTTCATCTTCTTTTTCAGACCCGAAACACGTCCGTCAATTTTCTCGGCGTGGGATACAATAACTGATAAGCTAGATAACGAGTACAAAAAGAGAGAGGGAGAGAGAGATAGCAGAAAGAGGAAAAAGATAAATAATAGTAAAGAAGTAGAGAAATTCTGAGAGGAAAAGTTCGTCATTGTTTATGAACCCGCGTAGAGACTCATAACGGCTCGCGTAGGGCGTCCTTAGGCAAGCGTCTTGACCACTCGGCTATCGAGGCACGCTAGTAGCGCATGTCACAGCCTTGTATGAAATTTTCTTATTTTTATTTATTTATTTATATATATACTGCAGACCATACTTGGGACCAAGCAGGAGTGCAAATATCATTAAAAAACAAGACACAATAAAACAACTATCGACAACATAATTCGTAAACCACAATCAATAGGCGAAAGAAAATAAATAAATAAATACGCTTCGCGATAACGAACGCCCAACAATATACGTGATAAAGCATGCACGCACAATATTTAAACACACGAGGTAAACACTATGCATTGAAAAAGTGGACACGGCAATCAGCTGGCACAAAGCTGTTCAGCATAAACCAAACATTACATGTCAAACCAAAGGTTATTTAAAACTGAACAAATGATTAAGTTGTATTAGCGTTCACTACTTCTTTGGATAATTTATTCCATTGTGATATTTCATGTGGAGAAGGGAATGCTGATGTATTTTAAGATTACTAAATGGCTGCTTGACTTGAATGTTTTGTGTTGGTTTGTGCGACCAGACCGCATGGGAGGCTCAGTTACGTAGCTTTCACGCGGTATTTTGTAGTGACCATGGTACAGCTGATATAAAACCTTCAAGCGGAATACAGATCTGCGATGAGCTACTTATTTCGATTTCGCCCTGTGGCGAAGAACGGACACACTGACAAAAAAAAACGAGAGTATGTTGTGTATATAAACCTCAAGGCAAAGTTTTGCACTCTTTCTAATTTATTCCTTAAGTACTTTCGGTGCGGGCTCCAGATAAGATCCGCATATTATAATTTCGGTTGGACCAGAGCTTTGTATGCGGTTATTTTCACTGTCGATGGCGTACGACGCAAGTTTCGTTAAAAAAAATGCGAGCTTTTTAAGCGCGTTGCTGTAAACATTTTCTATGTGTATTTCCCAAGTTAAACTGCTTGTAATTGTAAGACCTAAATATTTTACTTGATTGGTTTTTAATGTATAAAACACTTCTAAGGGTTATTATTTGTTGCTACATATAACACATGGCGTCTTCAAAGTATTAAGCTTCAATCCCCATGTTTCACACCATATGAGTGCAATGTATCGTTGAGTCGAACTTGGTCGGAATGGCCAGTCACATTAGCATGTACAACACAGTCGTCGGCAGTCGGATATTCACAGGCGAATGAAAAGACAAATAAATATCATTTATATAAACTAAGAACATTGAAGGGCCGATTACCGAGCCTTGCAGCACTCCCGAGGGAACATCCAGTGTATCGGAAATACAATCGTTAACGGCAACATACCGCTTCCTTGAGCACAAGTAACATTCTATCCAACAAATGATATTGTGTTCAATTCCCATAGAATGTAGTTTGGTAAATGAAGCAGCATGCGGAACAACATCAAAGTACTGCATCAATTTGACCCCTTATATTTACTCCACTTAAAAAGTCATCCGTTGTCTCAGCTAACTGTGTTATTGTGGTTAAACCAGACCTAAAACCATGTTGATTTTCATGGAGTAAATCATTATCCTCGAGATATGTCACAATTGCTTTAAATAAAATATGTTCAAGCAGTTTCGAAGCTGTGGAGGTCAAATATGTTTATAGTGTTTCAGGAAACTAGGAGAGGGAAGTTAGAGTGAGGAGGATAGATGTGTGCGTGAAGAGGAGGGGAGAGACCAGAGCACAGCATCGAAAAGAGGGATAGCGGGAACAAAAGGCAGAAAAAAAAGGAGAGAAAGCAAGAGAGCAAAAAGAGGTAGCGAGATAAAGAAATAAAAGGCGAGAGGAGGCGAAAAGTACAATAAAAAAGGATAGAAAGACAGAAAAAGAGAAAGAAATAGATGGAGACACAACCGCTCAGAGCCACAAACCAGAAGTTTCTCCTGCTGTTTACCCTTGCCTTTCCCACATTTGTCCTTCTCAAGTTAAGTGGCCTCAAGCATGCATAGAATGAACTTGGAACGCCGTTCGCAAAGTCACTTTGCGTTGGAGTAAAGCACGACGAAGAACAAATCATCAGAAATTTTGGCTACTCAGTTCTTGGCCGATCCCCCACGATGGGCGCGAGCCGAAAACTTAGGATCTACATCTACGTCTGCAGCAACTGGCGTGCCGACGTCGTCACCATACTCCGTCCCCATACAATGAAATAACGCATGAAACTGGCGGCACAATCTGCAATAATGCTTCTTCATTCTATACATGGTGAAAATTCGGGATAAATTTTGTCGGTGCGTCCTCGTGGCTGGCGTGATGATATGACTACATGGTCGATGTTCGTTTAAAACAACCTCCTTCCCCTAAATAGCTCTACGTGTGATGTGGTATGCGTGGATTCTTTAAAATAACCGCTACATACCAAAAGAAAGTGCGTCGATAAGCTGCTTGATTTCCAACACTTAATTCGGTGTTACTACATGTTCTCATCAAAAGTGTGCACGAAAAGAAAAAAATCATTCGGTATAGGCAGGTTTTCACCAGGTATGGTTGTTTTTCAACCGTGTTACGGTATAAGTAAGAGTATTTATATGTTACATATTTTTTGAAGCGGTGATGTCAAAGAAATCCCTACATCTTCGAAATTAGCAGACACGAAACGTTCAATAACTTCATATCGGTGTCTTGTCTGTAACTTCTGTTGAAAATTCTTGGAGCACACATTATACCAGCTTACCGTCCTTGTTCCCTGTTCTGGACACAATATGTACATATTCCTGACAAAACGACAGTGAATTGATCTCATTAAGGCGGTCCATGTGAAAGCACATCACCATAATGAACGTTCTAAATCATGAACCTATGACTTTTTACACTACGGGAGAAAAATAAAAAGGGTCGGAGAATTCGACGCGAAGGAGACAGAACACTCAAGCTTTTACATTTTTGGTCGCTAAATTATAGTGGCTCAATATAGTTACACTTAAAGGCAACGAAGCTTGTTACAGTAGCCGAGACAGTTAAGTGCCTCGCATTTACGACTTGCTTTCGCTAATGGACAAACGCCGTTGAAAAGGGACGAAAAATAGAGGGAAGAGAGGCTAATCGGCTTGGTGGCCCTCGTGCATTTTCAGGAAGATTAAAAGCGACCCGCGATCTCGTTACGACTTTTCTATTTACGCGCCCCCGCTAACGGCTGCCGCGACAAACACGGCGCGGCACTCTTTGTGAAAAGGAAAGGAAAGGACGAGTAAGAGGGAAAAAAGAAGCCATAAAAAAACAGCAGGGTTCCCCTGAAGAGGAGACGAAAGGCCAGTTCATCACAAAGGAAGCCGCACAGCAGAAGGATACTGGAGTGTCTGGCAACGGACAAGACCGATAGTTCAAGAGACCCGACATTGGCCCGGGGACCGCAGTGTCGGCGAAACTTTGTGCTACTCGTTTTGACGACACTTCTTCCCAAACCATCACCTACTCTTTCCCGCTCCTCCTCTTCCCCTTTGCTCGATACCCAAGCTCCCCCTGGCTCGTTTGCGAATGAAAGAGCGGCACTGTCCTCCTAACCTAACCCCAGAAGCGACGACGATGATGAGCCGTTCTTTATCTCTTTTCTCCACTTCCATAAACTGGGAAGAACCGAACGTGGGAAACAGCCGGCGGCACACCCGTTTGGAAACAGAAGCCGCCTCCTGCGCTGTTAAGTTGGCCCCGCGCTTACAACACTATGGTTTCTTTGCGTTTATTTTCGTGATTCAAGGCCAACTTTGCTGTTCGGGAAAGCGAGAAATAACAGTCTTCCAGCGCCCGAAGCAACACCCAGGTCTAATCAGAGGCAATGTAAAGGAACGTCCTGTCCTGTTGCTCCGTATACTGCAGTCAGCACTGCCTCCGGCCTTATTGGGTGTTGTTAGGCCGCTCCATTCTTTATGCTTTCTTTCTGTGCCTTGCGCGTTGGTTCCTTCAAGGATCCCTCTTCTTTGGGGCCATTTCGACTCGCTAATCTCTCTCCCTTCTTCGTTTCCACTTGGCCTTCGTGAAAGAAGCCATGGATTCCGCCGTGTTCTACGCACACGTGGTGTGTGTGCCCCGTGATTTTTCTCACCGTGGCTGCTCCGCCCACCAGAGCAGGCTGGCGAAATTTACGGCGGGCGCATGCCGACTTCGCAGTCGGTTCCCTTCTGCTGCTGTAACATTAGCCATCACGCCTGCTGCTGCTGCGTGGCTGCTGCCGCCGCCTTTCGGGACAGCACCACCGCCCCCGGAGTCACCGGCACGTTTTCTCTAGTTTGCACCCGAGGCACGCCGCGAGGGTGGTTGCCGGCGCCACACTTGGCCCGTGAGAGCTGCCCTGGTGCGGCGCGTGCGAACGGTGATGACGGACTCAGAGGGCAAGGTCAAAGGATCACGGCGCGGCGGCTCCCGCTATTAGTGCGCGAGGACCTCCTCGGCCCCAGAAACCGTGGGCGGAGTCCCGACGAAGCGGCTCGCTTTCTTTTCGGGCAGCTCGAACGCGTGACACGGCTCGGTTCGTGACGCGCGAGCGCGTGCTGGCATGGCGACAGGGGTTGAACTAGCTTGCCTTCTCTCTGCAGAGCTCAGTAGCCGCAGGGCTCAGAGCATCCTTCGGCCCGCGAAGTTTGAAGCATGCCAAACGTTATCGCTGTACGTTCCTCCTCCTCCGGAATAAGGCGTCTTTTCTTTCCTTTCCGAGAACCCGTACGCTCCTGCCGGCACCACGCTCGAGGAGATCCCGTTTTGCGGCACTCTGCAGAGGTGGACAGTAATGAGCCCCGATGGACGCCCGCTGAACATCTGAAGACCGTGCCGCCAAAGTATCGGTGACTCTTTGGTGTTTTGACCTGCACATTTCTGTTTGAGAGTTGTGGCTCGGAAAAGTGTTTCGCCGGTGTATCGTCCCGTATAGGGACAAGTTTTGGCGCCAATTGTGTTAACCTATACTCACACGATGGACGTTGTCGCTGACGAATGAGTCACGTGACGTGAGTCGTGATTCGCGTCTCTCGGCAGCTAGCATTCACAGACAGGGGGAGAATTCAGGCTGATAAAGATGATTTCGGCATTGCTAGCGGAAGATTCCTGTCATGACTTGGGCCTCCGTCATTTCACGAAATTATTCGCGTGGACCCAAGTCGGATTGCAGGAACGGCAGACGTACGTTGAAGAAGCCTGTAGCAAAATACGGTGCCCTAAAACCTCCCTCCCCCCCCCTCCACGAAGTACGGAAATTGGGGGAGGGGTAGTTTTACTAAGAATAAATAACAAAAATGTGTTTTTCAAGACCTCAAAAAGTGCACCCCTTCCCTCCTCCCCCCCCCCCAAGAAATATTCCTAGTAACAGGTCTGACGGTGACGTAGTACACAATCTGAGGGCTCGAATAGCGCTTGGGGCCCTCGCGTGAATACTGCTTTATGGAGTGGCTGTTTCATCTTTGTCCTCCATAGCGAGCGAAGAAGACCCTCGAAGAGTCAGATGCGTTTTCGTCCAGCGGGTCTGTGTGAGTACGTTGTCATATTGGTGGCGATAGCATTGGCTTTGTCGCTGGTTGACGTATCGGTTGGGTAAAAGTTCGCTCTATAGCCCACATGTTTTCAAGCGTAGCTCAAAAACTCACACAGAATGAACACAGACGACGAAACAAGACAGCCTTTGCAGACTGTCTTGTCTATCGTCTTGCTTCACTTGCTTGTCTTGTCCAGGCTATCTTGCCTATCACACGAACCTTGTGTGGGTTCTTGCGATATACATCAAAACATGCATCAGCCCGAAGTTCCACAGTTCCATTTCTCTTTACAAGGGTGTAAGAGAATTGTTCTACACCACACCACGTGGATGAGCCGCTCAAACGTATTCGCTTAAAAGCAACAATTCTAGGGTATTGCTTCTGAACGACGTAGCTGACAACGATTCTGAATGTTCTACAACGTACGATGTCTCAGAGAGAATGGCAAGTACGTGATTATGATTGGTGGTCATTACTCGGTTCACTTACGCATAATAATAAATGCTTTATTGCTGTAGTAATCTTCAATTACGGTGCTCGGCTGCTGACGCGAAGGTTGCGGGTTCGATCCCGGCCGCGGCGATCGCATTGCGATAGAGACGAAACGGAATAGGCCCACGTAATGTGCGACGTCATTGCATGTCAAAGAACACCCGATGGTGAATATTTCTGCAGTCCTTCACTACGCCATTCCTCATCATGAAATCGTTCATTTGGGTTGCAAGATTCCGGTGGTATTATTATTATTATTATAATTATTATTATTATTATTATTAAATCTTTCGTCATGCATTTTTTTCTCAATATTAAAGTGTTCTTTTCCCATAAAAATAGTCGAATTGCAGTATTTTCGTCGATGCCAGTAGTTGGCACCACAGCTCAACAAATTCGAATTAGAATAGTCTGAAACGAAATAGAAAAAAAAGACGGGCTAGAGAACCCAGAATCCGCCCGACTCATGGCCGATCCCCCACAGTAGTTAGTGCCAATGATCATCATCACCATCATCACCATCACCACCACCATCATCACCACCATCATCATCACCATCACCATCATCATCACCATCACCTTCTCGTAATGAAGGAATTGCGTAAGCGTTCATGCCCCCGGTTTGAACTCTTACGCACATTCCTTCAACCTTTTTTTCGAGTGCCTATCAACAAAACCGACTCTGAGAGGATGCTTTGGTTTCGCTGGGCCTTTGGGAAGCTACATTGACATGCTAATGAAACACTCTGTGTGATATCCGCACTATTTAGGTAGGCTACAGATATGCGTCAGTGATAATTCCTAGTAGAAACGCTAAAAATGATAAGTTCTCGCCTGACATTCCACAGGCTGGTTGCGCAGCCATTTCTTTACTGAGACAATGACCATATCATGAATTCAGGAAGGAACAATCCCTGGAATGCTACAAACTTGTATCTTGGCTACAGGTTCAAAGTTCACACTGCAATTCTTATAAATGCTAATTTGGCCTCTTAGTATGCAGGCCTGTCGCGCCAATTATCGATCAAAAAACAGGTGGAACACAGTGCCATATCTTTCAAGTAAGCGTACAGATGTATCAAGTGAGTCCTTATGCTTTTGCCTTAGGCGCTAACGTTTCTTTTTTGTTGTTCTGTTCTGTCAGCTGGCGCCTCCTTCTGACTCGTGGCATTTAGTGTACGCGGTGAAAACACCTCATCAGGGACTACGCAAGGCTGAAGCAGCTTGCGTAGCCTTAGTAACACGACCTAAACCATTGTCAATATTTAAGACCAAAGTGGGATTGTGTAGAACGTCCACGAGCTTTCCGTAAGATTTGATTTAAGGTGCAAATACAGGTTGCTTGCGACTATAAGGACTTGATGACGGCTCAATTTTTATAGCTATTCGCAGCCAGCCGCGATAAGATATCGACAGCATGGAGAGGAGCCGCCGGGCAGGGACATCGCCCAAGGGGGCAAAAGGTCGTTGCTGTGTGGGGGTGTGACTGGTGGGAAAGGATGATATGCACTTAAGCTGTAGACCAGCAAGAGTACGAACAGTGTCACAGCCGTGCAAAGCGCGCGTTTTCGTGTTATCGTGCTTTGCGCGAGCGATGCAGGACATCACGCGTGTACACGAGCTGTAACCACGCAACCCGAGTTCGTTATCTGTGGAACAGATAAACAAACGTCTCTCCACTTTTGCTCATGTCGGCATGCCTAACACTGCAAGGAAATTTCGGGTGTTGATAGTTATTTGCTGATAGTGTAATCGCATGGCATTCTGGACACGTGCTCAAAAGTTCACTGTGCGAACAGTTTCATTTGGCGTGACGCATTCAGGGGGCAAAAATACGGCTGATCGTTACTGTTTTTTATTTTATCTTTGTATATCTGCACCCCGCGATGTTTAAAAACAAAAATTAAGCTACAAATCAGTTCGTGTGCATTGTGTTTTATATTTAAGGTATAACAATGAATACATAGAGATTCAGAATAAAACAAATATTAGGAGTTAGGACAATGCGCTTAGGGTTTTGGTTGTAGCGTGAACTCGTCGGTAGTAGCGTAAAACGTGATGGAATGCAAATGCGAAATATAAAGACCCACCGAGGTTTAAGAAATGATACCTTTAGCTGTCGTAGTCCTTTCAGTTGTCACACAGCTGCACACGTACAAAAAAAAGGGGAAGGAAAAACTGGTGAACTCTGAAACCAACACCTCAAGCTACCTTGTTATGAAGTGCAGCTGAGACGCGCTCCGCAGGTTTCACCAGAAAGGTTGCGCGAAAAACTAAGCAACGCACACAATTTAGCCGTATGCGCTTGTAGTTATTAAACGCCTCTGTAATGGTAGATTGTGTCACAAATGCCTACGCACGTTTTTTTTTAATGTCAATGCGAAATAGTACACTGCAGTGTGTGTTCCTATTAATTCCATGCCACATTCCCATTCATTCAATAACAACGTTAAACAAACGCGATTACCCGAAGGATTGACGACATAAACTGCAACTTGATGTCTGGTGTCCTGTCTGGCAACACATCTTTAGTTTTTCGTATTTACATAGTATGATATCTTAATACTCATTCAAGAAACATTGCGTCTGCTTTGTTCGACCTCACCACGTGCCATTTTTTACGTGCAATATTCAAAATGCGAGCGACAGGTGCATGACTATACTTCACCGTAAGTGCTAGATCGTTTTCGTGTCTACGCCGGAGAGCCGAGGAGAAGGAGGACATACTGTGAATGATAGCCAGTGGACGGAGTACGAGAAAAAGCGCCGAAGTGAAACTCGGCAAAGTTTGCATGAACTAAGCTATTCGTGCTTGGCATGTTACATACCTGTCGAGCCTGCACGTATCGACATACCTATCGTCCCACTGCAAGTACCCTCTTGCCAAGCCTGAAATGAAATACTTCAGAGCGGGTGATCGTCCCGCCGTCACCGTGAAGTTTTCGCTATGTTCCTGACTCCTTTAAATATGTTCCCGCTTAGGTACTATGAGAAGACTTGATTAGAAGCTGGCGGCTGCATTTCAAAGTGTTTGCTTTCGGCTAGAGCATCGATAAGTTGAGTTAATTATTTTGTTTTTCGTGTATATGCTTAGTAAGAGTTTGCGTATGACCGGTTTATATATTTTCCCTTTAGTTTGCAGCTGGGAAATGCCAAATAAGCAGTCTCAATGACCTACGGAAAGAGAGACGTGGAGCAAGTCGCTTTAGCACAGGCGGCCGTCGGACCCGCATCCTCACGTCTGCACGCTCGCCGAGAAGCGATCGCCCGCCCTCCAGAGTGGTTCATGAGGAAAAGGAAGAAGGCACCTAATTTCTGTCTGCCTACAGGCGACAGGGCGCAGAGCTAGCGCGCGCACGACCACTTTGGGCCGCCATCTCCCTCTCCCTCATTAGGATCCTCATCATGGAACGTGAAAGATGGAGAGATGAGATAAGGTTCATCCGTGGAAGCACTCGTCGTCGCCGCACGCCACGCGCCTTCGGCAGCGGAGCTCGAATATGGCCTCCTTCGGTCGTACACGTGTTGCCCGCAAGGCAGCCACTACTTGTAGCAGGCGCGTGCGTTGTTACCGGCGCAGGAAGGAATTACGTGTAGGCATTACTGGGAGTAAGAGGCGATAGGGGTACTCTTGCGCATCTGGAAGAGGATTCTCTCGCGCTATGGGATAAGGACGGAGTGTTGATGGCTGTAGACGTGCTAGCACACAGATATACCATGTTTATACTGTTACTGCCGACTTCTCTGCGAGCGACGAGGGAAGCTGTTAGCAGAGGAACTCCTTGTAGAGCGCAAGTTGTTTTTGGCTGTTCGCATGTGTAACTTGCCGCACTTTTTATCGTGAGAGAGCTTCCGCAGGGCGAATATATGCAAGCCGGGCTCACGATGTCTCGATGTGCTAGACGTGTTATATTTTTCTAATGGCTGTGTAATGGCAAACTAAGATGGCTAGGAGTGAAATTCCTAGTAACAGTATGCAATTATTTCATTTATTGGCACAGCTTAGTAGAAATCACACCATGCGTGACTCTGTAGTGTTATTTATTTTATTTATTTATTTTCAACATACTGTTAACCCTTTCGAGGGTTTTTACAGCAGTGGGAGCGAGGGTTTTTACAGCAGTGGGAGCAAAAAGAAAAGCACAAAAAGCAGCCACATAAAAAATAACATGTTATAAAGTAACAAAAAAGTAACAAAAGTAATAAAAGAGTGTTCCGCACCGACCAGTCAAAATGCCAGTTCGATAAGGAACACGTGCTGTGGTTCGAATGTGTCGCAAACGAATGGGTCCTTTGCTTTGTGTTCGCGCTGTATTCACATGCAGAACATGAGATATGACTCATGACAGTTTGACACCGATAACGCCAGAGATATTGAAAAATTCCTCCAAGTGGGAGTCTTTCATACTGTAAAGTTGTGTTATCATTGTTTGCAGCGTTGATTGATTTGTGGGGCTTAACATCCCAAAACCACCATATTGTTATGAGAGACGCCGTAATGAAGGGCTCCGGAAATTTTGACCACTTGGGGTTCTTTCACGTGCACCCAAATCTGAGGACACGGGCCTACAAAATTTCCGCCTCCATTGGATATGCAGCCACCGTAGCCGGGATTTGATCCCGTGACCTGCGGGTCAGCAGCCGAATACCTTAGCAACTAGACCACCACGGCGGGGCGTTGTTTGCAGCGTTTACAGCGTTTTGCGAAATAATGCTCCACGCCTATGAAACATTGCTCTCACTTTTCTTCAAGATCGTGTACATATACATGTCATCATCATCAATCGTCATCATCATCATCATCATCAACATCATCATCATCATCATCCTGACTACGTCCGCTGCAGGACAAAGGCCTCTCCCATGTTCCGCCTGTTAACCCGGTCCTGTGCTTGCTGCTGCCAATTTATACCCGCAAACTTCTTTAATCTCATCTGCCCACCTAACCTTCTGTCTTCCCCTAACCCGCTTGCCTTCTCTGGGAATCCAGTTATTTACCCTTAACGACCAGCGGTTATCCTGTCTACGTGCTACATGCCCGCCCCATGTCCATTTCTTCTTCTTGATTTCAGCTATGATATCCTTAACCCCCGTTTGTTCCCTAATCCACTCTGCTCTCTTCTTGTCTCATAAGGTTACACCTACCATTTTTCTTTCCATCGCTCTCTGCGTCGTCCTCAACTTAAGCTGAACCCTCCTTGTAAGTCTCCAGGTTTCTGCTCCGTAGCTAAGTACCGGCACGATAGAGCTGTTATATACCTTTCTTTTGAGGGATAGTGGCAATCTACCTGTCATAATTTGAGAGTGCTTACCAAATGTGCTCCACCCCATTCTTATTCTTCTAGTTACTTCGATGTCGTGGTTCGGCGCCGCGGTTATTACCTGCCCTAAGTAGACATAGTCTTTTACAACTTGAAGTGCACTATTACCTATCTCGAAGCGCTAGGTATAGATGTATACTTTGTGTAATAGTCTATGAGCAGTAGACATCTGGTTCTGTATCACTCCGCCCCTGCACAAATGTCGTAAAAAGAGGCAATATTCAGCTATTATTTCGCAATGCCTTACAAATGTCGAGGGCATATTTAATGACTGCTAGTTTTATTTAGCGAGGTGAGTGAGCTTTGAATGCTGCCTACTCTTCTCATGCACATACAAGTTTAAGTCACGGAAACTTCGATCAAGAAGCCTCAATTGCTGGAACCAAGTCCTTCCACAAGATGAGTAAAGAAGGTGGTCGCAACTATGTTTATTCACGGAGTGGCAATTATGCGTTGCCTAGACTAATTGCGAAGCCAAGCATAACTTGACTATTCCTTTTCCAGACGCCGACACCAGTCTGCCAACTAGAACACTGTGAGAGAGATGAAAGGCGTGGTCGGGTAGCCTGCGTTACAGATTCGGTGGTGACGTAAGAGGTTAAACGCCCGCAAACCACCGTCGTGAACCGAGAGGTCTTGGGATCGACTATTAGCAACGGAAAATTTTCTGTCACGTTTTTTTCTGTGCCATCTGGCCATGTTTATTTCTCTGGCGTTCTTCCGTGACCGAAACACGTGAATATAGTTTTGGTATACCCCAGCGTGAAACACATTCGTGTTGAAAAAAAAAAACAAGATCCGTGATACACGAGCTCATAGCGCTTACATCCAGGATGGACTTACACCAGACGCTACGTATATAGATAGTTACTCAAATATAAGCGCCATTCGGAGCTTCCTTTTAAAGCTTGAAGAACTACCATCCCCGAAAATACCTGTCTAAAATATTAAAAATAAATGCAGCTGATGAGTTATGTAAGCTCACAAACAGTATGCATAAAGTGCTGTTACTTCTTATGGTACCTTTTGTTTTGGCTGGACGTATTTAGGACGCCCTTATACAGGCGGTAACAAGCCCTGACTAAATCTTTTTCCGTGTGCAGACAAGATATTTGCACGTTTTTGCACCTGGAGTTCAACAAAAACTGATCCGTGCACACACGTTCACAAACACCATTTATTGACTGTATGCTGCTCATCGTCACTCTCATCAGTGAATACTTTCAGCGGAAGTATACAGCTTGTCATATGCCTGCAACAGCGTGGGAGCATATTCCCTTCAGGCAGTTCAGTCACGCATATAAAAACAGCTCTAGTCAACGTCAGAAGCCATTCCTAGACATGAGAAACCGCGCAAAGAGCACAATATGGGCCGCTAAGATTACAACGAGAAGTGTATATCTATAACGTAAACGAGTCGCCGCGCACAAAAAATAGGGAGTTTCAGAATAGCGGACCGCGAGTCCTTGCAGTGTGGTCGCTGCCACTGCGCATGCGTCGTAACGCGAGTCGGCGTTCGCGTTCGCGGACCGCACGCAAAAAATCCGGAATTGCGTGCGGTGATGGCGGCCCGCATGTGGCGCGCAAGCGCTGGTTTCGAGGCTACGGTGTCGCTGCGATCGTGTGTTGCGGATCGCAGTAGGGCAAACGCTATTCTAAAAATCATATGGCGCCCGCTACGCCCGCAACGCCCGCAGCGCTTGCAAACGGTATTGTAAAGCTCCCTAATGTCGTACCACCGGTGGCGTTTTCTAGTTAGACTGACCCGCCTAAATAGCTTTTAGAAGCGAGAAATGCCTACGAGAAAATTGCGCAATGTCATCGATATCGGCAAGCACGCAAAAGTGCCGGCACGCGCACGTGGCTTTGCCGCCCAGCAGAACAAAAGACGTCTGCTAAGGGGACGCAAACAACGAAGGAAAATGGGAGAAGTCCGATAAGCACGATGCTTATCAGAGTGGGGAGTAACGTTTGGCCTTTCAGTGAGAGCCCTGCGGGAACTGCGTCGCACGAGCTAAATATGGAACGGAGATGCAATCACCGCTCTGCACTTCTGGGCACTGCGCGTGCATTGCGAACGCCTGGTGGCGTGCATGTATAAGGAGTAGTAACATTTCTCTATGGTAGTAAGGCCTCGTCTACGTGTCTTTGCGGACACGAAGACAGGCGTCATATCTCGTGATGAGATTTGGATCTTTCAACTTTTTGCTTATTGCGAAGATGTTGTTGGAAAGATAAGAGCACCTCAACGAGTACATGAGTGTATAAGGGTAACTATTTTTGCATGGCGAACCTATGAAAGACAGGCTGTCTTCAACGACTTTCAGAATGAGGACAAGTAGTCCTTTAATTGAACCACGCGTACACGATCGGGCATGGTGTACAAGTGCGTGTGACATGGACATGACAGCTTGTTTTCTCTAAAGCCCCTTATTTATAGAACAAATTTATAAACGCCTTGCGATATGAGAGCAGTTCGCAGTGTTTCCGTAGTCGTGTACACAGGGATCTAATTGCAAAGTCTAACCGATGGTGACGATGATTCAAAGTTTGTTTAACGGAATTGGCCAAGACGGTTTCGTAGTCCGGGGCGCCGTTGGCGATTGCAGGCGCGTGGCCATGCAATCAGACATGTTTGAAATAAAAGTAAATGGAAGTGATCCCTTAACGGCTACACTTACTGATTTTTTTTCATGAATCAGTGGCTTATCACCAGTCAGTACCAAATACATTGCCATGATAGGTAGTAGATTATGTACTTTGATTGTTTCCGACAAAGGGTGCTACATCAAAAAAAAAAAAAAACTAAGGAAATCCATATGGCAGAGTCGCGAAGAAGATGTTATTTTGCCTTTTATGTTGGACGACCTACAGATGCACTCCGCTACCTGTTGATATGGTTGTGACGTCACTTACTGCAAAACGAACTTTTTTGCCATAGCACTGCTACAAGAGCTGTTTTAGACTTTATCGAAAGCATTGGACTATAGATACTAGACTGTAGGGTGCTATGCTAAGTGGCTACTGTACATACGCACCACCTCTTCTTGTCCCCATCATCGTCCTTCATCCCTCTTTCCTTCCTCCTTCCTTTATCCGCTGTGTAGAGCAGCGGGCTAGAGCGAACTAGCTGAAGCCAACCTCTCTGCCTTCTAATAGATTCTCAC
Organism: Rhipicephalus annulatus; assembly: GCA_013436015.1. Lineage (NCBI taxonomy): Eukaryota > Metazoa > Arthropoda > Arachnida > Ixodida > Ixodidae > Rhipicephalus > Rhipicephalus annulatus. The sequence goes on from WOVY01016060.1 coordinate 107,499, forward strand.
TCGTACTCTTGTTTATTAGTAAAACTTTTGTTAGAGCTTCGACCAGTCAATACAGGACCACGTTAGATCACATCTGATGATAGACAGTTTCCACCATTAGCCTTTTATAAGGTCAAGATAGTAAATTCGTGTTTTTTAATGACCTGTAAGCCTTGCGTGCCAATGTATATTGTGCTTTCGTTTCTATAACTTTAGAACTTCTTCCACCCCATGCAGGTGTAAGGTAGCAAAAAGGGCATTTGGTTAAGCTATCCTAGCATTCGTTTCTATGATTTTTATCACACTCTCTGAGGCTCGTACTCAAGAGCTCGAGCTCAATCTTCTATGACCGGTCTATGAACTCGAGCTGACTCGCCCCTAAGCCCTGTTGTAGTGACTTTTCTTCAATGTCTCGCCCATGGCCGATGATGCTCGTTGGAACGTGCATCTGTAATCACTGCACGTGCGGTTCGTCCAGCTGAGCAATCGTTTGCTAGTGGTGGTGGTCGGTTGATCGGAAGTCAAGTCGAGGCGGGGTATTCAGCCAGTGCGCGCCCAGGCGTGAAGCAGTTCTCGCTGGGAGCGCTGCGGAGCAGTGGCCCAAAGCCGCACGCGTCTCGGCAACTCCCCCGTGTGTATATCTAACGGACCTTCGCTGTAGCGTGGGAAAGGAAAAGAAAGCAACAACGGAATCTCGTCCACGTGCGTCGTCCTGCTTGAAGGAGTTCACTTCCTGCAGCCAAAGGGCGTTGCTTGCTGCAGTCGACGCAGCTTCCGGCAAAAAGAATAACGGTTGCGTTCGAGGGAAAAGACGATTGACCTCAATGTTGTCGTTCTGTTTGTCTGTTTTTCGAATGCCGAGCGAAAGCAAACTGGTGAAATTTATTTATTTATTTATTCACTTGAATATTTATTTGCGAGAAATGTATCCTAAAGTGTCTGTACAAAATGCTTAATGCACCGGGCAGCAAACGTATATGAAACTTGGGCCCCAATGAAAAGAAAAAATTCTGCTCTGTTTAGGAATGACGCTTCTTATCTGTACACGTGGCATCTAGTACCACAAGATGAAACAGTTGAATAGAGGCCATGCTCCTCTTGCCCCACTCCCCAGCACAGGATCCCCGTCCCTCTGTCTACCTATACACCCCCTACATCTTCGCTTACAGGTCAGTAAATATGGCATTGTTTGTGCGCAGATTGTGCCCCTGAGACAGCCGCTTCGCAGATTGTGCCCCTGAAACAGAGCATTTGGAGCCTCGTAACAGAGGCTCCAAATGCTCCTCATGCATAGCGAAGAAAGATCATTTCATATGCACTATCCTGCCCTGCATGATCATCGAAAGAACAACGCCATTTTCCTACATCCAGGTTAGCAAACGACCCAAAAAGACATCAGTGGACTTCCGAGTTTATAACAGCTTGGCGCGTGTGATTTTTGTGTGCATATCAGGCCTACCAATCCTTACATATCCCCATCAGTGACTTTAGATTCTCGCTTTTCCCAAGGAAAAAAGTCATCTTTCTGCTCCAGGTATCACGGCAAAGCCGGAATGTAATTTTTTTTTTCGAAAATACCGCGTCCCGCCAACTTTACCAGGCTGGTGTGCATATAGATCACCTACGTTGACGTCACTGAAGCCGCCATGTTGAAGGACAAACCTAGGGGAACGCAAACTTTGCCATGTCACGTTCGCTTTATCAGTGCGTTGGTTGCGGTTACTTTCGTTATTCATTCATAGAGGCCAATAGCATTCCGACCAAACTGCTATCACAGTGAAACAGGTTAACCACTACGTGAATATGCTGCCCTGACGTCATTGTAGCTGCCATGCTGGAGCGCTTGTACTTTAGGAATCTTCGTCCATGTCTTGTGCTAGCTTTCAATTGTGGCATTTCGTTAAAAGGGTCGTGAAACGGTCGCTTTACAACGACAATGCGGCACCATCGGCAGCCACATGCGCTAACTGTATCATCAGCCCGAGTGGACCTGCATAGACGCTTTGCTTATCGAGGAACGCTGAACTCTATGGCATATCGAGCACGCGCAAGAGGCGCTCATCGGCGTCTGCCATACGCGATCCGCGTCCCACAAGGACGCTGCTTAATATGACGTCAGAGTTCCAGTTAGCGCTGATTGCGTATGACAAAGACGCTGACTAGTGTCCCAGTTGCACGCGCGCAAGTACCGAAAGGTTCCGCGTTCCTTGATAGGCGAAGAGTTACTTATGATGACGTCATTTAGTTAGTGCGTGTGGACGCCGGTGGCTTCGCATTGTCGCTTTAGAGTGAGCGTTTCACGACCCCTTTAAATATGTGATTAAGAAGAAAAAACCCCTCGCAGAGTAAGGTTGATATGTCATGACATGAGGTAAGTAAAAATCCTTTGTATACGTTTTGTAACAATGTGCAGCTGTGGCCTGCTCCAGCATTGAAGGGGAAATTCTAACATGTGATTACAATTTTACCGGTGCTTTAGCTAGATGTGCCGGCAGGAGTTATGCCAAAGTACTGCACAAGAGTGCTGCAAAAATGCGCCAATGTACAACCTGAGTTGCCACGGGGAAAAGCTTGCGTGGACTCTTCTCACGTGTTCCTACCAGTATTGTAGCAATTTCTACATTGTGTACTATATGTGAGTGCCGTATAATCCCCAGCTCAGAAATAGAAAAACCATGAGACTTGAAGAAGTAAAAGTGCTTCTGCAGTGCCCCCACGACGGGAGGCAGAAAATAGCGTCCTTTTTATCTCTTCCTATATCAGTAACCCCCCTCTCTCTCTCTATCAATAATTCTACTGCCGCACGCCTCCTGGCCTATGCAACGTGGTGGCTTCTGACATACTGCCGGGAACAATCATAATCGTCTTTTGCAGATTTGGCAGTACGAAATTACATGAATTGCTCTATCTTATTATGAGTAATGTAACGAACTACTTTTTGTGGGCTAGTAATTTAACGTGGCAATGAATTACTTGAAGACTGCCATTTGAAGAAAATTACTCATTGAATCCCCATTTATTTTGGCTAAAGAGGGCTTGTTTATCTTTTTTTATGTCATAGAAACTTTACCATAACAGAACGGGAATGTAAATAAGTTATTCAGTGGACCAAACCTCGGTAGTGAGAAGTTAAACAAATGTATGGGAGAGTTCGTTCATAAGTTTTATTTGTACCGTGTAGAAACTACACAATCGACGAATGAATAAGTCTTCAAGAAATGTCACATTTACCTACTCTTCGAAGATAATGCCAATGCATTGCCATTACGTTAAGCCCGCTGTAATTTCTAAAATGAATAATGAGATTCAGTAATTATTGAAAAGTAGTCAGTATCGTTAGTTAATTACTTTTCAGTAGTAGTTTTGACATCTCTTCATGTTTAAATTTACATTTGACAGGTAAAGCCGGGAAAGGCACAGTACTGAAAAGCCGACCTCCAGTATACTTCATGTATTTCCTATATCATATACACTAGTGTGACGGTTGCACTTTTTTTTCCCAATTTCGATGGGGTGCGACCCTTTCACGGACTGAGTGTGAAATTTTCTTTCCATTTTTTAGCCACATATCAAAAAAACCTATTTATCGTGCCAAATATAGCTTACAGATAGCGCCATGGGGCAAAACTGCAGGTAACCTAATGCCATCTGGTGGATCATGCGAAATGCGCCGCATGTGAGACGCGACGACGTTACCGTTTGCTGGCGAGACTCTTTTTTTTCTTCTTTTTTTAAGATTCGGACTACGGAGTAGAAGGGAGCTGCCCTTACACGAAAGCGGCCTTTAGTCGGGCGTACGTAGTAACTCACTTCAACTGGACATCTTTGTCCCTATGTTATTGACCTATTCTTGGGAAGAAAGTGTCCAAGTGTCTGATGTCGATGGCCTTTTGCATTTTACTGACTGGCCGGGCCTCGCGCAAGTCTGCCTGCCGATAATCTGGGCTCGCGTTTTCAATGTCACAAGGACGCGAGTAAAATACGTAGATGATTGAAGGAGGCAGTGAATCGCTAAGTGCGGCAAGCCGATGCACCACTTGTGAGGAACCAAATACTTTTGGCGCCCGTACCTATGGTACACGCAATGGAGAGACCAGTAAAGTCTGGGATATGAAGATAAGAAGCAAAAAAAAGCAGTAACGGGCTTCAAGAGCAGGAGAGGAAAGAAGGATCAGTAACTAAGCCGTAGACGCTTCTGACAGTCGTCGTCCGAATACATACATATTCGAGTGCCAACTGCCTGTGCACCTCGAGGTGAATCACAAAACGAAGAAAGAAAGGAATAAATAAATAAAGAAAGAAAGAACGAAAGGGAGAAAGAAAGAAAGAAAGAAAGTAAGAAAGAAAGAAAGAAAAAAAGAAAGAAAGAAAGAGAAAGAAAGAAAGAAAGAAAGAAAGAAAGAAAGAAAGAAAGAAAGAAGTCGGGACGGCTTGCTGTCGACCACCACTACAGCAGCAGCCATTGGCATTGTTACGCAGGCACAAAAAATAAATATGTAATAACGCTCAAGTACTGCGCACTGTCCACGGTGGGTGGAGTGTGCGGAACACACATGATGAAGAGCGAGAGGTGGCCCGAGGCTCAGACGGAGGAGAAGGCGCAAGACGAAGCCGTTTAGGGAGGCCATTGTGTCTTGCGTCAGGGGGGAAAGGAATCCACGTGCTGACCAGCCGGTGCGCCCGTTCGCGCTGTCTGGACGACACCTGGACCCTTCTGTCGGCGGGACGAAGCGTCGTCGCCAGTACTGCCATGCTCCGCTATTTCGCTTTTCTCTGTAGCTTTGTTTATTTGTTCGCTAGATCGCGGTACCTTCCCTAGACGTAAGGGGAATGGCATAAGCGGGTCTTGGCCCCGCAGGCCGTTTCGACCGATAATGCCTCGATCAAAGTGGCCCCATCGGCACACTGTAAGATTTCTTGCATGCGGAGTGGCAGTAGAAGTCCGGCGCAGCTGTTGTGGGCTCGCGGGTTGAGTGTGTGCAACAGTGCACGCTCCTTGGCATGGGCCGTGTGTGCATAGACCACAAGTTTGAGAAAAAAATAAAACATTTCGGTTGTACCTAAGGTGCACAAACTATATATTATACGTGGGTACTTGACAAATTACAATGTAATACTTGGTATGCAGTTACCTATTTTAGGTTAAATTCGCCAGTGAAAGAACGTTTTATTGCGGACAGCGGGCATAACTGTGAAGATTCATTCTATTTCATGTCTACCTGAAAGATATACATTTTCAATTGTCCCGTAGCCTGAATCAAACGAGATCATGTCTACTTTGAAATGAGTTGTAGCAATGCGACATTTGATTGGAGTTGGACACTGAATTACTCGGACACACACGAAAAGGGTCAGTATTATTATTGTTCAAGCAGGATCTCTCATGTATTGTATGACAGTGTTACAGAAAGCAAAGACTGGGTTTCCAAAGCAAACGAACACTTGCCGATAATATCGGAAAGACGTATTGTTTACCGTCAGTGCTCCCTGGCCAAAGCTGAAGTGTGAACACAGCGTTTTCCACCTGAGAATTCCTTTAGTTAATTTTCGTGGGCGGAGCAGCGTTATTTCGTCATTAAACGTTTAAGTGCTGCTGTTCGGGTGTGATGAGAGTGATACTTTCTCGCAGTAGTACGCAGACAAGCTTGTTCTCCCTATTCCTAATCAACCCCAATGATTTGAACAAGTGGAGATCAACTGCTACAATCTAAGGGTGGGGTTTCCAAGTCTTCGTTTCGACTTCAACATCAATTTTATCTTTCTACTCAAAAGGAAACAGTGTCGTACCAAGCTCCCCAAATGCAGACAGCAGACGACAGAGATTTCCAAAGTACGTCTCCTCCAGAATATGCCTGCTAGAGCCGCGGATTAACTGGACGTCGCTGGCGGAGACCCATGACTTTTTTTTTATCGGTATTATTTTTCGTGCAGTAAGAAAAGGAGAAATGACCGGAGACCGCGAGGGAGAAAGGCTTCAAACGACGTCCCTTTATGTCCCCACAGAGCATTGTCCGGCGCTAGACAACGCGAGGTGACCACAAAGAAAGAGAAACGGCCGAAGCGGTGGGCCAGAAAATATTCGCTAGGAAGCGCGCGTTCACGCCGAAGCCGTCGGCACCGCCCCCTCCGTGAGAGACGGCACATGCGAGGCGAGTGCTTCCTTGACGTACGAACGCGCTGCCATGCGCCCGCTTTGCGGAGCGTGGAATTGCACTCTTTTTATTTATCATTCTTGTCCGACAACGGCTGGTCCGTACTCGTGTCCAGTCTCCCCATTTCTTCGCTTGCCTGACCACTGCTGTCAATCGCCCGGGAAGTTGGCACCGATGCCCAGACTCGTGCTACGAGACGGAATGCTTGTCTGTCCGGCGGGGATACTGGCGGAAAGCGGTTGTCTTCTGAGCATAACTGCGCCTTGCGTTCAATAGGAAGGTCGAAATCCTACGCTTACTGAACACAAAAGAGCTTTAAAAGGGTCAGCGGAATGGTGACGCGAAAGAAAAGGAGGTACCCTCTCTGAACTACCCACAATTCGGACCACCGTCGAAGAGTTGCCTTACTCTCTGCATGGGGAACAAAATGGGAGATTTCGGGCCATGTCGGTGCTTGAAAAAAAAAGAAGAAGAAAAAATTATGAAGGCATGGGTTTACCGCTGAACGTACTCTGCAGTCAGCAGGGTTCAATGCACTCTGCATTTAAGGGGTAAGCACCTGAGAAAAGATTTTGAGGATTTAAATATTACAAATGTCTCCGATAGCAAGCCAGCGTACTGTCCTCCTACACGTTTCCCATGCTGCCCACGTATCGGCAGCCATCTATTTGTTTCTTCTTTCATGTTCCTGTTTACCAACAATTTCTATACATCCGAAACGCAGCACTCGGTTCAAACTAGGTTTTTGTTTCAGCATATTCACTGCTTTCCAATCTGGCGAAATACAAAATGACTTCACACGTCTCCCCTAAAATTGACCGTCGTTGCTGTGGTGAAGAGACAAAACGCGTGTTGTATATGCACTAATGCACTAAAATAGATGCTTGGGTGTGTTGGTACGACATGTAGTTGCAAGAAAATGGCACAAAAGACACAGAGAAAGACGGAGCCTAAGAAAAGAGAAGATACGACAGTAGTGTCCGTTTCGTCCTTTTTGTTGTGTTCCGTCTTTTGTGTTGCTGTCATTCAGCTATAACACAAATGCACAGGTATCTGCAAATGTAAGATTATGCTTCAGCGTTCAGGGAAGGGCAAATGAGCATTTTTAACAGCCCATTTAGTAGCCGGCGTCATCGCTGTCATCATAATCATCGGCAGCAGCATCCCCACCATCATCGTCTTCATCACTACAACTATCTGCTGATCCTACAGCTCAATTAAGCTACACCCCAAAACGCCCCGATAGTCGCCTTTTGGAACTATATGCACTCGTTCCCTTTCAAAATAGAGCTCTTTTTTCCGCACGATGTGTAAGCTTTATATACTGCCCATACTGCCCTGCTTGTTACAGCGAAAGCTGTTATGAGATCCCAACTCGGGTGACGCGCAGTTGTCCGCTGCCACGCCACCACCGGTGTTCGTAACCACATCACGTGAAATAATGATAAGAAAACCCTAGCACCGAAGACACAGCGGGGCTTGAAACCCGGGTATGCTGGGTGTCAGCCCAATATTCTACCACTGAGCTATGCCGGTGCTTCTGACATGTTGGCAAACTTGTCTTAGGCAGGCTTCATGTCGTGAGAGCAATCGCGTTAATACGTACGACTTACAAAACGTTTTAAAGCAAAGAAAGAACAACGAGTCATCACACAATGCAAATACCGTAATGAGTGGGCCGTCCAATGCTCCAGCCCATTACAAAAGCTTGTTCTTGTCCCCCTATTAACTGTGGCGCATACCCACTTCAGTCATATTTCGTGATAGTCGTCAGCCACTGCATGAACAATCGGAGCGAAATTCCTTGCAAGTGTTTAGCGGCTACCACGATTTTCAGAAGAGTGACAAAAATAGCATAACGAATACCAGCCTACTACCCAGAAGTCTATTATTATGCCCTAGTAGATACCAAGCAAGTGTGCTTGCAGTAGTTACCCAATGAGTGTTTTGAAAAGGCTCTGGAAGGCCGCTCTTCTATAGCTTTCGCTTTGACTGTGCTGCGCCTTCCATGCAGGCCTGGCGTTTTTCTTTAACAGTCATACATGCTGAATACATGCTTCCTGAAATTTGTGCTACTTGTACGAATCGGATAAACTGTGTAAGTTTCCCATTCAAATACATCTTCGCTTTAATTAACGTTCTTAGTCCTCGGGAAATGACGTTGGTACTTGCATTTTATAACTTGAAAATGAAGGAACGCACACATGCCTAATGTTAGTGTTACGTTCGAAGTTACTTAAGGACTTTAAATCACCCCACGTACCCACAGTGGCTTCCCACGTTTGATAAGTCAATATGGAATGCTTACATTGCAGCTATGTTTTCATTTTATATAAATGACCAGACAGATAGCAAGACAGTGGTGCAATTCACAGAGACACGCGGACCCCCATATGAATGACTGATAGTATGCGCAGGGCTACTTGTACGTTGTGTCGACACGTCATTTGCCTACTTTTGTTTTCTTTTTGCGAAGCTCCTTTACTTAAATGTCAAATAAACAAGAATTAACGAATTCTGCTGCATGCTGCAGCAGCGATAATCTCTGTGGAGATTATCCGTGTTAATTCATCTCTGTAGATATTTTTTATTGGTTTTTTCTCCGCCCTGCCGCAGTGGTATGTATACTCGGCCAACGTTACTAGAATTCTAGTAACGTTGTACTCTAGTAACGTTGTAGTAGCTATTCTAGTAACGTTGTACTCGGCTGCTGACCCACAGGTCGCGGGATCGAATCCCCGCTGCGTTGGCTGCATTTTGTGATGCAAGCAAAAATGCTGGAGGCCCATGTGTTCAGATTTGGGTTCACGTTAAAGAACCACAGATGGTCGAAATTTTCCAAGCCTTCCACTACGGCCTCTCTCATAACCATATCGTGTTTTCGGAACGTTAAACTACACATATCAGTCAAATCTATTGTTTTTTCCTGTTATATGTTAGTTATTTTAACAGTGCTCTTATGATAACTTCAATTGCTTTGAGAGAAAGCTTTCTGTCCTTTTTCATGAGTGCACACGCATTGCGTAGTGCTGGTCACTTGACTAATGCAAGATGACTTGGCAAATTTTCTCACGCAGCAAATCGGGGTTGTTGGTATGTCTTCCTTTGCAATGTGCACTCTTTCTATGGACAAATGGAGCGCACATAAGAGTTCATGTGCGTACACTCAATTATCGGCAAACGTCCCTCTTTCGGCCATGGCAATTCGTCTGTGGACAAATAATACGGGATAATGCTCTAGAGTTCAAGGCTTTCTGAAATAAATCTAGTGGAACTAGTTCATCGTCAGTTCCATTTCATGTTAAAATAAATTTCAGAATCTCTTCAATGCTTGTTAATTGAAATTGAATGTTCTCATGTTTTCAGGTAACGATGTGTTAAAAAGGTCATGGTCCTCTCCTGCAGGCTTGGTGAGAGAACGCAACCAGTGGACAGCAGACATAGCTATGAACACATCAGCCAAATCTTGGTGTCGTGCGCGTCAAGGACAGTGTACAATACGAACGGGAAGTTGTCATTTATCCTAGTGCGTTTTTACTGAAAAACGACATCATGACATGAGAGACAGGACGAAGCGCTTTGTCCTGTCTACTGTTTTTTTTTTTGGTGTCGTTTTGTGCCAAAAAAAAAGCGATGCTTGAGCCTTACACTAACTGCTCAAAGCAGATGATTCTAAAGTCTAATCTTGTTGCTTCCAAGTTGATTGTAGGTCTTAGCTAAATGACGATAGGTTATTTGTATACGAGTACATTTATTCTCAGCGCATATAGACAAGCTTTAGTTAAAGCACAGATAAACACAGACAAGACATGGTTTGCCAAACTCCGCAGATTGAAACTCGCTCTGAAACCAAGTGTTTGCACCTCTCGTAGATCTACGAGCACGTCGTCATTAGCTTAGGCCTGTCATCGTCTTGGGTCTTATCGCATTCGACGTGGCCTTTATATATATAAGTGGTTATAACAGAAGAAAAGAAAAGAAAAGTGCTGACCCGTAACTGTCTCTCCTTACAAGGACACCTCAACAGGTCAGCACAGGAATGGGGTATGGGGAATAAAAAATATAGGGAGGGAAAGATTGGAACAGACAAAAGAAAAAGAGAGGCGAGGGTCATTCGATTTGCTTCCCGCAATGGACTCAAAGCCCTCACGCGCCATGCGCAGCTGACTAGGAAAGCTCCCAAGGGCCGGAGAGGTATCGTCATCGAGAGGAGGACTACGGGTTGGATTGGCGCGTCGCCTTTCCCGTTCATTATAGTATCCTCTCGTTCAGTGTATTCGAGGTCGTCGGCTCGCCGCCGCCGCCGCTTAGCAGCCATTCGTTGGGTCAATTGTTGCCTTCTTCACTTTAAGTCAGCCAGTGGTGTGTAGAGGTAACCATAACCCAATTCCTGTGGCACATATTCATTAAGATGATAATTATGAGCGATTGACTCATTAAAAAGTCTTCGCTAAACAGGTTTGCTCTTAAAAACTACTGTAGATGCACAACAACTAGCCCACCAATGCGTTTAACCCTTTCCTCAGGCGCCCTCTTTTCATGCAGGGGCTTATGCCCATTGTCTTCGGGGCTGCTGTCACCCGCTGTGTGACGTGTTCTATAGAACATTGGGCATTGTATTATTGGTCAATAGCCGACACGAATGAACTGCGGTGTTACGATCAGATGCGCTTCTTACCAAGGGGTGCCGCCACGTGCCGGTGTTGGGTAAAACTGCTTGCTCCAATGTGCTTTAACATGCATACTTGATATTTATCGTATAATTCTAGAGATGAGGCTTGGTTATGCAAGTGATGTAAATGATGTTTTCTCTACCTTTGTACTGTAAACTAGCAAGAACTATTCATTATTCAACACACACACAAAAAGTAAACGATATAGAAAAGGACCATCCGAAACAAACAGGAAGCAGACAACAATGTTCCCACTGTTGCCTCGACAGCACCGCTTTCTTACTCGTGTTTACAACGTCTATTATTATTTTCCCCCCGAACACAAAAGAATTCAGCCTGGCGTGAAAAATTCGCGAGCAAGGCCGAAGAGTCGGTCTCGCTTTGTGCGTGTTCTTCACGGTCGCAACCGCCGCCGTCTACTGCGATCCCCCTGGGCGATTACAGCGTCCGCGAGTCGCGCACGCACTACACACGCGAGAGCTTGGAATGCGGCGCTCAGATTTCCGCCGATACGGCGGCCACCCCGCTTAAATCGAGGCGATCCTATCGGCTCACTGGAAAAAGCCAGAGAGAGCCGTGGGTGGCGAGCATATAGAAAGAGCGACATTTCGAATCTAATCTGATTTGCAAGACGTCACTGGACATCGGCGCGGGTCCCGGTTTTTGTTAAAGGATTGACAGCTTTGCTCGGCGACCACATGTAACGGGGCACACACAAGCTTGTTGTGTGTTTGTTTGCAGGGAAAGGACGAACTCTTTCTTGCGTAAAGAGAACAAGGCCGAAACGTCCCCTTTTCAGGATGACTGGGCAGCTAACTGCTTAATCCTTTTGGACGGGCGCCTAATTTACTGGCCAGCCCCAGAGACGACGTCGCAGAATCGGTTTCGCAGCGGGTGACAGTCCACAATCGTCGCTTGTGTCCCTTTTTGACTTCCGTTCTGCGGTGTAGATACTTCTGCCCTTTGGCGACAACCTAAGGAACCGTGACGTGTATATCCTTGGCTTATGGGCGCACGAGAATCCAACGCTATGGGGCAGGCTTGGCTTCGTTCGGTTTCTGTTTCGTCTACATGCACGGAGGGTCGTCTATTGACTGTGTGGTCTGACCGTTGATCACTCGCTTACCGAAGAAAAGTGAAGGGACGTTCCCGGGACATAATAACTTGGGGGAGCAAGAGGGGAGGGGGTAGTAAGGCGATGAGGAGAGAAGGTTAAGTGGGGGAAAATAAAGGGGGAGAGGAGGTCAGTTAGCGGGGTTTTAGGGATACCATGACGACCACCGTCGACTTACACACGCAATGTCCCGATGTCTATCGCACGTGTATCTGACCTTGTCCCTTTCGCGTTGGCTGTCATGTGGGCGAGGACGGAGAGTACGTTTCCTTACTATACATTTCCTTACGGGCAGCGAGTTCGTGCGGTCGCCTGGCCGGGCCGTCGTTGAAATAGATGCGAAGTGTCACAGCGTTCCTTGTTATCCCTGTGGCAACTTACTCGGGTCGGGCGGCGGATGTGTACTCCCATTTCTCTATTTCGTGGGAGACCGGTAGGCCTGCGCTGCCGGATTGTGTGGTCTTGCGTGAGCGCATGCGAGCGAGGTTGATTCAGTGCGCGTGTCAAGCGGAACTCCGGCTTGCGTCCGATCTACGCGTCCGATAGAGTTAAATTGGGCACCGTTTGTTCGAGTGGCATACACGCGTACTCGCGGTGTGGTAAATGTACTGTGCGGCCTGAGTGCCCGCGGGGGAGCCGATAAATTCGAGCATTTGTCACGCAGCAGTGCGAGTGTGCGGCTTTCGAAACTCGCACGACAGTACGTATACAAGTCTTACGGATGACGTGTTGGTGACGTTGTGATCATTCGAAAAAAAGAGAGAAAAGCAAAGGTTCAACAGGTCGCAATTGATTTTCTACCCCCGGGAGAGGGAAGTGAAGGAGCATAAAACGAATAAAGAAAACCGGAAGGAAAGTAATTTTTCGTTACACTGACATAGCTGTCACACGTTCACACAGTCCCTTATGCACTCGCCTAACATAACTCGTAAGCCATAGCCATGTTTTTTCCCCCACAATAGACTGCACTAACCAGGGTCGCTGCTGGGGGCTACTTTGCGCCTAACTGGCTACTTTTTGACCCTTTTGACGATGGAATTATACAGTTGGCGCCACAGATATTTTCTTATTACTTTTAAACTTCAGGTTTTACTTATATAAAATGCTTTTATTTATTTATCAGTTGTAAAACGCTGCTCATATAGCACTCCAGTTCTATTTGGCTAGAAATTTGGCCATAATATTGAATGACAAGGCTACTTTGCGTCCTTTTGACTTGATTTTTGACGCCTTTTAAAGTCCACCCAAGGACAACCCTGGCCCTAACCCTTCACTCCCACCGCGCTTCATAAACCTTGTACTGAGCGTGGTTTTACAGTTCCTCCAAGATAGACCCACCTTTGACCAAGCGGCAATGTGATTTGATGACTCCATCATCTGACGTCATAGAGACGTCATGAAGAGGTCACGAGTTTTGGTGACTTGTTTTGGCGGCTTGTGGCATCGTCACGTGGGAATTATTATTATTTTTTACATCACTTGTATTGAACTCGACACTGACTTATCACTAATGACGTAGTGCGAAAACTGTGTGAGACACAGCAAAATATGTGATACACATGAAAAGGGATGAATTCCCTTTCCTTTTCCTGTGTCTTACTTACTTTACGCGCTATGTCATTAGCTATGTCTTTCCAACACGTCAAACTTCATACTATTGTTGACTTATCGCGTTCTATGAGGCACCTAAGACTTTCACTTTATTAAAATAAGCCACAGCTTTGCGCAAAGGTGAAGCAATGAACGCGGTAGCAACGAATTGGAAGGTCAAACGCAAAATGGCAAGCATATTGAAACGTGCCCCACGTTTCTCACGCACAAATAACGCCCGAAACGTACTCCGGGGTTCAGATGAAGGCAAATTAGCGTCTCAGTTTTTAATTCGATGTGTCTGAAAAGCACGCTCTTTTGGCAAACGGAGGCTGTGAAACAATTGAAGTCACCTTTGTACGCCCGGTAACTACAACAGAATCATTCCAGTGCAAGCCCAACGCCAGCCAAGAGCTATAACCCTCCCCGCAGGGAGATAAGGGCGCGCGAGAGACCGTCCACTCACCTCCTCTCCGCGGGCCAAAGTACGCGTCAGAGATGAGAGCCGCCGCGCACTTATAGCGCCATCTTGATGATAATGCTGAAAACACGATAGTCCCCCCTTCTCCCGAGATGCCCGCCAACAGCGGTAAGTTGTAGATATAAGTGGCTTGCCGTTTGAGCGCTGAGAGAGGTGGCTCAGTGGTTAACGCCTCGCATTCACCACGGGGGGGGGGGGGGGGGAACGCACGTTTGATTCTGCGTGCCGGAGTCTTTTTCCTGGATTTTTTCTTTCTTGCGCTCTCTCTCTCTCTCTCTCTCTCACACACACACACACACAAACACACACACACACACACACACACACACACACACACACACATATATATATATATATATATATATATATATATATATATATATATATATATATATATATATATATATGAGACCTAACAGACAATAATGACTATAGAAACCTATGTAGTGTAAATAAGAAGAAAGAGAAGTGGGTGAAAAAATAACTTGCCGTGAGCAAGTTATTTGTAAGTTATTGTGAGCTTGTAATAAGTTCACGTGCTACGTGACACCACACAGGCTCATACTAGGGTGTTCTGCACTTGCCGCCATGGCTACTAGTGGCGCTGACAGACACTCCCACGTTTAAACTCACATATAAATCCAACAAAGTGGCTGGAGTGACAGCCGCCGCCATAGCATCGAAAGCGTTATCCGAAGGTCGTAGGCTCGATTGCTGCTCACGGTAGGTTATTTTTCAACCACTTTTCTTTGTTCTTATTTACGTTACATTCGTTATAATATCTTCCCCTATACATTCCTTGGCATTATTTTCTGTCAGATCTCATTATTGTTGGGTGAAAACACGGAAAAACGAGCCCTTAGGTATACAATTCTTTCCCTTGTTTATTAACGATGGCCTCATATTAGCAGACTTGGTGCCGTTAGGTTGTATACGAGGGACTATTGGTCAGCTGCGCGCTCGCAATAAGGTCACGTGCAACGTGACGCCACACAGGCTCATAAAATTGTGTTCTACACTCGCCGCGGTGGCTACAGATGGCGCTGACTGACACTCCCACGTTTAAATTCACAAATAAACCTAACAAAGTGGCTACAAGGACAGCCGCCTTGATAGCTCAGTGGCTAGAGCATCGAACGGTTTATCCGAAGGTCGTAGGTTCGATTGCTGCTCACGGCAAGTTATTTTTTCACCCACTTTTCTTTCTTCTTATTTACATTACATTAGCTCTAATATTTTCCCCTATACATTCCTTGGCATTATTGTCTGTTAGATCTCATTATTATAGTGTCAAAACACGGAAAAACGAGCCCTTTGGTATACACTTCTTTCCCATATATATATATATATATATATATATATATATATATATATATATATATATATATGTGTGTGTGTGTGTGACGTATGAAGCGATGATTGGTAGAAGCCGAGAAGGAAGAAGTGAGATTAGAAAAAACATGGAGTATGAGCCGGGCCACGTCACCCAGTCATCATAGCGTCACACAAGTCGACAGGATGAAGACCTCGCAACCACTTCATCGCCTGGCCATCATCATCGAAGACTTCAGCGAGACGCAGTGACCGAACATGGACCACCAAGACCACCAAGCATCATGACAGCAGCATCAGAAGACCTTGACATCCCTAAGTACACCGGATCAGCGGACGACGGACCCGTACAGGACTGGTTCAACCTGTTCGAACTCCATGCCACCGCTGCATCATGGTCGGAACGGGAGATGATTATCAACTTCACTGACTACATCTCAGGTGAGGCATTCAAATTTTACCTCACCCACATCTTCGAGAACGATGAGTCTTGGAAAAAGATCAAAGAAGAAATGATCACCCGTTTCAAAGAATACGATGAAGACCTGTACATACCTCATCAGCTGAAGTCTCTTCAACTCAACCATCACAGTTACGCGAAGTCTTCCCGCAGTAAGCGTATTTCCCAAACGAGACTTCAGAGTAAATGTTCCACCATTGTACCATCGTATGACTCGTCCAAATACACTTCATGCATTACAACACCAACTAGGGACTTGCACGTCGCAGCAGAGAAGGTAATGCCACCGTATGCCGATAGGAATGTAGACCATTTTGCCAAAAGACTGGACTTACGGTTGGATTTTTCACGGGCAAATAAATCGGCATTTCCAATGTATTTACGGCACCATAATACTTCAGGTATTACTGAACAACCCGAATCACTTGATGCTTCGTGTCGCACACATGGCCCACACGGCTTCGGACGCGTGACGGCATTTACGCATGACGAGTTAGTAAATCCACATGAAACCAAACCAGACAACGAATGTTCACAGAAACATCATTAGTTCAAAGTATTCGGCTCAGCAGTTCCATCTCCTGTCATCAACTTTACTGATAAACCTGATGAAGCACCTCACAAGATCGTAGCATTTACGCACGACGAGTTAGTAAATCCTCACGAAACCAACCCAGACAACGAATGTTCACAGGAATCTCATTTGTTCAAAGTATTCAGTTCAGCAGTTCCACAAAGACAGAAGCATTCACAATCAGCATCTTGTGAAGAAAAGTGTTCTGCAGAAGCGTCGAGTGTTCATCAATCACAAGATCGAAACCACGTGAATACAGTATACAACCTCACTGCATATAATGAAAACAAAACCGCAGGTGCGACTTCTGATGACATAAGTACGCTTCAGGCAACGACCAACAATGAACGGTTTATAAATACAGAAGATTCAAGTGCATCAAACCCGCCACATTATCTTGCGCCGGAAACAGTTGCATTGGTTGGTGTCGTAGAAGCCTGCAGAGGACTCGCTAAGAATCCTGCAACACGATCAATGTCACACCACAAGGAAGTTCACGAAACAAAGAAATTACAACGTCAACGCATACTTCAACATTGTCAACGGCGAAACTAAACTTCATCGAGTGCACTCTTAAGGCTTGAAGAACATTGCAAAAAGGCCCATCGTGGTGGATACATTCTCTACCAAAGATCAAGAATGTGACTTCTATCAAACCATCCGTGACATCGCCATAGAAAAATTTCCAAAAGCCACAAAAGCACCCCTTGTACTCGGCAGAAACACAGGCAGCGCCCAATCAACCTCGATCAACGCGCACGCAAGCTGCCTGCACAACCTGTGCCACGATGAAGAATTCGATGCCTACGATATCTGAACTGTCCATTCTGCAAGGTGTTCGAACCTCGTTTGTTCTTCACAAGAATGCCGGCTGTGATTTCCGCTATCTCGACGTCCAAAGCCTTCTTGTGTTATCCAGGACGCAACCATCAGCCTCGCCCACCAGAACTCCTGCGTTAACCGGACTGCTGCACTCTTTCCTGAAGTTTTGCGAGTTTACGGAACACCACGGGGCCATGAAACCAATTGTGCATTTTGACATTTGTGACTTCTTAACCTCTCCTTGTGTACTTTTCTTTGTTCGTAATCCATGCCTTCTTTCGGGGGGAGGGGGAATCGCGTGACGTATGAAGCGATGATTGGTAGAAGCCGAGAAGGAAGAAGTGAGATTAGAAAAAACATGGAGTATGAGCCGGGCCACGTCACCCAGTCATCATAGCGTCACATATATATATGGTGCATGACATCGACGCCCACGCCGATGCCGGCGGCGAAATCCAGCCGACAGGGTCCATATAATTGCTATCGCAATAAAAGGCGTGTCTGATGCGACCGTTCTTTTGCGACAAGTAGACAGAAGTGCCCTGAATTTGGTAGGTGTTTTGTGTGGTCATTCTGTCTTGTCTCTAATAGTGCTGATTTCCCGTTTGTCTCGTAGACATACTATAGTTCGAATAGCTGGAGGAAAACGTCACAAATGCTGGAGGATAGTGTGGTTTCAGTAAATGAGATTGTAATAAAAATTTTGGCTACCAACTCCGGAAAGCTAAATTCAGCTTTGACTTCGAAAGACACGCAGACTCCTAATGGTTCCCTAGCAAATAAAAAAAAACGAAGGGCGTAGCCCCACCGTGGTGGTCTAGTGGATAAAGTACATACTCGGCTGCTTTAAGGATAAGGTACTCGGCATCTTTGAATCGAACGAAGTGCGGAAAGAATTCGATTTCGCTTGTTCATCAAGCTTGCATCCGCTTACCCTCTCTCTCGCGCAGCGTTATCACAAATCGAATTATGCTCGGTCATCTGCTTCCGTCGGCTGTCCTGCCACAGGCGAAGATGGGAAAGATAGTACGGAGAAGCATCATGAGGCGTGGAACGAACAGAAGACGTTGGAAACCAGGTCAATTTCAAGCATTAGACGAAGATGGATGGCGGAATCGTGTCGTGTGCGGCTATGTGGTGTTCCTACCTCTGTATTTCTAAATCTGCGAGGTTCTTCAGGTCTGCTAACGACAAACGGTAAGCGCAGGTGTTCCATTTCTGTTACGTGACCAAGCGCTATTTTCACATAAATGAGCAACTGCAGGGCAAATCTGGAAGGGCGTCTGACATAGGAGCTGCGTCACTCGATACATTCCGATATGTAATTAATTGACCTCAAAAATTGCGCACACGCCCCAACACAGACAGTCACTCATCCAAAATGCGTACAGCTTGGTTGAATGAATAAGTGGATGTGTGCGTGTGTGAATGCGCAATTTTCACGCTCGGTTAACGCTTTTTGGCCAATAGAACTTTTTTTACTCTTGATTACGTTGGCAATATCTGATTCATAGTTTAAGTTTTATTAAAAATTTGGTTTCTAAATATGCGGTTGTGTCGACATGGACTCTTCATGTTCGTCCTGCATTTCTGTATATAGTATGCCGCAAAGAATGCGAATGGCAGCTTGTGTAGGTGTTTAGGTGCTGTAAATTGTGAGCGAAGAAAAGGAAAGCTTGTTCCGTCACTAATATAGTTTTCAAATAATGAGATCAATTATGGCTATTTGAAGTTCATGTACATAATGTAGCCAGTTTGAAGGTCAGTGAAATAGGTGTTAGCGTTTCGTTCTACAAGACACTGTGCAAGGACACGGTTGTTGCAGATTTTGTTTGGGAGAGCATTGTGGGAAGGAAGGGGTGATCGATACAATTCACTTGAAGAAAAAAAATAATTCGGTTTCGCCTTGTCGTAGTCTTAGGCAAAAAGGGACTGTGCGAGTTTTCTTTTTTCCACCACGAAGTCTATTTTTGAAAAATTATACAGCTAAGTCACGTCAGAACTTGTTCTACAGTTGACTGCGTGACAATTTTACCATTCCTGCATCTTGTGGGCTTGTTTGCCACCTTGTTTGCCACCTACAAAACTGCAAGTATTTGATAATGATATTGAATGCAAGTAGGACCGTGACCTAAGCGGTAGTGTTCGTTCTCTGAAAAGTGACTATCGATGATCGTCCCATGAACGAGCGTGCCTGCACATTCTCGCGCTCCTTCATCCTTATCCAGATGCGCTTGTCAACAGACCGCGGAAACGGCGCTCACGTCTGGTGACATTGCGGCCTCCCATGACGGCACTTCAAAACGCTGTCGCGGCTGCGGTGACCAGCGATGCGTGCGGAGGAGGCACTCCCAATTCGTCTTCGACGAGCATAAGGCCTGTAGTTGTAGGAGCCAAAGAAGACGCTGTTTGAAAGGTCCTCCTGCGAAAGAAAGAAAAAAAAACACTCAAGAAAGAGCGACGCCCGTCTCTGGACTAGACTCTTCTTCACCTCTTTGTGGACCTGGCAGCACGTCGCCGTCGACGGTCACGCCGCCGGTGAGCTCTCCTGTTGCGGGACGCCGGCAGTGCATGCCGTTCCGGAAGAAGAACGAGAAGGGAGGAGAAGCACTCGAGGCGCTCGCAAGGCATCGACAGCACCAGGTGCATTTCGTCGATAAGGATCTTCCGCGGGCGCGCGCGAGGCCCCGTATTCCCGAAAAGAACCGTCCCGCGACCGGGCCCCTTCTTCGTAGATCGGGCGACCTGATAAAAACCTCCTTACTTGTTCACTCGGATTATTTGGCACTTTTTTTTTCCTTCTTGCTCTTTTTTGTTTTGGAGTCTTCGTCGCATTTAGTTTCACGGCCCTTTCGGCCTTCACGGGTGCGTGAAAAAAAAAAGACATCAGTGAGAGCGAAATGCGTAGTGGTCACGCAGAGTGGGATTTGTGCCGAGGCAGTCGCCCCCGTCATCTTGGAAGATGCCGTGCCTTGCTGGTGACGCGGAGGCCGAGGCTGCGCAGTGCAAGGCGAGGCGTATGGCGTCCTTTAGCCGCCACGCGTGATACGGGCGCCAGTGGTAGTCAGTGGTGGCACTGCCACTCGAATGCCAGCGCCCTCCGCCTCTCTCCCTCCGCTTCGACGAAATAAAATGGCGAGGGTCTGCTTCTGGTACTGCTGCTCCAAAAGGCGCGGAATTTCGTCTTTCCTTCGGTTGACCCGAAATTTTCTTCCTTTAATTTTACGTCTTCTGTCCAGGCTTGCATGAGACGTCGTGGTAGCTTTGCCTGTCCAAGAGGAGCTTCCGATTCGGAAGAATGTCGACCACTCAAAGTTGTGCGCATATGTGGGATTTTGAAAAGAAAAATGGGGGGGAAGTGCCACTCCTACTCCATATTCACCCGAATATCAGTGCACTTGTGTAGGAGCATCTCCTGTCATAAACGTAAGAGCTTGGGGGCACGAAGAAAAATCGTGAAAAAAACTTATGTTCCGGAGTTCAGTCCCTCTGCACATTCGTCTCGTTTTGACGAGTAAAGAAAAGTTGTGGATGTCTTCATCAGGTCGAAGTCGATTTAAACGTCTCCCCATATCTCTTCGTGTCCTGTAATGGTGCGGCCTGTGGTTCCCAAGATTCGCTCCCGGGAGGTGCCGTGAGGTTTCACTGCCAACGAGGAAGCACTTGTTTGCATGTTTGCTTGAAGCATCAATGATAGCTGCTCCAACCCCCTACCCCCCTCCCGACAGCTTTACCTCCACCGTGATGAATACTGTCTGCTCATAGGTATATAAGCGCGGAAAAAGTATGAATAAGAGTAAGTAAAAAAAAGCCGCACATTCTGAAGACGAGTGATGCATCTTGCTTTTCGGAGTATGACCGTATGCGGGAACCCCGAAGGAACCAATCGCAGGAGATGCGTGGATTGACAACTTTCACCAGTATGCAGGTGGCACCCTGTCGTAGTGGTTTGCGATTGTCTACGTGTGGCTGGCAATGGGAGCGCTATAACTACGGAAAGATGGGCGACAAGCTGTTCATGTATTTTCTTGCCGGTGTTCAAGTTCAAGGTCAAGCCGACACCAGAAGAGGTGCTGGGCTTGGCTTTTTTTTTGCTTAAGGAAAGAGCCTTTCGGAGCTTTTATTTCGATTGGTTGTACAAATTAGTAGGCTGCTGACTCCAACCTTTTGATCAGAATTATAGTGACATATTGAGTTAGGTTGGAAGGTGTAAAGACGTGTTTGAGTGCTGTTTGCTACCTTAAACTGACTAGGGGTTGAAAAGGCGTGGGGAAAGAGAGAGAAGGAATAGAACCTCGCACAAAGAAGATAAAGACCCGTTAAACTTATTGAACTTGCTTCGAAGTGTAAGGTTGGTTTCTTTGACAACGTATGGTTGAGGTTAAACAATACCTTTAATGGTGTATAGTTTCGTCTGAACCATATAATAAAAGTTCAGACGCAAGGACTGAGTAAACAAGTGATTATTTTGGGCTGCGCTTGACATCCTACAGCTAAGAATAGACAGCCTTTCGTATATCTACGCTTTCATATCTTAACAAACCAAATGCAGCCGTATTTACTGTGGTGTACAGAACTTACATGATAGGTTTTAAAAGAGTGGTAACAACGTACAGAAGCAATAACAGAGCTTGCTACTTCAGAACGACTTGAAGCCGCGTGAGAGATGAACTGCTGCAAGCAAGCTGTACATTGTCATGTTAATTCTGCTTGTTTCAATATGCTATTATGATTTTTTTTGCTGATTGGTCACTTTGGATACCCCTCGTTATTTCTTTCGCTGCAAAACGTACCCGATATGGCGTAGTCGAGGTAATATCGATTTCAACCTCTCCCCAGCAAAACAGTTAAAGAAGAACAGAACAGAGCAGTCGACTCACTTAGACTCACTCACACTTAGAAATGGTCAGAGTCGGATGGAGTATGGATGACTAATTATTTGGTGAGTCTGGTCCCGCTCAAGCAAGCGAAAAAAAAGGTACTATGAAAATGAATTTGTCAAGAATAGGACTAACTCCAAAAGGCAGCGGCAGCTGCTCAACTCATTCCTTAACAAGTCATCTGCTAATGTCCCTCTAACCAAAATCGACTACAATGAATCCACCTTCACTGAGCCCAAAAAAATTGCCAATGCCTTTTCGGAATACTTTTCTTCCGTCTATACTAACCACCGCCCCCATGCGCAGTCGTATACTTCTCTGGGTGATACCACGCAGTCATTCTTTCTTTTCCCAACACCACAGTAAGTCTTTTCCACTATTGCTAATCTTAAAAATACAGGGCCTGGGTTAGATGACATTTGTGTGAGCCATTTAAAACTGGTTGCATATTTAGTTTCCAATAAGCTGTGTCATGTGATCAACCTTATATTTAAACAGGGTTTATTTCCTGCATTCTTAAAAAAAGCTAAATTAATTCCAGTTTTTAAAAAAGGCGATAAACAAACAGTTTCCAACTACCGTCCAATTTCAATTCTTTCCTGCCTCAGCAAACTAGTCGAAAAATTGTTTGTCGAACGTCTGAATGGATATCTAGTTAAATTTAAATAGCTTAAAGACAGCCAATTTGGTTTCCGTCCAGGTAGCTCAACAAGTCTAGCTGTGCTGTCTCTGACTGATTACATAAAGAAAAGTATCTATTCGGGAAATTTAGTGGGTTCGATTTTTTAGATCTCACTAAAGTCTTTGACACTGTAAATCATCAAGTCTTATTGCATAAACTTCAGTCCTATGGAATAACAGGCCCTGCGCTTACAATCTTAAGAAATTACCTACTTGACCGACAGTACACAGTACACGCCGCAAATACCTTCTCTACAACAAAATATGTTAACTAAAGAGTACCGCAGGGCTCAGTATTGGGTCCTTTGCTATTTATTTTATATATGAATGATCTTCCTGATGTTCTTAGCTCTTTTGACTGTGGTCACTGTGTACTATACGCTGATGACACAACAATATCTTCATCTGATAAAAACATTGATGCTCTTGTTTCAAAGTTAAATCTTGCATTAAGTGCCCTTATGAATTGGTGCAGCAGTAATCACTTAGTTATCAACCCCACAAAAACTAAGCTTAGGGTGTTTAAAAGTGCTCAGAGGTCATCATCTGCTATTCCCTTAATACAACTTGGTATTCATTCCATTTCTGCTTGTTTTGGTGTCGTCTTTCTTGGCATACATTTTGACCCATGACTTACCATTCGCCGTCACTTTAACCATCTTAAGCAGAAGACGGCGTTTGGTATCCGCGCATTAATCAAAGCTCGCCCTTTCTTTTCCCGTGAAGCTCTACTGATGCTCTATTTTGCGTTCATTCATAGTCATATTACTTACGGTGTAGTCTCATGGGGCAACACTTATGCTTGTCATTTATCATCAATACAGCACATTTAAAATCAGTCAATCCGCATTGTCACTTCTAGTTCTTCGCAATCCAACGCCTACACATTACTACGCTCTTACAATATTTTGCCAATAAATCTTTTGTTCCGGTTAAATCTTGTGACCTTATTCCACAAACTGCTGTATAATCAACTCGCATTCCCATTTATTACATCTGATCTTTTGCGGAATAATAATGTGACCAGGTTTGCGGCTGATAAAAATTTCCTGTTAAACCCCGCTCATACTAATTATGGGCAAAAAACTTCCGCTTTCAGCGCGGTATCCTTTTGGAATGCGTTACCTTCTAGCATTAAGCGTTGCACTTCAATTCCTTTGTTCAAAAAGTCCGTGAAAAATAATTTTCTCGAATAACCTTACTTGTGATCGTTCACCTGTTTGACTCGTTTGTTTTTCGTTTTTTTTATACCATGTTGCGTGTTTTGGCTTGATTTGTGATATAAAAGTGCATTTTGATGTTCGTATATTGTAAGAATTTTCTGTTGCTGTGTATAAATTTTACCGTCCATTTGTATCAACAAACCGAGGGTCCCACTAAAGTCTCTGGCTCTGGGACCCTCGTCTGTATATCTTAGATTTTGTACCTTGTTTTTGGAAATAATAAAACTTGAAACTTGAATTTGAAGAAACCTGATTGAGAGAACGTTTTTAGTCTGGTGGAAAAAAACTTCGGTGACTGTGAGTCAGAGGAAGCCTGAGGGCGAAATCGGTTTCTTTAGTGAGCCTGAGTGAGTTCCACGTATTTTGCCGACCTATGCTTGCACCACAATAAAAATGGATAGTGGGCCATCTAGGTCACGCTTTCTGAGTACCCGAAACCAAAGGCAAAGTTGGATGTAAACGTCAAGAAAAAACAAATCACGTCCATGAGAACCGTGCTCTTCCCAGCCTTCATTTTACTAATGACCTACCGAGCACTGAAGTATCGAACAATTACGAAAAAAAGGAAAAGCAGAGCGCGATATACTCTAAGCTAGTAAAAACAAAGAAAGATTAAGAATACCACTGTTTGGTACAGACACCCACGAAGCCCGTTCGCGTGCTGCTCCAGTCTCGTGTTTCCGTGACCATCACTTTCGAGCCTCGGATCGTGTAAGATCATGGTCCCTTTCTTCTCTTTCCTGCCCTCCCCCGTGTTACGGAATTCGTTTAGCCTACTTTCCATCTCCTCGTAATGAATGGTTTTGCTCCGGTGGGCACGCACGCGGTGGTTGTTCCCCGCATCGCTAAAGCCCAAGACGCGCTGTCAGACAGGTGGTGTCAGCGTAGCGTCGAATAGTTCTGCTACTCAGAAAACACGACATGCAGCGCGCTCGGTTGGCCACGTAAGTGCGTTTAGCGAACGCCCCTTGCAGAACAACAAGAGCAAATCTCCGTGTCGCTTGCCCTCGGTGTTTTAGCCCTCCTCCCCGCTCTCTTGACAAAGTGGTAGGGTATAGATACATGAGGCTAGGAGCTCGCGTTCCCCCGGGATAACTCACGCTTCCGTTCCAAATCCTCTCGGGTGATCGCTATCTCGTCCGAGGAGCAGCCTCGCGACTATACGAGCCACGTGAGCTTGCCCGTTCGGTCTTCCAGGTAACGACCGGACGAGCATTAACTAAATGCCTTCCCCCGGAAAAGCTACGCCTCCACCTCTGTGTGTCCACCAACACACCATACGCCCCTTTAGGAGGCGATGCTTTTTCAGCGGTGAGAAGACAAAAGTTGCCCTGTTAGTTTTTGCCAGGAGTGGCTCCTATCCTTCAGTGAAAAGTAACATTGCCTTTTTTGTCTCAAAATACGCGCAAAGAAGCACGCAAACGTGGCGAGTAGAAAAAAAAAATGGGGCACGTTATGCTTTCAAGAGCAGAAATGCCTTGTACTTAGTTGCACTGGTTGCTGGGTAAATGTTCATGTTCATGGTAAGTGCTGTCAACAGCTTATAGCAAGGACACTTGATGACGATATGAAAATACTCTCATGAAACGACCTTCAATTCCACATCACAGAAGTTCCAGGCATAACGAGTGCGTTACTTTGAACAAGAAATCTGCGAGACTTCTGTCATGATCGCTAACAGTTGTTAGTTAATTATGTGCTTTTAAGAGTATCGCTTTTCTACTGAGGAGCAATATAGTTTTCATTGCCTTTAACAAGTAGTCTGCGGTTAGCACGCTCTCATCAAGAGGCATCATACCCTTTCTTATCGAGTATAATATTCTACAAAATTGAATACTTGGGCAATCGACCGTCGGTGTCGTGCTTGTAGACAAGGCAGATCGGGTTTGGTGCCTATTAATTAAGCATGCTTACTGGTTATTCGCGTGCATGTATAGCTACTGTTGAAATATATCCGTATTGTCGATTACCATGCACTTCACAAAACATGAAAGAAACATTAAATAAGCTTCACTGTATAATGCTTCTCGGTGCCGAGAAGCTAACTTTACAAGCATAAATCATTTATGTGCAGACACATTCTAAAAACTTGCACTTTTACATATACACGCTATATTATCTATGAAAACAAGATACAGACGGCTGAACAAAACGCTGGAATAATGTTTGAGCCCCTTTTGACAAATGATCAAATTATAACGAAAAACGCCAGGCCTGCGTGGTATACACGCAGCACAGTCACAGCAAAAGCTAGAAGATCGGCCTTTCAGAGCCTTTTCAAAACACTCATTGGGTAACTACTGCAAGCACACTTGCTTGGCACTCACAGCGTAAATCCTAATTGTGTCAAGCATTTCCTAATGGTGCTTCAAAAGATTGAGGATGCTTCGATTTTCATTCTTGCTTCAGCTTACGAAATGACAACACAAACAATCTAACAGAATAATAGGTCAATATGCAGTGGGTGTTGGAGTTACTTTTATCAATCAATCAATCAATCAATCAATCAATCAATCAATCAATCAATCAATCAATCAATCAAAGAACTTTATTTTCACCAAAAACAAATACATTTACGGCGAAAAAAAGCCCAGAAACCGAGAAGAGCCTAAAAAATGATTTCAATCGTGTTTCATCCCAACAAGTAAAGACGAATATTTGTTTTGTTCCTCTTCTGTGAAGAGTTTTCCTGAACTGCGCCATCTATCTTCTTCAAACGTGCCATATCTCGCGGCTAAACAAAGAAACGCAAGCTCGCAGTGTAGCTTTCATACCCTGTGCATATATAGATTACGATATTGTTTTCATCTTCACTCCATAAATACACGATTTTCCTAGTGCTTTCATCAACAGAGATGACTGATAGCGATCCAAACGTTAGCAATCTTTTTTAAAACACGAGTTCTGTGTGATAGGTTTTTTGTGCACCTCTTCGTCGATTTTCTTCTGCTTAATTTATTCTGCTCATTTCCTTAACACCACTCCGTCTGCCTCTCACTCACGCTAAACGTGACTGAGAGGTTATAGTTATACCTATAGCTAGAGCTTAAGTCACTTTTCACGCATCTCTCCACTAGGAAGAAGTACTTCAGATAGTGCTGTTTACGCTGGTCAATTGGTAGGCTAAACATAGTCAAACACATGCAGTCACCGTGACCTACAAACACGCGTAAACACGCGCATCTCTCCTCTCCACCATGCACACACGAACTCGCACGCACATTGAAAAATCATTCCACGTGGCTCGTTTAGAGTCTTGAAACACCAGCCCTTATCTTGCTATTTCAGATTGTCTGATGGCATGCTTCTAGTCCGCATATACAATGAGCATGATGCGTCTCACGCATCTTCATCTCTGCTGGGTGTAAAGTTCTTTCGTTCTAAAGCAAAAAAAAAAAGGAGCATCCCGGTGAGCAGGGTGTATGAAGCCTGCCCTATACCTTGGCGCACTGAGGTCCCGCCATGAAACGAGCACGTGAGCACATTTCATCGACGAAGACTGAAGACTCGAGGCTTTCCCGTAGGTAGCGGCATGCGAGGGCGCGTCTGCCAGATGCCCTCGATCTGATAAGATGCTCCTCTTCCCTGCCCCGTTAGGAGAACGAGTCGATCGCGTGCTACCGGCTCGTTACCACGCTTCTCTGCAGCGAACGCCGTTCAAGGAGCGAGGAGAGCCCCTCCTTTCAGGAAAAACAAGAAAGCGATACTTGGAGCGCCGACCTTCTGATGTTTTCGGATGCTACATAGGTGGCTTCCCCGCACGCATGTCTGCTTCACCAAGAAGCAAACGCTGAAGGGCAAATCCAAGTTTGTGACGTTCTGTCACCGCGCTTGCAACTTATGTTACGTGGTACGTCACGTTGCAATGGTGGCGAGAAATGTGTCCCATACTGCGTATGGTGTTTTTAGAACTAGCTCCAACACCTGTGAGCTCGAATTGGCGTCTTTTTGCACGTCCGTAGATATCACTCTGAAAGGATGTCGTAAAAACCGGGGGTAGTAACTTATGTAGACTTACGGTCAGCAAGAGATAAAGTGGGGTGCACGATTGGAGGATTATGCCCAGGCTTTATTTTTTTACCGAATAAAATGACAAGTTAGTCACAATGATAGTGGGCGTGCTCGGAGCCGTACGAGATTGTGTTCGCGCATGTTCATAAACTTGAAAGACCTTCATGAAATCTAAGAACATACTAAAATTCACTTTTATCTCTCTATTCGAAATAGGTGACATGTTGCCGGAACGGAACGTAAGACTGCTAACGCAACCTTGAAAAGGACCACAGATGTTATAGGCTTTCGTGCAACATGAGAAGTAATGTTGGTAGCAACAGTAACGAACGCAGCGGTGTACCGGTGACCTTGTGTGGTTGCTGCGTAAGTTAAAAAGCCCGTTTATTGCAGAAGACACTTAAGCGTAGGCTCTCTTACGTGTGTTGCCTTTCCCAAGGCAAAAAAAAAAACGTGAAGAGGCTGTGTGTTCCAGAAGAGATAATGAGTGCATTGCACACTGTTGGTCAACAGATTGAGCTATCAACTGTAATAGGTAGAAAAAACTCGGCGTTTCACTACCATATCATAACGAGGGAGCGTCTATAGCGAGCCACTTTGGGTAATGTGTTCGTGAGAAGCGCTTGCGTATTAGACGTGGGATCGTGAGGGGGGGCCTTGGAAAAAACAATTACAAGAAGTCCGATGCAGCTGTGCAAGTCTGTTTTTTTTGTTTGGCAATGAGACTTGTGATCACTTTCTAGAATTTAGAACTTCTCTCAAAATAGGCACGTTTTGATGACTTTTGTTGAAAATGGCGATCGTAGAGGTGCCATAGAACATCTGCATGGGAGGACTTGTTCAGAATGGGTTGATGGCCTCCCTTCCAACGAAAGCGATCAAGTTTCGACGATAAAAAAAAATGAGTACATGGGGAAATACCATCGTTGGTTATTTGAAAAATCCAAAAGAGAACGTTCAGTCCGGCACTTCAGCCAAACGCACAGAAACTACTATCTGCGTAATTAAAGAAACAACGCAGATATCATCGGCGAACAAAGAAGTTTTTCCTTGCAGTTTCCTCATAAATCGCTGATTATCCGGACAACTAAGGGCGCCTTCGAAATTAATTACAGAAAAGTTGTTCTCGTGTGTACACGCCAGGTACGTCACTTTTTTATACTTTCAGAAGCAGCCTCACTTTCCACTCATTTTCATATTGAACCACACTTCTTCCGGAGGAAATGAAATATCTTTTTGTTCTTTTCGTTGTTAAGATTCAGCTGTAACTTCATATATAGTAAAGTCTAATTAAAACGTTCCAACACGAAGCGAGTGAAACCTTCATCGCAGACTACCGAAAAGGCACCCGTAAGACTGCCTCAATCATTACTTCATCTTTATTTCGTTTATTATTTCGCTTTATTTTTGTGAGTATCGTCTCTAAAAACGAACTTGAGACCTACTAACTGGCAAGGCAACTGATAGTGGCAGTCGGAAGCAATAATTGTCAATAAAATAATCGTTGCAAGCGTGCTTGCGCACCTATCCATACTCCAGTGAAGGTGTCTAGTTTTAACTTAGCAATGTAAAAGACATTGACGGCGTAACTTGAACAATGGTGGAATTTTGGTATTGTATGATATATAACTATGTGCTACTATCGCGAAACCTCTGCCACGCGTGAACAAAAACAAGAAAACTGTTTAAAAAAATGTACAGATTCCAAGTTAATAGGACAGTATAAAGGTATACCTGGTACTTATCCTTTCTCGTAATGAAAATCGTTGAATTGCCCACTGAATTATCGAGTACATTTTAGGAGAAAAGTCCCGGTTAGTTACTGACTGTTGGGTGTTCAACGCACTCAAAGCACCGCACGCACATGTGTTTCTGCATCTAATCTTTCTTTTGCATTTGACCTTAAAGTAACTCCTAGGCTTTGGAACCCGACATTCTTTCTGATTTGGGAACTGAAAGCTTGTCACAGGCATCCGATTTATCGAAAGCTTTCAATATCGAGCCGAAAAAAGTTTTATATTGCCCATGGCAATATGTATTAATTCTTTTCTATATGAGCAAATCAGTATTTTATTCGAGCAACCACTAGCTAATTCGTAATATTCGTCGAGTACTTGAAGAGCATTTCGATGTGTCAACCGCACGCAAATAACACAACACTCATGCAAAAGTGTGACAGCTTCCACCCGACTGCCATATATAGTACAGCATCTCCGTCATAGAGCCATACTTTTGCATGCTAAATTCAATGATCATTGAACTCTCCAAACACTTCCGTGCATTCCAAGGATCAGAATATGTGTACCTGATGCTTCATGATTACGGTACGACCGAAATATTTCGGGAAAAAGACTCCGTTACCGCTACCAAGATATAAAGGGGCCCTGCCAGATTTCTCCAAGTAACCATCCAATGGTTTCATTAATTAAGTCTGCGACCCTACGGATCAACCGCCGAAAAAGTTTCTGGAATCCTTCAAGTATGAGCTTTGTCGAGCGGTGTAATTGCTTTCTCTCTTCTTTTACAAGCTAATTCGTAATATTCGTCGAGTATTTGAAGACCATTTCAATGTGTCAACCGCACGCAAATAAACACAACACTGATGCAAAAGTGTGACAGCTTCCACCCGACTGCCATATATAGTACAGCATCTCCGTCATAGAGCCATACTTTTGCATGCTAAATTCAATGATCATTTGAACTCTCCAAACACTTCCGTGCATTCCAAGGATCAGAATATGTGTACCTGATGCTTCATGATTACGGTACGACCGAAATATTTCGGGAAAAAGACTCCTTTACCGCTACCAAGATATAAAGGGGCCCTGCCAGATTTCTCCAAGTAACCATCCAATGGTTTCATTAATTAAGTCTGCGACCCTACGGATCAACCGCCGAAAAAGTTTCTGGAATCCTTCAAGTATGAGCTTTGTCGAGCGGTGTAATTGCTTTCTCTCTTCTTTTACAAGCTAATTCGTAATATTCGTCGAGTATTTGAAGACCATTTCAATGTGTCAACCGCACGCAAATAAACACAACACTGATGTAAAAGTGTGACAGCTTCCACCCGACTGCCATATAAAGTACAGCATCTCCGTCATAGAGCCATACTTTGCATGCTAAATTCAATGATCATTTGAACTCTCCAAACACTTCCGTGCATTCCAAGAATCAGAATATGTGTACCTGATGCTTCATGATTACGGTACGACCGAAATATTTCGGGAAAAAGACTCCTTTACCGCTACCAAGATATAAAGGGGCCCTGCCAGATTTCTCCAAGTAACCATCCAATGTTTCATTAATTAAGTCTGCGACCCTATGGATCAACCGCCGAAAAAGTTTCTGGAATCCTTCAAGTATGAGCTTTGTCGAGCGGTGTAATTGCTTTCTCTCTTCTTCTACAAGCTAATTCGTAATATTCGTCGAGTATTTGAAGACCATTTCAATGTGTCAACCGCACGCAAATAAACACAACACTGATGTAAAAGTGTGACAGCTTCCACCCGACTGCCATATAAAGTACAGCATCTCCGTCATAGAGCCATACTTTTGCATGCTAAATTCAATGATCATTTGAACTCTCCAAACACTTCCGTGCATTCCAAGAATCAGAATATGTGTACCTGATGCTTCATGATTACGGTACGACCGAAATATTTCGGGAAAAAGACTCCTTTACCGCTACCAAGATATAAAGGGGCCCTGCCAGATTTCTCCAAGTAACCATCCAATGGTTTCATTAATTAAGTCTGCGACCCTACGGATCAACCGCCGAAAAAGTTTCTGGAATCCTTCAAGTATGAGCTTTGTCGAGCGGTGTAATTGCTTTCTCTCTTCTTTTACAAGCTAATTCGTAATATTCGTCGAGTATTTGAAGACCATTTCAATGTGTCAACCGCACGCAAATAACACAACACTGATGCAAAAGTGTGACAGCTTCCACCCGACTGCCATATATAGTACAGCATCTCCGTCATAGAGCCATACTTTTGCATGCTAAATTCAATGATCATTTGAACTCTCCAAACACTTCCGTGCATTCCAAGGATCAGAATATGTGTACCTGATGCTTCATGATTACGGTACGACCGAAATATTTCGGGAAAAAGACTCCTTTACCGCTACCAAGATATAAAGGGGCCCTGCCAGATTTCTCCAAGTAACCATCCAATGGTTTCATTAATTAAGTCTGCGACCCTACGGATCAACCGCCGAAAAAGTTTCTGGAATCCTTCAAGTATGAGCTTTGTCGAGCGGTGTAATTGCTTTCTCTCTTCTTTACAAGCTAATTCGTAATATTCGTCGAGTATTTGAAGACCATTTCAATGTGTCAACCGCACGCAATAAACACAACACTGATGTAAAAGGTGTGACAGCTTCCACCCGACTGCCATATAAAGTACAGCATCTCCGTCATAGAGCCATACTTTTGCATGCTAAATTCAATGATCATTTGAACTCTCCAAAACACTTCCGTGCATTCCAAGAATCAGAATATGTGTACCTGATGCTTCATGATTACGGTACGACCGAAATATTTCGGGAAAAAGACTCCTTTACCGCTACCAAAGATTAAAGGGGCCTGCCAGATTTCTCCAAGTAACCATCCAATGTTTCATTAATTAAGTCTGCGACCCTATGGATGAACCGCCGAAAAAGTTTCTGGAATCCTTCAAGTATGAGCTTGTCGAGCGTGTAAGTGCTTTCTCTCTTCTTTTGTCATATTTAACAGCTAAGAAAAGGAAGTTAAGTGATTCATACGCCCATGACCTTGAGCACATTTTTTTTTCTTCTAACATGCCGCTTACGTTTCAGCGCGGTCACGAGAACGCACGAGGGCATGCGAGGCGTCCTCCCACGGTGGCATCGGTAATATACAGCTTGCGATACTCAAATCAGCCAATGACAGTGTATTTGGGTATATGGCGTCGTTAGTCGGGTATATGGCCAGCATTTGTAGAAATATGACACTCGAGATAATATTGAAGTTTACTTGTCAATTCCAGGCTACGTGCTGAGATAGAATGCGTGGCTCGCGTGTTCTCAGGAGCCTCGACTATCGAGCAGCGTTTTCTGACTATGCTAAGAAAGCGTTGCAGGGCCCCTATAACGTCACACGCTGAAGTGATTGATTGATATGTGGGGTTTAACGTCCCAAACCACTCTATGATTATGAGAGACGCCGTAGTGGAGGGCTCCGGAAATTTAGGACCACCTGGGGTTCTTTAACGTGCACCCAAATCTGAGCACACGGGCCTACAACATTTCCGCCTCCATCGGAAATGCAGCCGCCGCAGCCGGGATACGAACCCGCGGCCCTGCGGGTCAGCAGCCGAGTGCCTTAGCCACTAGACCACCGCGGCGGGGAGACACGCTGAAGTGAAGGCTGTGGAAGCGCGCGCTTACGGCGTGCTACCGGTAGTCTGTTTTCGCGCAGCCCGGCTCATTTTTATAGGATTAGCTGTGTATTTCGGCCACTTTCAATTAAGCAATATATCCAGAAGTTTTGGAAATAACCTAAAGCATGCATAGTTCTAATAGCCAAACGCTAGATGCCAGGGCCCGTTGCCAGGGAGGGGGGGGGGAGCTAAAGCCCTACCCCTCTCCAAAAGATTTGGCGAAAGCTGTGGGTTTTACTGAGGACATTATTAAAAAAATATTCTTTTTAAGGCCTTCAACGAGGCCTTCCCCCCACCCCCCCCCCATCGAAAAGAAGTTTCGGGCTACGGGCCTGCGAGGTGGTAATGGCAATGGCGCTGGTGCAAGAATAGCTGCCAGACATAGTATTTTCTATGCTACCACTCGACCCTTGTACTCCTATTGCGTAATGTATGCTATCAAGAGAGAGAAGGAAAGAAAGATAAATAAGGGAGGTGGCGCACTTGTTTCTATAGGCAGACTTCCTAGCTACGTGGATGGCGGAAGACCTCCCTTCGCATTTTGTTTGTACTTATTCGTGCGGTAAGAGTAAGTGTGTCTGCAAGCAGCACCTAAGATACAAGATATCGCCGATAAGAGCCTGGTCCGGCACGACCGGAACAGGTGGCCAAAATAAACTTCGGGGTCTCCTAATCTTACGAGCACGCTGCGTGCTTTGATCGCTGAAACAAAAGCACAAACAATAGCAGCAGCCTCTTGCTGGACTCCTATCGCATGTACGAAATTGTCCCTTGTCCGCGATGACCTAAGGTCACGGGACAGTATTCATTTGTCTATGCACCATGATTGTAATAAACGAAGGAAAAGATCTACCACTGTCTTCTCAAGGGAACAGGGCATCATTACGATATGACCTACAATGGTCTCGAGATACGCAAATTTGCTACTCCAGTGTTATTAAATTTGAGTGCTCGTTAAAGAACCACAGGTGGTCGAAATTTCTGGACCCTCACTACGGTGTCTTTCGTAATCATATCGTAGTTTTGGCACGTTAAACTCCATTGATTGATTGATATGTAGGGTTTAACGTCCCACAACCACCATATGATTATGAGTGACACCGTAGTGGAGGGCTCCGGAAATTTCGACCACCTGGGGTTCTTTAACGTGCACCCAATTCTGAGCACACGGGCCTACAACATTTCCGCCTCCAGCGGAAATGCAGCCGCCGCAGCCGGATTTTGATCCCGCGACATGCGGGTCAGCAGCCGAGTACCTTAGCCACTAGACCACCACGGCGGGGCATGTTAAACTCCAGCAATTTTAATTAGGTTAGATACTAAACTTTTCGAAGCCGGCCAAGTTCTGCGTAATACGATTGTATTAGCCAAAACCTACGTATACTCTATTTTAGGTGGTGTCTTTTTTATTGCAGTCAGTTGTTGAGTATGCTCAAACAGAAATGATAGATAGCGGAATGATCATAATAACTAGGTTATAATTATCGTAAGAAATACCGTTTGTGACAGAGAAATAGAGACCGAAAAACAAAAAGGGAGACCTTCTGCCCCTCCCTCAGCAACACATAAAAAGACGGTTGCGATGACGCCATAAGCGCTAATGCCATGGATCAGGCTTACCACACCTACCTATTTATTACGCAAAAAAAAGAAAACAAAAAAATTTTTTAATGAAATTCAAGCTATACAAGAGGCCCACCGAAACTTGTGGCTAGTGAAGCAAGTACAGTTTCCGGTGTGCTTTCTGAACAAAAGACAGTTGCCATGGTCTGTTTTTACGAATGCTGCGGCGGCTGCATTTCCGATGGAGGCGGAAATGTTGTAGGCCCGTGTGCTCAGATTTGGGTGCACGTTAAAGAACCCCAGGTGGTCTAAATTTCTGTAGCCCTCCACTACGGCGTCTCTCATAATCATATAGTGGTTTTGGGACGTTAAACCCCACATATCAATCAATCAATTTACGAATAACATAAGAAAAAGGGACACGTCATCTCGCAAATGTGGCCTTTTTTTGGTAAGATCGAATTTCCCAAACATGTGCTTCAATTAACACAATTGCATTTGGCACATTTTTTTAGCCAGGCGTTTTGACCGCGGTTTTCGAGCCAATTTGATTTCACAACGATCACGTACAGCCGTAACCAAGGACCGACATTTCTTCGCAGTCGTGGCGCCGCGCTCAATGAAATAACTCGCTGTCACTGACACGCTTGCCTTGGAAAGCCACGGTGAATGCAGCCCAGCATAACTTAAAGCGTTAATCACCATACGAAACTTCCTTTCGTCTGTGCCAGCCATTTGTTTTCTGCTTCTTCATTCCTTTTCAAAAGCACGTGCCTCGGCTCCTGTCAGCTCCATTGGACACGCACGCGGCGTTCAAGCGACTTTGATATTCAATGCCGTTCGTGTGCTCACGAAAAAGACTGCGAAGAGCACGAACGATGCTGATACGTAGGTTTATTTTACTTGTTTCACTCGGAGGCGTGACAGCTGACACATCACGTATATGCACGCGCCTTCAGAGGCGAACATAAAGCAACGGAGCAACATCTATACGTGGGCACGTGCGAAGGGCGTTCCTATCGGAAAGAGGCCCTCGGCAGAGACAATCCGTTCAAGCACACGTACAGAAGAAGGTAGCATCTCGAAACCGGTTACCGGTCGCTGCCTTTCACGGCGCCCAAGAAACAAATAAACTTAGAAGCGCGCGCGAGAAGAAACCCTTTGACAACCTGCTTCAAACGCACGCACTTTTCTTTCACCTGCCCGTCAGTGTGGAGGCTCTTGAGAGACGAACCTTAGGGGAGCAAGCGCGTCGCTCTATGTTAAGTGCGCTGCTGACGGCGGAAGAAGAAACGGGAGGACATCACTTTCGTTCTCGTGCCCGCGAAAGGGTTGCGATTGCTTTTAGCGATGTGGTTTAGGGTCGAGAAGGCGCCAGGTGCGTTTTCCAAAACAAACATGATCGACGTATGCTCCGGCAGCATGGTGAGGATGATGTGAAGAGAAGGTTGCAAGGAGGGGAGGGTCAAATACGGTGTGAAAGTGAACTGTGTGGTTATTTACTCGCGGGCTTTGTCCCCTGTTTTTTTACTGCCTCCGTGTCGGGCATGCACGAAATTGTGCGCGTTGGGCAGGCATGTAGTGTATCCACCTTAATGTAGAATTGCCACACGATGCCGCAATATCAATATTTCTATCGACATGCTATTCAACGATACTTTGTCAAGGGAGTTGTTGATGTGTTAGATGAAGATATTAGGAAACGAACTTTGAAAGGGAGCGAATGTTTAGGGGAAGCTTATTAACTGCCCTGCAAACAGTATAGAGAGCTCGCGTGGTAATGATGTGTCACTCAGTATTGTATTAAGACATCCTTTTTGCCTCTAATTTTTTTGTTCTTCTCGTTTGTCTGCACTTGGTGGCTTGTACCACGTACTACTAATTTCTACAAGTTGTGAGGAAGTAACTACGCATTTTTTGCGCATAGGAGTGACGTTTCCTTCAACGGGTGTCATAAAAATGATGCGACGTGTGACCAAGCTTGTTTCGAAGAGGCGAAACTTTGTGACGTCTTCTTTATCACGGCGGTATCTCGAAATATGCAAAAGGATGTGGCTGCTCCTATTTGAAGAGACGCGATGGCAGATAAGCAAGAAAAATTAAAAAAAATACTGATTGGGCCATTACTTTGAAAGGCAGCAGAAAAGTTGGGTAAAAAAAAAAGGGGGGGGGGGCGTGAAAACAATCCCGAGGCTTCAGCCCTTTTTTCGCACATGTATAAACTGCTTGACCAAAACATCGGGTGCCGTAAATAGTAATAAAGAAAATAACCCTCTTTTCCACTCTAATTATAAGCATTTTATGAAGAGCGTCCCTTCTATTCACATAATCTGTGTGTGGGCGCATCTTACGCACTCGGCCAGGCGTTCTGACAATAAGCAGTCGCAACTGGCGCAGCTCAACTACTGGTTTTATTGTTGATATATAACAAAATAGGCAGCAACTTTTGTGCGACCCCTGGTGACGGTTATCCACTGGCAAACAAAATGCCACAACTGAATGTCAAAGGTATTGAATACCTTTGACATATTGAATAACAAAGAACACTTACTGTTGAAAAGTTCCGCATGCAAGAACATAAGTGAACTTGAGACTAACCAATGTGTAAGAACAATAGGCATCTAAAGTTGCACGCATATATCAATGCACTGGTAAGCTGCTCGGCAACACACACTACATATTACACTTTTGCATTCGAGGAGACAACTTTCTCGGTTCCTTGTCATGTGCCGTGTCCATATTTACAACGCGCTCAATCACTGAAACGAATATGCTTAACATTTCAGGTCAAGAGAGAAGTTTGAAGAGAAAAAAATTCTTGGATCTGAGGCGCCGCTAGAGCTAACGTTTCGACAAATGTCTTTTGCAAGGCTACAACTGCCTACGTTAGCGCATGTATATGTATGATTTGCAGCATGTGTATAATCGCTCTAACGTGGGCTGTTCCTGCTTTAGACAAAGCGAGACCACTTGCCGAAACTTCGGCGTTAGAGATGCCCCACGTTCAGACATCCTCAGCAAGAAGTCAACAAAAATTAGAAATAAATTATAGCTGGACGAACCATTATACCAGCGGGTAGGGCGAAATTGGAAGACGCGAGCAAGCCGACCCGCAGTTAGCGTACACAGTCCCCCCAAAGCCTCTGGGCATCACGCAATCACGTGTGCAGATCTGCCCGGAAGGTTCTTTTACCGCGAAGTCACTGTCGAAAGTGCGTCGTCAGCGTTCAGCCAACCGCGAAGGTCATTGAACGCGAAATCGGGGAGTGCGAGGGAAGTCTTACATCATTGCCCCCCCCCCCTTTCCTAAGAAGCCTTGACTACTTCTTTCAATCACCTGTAACGGCAGCCTCTCTTTTTCCTTCGCCTGTTGTCATGGCTTGGCTCGAAGCACGCGCTGTGGCTTCCCACTTATATCTATCCGATCTGAATTAAAGCAAACAGGCAACAGGGTGCCCCTCGCTCGCTGTCTCCGCTAAATACGATGGGTCCCGTTAACGAAAGCAGCCGTAGAAAAAAAAATTGGTACGCGAAGGCGCAACCAGTGCCGTATAGTGAAGCCCGTTATACAAGTAAACAGAACAGAAAACACAGTAGAGACCAAAGAATGCAGAGCTATAAGCCCTGGGGCAACTGTGGGTACCCCGTGGCGCGTTATCTGCGGGCTCCCTTCGGCCTTCCCAGAGGCAAGGCACATATTGTTTGTCGAGGACGGGCCTAAATGCTCCTGGCCTCCTCCGACACCTTGAGGGCGTCCGAAAGCGTCGGTACGGGACGCATAGGACGTAGAGTCGGGGGCGAGATTTGTGCTGGGACTCGAGGGTGAGGAGGGTCCCCCGTTTTTTTTTACGGCGTCGTCTCATCTGCGCGCTCTAGAGTCCGCACCAACCACCTGCTGCTCGTTCGGGGATATGCCCTCGCACGGGCGCTGCTGGACGTGGTGTTTTTAGACGTCCAATAGGTGCTCCAATACGGCGCATGCGGAGACTTGCAGCGGGGGGGTCACCACCTATACTACGAGGAAGCATGGTAAAACTGGCTCCTTCGCCCGCTGAGTACAAGGGCAGATTGAGTGCACAGAAGAAAAGTGACTTCGTAGAGAAAGCTTCGGGCCGAAGAAAGTTGAAAAGAAACAGGGCTGTTTTCTTACGCAACCGACGGCTTCTAGTGAAAGTTCACGAAGCAAAGGCACACGTTCGAGTCCGCCCGAGGTGTTTCTGAGGCGTTGCGAGGCGCTAGAAAAATTTCTATTCTGTGATGGTCTTGTTACTTCGACTAATGCCTTATACGAGTTCGCGTTCGAGTGCACGCATGTCGCCTGATGCAAGCACTTTTATGCACACATTTGTTAGTATGAGTACCCGTTGTGTAGTTTCGCATAACCGGGAATAGAACTAGACACTGCATAAGTGAAAGTAGGGGGCGTATGGATAGATACTGTATACGCCATCTGTTCTGTTGCGGCATCATGTCTCCAGTTACCTCCACCTACATACTTTTTTGTCCATCTCAGGCATGTCGTTTCTAAATTCCTTACTGCTGCACTGAGCTTCTTTCCGCCTTCATCACATTTATTCTGTATACCTATTTTGTGATCTCATAATGATGGAATCTTATTCATATTGAATCAATTGGAAGCGGTATTTAGGAGCTCCACAAACAAAGAGATGACAATAGCAGAAATAAAAAGGATCATTTGTCGTAACAGCACGCAGCGTAATACAGCGTACCCCGAATGCACATGCAATAAAATACCTAACCGTTTTCACTTGAATACTCACGATAAAATACGTTTCTGTAGTGGGGTAGTTAGATTGTTTTTGCATTGATTTTGCATTGTGGAAAATAACAGCATATCTAATAAAAGTTGATATCCCATTTGACACTAAGCTTTCACTATGCGGCCATTTGAGCTTAAAAGGAAGGAAAAGAAAAATTTTGAAGGCTTGATTTTCTTAGTTAGGCACAATACCAGTGTGGCCGGTGCTCATTAACACTTTAGCTAAGGAAATTTAGTTATTCCAAACTGCGGCCTGCTTAGATTATAGATGTCGGGAGATACTTGCATGCTTCACCATCTGGGAAAAGTTGAATATCGCACTTTAACGAGCTCTAGGTGGAACAATGGTATGTTAAGATAATTGGTAGATCTTCTTGTTAGAAGAAGTTGGGCTTAGATACACCAACCCATTTTGTCACTGTAGCGTGGTCTGGCAGAATCGATGCAGCTTTCTGTATTTATATGGGGGGGGGGGGTATACAAGCGGTTATTGGAAGGACGGAATAACGAGCGCGAACGTCTGAAGGAGTGCCTGTAATGGTTTTCAATATCAATAGTTTTTTGTTCGTACTTTTCGGAGCCACATGACGACAAAATGAACCGAAAAAAAATAAATAATGAATAAATAGATAAATTAGTTATATAAAAAAGCAGCTTCTCACCAGTGATGGCAAGCCTCAACAAAATGTGCAGCTGCGTGGCCTTCAATGTTTCTTAACTTCTTTCTTTATTTTCATCTTTTTCTTTTGCTAACTTTTATGTGTTTTACCATGTCGTTTTTTGTATATTTCTTTCCTTCAATCTCTCTCTCTCTCTCTCTCTCTATATATATATATTATATATATATATATATATATATATATAGTATATATATATATATATTCTTTTTTCTCTCAATTTTCGGTCTTTATTTCTACGCTATTCTTTATTCTCACCCATCTTCCTTCCCTCTTCTTCACCCTCACTTCTCTCATCTTTAATTACACTTTTCTTTCCGACTTCCTTGGAAAACTGTACCACACAGTACTACGTCGAGTGGCGTCGATGCTCGCCTTCGGATCGGGAGGGCACGGATATCAATCCGGCCTAGTCAATAAATTTTGTCGTCAAGCATTTCTCCTTTGCTCTATCTATATTTCTCTTTGTACTTGTTCTCTCACCCATCAGAGTTATCGCTGGCCGCGCCGGACATATCGGCGCACGTGATGTAGGAGTGAAGCGGAAGATGACGAAGGGGAAGAAGATGACGATGATGGCACGTGCCGAATCACAATGATGTTAATACTGCGGCAACTTGCTTTCAGGGATCAGAAGCAGTCGTAATTACAGGTCTTTTTCAGTACGTACTGCTTCTTCTTCTGGAGCCAACTTAACACTTATGCATATATTTTGACATCTCATACCAACAAACATGCAAAAACTTCAGCTGTTATGGGTACCGGGCCATCGTGCCCTATATCTCAATGAGGTAGCGGATGCACTATAGCCACAGTATCTCTTAGTGGTCCCCTTATCCCGATTTCGCCTGATATGGCATACGCGACAGCAATAAGGTTTAAAAACTTTTGTTTGCATAATGAAATCAACTCCTACTCATTGGATAAATTTCAAGATTTCGCACTTTTAAGAATCTTCTGGAATAGACAGTGGTGCGCAACACGGCACTTGGAAGTTACTTATACCAGATTGCGTTGTAGAATTCCGCAATAACTTATTATTCACATAAACTTGGTCTAAGGGCGTCCCCTTTATGTCAGGTTTGCGAAGAAGGAGAAACGATAGATCATTTCTTTTTATTATATCGCCGATATTCTTATCAGCGGAAAAGATACCTGGTAGCTTCACTTGAAAACTTAGTATGAGAATTAAATGTGGCAGTAATTTTATCGTTTGGCACCATTAAATTAAGTTATAGCCAAAGGGACGCCTGCTCTGCGGTATTAGACTACGTAATTAACACAAAGCGATTGCCGTGTTCATTTTTTACTTATATCATTCGTTTTGGACCCATCACTACTTCTGTCTCAAACCACATCTGATAGCCTGCATCCTTGCTCAGATATAATCTTGTTTCGATGATTAACGCGATAGCGTTAAAGAACTTGTGTCGCAGAAAACCC
This sequence comes from Rhipicephalus annulatus, assembly GCA_013436015.1. Taxonomy (NCBI): domain Eukaryota; kingdom Metazoa; phylum Arthropoda; class Arachnida; order Ixodida; family Ixodidae; genus Rhipicephalus; species Rhipicephalus annulatus. Next base: position 149,336 of record WOVY01016060.1, read on the forward strand.
ACCGCCAGCGTCGGCCCAGTGGGTTGTAAGCCAAAAATTGTCTGTGCGTCTTTGACCAAAAAATCAAGTTACCGAGATAGCCGCGGGAAGCTGATATTTGTCCACGCATGCGCGCGCGATCACACTGAAAAAGCTGCGCATTCGAAAAAAATGGCAGCATATCCACGGAGTGAATGACGGAGAGTGGGGCGAAGCATTCGTTCGTCCATGCGTCCGTCTGTGTGACCGTCCATGCGTCTGATCGTGCACCCGTCCCTGCGTTCGTTCATGCATCCGCCCCTGCGTCCGTTCATGCGTCCATCAATGCATCTGTCTGTGTGTCCGTTGGTCCATCTATTCAACACTCCATGTCCCACCATCTCGCATCTTTTTATCATTTATTCCCCATATAGAAGCACCGCCATCCAGCGGACATTCCAAGGACTAAACGAGAGGTGGCCTTACGGCTTGCGCTTCGGGTCCACTTCCCACCTTTAACCACCTCGAGTTCATGGTATATACTAGTTCATTGTATTCATGGCACTGTGGCCCAATGCTCGCTAAACCTTTCTAAAGCTAAGGAGGTTACACCCAGCGAGTATAATGTAGCAACCCTTTCTTGTCTGATAGTGCTCAATGTACATGCCAATGGCTGCTAATGAGGATTGCAGCGTGCGCGTTGACTAAAAGCCGAATGCTCCTGTCTCTCATTCCCCATTAGCAGCCATTGGCATGTACATTGAGCACTATTTTTTATTGTTAAACAACGCACAGAAGAAATCTCTCACTGGCACCACCTTGGAGGTCAAATGTTATACCTATTTCGGGTATGTGCCATTGGTGGTTACGTACTACGAGGGACGCACAAGCCACGCCATAAGGAGCTTCGCCCCTAAAAAAGTGCTCAAGGTCACAACGCGCGGTATTTTCTTTGCCCTGCCACCTCTCCCTGCTTAGCTTCCAGCGCTTTCGTCGGGACGAGAAAGGAGATAATGCAATTGCAGCATGCGACAAACCTTTGTAACTCCACTCGCACTGGACGGATTCTTAAAATTTTTGCAGCGTCAAATTCGCGAGGCAATAAGTTCTTCTATTAAATTAATTTCATGGTTACTTGAAAAAGGGCTTCAGACCCTCCTGAACGCATTTTGTTCGACAGGTGTAACGACGAAACCGACCCCATTCGGCTATAATAGCGCGCGCTGGTCGAATCTATGTGCATGTTTGTGTACGTGCGTGTGCATGTAACAAAACATATGAATAAGTATGCACTTAGCGGTTGAAGGGTGCACTAGGGGCCGGATATTCGCTATCACGTTCAATACGATGCTTAAGAATATATATATATATATATATATATATATATATATATATATATATATATATATATATATATATATATATATATATATATATATATATATATTGTCAAACCATAAGCCTTTAACTTAAAGATACTGCCGCCAAGTTCTTGGCCGATCCCCCTTTGTGGGTGTGCGCCAGAATACCAAGCATTATCATCATCATCATTATCATTATTCTCTGATCTCCCGTCACGGGCCAATTTGTTGATTAAAAAACTTAGCTATATTCAAAGCAACGCCCGCACCAAGTTTGGCGATTGTGTCATTTATCAAAAATAACGACCTGAACGAAATGTGCTTATGGTCTCTTGCCAGAGATCGAGGAGGCGTATGTACTTGTGGCTGGTATATATTCTTCCTTTTAATCAAACTGGTTAACGAAAAGGCTGGTGATATTGCACATCGTTTGCGATGAAATAGAAATAAAAGTAGGCTAGCCGCATAGAATACTGCAACCTGACAGCGGTCTTGTATATTCGTTCGTGAATTTTCGGTTGCGACCCTAACTGTAGTCTCCAGGAAGGTGACCTCAAGCATCGCAGCAGTTTACATGTCTAAACAGCAGAGCCTAACTAGCGGTGCATATGTGAGGACGACAACTAATCTTTAAAAAGGACCCACCTCCTGCTGGCAGGGCATAAATCAAGGGTGAGATATGGCTGGGCAGGTTATCACATCGCGGCAGCTGGCGCAGCAGCCAAAAGCCGCCTGCCTCAATAACCATGGTTCGTGGACGTTATCACGTGGATATTGTAGATTTAGACAGTACGGGACACTTTTAAGCAGACGTAAACACTCAAAATTATCGTGTAAAATCGTTTGTGCTAGCTTATGAATTCAAGACGTGTTGCGGTGGTTGATTGATAAAGGATCAATGCAAGTGGAAAGAACACGAGGAGAACCACGCGGGAGGGCTACAGTTCTTTTTTGACCAGGTGATGTTCTGTTCATGTGGATACCTTTTTAAGCACCCTAAAATATTGCTATTTGATGCTCTTATTAGAATTCCACCACTTCCCATGGAAACCGAATGGATTCTCATGATTAGCAGAGTAATGCCGCATCTTCAGATGTGCCGCCGCGGGCGGCGAAAATTCGTGTTAAGAGATTTCGACATGATACTTTCACTTTTTGTACAGAAACAAACTTTCACTGAGTAGAGAGAAGGCCTTAAAGAAAGAAAGAAGCTAAGAGAGAAAGCACACTTTTTTTTTTTGACAGGTATTCTTTCTATCATCACGAAAGAAATCGTAGTGTTGTTTAACCACGTAGCTGGGGGCCATCGTAACACACTGAGGCGCCCTGCTAGCACGTGAACACAAACAATGCGAAAAATTATGTACGTAACCCTCCTAAAAATTGAAGTGGTGGTCGTGCCTCACTTTCTTCTTCGACGCAAATGATGAATAGAGGGGCGTGAGGGTGAGAAAATGGGCTTAAAAATCAAAATCAAACCGAAGGCGAGTTTTCTCCAGAGAGGGGGACCTGCGCTCGCTTACCATTATCGCCCATTCCCTGGGAGGTCTTGGCGCCTTCCTTTTAGCGGCATGCGGTGTATACCGGGATTAATTTACGGCGAGGCGTGCTCACCGTGCCCGGCATGCCCAAGCTGGAGCGGTAGCAGCAGCAGCCACAGCTGAACCACGAAATACCGAAAGAAAAGACGCCGACTCCCCGGCTCTCAGCGCTTCTGTTACGGCGCTAGTTTTTTTTTTGTTTTTTTCTCAAGTGTCTGATTCATTGTTTGCGGCGCCTCACGGTCGCGTGTTGCGATGGAGAAACCGTAATCTCAATTTTCTCCGTTATTGCTTCTCTTGCTCGCACAACTCCCTCCTCTTTCCGGTCCCGTCTCACTTTGTTATAATCTCTCTCTCTCTCTCTCTCTCTCTCTTGCATTCTGGGAAACTTAACGAAACTGCGGCAGTGTGCGGTCGTTTCGCTTCCTTGCCCATCGTGGTGCTCATGCATCTCGGCGTTCTCCGTTTCTTTCTTTTTTTTATTCTGTTCTCACTGCCTCCAAAAAGCGTAGAGCTTTCAGTGGGTGTCTTGTTGCTATGCTTCGTGCAACGTAGGAACCATCGCGAAGCTCAAGTCTCTCTGTCTTCTAACGCCTGTATTACTGAACTAAAAAAATCCCTCTTATATATTCCTTTATAATGCCTTCAGACAGCCTCGGTGTCGTAGTTCGCGTGTCATTTCTGCTTTCTTCGGGCCTCCGCACTCATCCGAAGTGCGAGCCCCGTTTCACTTTGGCTTCGAACTCTCGCATTCATTCAGCATTTGAAGCGAGGAGACGGTGACGTTTGCGAGGAGAAAAGTGCGCTTCTTTTGGTGTTTCGGGAAGAGCGTCACTTGGGCGCGAGTATGCTGGACTTCACTGCGACGACTTTGGTGGAGAATTGAACAAGCAGAGTTTGTTGACTTCGGAGCCCAATTACTGTTTGGGTGTTGATGATACAATGTGAAAAAAAAGTAGCAGTACTAAAAGAAGAAGAAGAGTAGTGCACGAACGAGGGAGCTGAATGGAGCGATCGAGACTGTCAGAAAAGGAATTGCGTGCCCATCGTTAATATTCCTTCGCGACGCTGTCTGTCTTGGCGTTGAAGTGAAAAGGGACCCAGCCAAGTTCTGTAATGAGTTCTCGATGATCTTGAGAAAGCAACCGCACGTGAAAGTTCTAGTGGCCTGCCACTATTCAAATGGCCTGCGGAAGAGCATATGCGAGTGCTAATCAATAGGCGAAGTTCTCGAAGTGAAGAAGTGAATGGGCACTGTCTGATACAAAGCGAGCCGACCTTGAAACTACCGTACATCAAGGCTATATATGGAGTACTTTGTTTTTGTGCTTGCTCCCTCACGTATACGGATGGACATCAATTGTACTTTCTTTCAACTTTCTCATTTTCCCAGGGGACTCTGGTGAAATGATGGATGCCCTCGCACTGTGCAATGTCAGTGCGCAAAGAAGAAATACCAGGTGGTCGAAATTTTGAAAGCCCTTCTCTACGACGCGCCCCTTACTCATATCATGGTTTTGTCATGAAATATCTCAGTTATCACAATTACCTGTCTATACTTTTTATTGAAATAAAAATATATGACGGGGTTGTCACTATGACATGGCGGCAACAATAGCCTTTCACTTGGTTGTTAGGCCATAGAAATAGAAATCGAGAAGCATAACATTCAGTCAGTTCAAAACAGACAGAGAATATTAATGACGAACAGCTCTAGTTTTAATGCATACCGCTATACTTTGGCACATATACGAGCACATTTATGACGTAAATATTTCTTTTGCGCTGATCATCTTCTAATAGTTAAACGTGTATTCCCTTCGTTTGTATTATTTAACTGCCATGAAAGTTCCATGAACACTTTATTCGAATTTCCGCTGTCGTCGCGAAGTGCTGTACATTATCTTGTTGGATATGCATGAACATTTATGTTTCTTATATTTTATTACGTAGGCATGCTAAGAGTGCTCTGACCAGGTATGGTTGCTCTATTCAACTATTCATCAAAATTTCATACTACTGCTTGGTGCGTGAAGATGAAAAAAAATCACAGCGTATCCGCGGAGTGCATGATGATGAGTGTGGCGAAGCGTTCATCAGTCCGTCCGTGCCTCCGTCCGTCTGTTCGTGCTTGCTTCCGTCCTTCTGTGTGGCCATCCGTGCGTTCATCCATCCGTCCGTGCGTCCGTTCGTGTGCCCACCCATGCGTCCACCAGTTCGTCCGTGCATCCGGTCATCCGTTTGTCCGTCGCTGTGTGCGTCCGTCCATCTGTCCGTGCGTCTATCCGTTTGTGCGTCCGTTCATCTATCCGTCCATGCATGCGTCCGTGCATCCACGCATCTATTCATCCGTCCATGAATTTGTCTGTCTGTCTGTCTGTCTGTCTGTCTGTCTGTCTGTCTGTCTGTCTGTCTGTCTGTCTGTCTGTCTGTCTGTCTGTCTGTCTGTCTGTCTGTCTGTCTGTCTCACTGAAAGAATATCGAGAGGCCGTGACATTGCGCTGCCAATCGTTCACTTTCAGGGACGAAGCTCTTGAGGTTGTGGGTCATTCCCTCCTCCCCTGTAGTAGTAGCAGTAGTACTAGTAGCAGCAATAGTTGTAGTAGTAGTAGAAGCCAGCTCTAGTTAATGAATTGCTCAATAGATGATATTGTGTGTATATGTACTTGAAAATATTATCACTAGATGGCGTTAGTGGTTTTCATATACTTGACGATTTCGTATTGTTGACGCACGCATGAACGGACGAATGAACTGATGGCAGCCTAAACGGACGCTTCAATCCACTCATCATCATCGGTGACTCCCAAGGTGCGCTGTGAATATTTTTTGTCCTGAAGACGCCCGGATGCCTAAGAATTATTCGTCCGGTAATTCAAGAGAATAGAGACATTTGTTCAAAACTTGCTGCCAGATTTGAAACAGCACGCAACACTTTCTTAAAACGCCCATCTTGCCTGGGAAGCATTTGTTGACGTGGGGAAAGGTTCACTCTAAGCCTAGAGACACCGAATAACGCTTGCTTTCACTTCGTGATCATAATTTGAGACGTGTGGCACATAATGTACAAAGAAGAAACAAGGTGATTATAAATACACCTTGCCTCGGCGCAGCAACCACTGCTATACGCCGGACGAAGAGTCAGGGAAGAGTGTGGGACACATTACGTTGTCACGCAGTTCTAGGTGCACGAAGTGAATGGCGTGTGGCGTTCACGAAGACAAACAACGTTGTATGGCTGTTGCATAATGCACGACGGGAAAAGGTATGGGCGAAGAGTCATAAAGAGATGAATCTAACGATTGGCTGTACTCCGATGCCCTCGCGACACTCTATAGGCTCATTGCTTCTCCATCGCAGCTATTGATGTCTCTTGACACGTTCTTTCAATGTGCGTTTTATTTCAAAGGGAGACTCGCTCGCTCATCCTTGTTTTGGTATGCGTCAGCCCTTGCCGATATGTTCCGACGGAGCAACTGAGCGTGACCACGAATGCAGTTGATTGCTGCTGCTTGCGGTGCCGGGGCACCCAGCGAGAAATTGAACAGCGGGAGACGAGGCGCACGCGAATCGAAAGACGACACACCCCGCGCCGATTCCCGTCTCTCTTTGTCGAAGGCGTCAACTGCGCGTGACCTGTGGTGGCGTCAAGTGTTCGCGTCGCACGAACAGAGACAGAGGCAGCCACCGCGAAGATGCAGTGGCCTGCCATTCTCATTGAACGGTCTCGTGTGCAGACGCTTCTATGAAGGTGCCAGCTCGTTTCTTCTTGGGAAATGGCATAGCGCACTCCCATTGATTTAGTTTGAAATTATGGTTTATTCTGTGGCGAATGTATTGAGCCCCATATTCATGCTTTTACAAGGGGGACTGATTCCACAGTGAAAGTGTGGTTTGCTGCAGGGCGAGTAACTAATGCCGAAATGCATGCGTGTTCAATTGTCTAAGCATTGGTCGGCGGCAGGCGAAGGTGCTGACACTGATGTTATGATATGTGTAAGGGGTGTTGCGAATAATCAATGCAGTTATCTCATGCTGAGATTTCACATTTTGCTGTTTATACAACCTATCTCGAATGTAGCTTGAACATGTTGGATAATCAGCCGAATAACATCATTTATTTCATTAAAGACAGGTCAAAATTTGTACGGCGCCTAATACCTGCTCGTCAGTGTTACTTGAAGCTCTCCTATACGGTGTCGTCAGCGAAACGTAATACGTCGCATCGCGTCCGATAATGGGTATCAAAAGCATAAATATAATTATATAATTTTCAATGCTCCTTTGCAGTAAAGAGGACAAATAAAGAAAGATAAAAACAAAAAGAACACATGTGTTTAAATAGTCGTAAGCTATTACTGAACTAGAGAAATTGAAAGATTACCAAAATAACGAACCTTTCGTGACATTCCTTGACAAGTTATTGTGACAAGTATATATGTGTATATATAAAAGTTGAAAACAATGTCAGGGGTGTGCTAAGTGCTCCTATCATTCAGGAAAGTGAATAAAAAGAAAGTAAGGGACAAATAAAATAAGTATACCAAAGTTGCAAATTAAAGAAATCCTGACATCTCATACTTTGGAACTTTGTTGATTTGATCGCGGCTTGTACGGATTTCGGAGTGGTACGAATTTTTCTGTAGTCTGTAAAAATGCCCATTGGCCTGCAATGTAATCGAGTTAGCTTGTCGCGAACCGTTTTTAAAGCCGCGACGTGTGATGCTAACATATGCTACAAAAAAAGAAAAGTTAGAACAGGCACTGCCCGAATTTGCCGCGGAAGACTCGAAAAATGGGGCACACGAATGAAGGAGGCTCTAAGGCACCTTCATGTGGTATGATGTTTAGATTACAGAGTTCGCTGACATCACCGTTTCTTTTTTTATTCCTTACTCCCACACGTGCTGCTGTTCTCGAGGCAGAAATATTGTACTGTATCTATAGGCGTCTGCCACGTCGATGTAAACCATGTCCTCGCAATCGGGCATCCCGTGAAAGCTAGACGAGGACTGATGAAGAAATATCTTTGGCGAAGGAGCTAGGCCTCGCTACGTCAACATGCACCATTATTGGAAACGCGCGCATCGGCCAACTCTGATGTGCACGCGAGACATAAACGTTGAGCAAAGCTCCGCGAAAAAATAACAACAAAAGGCAGCGGTTTTAAAATTTTTTGGCCTTAATAATAATGTACAAAGCGCATATTAGGTTGCTTTTCCCGCTGTACTTTGGTGCCATGCAAAAAAAAAATGTAATAAAATTGGTAAGGAATTTCTAGCGGTCGAGGATCGTAACGCATCTCGTTCCGCGCATGCGCCGTATGACCACAAGTATTATCACTGACGTCAAGAAACTTGATGACAATCGTTCAGCGCCGTTTATGATCTTATACGACATCGAGAAGCAATAAATAAAAACGTACACCAGCTTACATTTGTTGCATACTGATATTGTATGTTTTCTGGGGACCCGAATTTCATATGATACGAGTACTTGTTTTTGTTACTCCGAGGGATTCGAGTCACCAAGATATTACTGTATACGCAAGCAGGCTGTGATAAAACCCGTCACGCAAAAAAAAGAATAAAGAAAACACAGACACAAAATGCATTTGTGTGGGAGGGCCGCGCCAACCTCATGTCTCTTGGATCAGTTCTTGAATGAAAAAAAAAGCAGCGTTTTTTGTTCTGCTTTGCAGTATACTGTAGAGCAGCACAAAAAGCTGCGCGCGAAATATAGTCTATAGACTATATTTTACACGCAGGTGTTCCTGGTGTTTATGTCTAACGATGCACAGAGAACACAAGTAAAGTCGATAACGAGTGACATCGTCCCAGCCCGACCAGACAAAAAGTTTATTAGCTCAGCATTGATATCATGACAAAGGAACAAGGGACAATTGATAAGGGGATGCTCTAACTAATAAAAAAAGGAACATATTTGTCAGGTTGCACATGGGACGCGTAATAAATGTAATAAAACGTGCCCCTGAAAACGCAGCTGTTTGAAAGAGATGAGTCCGCATGTTTTACAACTCGTATGAACTCGTATAGTATGCATAAAACTGGGCGCTGCAGCGTTTAACTGACAAAATGACATAAAGAAGCCCAGTGACGCGTTCTTGTTGACAGCCTCCCCATTGTGACTATACCACGCATCCCGTTCCGTACGAGAACGCATGGTGTGCGACACGAAACTCCTTGGACGCCACCTGGTGCTGTAAAAATTAATCCTCCTATCAAGGCAGCCAAGTTTAAGAGCCGCTTGCAACAAAGGAAGGTAAAAAAATCAGGAGGCATTCAGTCGGGACGATGCCGATCACTACATCCATAGCCTACCATCTAATCCCTGGGTTACGATTGCGGTTTCACACGCACAAAGAAGCGGTAGCTTTCGTGTTTGACCCGGAGCCCGACATGGTGCGGACTTTCTTCTCGGACGGGGTCCCAGCCGTAATGGCGGCCATTACTGACCGACCGTGGTTTGTTGTCCCGCTTTACGCGAGCTTTTCGAGACGAAGATGCATAAAGGTAGAAGAATTGAGCAAAGGCGGATTAGAGAGTGCATGGATGGTGTGACCCGAGCAGGGATTATCGGACGGTGCCCACGCAAAGTTGTAAAACGAGCTAAGCCTACCAGAGTCACCGTGTGACCTATCTTTGAATAAATCTTTTAACCGAAAGCGGCAGTGGGCTTTTCTCCGAATCACCACAAAGCGTGTACAAGATGCGTAAAAGTCAAAGACGAAAAGCTTAAGAAACAGCCAGTTCGCTTTTGACGTAAAAATGTTAGGCCAATAGCAGAACGTATGCATGCCTAATGACATATATGCAAGGTACGGTTCTGAACTTCGTCGTATTAACGCGATAGCGTTTATGAGTTCGTTTTGCAGAAGTTCCAGCGTCATCGTCGTTACTTGTGAAAAAAAAACATCTTATGGTTGACCGAAAAAATGAGAGCGATGCGAATCAAATAAGTAATAAGAACAATCCTCGGTATAAGAGAAGGGATCAAACCCAAGTCATTTGCATGGCAAGTGGATGTTAACGGCCATGCCTCTGCTTTTGAATGCATTGAAAACAACTTATGGTTGTAATGCAGTGAAAGTGACACATGCTTTACAAATCTACGTGCCCTTTCATTCATTCATTCATTCATTAATTCATTCATTCATTCATTCGTTTATTTCCATTGTAAAAATCCTATACAATGGCAGGGGCCTAACAAAGGTGCTCTGGTCAGCTTGACGAGCTCTTGGCCCCCGTTCTCTATGATGGCAGCAGTTGGCGGAGCTGGCAAAAGCCGTGCTTACATTCACGATGACATCATCAATGATTAACAATCAGACATAACAGGTCAAAGTAAATTCAAAAAAGAAAAATAGGGCATTGTGCAGAACATTAACAAAGGTTTGCGTGAGGAAACAATCTCTTATATAGAACGCAACTGCATACATTGTCAAGCACGTTTTTCGCAAAGGCAGTAATATTTAAATTAAACAATGAAAAAAGAAGAAAAAAAACTAAGTGAGTGACTGAATAAATGAAGCTAATGGAAACCGCGTTATGTTTGATGTAGTAAAACCAGCATTTTGGAGTGATTGAAGCAATCTTGGTAATTTCTTTTTTTTTACATTTGCATGCCATGATTGTTCGTGAGTGGGGTATACACCATACTTCACTGTGACGGGTGGTATAGGCTGCTGTGTTAAAAAAGGCTATTTTGTTAAATATGCTATATCCTGAATTTATGTTGTAGTGAGATACACGAAGTAGAAAACGATTGTAGAAGAAAAAAAGATATTAGGGGTGTTGTACTGCCTAAATAGGTCCTCAGTGTGATGTTGGTGTGTTACATTTGCTGTTATACGTATTATCTTCTCTTGTAATAAGTGTATTTTCCTAAGGTTTGATTCAATGGTAGTAACCAATACGAGATGAGAGTAATTGATGTGTGTTGCAAATAGTGAGTGATTGATTAATGTTTTTACGAATGTTCGTCAACGATATCCGTTACTATAAGGCATGCCTGTTATACGACTAAGTTTTTTTTATAACAAAGTGTATGGGTTGGCCCAATGTAAAGTGCTGCAGAAATACGTTCCTAGTGCTTTAATTTCATTAACTTTTTCTATGTTTCTGTTGTTCAATACCAAGGTAAGATTTTTTTGAATGATTGTTCCTTTGGCGTGAAACATTACCACTTTTGTTTTATCGCAGTTTATTTTAAGATGACTTTTCATTGATCATGTTGCCATGTTCCGGAGTAACTCATTGTATACATGCTTCTATACATGTATACGCCGTCTATGCATGCTTAACTTTGAAACACTAAATATTGCAGAAATGAGGCGTGATGCAAGTGCCTATTGCAATCTGGCACAAGAACACGTGATTATCATTACAGCGTCGCGGTTTCCGGACCCTTCAAATTTCCGGACCCTTCACTACGGTGTCTTTCGTAATCATATCGTAGTTTTAAAACGTTAAACTCCATTGATTGATTGATATGTAAGGTTTGACGTCCCAAAACCACCATATGATTATGAGAGACGCCGTAGTGGAGGGCTCCGGAAATTTCGAACCCCTGGAGTTCTTTAACGTGCACCCAAATCTGAGCACACGGGCCTACAACATTTCCGCCTGAATCGGAGATGCACCCACCGCAGCCGGGATTTGATCCCGCGACCAGCGGGTCAGCAGCTGAGTGCCTTAGCCACTAGACCACCACGGCGGGGCGACATAGAGCCGAAGAAAGAGTTTTCCGGAAGAGATGGTGTGCGAGTGTTTCCGCAAATGCTTCATCAGCAGCGCATTAGATGGAACGGAGGACGATGCACTCTGTGACGTAACTAGAGAGAAACAAACGTCGTCGTACTCAAGTTCGGACGAGTCTGAGTGACAGCACATTGTGGCCTTTTGGCATTCAACTACATAAGATTAGTGTCCAAGTAAAAAAAAACGCCACAACAGAGCAGCTGGTTGTAACTATATGTAAACCTATAGACCGGCAAAATGTTACAGTTCTAGCAATGGCGTATGAAACGAAGAATTATTGCTGTGCAGCTTTTGAGAAAAACACAGGTCAATTTTTTTAGTTGATTTGCAAACTTGTCGATGTGAACTTTCTCGTGTTCATTAAAAGAATAAATTACACAATTTTCAGATGTCGATTGTACTGAACTTTACTTGCATTGTGAAAAGCAATACCATGAGGACGAAAGTATTCAGACGTGAGAAAGTAATACGTCGGTTCTAGAACTTCACATACACACATTTTATTTAAGGCAAACGGCGTTAGCATTGCAGCAGCTATATAAACACAAGGACTATTATCACCATGAAGTATTTGCACGATGAAGAAACCTAATAATCAAGCTAAAAATTACGAGTGAAAAATAGTAATGTTTTGAAAGCAAGGCCAATATTAACTAAATTGTTTTAAGCAATGAAAGCAAAACTGTGGGCACCTGTATTTATATATCTGACATTTTTTACTATTCTCTTGTTGACTACAAGAATTAGACTTCGAATATCATCACGCGCAATGGAAATGTTAAGTACTACCAATGGTAAATTTCATACGTGTGTAACGACAGCATGTAAGCGATCGCTTTGTTTACCAAAGGAATAGCGAACATTGGCTCACCATCTTCGCTTTTGTCTGAGGAGTTCGCGAAAATATGCAAGTCATTGTATATCAACATATTTGGTGTTTTTCGTCACATTTTTTGGGAGTTCACGTACGCTAGTATAGCATTGTGCGAATTCATGGAATTCATCATGACATAGCAGCGCATAAAAAGGACACAATCAACAAAGAGAAGAGACGGTGTGACTGTTTTCTACGCTGATATATTGCGAACCTATTCTTTACTCATACTTCGAGAAGTCTGTATGAACTACACGTTAATACTTATTGGCGGTAGCATATAAGCGGAAAAGTAGCACATATATAAGTATTGCCTTCTTTATCGATTTTTCTTGCACTTCATTGGTGAATTATCTCTATGGTCTTGTTGGTATATATAGCCTAAATATAGCTTTTTCAACTGCTTTTTACTAGTCTTTTGAATGCCGGATTCGCATTCAATCCTCACACCTAGGGACATGTGCCATTGTGGGCACTTCCGAAAAACTGAACTAAGACGATACCCATTCAGCTTAAAGCAGCGTTTGGAAATAAATGCTCAACATTTCTAGCAAGCTAACGATCCAACAAACGATCATGAGCAATTACCTCTGAACTACTCTGGTTGATCTGCATGCGTGTAAATAAATCTACCTTCTGCTTCAACATGCTATGCCGAGCTGCACAACATTTTCCATTGCTGCAAATAGGCAACGTTTGTTACAAAAACAGCCAGGGTTACATGATTTCGCACAAGATAAATGAAGATTGTTTAAAAGTTTTACCCAGTTAGAATTGATCGAATCATTTCAGCGCTCAAGTGCGTGATGATGGGTGATAGCAAAACTGAAATCACCGTATGTGTTCATTTTAAAAAGAAAACCTCCTGACATCTTCAGTCATTGCATCCGCCCAATTGCATAACTCGTATAATGAAAGACTTGTAGGGTTTACTTTCTTTGAATATGATGATGTTGTGCGTCTACTGTACTTAAGCTGCTAACTACTTAGCAAATCTTACACTGTTGTTCTGCCAGCCATCTCACCGAAATTCTCTGACAAGTACTAAACATGTAGTTGATGATGGGTAAATTCGTCGTAACATTTTACTTTAAAGTACGTCCCTCACTTTGCTGCAATTTGGCTGTTCCTCAAGAATAACCTGCCTCTATACTTACCGATAACTCACACAAAAAAAACGTGAGTAGAAAAACGTTAACTTGCCTCTTGGTCGGCCTAACAGAAACAGCACACGGTGTTTGTTGTGTAACTGGGAGTATAGATGATAGAAATGAGTAGAAAAAGCATATAAACATCGTCGATTTAAATGATTCCTTCTGTAGAAATCATTTTCAGACAGGGGAAAATGTTGTCCATGTTCTACGGTTCGGTCTTCTGTTACACCTGTCCACAGTTAAATTGTTTATATCAGCGTGACTTGAAGGAATGGGTACGTTCTCACTTCTTTATTCTTTTACGCGTCTTTCGAACGTGCCTGGCTCACACAAAGTAAGGTTGTCTAAGCCTCCGGCAATCATCAATTCCAGCTTTCTGTCAGCTTCTGTGTAACTGCAACATATCATATGCAATAGCAGACCTGCCGAAGTCAACAAAAATGCTGTCAAAGAAGTCCAACTACATTTCTGCCCCACACACGAAATAGAAATCAAACAAAACAGTGCAGTGAATAATCGTGCTTTGTGATGAAGGGCATGCGCTGGTAAAAGGGCAAACGAGTCGAGAATGACTCGCACACGGTGAATTTTGTCCTGTTTTCCGGGCGCATGCCCGAATAGAAAAAAACGTTCTCTTCGAGCCCGCATGATGTTAAAGGAACACGCTGGGACGGGTAAAAACAGGACAATGAGGTCGTTGTACTTCCCGGGCACCTCACACGACTTGTCCATTTCTCTGCGGGGCACCTTGTAATATTTGCTTTGTACTCCTTGCTGGACGTGTGCACACACAAAACGCACTGAAATGAATTCTGGCGAGTCGTGAATCATAACTCTATAGAAAAAAAAAACTTAGTATGACGGAATTGGGGTTCCGGGCGTGGGAGGGCTGGGGGTCGGCCCTAAAGAAATAAATCATACCAGGCACTTTTCGGAGGTGGTCCAGTAGCGACGACTTTATATTCACAATGGCGGATGCACAGAGCCAAGGTTAGATTGGACGCGCCGAAGTCGTCGGGGACAACGCAAGCGCGCAGACGGGCAGACTTCAACCCCTTTCTTCTTCATGACTTCTTTTTTTATTTCGTTTACGTGTGCCAAAGTATAACGTACCATGAACTCGCTCGGAAAATGTTTGCCGTGCGTCATGTAGAAGAAGTAAACAACGTTAGTTCTTCTGGACTGAACAAATCTACAACGGCAAAAAGCGACCACAAAAACCGTGCCTTTCACCCTACTGCAAGCACCGCTATAGACCGCCACGGAAGAATGCTTATTGGCAGTACCTAAAAGCCAAAGGCTTGGTCCAGGCGGTCAGATTTCTCGTATTTCCATTCAATTTCCCATTCTCCCGCTAGGGGGAGCCTCTTCAAGCGTAAAAACTCTCGCTTGTTCCCGAACGGGGTTCGGGCCCACTGTATGGGGCTGGCGACCTCCACCCCTTCCTTTAGTCCTATTTCTGACCTGCCGCTTCGCAGACTGCCCTCGCAGATTGACCGGCTGTGTGTTATTTATTCGTGTCAGGGAGATCGCTCCCTTTTCTTATTCTCGGTGCGACTTCGGCCGCTGTAAGGGTTTGGACACGAACTCTTTTTTCGAACGGTGCATTGACGACCGCCCCCCCCCCCCTTCTTTTCTCGATCGACCCTTTCAGCCAACCTCCAAAGAAGCTTCGCGCAAAACGCCTCTAAAAGAGTGAGAAAGCGCCTGTTATCTTCCTTTCCTTTAAGAAGCATTGCAGGCCCGCTTACACGTCCTCTGTTGCCCTCACCTTCGTTGTCAGCTACGTGTCGGATCGCGCGCGGAAGCAAGCAAGCGCAACTCCTAGTACGCGTTTATTGAAGATAAAGCGAGCCAGCGCATTTGCGACAGTCTCGCTCCCTATCTCTGCCACGCGAAACTACAGCACACATCTACACAATCGCGCGCCACCAGTCGTCGCCCCCTCCGACAGAACTAGAAGCATCGCGCGGCTAACCGAACAGTATTGTGGCTTGCCAGGGTCCTTGCGTCACTTGCGAAATGACTCCGTTTTAGAAATCTTTATAGGTTTCGTAAAAAGGGTGCGTGCTGGCGCGCTTTGCTATGCCGAGTGCCATGTAAGAAACGAAGGCTTGCGGGGACGTATCTTTCCATTGTGGGCTGTAGTGCGGTTTGCGAAGGATGGTGGTTTTGACGACGTAATTTGGTCGAGTGGCGCGCGCTTTCAGCCGCGTCTAAGTTATTGCCCAGCGTTTTAAAAATCCGTTGCGTTTCTGCCAGAGTGGAAGGGGTTCAAGGCGCAGAAAAAAAAAGCTTTAGGTGAATCGTCGTAAAAGTTTATTAAGCGCATAAAACGTCCTTTAGTGGCGAGATTGAAAACGTATGCGTCGTACGCACCCATCAAAGTTTGGAGATGCGTGAGAGGACTTTAAAAAGGTGCCTTCTTTATTCTTTCAAAGCAGGTCAAGTGTTGCCACTGCCACCTTTAGACACAGTCGTGACAATCTGTAAAGACTTGCAGTACTGCCCCATCCTTCGAACCCCCTGAACTCGAGCTGCTAGTTGAAGTGATATGTCCAGACCCACTTTTCCGTCTTCGCTTTACCCTAATGTATTCCGAGGCAAGCACAAACCATCTGGTAATTCAATGTGATCTATTCAGAAGCCAAATGCACATGGCCGTACCTTTACGTTACGTATATAGTGTGGCACACTGTTATTATCGTCAGGATGTATTTCCACAGATGTATATGTCGATGATGTATATTATGCTTTGTTGAAAGCCATAAGAACCACCATAAGAACAACACTCTCATGGGGTTGAATTATTGACAGTGTACAAGAGTTATAATTGGTGCATTTATAATTAGCATTGCGAGGTTTTCGTTTCCTTTTTTTTGAAATGTGGAAGTTTGAAAGCCTGTAAGGTAAACTCTGTTGCAAGGTATGTGGCAACAAAAACCAGTGGTGTATAAGCGTCCCACACCGCACTTGTGTATTTTAACAAGGTAGCTCTTTGTATTCCAGAGGCCATGCGTCTATTAAATGTAAGCGATGCGCTTTAGTCGCTATGTGGCAGGCTACCATAGAACGCCAGCTGTACAACGTTTCTGTGTTGAGGAGACCGCAGCGATGCAAACTTTTGGCAACGACTAAGAAAGGTTCCCATTGTTGTGGTCTCCTCAATACAGGAACCTCAGAATCGTTCGTGGTCACGTGTGAAAGACACGAAAAACACGAAAATCACGCAAGCAAGGGGTACAAACTTGCCGTAAAACAGAACAAAACAAAACAAAACAAGAAAACCTTTCACGAAGGATAGTGTGTACTACTTTAATAAAATAACACACTAGGCATCGGTGGCATAGGCTTTCAATCTGTTACTCTTGACGAGGTTTGTGACGATGAAATATATATCTACACGATGTTGTGATAATGCTTCAAATCATCTGTACGCAGTCACTAAAACTTAGGATATAGCTTGTAATACTGATTTCATCCGAATGCGTAGAAAACATATTCGGCTCGTAACAGTTGCAATTTCGAATGCATTATCATGCATGGTATAACCTTATACCAACAGGAGCCTAGGGTAAGCTTGCTGAAATTTTTATACTGCGTTTTTTCCTGAAATGCTATGCGCACGTTATTCATGACTACAAATACAATAGAAGGTCTTGAGTACATGAGTTTCTACGTATCAAGTTTTGTTTAGCAATCTGATTGATTGATTTGTGTGGTTTAACGTCCCTAAACCATTAGCAATCTGTCAACCAATGTAGGTGCATTGAAGATGGAATGCAGGGCCAATGTGAATCAAACGTTTTCGTCGAAGCAGAAGTAACAAGGCATGCTAGGCATGTTTGCGAAAATTTGTTTTTTTAATCGTACCAAGAGTACACACATCATAAACATGTGACATTGTATTAACAAAAACTATATATAAAGTATGATCTTTAAATGAAGAATTCGCTCATTTCCCTACAAAAGTGAAAGGGCATCGGGACCGATACCGCCCTTGAAGAAAATGAGAGCGTTGAAAAAAAAATACTGCGACTCAAGATTTTGAACGGGTGGAGAAAATTACATTTTCAAAGAGTACGATGCTCTCGTATTGCAATGCGCCCCTCTTCTGCCGAAATCTTTGCCCAATGACCTGAAGTCGCAGCTCTTGAAAGGGTCGTTTTCGCAGCTTCCCCAGCACTCGGTGTATACGTTAATAGTGCTTAAGCTACGAAAATGCACGTGGCCTAACAGCTTCTCTCATCTCACAGTTTTTGTGCTGGCACTTCCGGTTCAATACTATTCATACTTCATTAGATTACATAAGTTATAAAAATAATAATAATAATAATAATAATAATAATAATAATAATAATAATAATAATAATAATAATAATAATAATCAACCTGACTACGCCAACTGCAGGGCAAGGCCTCTGCCATGATACGCCAATCAAACCGGCCTTGTGCTCTCTGATGCGACGTTATACCTGCGAACTTTTTCAACTCATCAGCCCACGTTACTTTCTGTCTCCCCTTCGTGCATTTGCCTTCCCTGAGAATCCAGTCAGTTACCCTTGATGACCAGCGGTTATCCTACCTACATGCTACGTGCCGGGCCAATGTTCATTCTTCTTTTTGTTTTCAACTATGATATGCTTAACCCCGGCTTGTTCTTTGACCCACTTGATCTCTTTGAACGAAAGAAAGAAGATTAAACTTAAAGGGGCTCTGCAAAACCTTTTGAGCATGGTCAGAAAAAGCTGCCGATCGCTACTAGAGGCTCCCGAGAACACGCGAGCCAAATGTTTATAGTGCAGCCCGTGACCTGGAATTCACAATAAATTATCCAAGTAAGCTAAATATTGCTTCCTCTTCCTCTACAAATGACGGGAATTGCTCAAAAATCACACGTAGATAGCCCATCTATCAGGCAATGCCTGATTTGAACATTGCGCGCTCGGTCGTTACAGAGACCGCCGCGGGAGGCTGTCACTTGTCCACGTGCGCGCGCACGATCACACTACAAAATATGCGTATTCGAAAATAAAAAAGTGACCAAAGTTACGAGGTGCGCGAGACGTTTTTTTTTCTTTGCTCCTCCCATCCCTCCATGTTTTGCTTCCAGCTTTTTCGTCGGGACGAGAAGAGAGAGAATACGATTGCAGCGTGTTACAGATCTTTGTGACTCCGGTTGTACTGGATGGATTCTTAAAATTTTGGGGGCATTGAATTTCTGAAGCAATAAACTCTTCCAGTGACTTAATTCCGTGGTAACTCAAAAAAGTGTTTCAGGGCCCCTTTAAGGGCTCGTAACAGACTTGGAAGGAAGACAAGTACGGCTTCTCCTTGGCAGGTATGTGAAAAAGAGCAAGTTGTACGCATAATTTAGGGATATTGGTTGATTCTAAGGTAATCTTCCTGCAACATATCAGAAGCATTGCTAATGCTGGTTGAAAAAGAAGAGACACCGTAAAGGAGGTGAAGTCCCCCTTTGACCTCTTCTTTATTCGATGACCTTCTATGAAATAGAAGCGTCAGCTCAATAATTTTGCTCAGTAACTGTTACGATGACTGAGGCACCTCAGAGCGAATGACACTAATCAGGTCCTGGTTGACAAGAAATATAAACTTCAAATTAGCAATCTCCACAACACCGTTTTCTCGCTTGTGCTCGTTGCCAACTGAAACTGGCTTGCCATAAATGAAGATAGGCCTCTTGCTTTCTTTAGCAATGACTGATTTCCCACAGTCACGCAGCTTGACCACGTCTAGACGACGGAATATTTTCTATGAGGGGCCCTCCAAAGATACTTCAAAACCAATAAAACTGTGTTTTGTCATACGTCCAATTGGTATTTCTTCAGATCGCATAAGGTACCGCACAAGGCAACCACCAAGTACAGCAAGGGTTATTGTCAAATGAAAGTGACGATACACAGGTGACACTGTGCACAGGTGCATAGGTCACTTTCGTAGTTGATTTTACAGCTGACTAATCTTTTTCAAGGCATTGCATTTGACGAACGAACCGAAAAATCTGTTTAAAAAAAACCTGCAAGTTACCGGCCTGGGCTTGGGCCACCCGGACATTTTGAGCAGTGAGGTGTAGCTTTTCGGCTGCTGTCCGGGACCACTGGATTGCCCCAAGTTGCTCGTGGGCAGTGCAGCAGGCCAATCTTGCAACCTTCGCCAATGTCTTTCTTGAGATCTGTCTAGCTGTTTGCGTGGTGGAGGATATCCTCTCGTTGTTGCTTATATAGTGTGCCAATGTTGTCACAAAGGCACAGGTACGCAGGCACAAAACATTGATTGATTGATTTGTGGGGTTTAACGTTCCAAAACCACCATATGATTATGAGAGACGCCGTAGTGGAGGGCTCCGGAAATTTTGACCACCTGGGGTTCTTTAACGTGCACCCAAATCTGAGCAGGCACAAAACAGGGCGTTTACTTTCGTAACCAAAGGCCAAAAGCGCGAACACCAGAGCACGCAACCACAGAACTACTTCGTTGTCCTTCTCAGAGCCTGACTACTATAGTTGCCAGCCTACCTTGCGTTAACTCCCCCTCTTTCAAGAGCGACCATCCCGGTCGACTGACTAAGATACTAGAGATGGCCATAAAAAATGGTCACGTCAACAAAAAAAAATAATAACCCCGCGCTGTTGTGGATAATATGGAAGAAGTGTTCATAACTCGCGAGCGTGGTACGGTTTGATCCGTACTACATGGACTACTCCTAAACGTGGACGTCTTCGGTTTAAACTGGTATCGGCGCTTTGGGGAACTACCTCGTAATTCACATCACTGAGGCAGCGCACAACTTCGTAAGGGCCAAAGTAGCGTCGCAATAGCTTCTCCGAAAGCCCGCAATGTCGAACTGGTGTCCACACCCATACATAGCCCCCTGGTTGATAGAGGATGTTCCTTCGGCCTTGGTTGTAAGGGCGAGCGTTGATATCTTGCCGCGCGCGAATGCGGTTCCGTGCAAGGTGGCGGGCTCCCCCGGCTTTCTCAACAAAGTCGTCAACGCTGTCGTTTCCGCTAGTGTCCTCGTCTACGGGGAGCATAGCGTCTAACAGTGTTGTGACGCGACGGCCATAAACAAGCTCGAATGGTGTTAGGTCTGTGGTCTCTTGCACAGCGGTATTATAAGCAAACTTGACGTACGGCAAAATTTCACCCCAAGTTTTGTGCTCTACATTAACATCGTAGACAGCATGTCGGCCAGTGTTTTGTTTTACCGCTCCGTCAAGCCGTTCGTTGGGGATGATAAGCTGTAGTTTTCTGGTGGTTGGTGTGCGTCAGCTTGGTGGCTTGTTGCAATAACTCTGGCCGTAAATGCTGCTCCGCGATCAGTCATGGGAACAGCAGGTGCATTATGACGCGAAACAATGTCGTGGACAAAGAATCTGGCGACTTCAACTGCAGTTCCCTTAGGCACAGCTTTAGTTTCTGCATAGCGAGTCAGATAGTCGGTTGCGATGATTATCCACTTTTTTTCTGAGGATGACGTAGGTAATGGACCAAGAAAATCCATTCCCACTTGCTGAAATGGCGCCCGAGGTGGATCTAAAGGTTGGAAGAAGCCGGCGGGCTTTGCGGGTGGAATTTTACGCCTCTGACAGTCACGGCAGGTGCGGACATAGCGCTGAACGGACGAATACAGCTGTGGCCAGTAGTACTTCTGTAGGATGCGCGCTGATGTCCTAGCAACACCTAAGTGAAAGGCAGAAGGATCTTCGTGGCACGCCTGCAAAACTTCCTCACGCAGTGCCGTTGGAACGGCGAGGAAAAACGTTTCCTGGCTGCTCCCAAGATTTCTCTTGTAGAGAACATTGTTCCGCAGGCAATACGATGTCAATACACGTGATAGCCTGTGTGGGATGATAACGTATTCTTCTTGAAGATGCTGGATGCCAGGAAGTAGCTCAGTGTCTTCACGTTGAAGCTCAGTCATCCACACCACATTGACGATGCCAAGAAATGGTAAATCTTGTTCAGTGTCATATGGCGTCGGGGAAATAAGAGCACGAGGCAGGCAGTCAGCATATGTATGCTTATGTCCTGATCGGTAGACCATTGTTATGTCGTACGCTTGAAGGCGGAGGCTCCAGCGGGCGAGGTGGCCTGATGGATCCCGTAGATTGGCAAGCCAGCAGAGCGAATGCCGGTCACTGACCGCTCGAAATGGCTGGCCGTGTAGGTAGGGTCGAATCTTGCTAATGGCGCAAACGACTGCTAGGCACTCTTTTTCGGTGGTAGAGTAGTTAGCCTCTGCTTTTGTGAGACTGCCGCTCACGTAAGCGATCACACGCTCTGCGCAGTTCTGCCATTACACTATAATGGCTCCGATTTTCTACGTTGCTGGCGTCCGAGTGAATCTCGGTGTCGGCAGTGTCGTCGAAATGTGCCAGCACTGGAGCTGTCTGCAGTCGATTTGCGTAGCTCTACGAAGGCTTGTTGTTATTCTTCCGTCCATACGAAAGGTGGCCGTGTCAGTCTTGTAAGAGGTTCCGCAATTTTTCGAAAATCCTTCGACAAAACGGCGGTAGTAGGCACAGAGTCCGAGGAATCGCTGAACAGCCTTCTTGTTTCCAGGACGAAGGAAATCGGCAACGGCAGCCAACTTCTCCGGATCGTGTCGAACACCCCCCGGGCTCACCACGTGGACGAGAAACTTGAGTTCCTGATAGCCAGAGTGGTACTTTTCGGGCTTGATAGTAAGGTTCGCTCTCCTTATTATTGTCATCACCTCCATAGTCCCCATCGCATCCGACGGAGTCGTCACCCCTTCTGTAGTGGATGCAGGTGCCGGGTCGTCGCTGTCAGAGACGTGATGAGTTAGTACTCGCGTGGTTCGGTGGGCCTTGTCGTTGAGGTTTGGAGGGATGGTCGTGTCATCGATGTTCAATTCCCCCATGTGCGTCGGGATCCACTTGATGTATTTGGGCACAATATTGCCGTTCCGCAAAACTTCTGCTCAGCGGTTCAGGATTTTCGCTGCGTCGGTAGAGACTTATCCATTTGTGAAATTCCTAATGGCTATCTTAGAGTAACTGATTATTAATCTGTCTTGTTTTCGACCGTTGACTACGCACAGTTCAATTATTTCTACCTCTGGCTTTGACGATCTGGTTCTTTCGAAACCCGCCGTCACAGTCTTCCCTTTCATGTCTAATACCACCATTGCGAACAGAGAGCCACGCATAACCCTATTACTGATGTCAGTATTTCGAAAATACGGGGCGGCGTTCACAAAAAGCACCCCCTCCCACGCGCCGTACTTTCTATGGATTATTTTCTTACGGCATTTTTGTCTCTCAACGTAGTATACGGGGTGCATATTGTCATGGCTAAAGGCCGGGCAAGAGGACGACGAAGTGATGAGCGTGGGCTGCACCCACGTTTGCTCTGAGAAAGACGACGTCGAAGCGGCTGCTCCTTTGAAATCATCATCATCATCATCATTTGTTCCGTCAATACAGACCTTGTCTTTCCTGGTTGCACCCACGTCCTGTATCCTGTTATTTTTACGTCGCGACTATGTTGGAGGTGCTGGACTTCTCCATATGATGCTTGGGACTCCTCCACGCCCTGACACTTCGAGTCCGCCACCGCAACCCATTCCTGCAGTGGATGCTCCTGTCCACCGTTACAGTCGCCGACAGCGAGGCCTTAGCCCCGAGGCAATTCCCCTCCAACTTCTCCAGCAACACACCATGCCTGGAGAAATGGCTACTGGAGGACCTTCACAGCTTACTGTTGAGCAGCCTCAAATTCCCGAGACCTTTCACGGTGAGGTCTATGAAGACGTTGAGGACTAGTTAGCCCAGTATGAGCGAGTCGCCAAGGTCAACCGCTGGCCCACTGAACAAAAGCTATCGCGCGTCTACTTTGCTTTCGCGGACAGCGCTCGTACGTGGTACGAGAACCACGAATCAACGCTTTCTTCTTGGGATGGATTTGGGCAGAAAATTCTTGGGGCATTTGCAAAGACCGACCGCCGGGATTCTGCTCTGCAGCTCATTGAGGCACGCGTACAAAAACCAAACGAGAGCGTCGCCGTGTTTGCGGAGGACATGACCCGCCTATTTGGGTGGGCTGACCCCGAGATGCCTGAAAGTAAAAAACTCCGACTTCTGATGAAGGGCGTCAAACAAGAGCTGTTTGTCGGTCCACTACGCAACCCGCCAACAAGCGTAGCGGAATTTATCAAAGAGGCTACGACGATCGAGCGAGCACTGCAGCAACGGCGCCGATACCACAACCAACCAAACAACACATCTCCCAGCCTCTGTGATTTAACTGCAAGCAGTGAGTTCTCTGCGGGAGCTCATTCGTGAGGTCGTTCGTGAGGAGGTCCGAAACCTCCTGGTGACTCCGCAAGAAAATACCGTGGCTTGAGTTGTAGAAGTTATGCGGCAAGAACTCCGTCAGGCATTTTCGCTGCCCGAATCGCTTTCAGACCAGCGGTCTGTGAGCCACGCACCGGCCCTCCGTCGACCCCCCTCCATTGAGGTACAACTCGACACCACTGGCTTATCGCGACGTCAGCCAAGGGCCTTACAACGAGCCGTGGGTCCCAGCTTCCAATCCGCCGCTGCCGTATCCACAGCCTAACGTACCTATGCAAACTTTGCCGACGTACACTCCGCCGACATCTGCATCTTGGTCGCAAAGAATGTCCACCAGTCGACCATTCATTCGTAAGACGGACTTGTGGCGCACCGGCGACCGTCGACTACTTTGCTTCCACTGCGGAGAAGCCGGCCACGTTTTCCGCATTTGCCCATACCATGACCATAGACATTAAAACTTTCTACAAACGTCCCCTCGTGCTTATTTTGACCACGGCCGTGACAGCAGTGCAGGCCCGCTAGCACAGCAACTTGATGTGCCGTATCGCCGACCCCACTCTCCTTCTCCTGCACCGAACTCGCCGCCGCAGCGCAGTTACTCCGAGGTGGTCCGGAGCAGATACCCTAGCTTTCGTGGGGGAAACTAACAGCAGCGACCTTTGGGGGGAAGGTTGCCGCCCGTCGAGATGCTATCACACCCCCAACATCTTCACTACGACGCGATACGACGGATGATACCACGGATCCTACGACGGGCGATACCAAGGACAATACGACGCCACCGACATCAACGGAAATCGTAAGCGCCCATCTAGACATTTTGTATAGACGGACGCCCAGTAACAGCGCTGGTAGATACTGGCGCGGACTTCTCTATTGTCAGCCGTAAACTTGCCGACTGCCTAAGAAAGTCAGAACAATATGGACGGGCCCGAACATAAGAACCGCAGGGGGTCAATTAGTAACGCCGTCGGGCAAATGTACTGCTCTATATAATATCGGCAGTTCAGAATTCGTCGCTACATTCGTATATTTATCGAAGTGCTGCAAAGACCTGATTTTGGGCATGGACTTCCTGCGTGAATACGGCGCCGTTATCAACATTCCTGAGAGATCGGTTACATTCTGAATGGCCCCAGGTCAAGTTTCGTATGAGCCCTGTACAGACCAGCAACGTAAACCTTTGCGCGTCTTCGACGACGACGTGACTGTCCTGCCGTGGTCAAGTGCACTCGTGGATGTGACATGCGAGACGTCGAGCAATTCTGAAAACATCGCCGAGCGAATTCCAACACTGCTATTCAGTCATGGTTCATCTATCGCAAGAGGCGTCGTGAGCATAAAATGCGGACACACGCACGTCCTCGTTACGAACTTTAGCTCTGAACGCCGACATCTGACGAGGGGCATGGCAGTCGTGTACATAGAACAGCTCGCCGAGATGACAGACTGCCTAACTCCTGAGAAAGATAATTCAACTGATATGCACCCCGTATTTCTATCTGTTTATATTGGCCCAAGTTTGCTGCCGGCGCAGAAGCAAAATATCCTGCAGCTTATTAACCAGTTTGAAGATTGTTTCTCTTCGACGTCCAGGGTCCATCAAACGCCCCTGACGAAACATCGAATTATAACGGACGACATGACCAGACCTATCAGACAAAACCCGTACCGGGTAGCTACACGGGAACGTGAATCCATCGAAACCAGGTGCGACAGATACTTGAAGATGGCGTTATTCAGCCGTCGAAAAGCCCTTGGGCTTCGCCGGTTGTATTAGTGAAGAAAAAGGACGGCACCTTACGTTTCTGCGTGGATTGCCGCAAACTGAATCAGGTGGCAAAAAGACGTCTACCCACTTCCGCGTATCGACGATTCACTCGATCGACTACGGCATCCGCGTTATTTCTAGCTGACGGATCTAAGGAGTGGATATTGGCAGATAGAAGTCGATGAAAGAGACCGGGAGAAAACAGCTTTCGTGACACCTGATGGCCTTTTTGAATTTAAGGTACTTCCATTTGGCTTGTGCTCAGCACCGGCAACGATTCAGCGGCTAATGGATACCGTACTATCAGGCCTCAAGTGGCAGACGTGCTTAGTGTATTTAGATGACGTCATTGTATTTTTTGCCACATTCGACGAACACGTCAGGCGACTGCACTCAGTATTTCAAGCTATCCGTTCTGCCGGACTAACACTTAGGCCGGAAAAATGCCACTTTGGCTTCGAAGAGCGTCTGTTCCTGGGGCATCTTGTCAGCAGTGAATGTGTACGGCCTGACCCTGAAAAAATAGCTGCCATTACGAATTTTCCAGCGCCAACTGACAAAAAGGCGGTCAGACGATTTTTAGGACTGTGTGCGTACTACCGACGCTTCATTGAGAACTTCTCGCGTATTGCCTCGCCGTTAACCCGCCTTACCAGAGAAGATGTCGCATTCATATGAAATGAAGAGTAGCGAAATCATTCGACGAGCTGCGGCAACACCTTCAGAAACCACCTGTCCTCGCACACTTTGATGATGACGCCCCGACAACAGTGCACACCAACGCTAGCAATGTCGGCTTAGGAGCTGTACTCGTGCAGTGTCAGGATGGCACTGAACGAGTAATTGCTTATGCGAGAACTCTTTCACGTGCGGAAGAAAATTATTCCACCACGGAAAAGGAGTGCCTTGCCGTAGTGTGGGCCGTTAGGAAATTCCGCCCACATCTGTATGGTCGTCCTTTCAATGTTGTCAGCGACCATCACTCCCTATGCTGGTTGACAAATTTAAAAGACCCTTTAGGAAGGTTGGCGCGCTGGAGCCTGAAGCTTCAAGAATTTGACATGAAGGTGGTCTACAGAGTGGGGAAGTGACATTCAGATGCCGATTGCCTTTCTCTGGCGCCATACGAACCTGCAACAGCGGAAGATGATGATACAGCATTTGTAGGAGTTGTTGTCACAGAACGAGTGCTAAAAAAGGGCGCGCCGCCAAATTCTCGCGACGAACCGCCGGAGTGACACCGCGATGTCAACGATAAAAGAACAAAAAAGAGAAAACAAAAATCCAAGGCTCCCCGGGCGCGCGACTCTCTCCCCTCGGAAGCGTGGCTTCGCCGACGAACCTCCTCACCCCACATCGGGGGCCGAGCAAGCACTGGATTTTTCTAGATGGAAAGGGGCGTGGAGACGCCGGGTTGAGTCATCTGTCGGGGACGGCCCTCGTACAGTCTCGCGCCTCTACCCAGCCTTCGCTGCGTATCACGCCGACGAAATGACGAGAACTTTCTGGAATGTCGCGTGGAGGGTACTTAATCGAGCAGCCGAGACGAGAGATCAGGAGAAGACGGAAGTTAGCGCCAGAGCGCGTAGGGTATCCCGCCGTGTAGTCGGCGAAGGTTTTGTCCGTAGGGACAAAGCAGGAGAAGACGTGAGGTTTTCTGGAAGAGAAACTTGGGAGGAGAAGACGGAAGTTAGCGCCAGAGCGCGTAGGGATTCCGCCGTGTAATCGGCGAAGGTTTTGTCCGTAGCGACAAAGCAGGAGAAGAGGATTTCCACCTGAGGGGTGAAGGCTCGAGCTACAGGCAAGAGCGTGAGTTTACCACTATTGAGCGAAGACGCGTGGCAACAGCTGCGTGTGTGAAGCCAACGTGTTTCCAGCGAAGAAGTTTGAAGCTTGGAGAGTGGCCATTTGAGGACGCGAGGTTTCCTGGAAGAGAAACTTCAGGGGGCAGCGGAACGGCAACAACGCTGGACTTTGAGTGAGTGATTCTCGGAAGAGTTACATTCAGACTTTTGTTCCATGGACTTTGGACTGAATAGGTTTTCTATCTCTTTAGTCTTTAAGTGTCTTGGTTGTTCGATGCATGCGACTGCATTGTAGTGTGTACTGTTGTCTGTGTCCGTCGTTCGAGTGCGGCTAATTGTACTGTGTAGTACGTTGTTTGATCGGTGACATATTGTACTCGGCTATTGTGGAGTGAGCATGTTTGTGTATTGTCTTTCTGATCTACCATTATTGAGAATATAATTTTGTTGGTTTATCAACTCTCGGCTCTGACTTGTTCTTTGGGCCACAGCCGGCGTCCGCTGGTGCGCCAAAAAGGACCACTTCTAAATTGTCCACGCTTTCGTGGTGCGGTTCGGGGGGCCGATACTTCAGCCCTTGGAATTAGCCCGGCGATTGCCTCCCTAATTAACGGGACCTGTGTGACAATTAATCTGGCGTCCGCGACTGGGACCTTTTGGTGCACAGTGTGCCCAAAGTAGTGAGAAAGAGCCTCGAGCTGTTGATAGTGCTGTCGGAACGATTCTGTGTGTTGCTCAGTGTTCTCGTTAACGAGTGCAGGGGAGTGTTCCGATAGACTGATCTAGGCAGATTCTTTTTGCACACGGCAGTGTTTATTAGCGAGACACAATGGATCTCGAAAAGTTAGTTGCTCTTGGTGAGAAGATGGGTCTTTCTGGCACTGAACTACGGAAGTGGGTAAGCCAGAAGGAGAAAGAGGCGGTGGAGAGAGAGAGGTTGGAGCTGGAGAGAAAAAAGCTGGCCGCCGAAAGGACGAGAGAAGAAAGAGAGCAGCAATTGAAGTTGGAGCAGGATAGAGAAAGACTGGCAGCTGAGAGGGCGAAAGAAGAAAGAGAGGAAAGGGAACGGCAGCGACAGCACGAGATAGAACTCGAGCGGCTCCGTTTGAAACAGCGAAGTGAAACTCCGGTCCAAGCTGGAGTTGAAAGCAGCGAACGGGAGGACCACGGATTCCGCTTGAACCCAAGCAAGCTGCTCGTAGCATTTGATGAAAGGAAGGACGACCTTGACGCGTACCTTCACAGATTTGAGACGATTGCAAGGAGCCAGAATTGGCCGGAACATCAATGGGCAACTGCTTTGAGTACTTGCTTGAGGGGTGAAGCGCTCGGTGTGTACGGTAGACTGACGCCGACCGATGCAGCCAACTATGCCAATGTGAAAGCTGCTTTGCTGAAGCGATTTAGATTTACTGTGGAAGGATTGCGGGACAGATTTCGGACAGGAAAGCCAGCTGATGGTGAGACGGCTACGCAGTATGCCGCCCGACTTAGCCATTATTTCGACAGATGGATTGAACTTTCAGGGACAGCACAGGAGTACGATGAACTTAGAGAGCTCCTAATTAGAGAACAGTTTCTTACTAGTTGCCACCCAAGCCTGTCGCTGTACTTAAAAGAGAGGAGAGCTAAGTCACTTGAAGACATGCTTGAATTGGCTGATCAATTCTTGGAAGCGCAAGGTGGAACTAATTTGGCCAAGGTCAAGAAAGAGTGTCCCGAAGATTCGAAAAATTCGGCACCCGAACAAAAGAAGCTTGCACCGGAGAGTGTTCCGCGATATTTTCTGTGTAACCGAGTGGGTCATCGCGCGAGCAACTGTCGTACTATCTTTACGAGCCCTACGGTAGTAAAATGTTTTAAGTGTGGTCAGACTGGGTACAAAGCAGACGCATGTCGAAACGGAGCGAGTCAAACTCACCAGGTATCCTGTGTGCAAGCGGCACCGAAATCCGGTAATAATTCCGTCACCGATGGATTCGTAGAGTTGAAAAATGGGGAGAAAAATTCCTATTGTGTGTGCTGTAATGGCAAAACAGCCAATCGGTGTTACGAAGGGAATGCCAACGCTGCCTGGAAAAGTTGCGGGCAAAAAGGTTATGGTGTTAAGAGACACCGGTAGCTCCACGGTTATCGTGCGGAGAAATTTGGTACGGGAAAGTGAGTTAACAGGCAAAACGAAACCGGTTTGCATAATTGACCGTACGGTTCGGATGCTTCCCGAAGCAGAAATTGAGGTTGAAACCCCGTACTTCAGCGGGAAGGTTACCGCTTTATGCATGACGACCTCCCTGTACGACCTTATCATTGGAAACATCGACGGGGCGCGAGGACCGAATGATCCAGAACATTTGGGGGAAGACCCGAAGATAGAGCCCTCGCCAACCCAGCGACCGCGCGATACAGTGGTGGAGCATCCCGTGAGGGATCTCACTAGAGCCCAAGGTGAAGCCGCGGCGCAAGAGACAGCAAATGAGAAGATGATCGAGTTGAATGAGTTCACGTGCGGGGCAGCTGGACGTACGTCGGCACGACCCCAACCGACCGTCAGTGTAAAGGTGACGGAGTCGGCCAGCCAGGCCCAATGCCGTGACATGAACAAGCTGGTAAATAAACAGACAGGACCCGTTGAACGTTATGACCCGTTAACGGTGTCGGAAGTGACAACGATGGCTGAGACGCCGCCTCAGATACCGTTGTTGGAAAGGGCTCGCCGAAAAAAAACGAGGAAAAACAAGAAGAGATCGAGCGAGCACCGCAAGAAAGGGCGCAAGCGCCGCTCAAAGTACACAGGATAAGTGCTGAGGTCGAATCAGAATGTGTTTGGCAGTGCTGAGTGTTATACGTTGTGGTAATGTGTTATCCTGTGTCACAAGTGTCGAAGTGTCTGTGCTGTGATGTGATGTATAGTGTTGTATAATTGTTGTAAAGACAGAACGTTGTACGTTTGTATTGTTTTGAATGTGTGATGAAGCGTTGTAGTCATCTACCTGCGGTTATATTTCATGTGTGTGAGATTGAATTGTAACGTCCAATTGTATTGAGAGATATATTGTGAATGTGACGTGTCATGAGCGACGGACTATGTTACAGTCTCTGAGAGTGTGTGGTGACTGTTCGCGCTCGTTTGTGTGGTTTTGAATATTATGAGATAACATTCTTAAAGTGGGGGGCAGTGTCACAGAACGAGCGCACAAAAAGGGCGCGCCGCCAAATTCTCGCGACGAACCGCCGGAGTGACGCCGCGAGGTCAACGATAAAAGAACAAAAAAGAGAAAACAAAAATCCAAGGCTCCCCGGGCGCGCGACTCTCTCCCCTCGGAAGCGTGGCTTCGCCGACGAACCTCCTCACCCCACATCAGCGGCCGAGCAAGCACTGGATTTTTCTAGATGGAAAGGGGCGTGGAGACGCCGGGTTGAGTCATCTGTCGGGGACGGCCCTCGTACAGTCTCGCGCCTCTCCCCAGCCTTCGCTGCGTATCGCGCCGACGAAATGACGAGAACTTTCTGGAATGTCGCGCGGAGGGTATTTAATCGAGCAGCCGAGACGAGAGATCAGAAGACAGAAGTTAGCGCCAGAGCGCGTAGGGTATCCCGCCGTGTAGTCGGCGAGGCACTGCGCCGTGCTCCCGACCGGGTTGCATAAATTAGGTGCCTTTTCTCATCTTCTAACCACTACCACCACCTAGTCGGCGAAGGTTTTGTCCGTAGGGACAAAGCAAGAGAGGACGTGAGGTTTCCTGGAAGAGAAACTTCGGAGGAGAAGACGGAAATTAGCGCCAGAGCGCGTACGGATTCCGCCGTGTAGTCGGCGAAGGTTTTGTCCGTAGCGACAAAGCAGGAGAAGAAGAGGATTTCCACCTGGGGTGAAGGCTCGAGCTACAGGCAAGAGCGTGAGTTTACCGCTATCGAGCGAAGACGCGTGGCAACTGCTGCGTGTGTGAAGCCGACGTGTTTCCGGCGAAGAAGTTTGAAGCTTGGAGAGTGGCCATTTGAGGACGCGAGGTTTCCTGGAAGAGAAACTTCGGCGAGGTTTCCTGGAAGTGAAACTTCAGGGGGGCCGCGGAACGGCAACAGCGCTGGACTTTGAGTGAGTGATTCTCGGAAGAGTTACACTCAGACTTTTGTTCCAAGGACTTTGGACTGAACAGGTTTTCTATCTCTTTAGTCTTTAAGTGTCTTGGTTGTTCGATGCATGCGACTGCATTGTAGTGTGTACTGTTGTCTGTGTCCGTCGTTCGAGTCTGGCTAATTGTACTGTGTAGTACGTTGTTTGATCGGTGACATATTGTACTCGGCTATTGTGGAGTGAGCATATTTGTGTATTGTCTTTCTGATCTACCATTATTGAGAATATAATTTTGTTGGTTTATCAACTCTCGGCTCTGACTTGTTCTTTGGGCCACAGCCGGCGTCCGCTGGTGCGCCAAAAAGGACCACTTCTAAATTGTCCACGCTTTCGTGGTGCGGTTCGGGGGGCCGATACTTCAGCCCTTGGAATTAGCCCGGCGATTGCCTCCCTAATTAACGGGACCTGTGTGACAGTTGTAAACACGGCTACTGTCGCACGGCTGCAACGAGACGACCTGGAACTATAACCCATGTTTCGTTTTTTGGAGGGTCACACTTCAGCATTACCTAGACTGTCTGCGAGAGGGCTTTCGTGATTTTGCTTGCGCACCGATGTCCTGTGCAAGATGAACTTCACGTCACACGGAAACAACTACTTGCGTGTCGTGCCAACATCTCTAAGGAGTGAAGTACTACAGGCATGCCACGATCAACCAACATCCGGCCACTTGGGTTACACGCGCACGCTGTGCAGAGTGACGCAGAAATACTACCGGCCAAGACTGGCGGCGACCATTCAACACTATGTTCGGACATGCCTTGGTTGCCAGCGCAGAAAAGTCCCACCCATCAAACCAGCAGGCCGCCTCCAACCTATTGACGTGCCTGTTACTCCATTTGCTCAAGTCGGAATGGATCTTTTGGGCTCATTTCCCACCTAATCGGCAGGTTGCGAATGGATTATAGTAGCCACCGACTGCCTCACTCGTTACGCCGAAACCAAGGCTCTGGAGAGGGGCACGGCAAGTGAAGCAGCCCGATTTTTTGTGGAGAATGGGGAGCTGAGGCATGGCGCTCCGTCAGTGGTAATGACTGACAGGGGAACTGCATTCGCAGCCGAGCTATTACAGATGGTTTTGAGACTTATACCCCTGTCACACGGCCACCACCAAACTCCGTTGAACACCGTAAACGTAAATCTCCCCTAGGGGGTTCGACGGAGAAGTAGTTGTGGCAGTGTCACACGGCAATGACAAGGTTGTAACAGTTGCTGCGAGGGGGCTCAGCTGGCGCTGTTTGATTTGCGGAGAAGTATTCTAATTTGATCCCTATTGATTTTTCTGTGAATCCTCGTTATGCGGTTTTTACAAAAAAACACTATAAAGTAGGTATGCGACTAACAAACCATTAAAAATAATTTTAAAATAAAACGCATTTGCTAATTGTAGCAATGCTGCTAGTGACGCTGCCACATTGTGCTTTAGTTGTTTTGTTGCCTGTGTACATGCCCTGTACGAAAGTTCTTATGCTTCCTTGCCTCGTGAGCGCACATTTTGTGTTCTTCAGCCATGAGTGACACAGCGGACGACGTGAGGAAGTGGTGTGATATTGCGCTGGTAATGACGTTCATCGGCTGGCGCCGGCCGGCCCGACTCGCGAGGCACGGTGTGTAGAGCATCGGTGTTGAGAGTAAGTGATCTTTGGCGGGCGTAAATATTGTAAACAAACACGCGTTGTGAATGAGTACTACAACGAAAGAACGTTTAATATTGCTAAAATGTAGTATTCTTTCACTGCGCTCACTTAGTGCTCGAAATTTTTCTCTGACCTCTAGACTTCTGAGGACGAGAGTACCTCGTTCCGCTGCGAAGGGAGATCATTGAACGTCCTTTGTGAAATACTCCGTTCACATTCGTTTGCGTAAGGGTGGCCGTGTGACGCCAACCGTATCTTCGTTGTCGTAAAGACGACGGAGTTAAACGGTCTTCACGGGTGCCCGTGTGACAGGGGTATTAGTGGCACATCCCACCGGCGAACAACGGCGTATCATTCTTAAGCGAATGGTCTTACGGAACGTCTCAACAAGACAATTGCGGATATGCTCTGCATGTACGTCGATGTGGAGCACAAAAACTGGGACGAGATCTTGCCGTATGTCACGTTCGCCTATAACACGGCTCATCAAGAAATAACAAGAACAACACCATTCCGCCTTCTTCATGGCCGTGAAGTCACCACTATGCTCGAAGCCATGCTGCCACACGAGTACGAAAACGCCGAGACGGATGCTCATTATATCACCCAGCTTGCCGAAGAAGCCCGACAACTTGCACGCCTACGTATTAGTCGCCAGCAGGTCTACGATTCAAGACGGTACAACCTTCGTCACCGACTAGTCTCATATGAGCCAGGACAGAAAGTTTGGATGTGGACTCCTATTCGACGCCATGACCTCTCAGAAAAACTCCTAAGACGGTACTTCGGGCCCTATAAAGTTCTACGACGTCTCAGTGACATTAATTATAAGGTTGTTACTGATACTGCGCACTCATCAAGGTGTCGAAGGTATGCTCTAGAAGTTGTGCACGTTGTTCGGATGAAACCTTATTTCTCCGAATGAACTCGTGCGTTTCCAGCAAGTACGAACCACTTTGACTATAAAGCATCGGGACGATGCTTTCTTGAAAGGAAGGCTAATGTGACGGCTAAAGGCCGGGCAAGAGGACGACGAAGTGATGAGCATGGGCAGCACCCACGGTTGCTCCGAGAAAGACGACGTCGAAGCGGCTGATCCTTTGTTCTGTCAATACAGACCTTGTCTTTCCTGGTCGCACCCGCGTCCTGTATCCTGTTATTTTCACGTCGCGACAATATTTCCGGGATTTTTCCGTGATAATCGCGGATCTGACGTCCGTGTGAAACTCCGGCCTGGGACCTTTAAATCCAGGGTAATTGATGAATTTCCATAATTTCTCTACCCATTATGCTTCCAGACAATTGTTTGAGTTGCGCTATCCTCTGTGCTTCAGTGATCTCGTCCAGCATGTTATGTACCTTGAGTTGTAGCAGCCTTCTGTTTTTTGTGGATCGCGGTAAACCCAGCGCAGCTCTGTACGCTTTTCTGATCGGCACGTCGACCTTGTCTCTCTCGGTCTTGTTCCAATGTACCAACGCCGCTACGTACGCGATGTGGCTGATCGCGAAGGCCTGGACCAACCGTACAATGTTTCTTTCTTTAATGCCTCTTTGTTTATTAGATACTCCTTGTATTAGCCTAACGGCCGCCATGACTTTTTTCTTAGACGCGTTATCGTTTCCGCATTGGTTTCCCTGGGTTCAAACCAGAGACCCAAGACTCTGATCTTCGGTGGTTATCTTGATTACTCTTTTGTGAAATTTGCTATGTTTCTGCAATGTATGCCTAGACTCTTGGGGTGGTATAGAAGTAGTTCCAATTTTCTCGGTGAGCATTGCAATCCGGTGCCATCCAGATGACTTTAGACCGCATCCACTGCCTCTTGAAGTCTATTCTTCATCTCACCCTGACTGGTGTCTCGCGTGGTCCAAATCGTAATAATGTTTAGGTTTGCTCTAATGTTTCTGATAATCCTATTGTGACAAGGCAAAACAGCATCGTTGCAAAATGGACGCTTGCGGTGTGCCAGCGCTGCCCATGTTCACTTAGATGCTCTCGTCGTCCAGTCTAATCGTGGCAGTTCTTCCCGTAAAAAAATTCTGATATATTTGTACGTGCGTTCGCTGAGACCTAGCTGCAAAACTATTTCGAAGATGGCAGTGTGCTTAACCATTCTGAAGGCCTTTCTTAAATCTAGCCCGATTGCTGCCATCATGCCTCGTTCAGTGTTGTCTATGACTTGCTGTCTGAGTTGTACCATGGCATCCTGCATGGACAGCCCTCTTCTGAAGCCGATAATATCGCGGCGGCACACATTGTTATAATCAAGGTAGCCGTTACCTCTGTTCAGGCAAGCATGCTCTATTAGTTTATCGACGCAAGAGGTGGGTGAGATGGGCCGCATGTTCTGGATTTCAAGGATTTTGCCTGGTTTCGGAATTGAGATCACGTCGGACCGCTTACATTCATCGGGTATCTTTCTGTTCTTTCAGCACTGGTTCATGTAGTCGGTCAAACGGCTCGTTCCCTGGTGGTCAAAGTTATGGAGCATCTTGCTGGACACTTTGTCGGCACCTGGAGCTTACTTGGTGTTGATGGTCAGAAGGACAGCCTTGATATCTCGCTGTGAAAAGTCTCTGTGAAGATCTTCGTTGGGGAAGACCGAGTAGTCCCTGTGTTCGGTTTCCCGGTTTCTGTAGAGGTGCAGCTTGGCGATTTTGCCACCCATCTGACAGGTGTTCCGTTTGTACACGTGTCTGATCTAGGACATTTCAGCTTTCGCCACCGTTGTGGTGCCTGGCAGGTACAGCAGGTGCTTGAGGATTTTCTATGTTTTTCCTGTGTTGGTGTTACCATCCATGGCGTCGCACAGTTTATCTCATTCCTGTTGGAATAGCTAGGTACACTCTGTTTCTAAGTGCTTGTTTAGTTCCTAAAGATTTCAACTTAAATTTTGGTTGTTTTTGCTCAGGGAGTTGTTTCTGAATAAATTTTTGGTTTCGACAAGGTGGGCGAGCCAGCAGTTCATCCGCGTTGAGAGGCCTCCGCCACAGTTATCATCCTCTTCTCGTCGAGCCAACCAGCCATCCCACTCCATTTTGGTTGTGGTTTTTTTCTACGTTTCGTAGAAGTTTCCTGCTCCATTCTTCAATGTGTTTGATGAGTCACTGTTTTTCTTCATTTATGCTCTTGCGGAATTTGTCCCAATCTACGCGCCTGATCTTTGGCTTTCATTTCGTGGTGGGAAGATCTCTTAGGACGATGCCGAGGATCCTGCGATAACTCCGCAGGTCCTCGAAGCTGTTTTCCCACGTGACTCGCCCGACAATCTTGCAGAGCGTCAAGTCCTGCGTGGTGTCCCTATGAGAGCTCACACTGATTGTGGTGGGTGACGCTGTCTCACTGAGAGTGGTTTGGGCAGCCCCTTAGATGAGGTCCGCTAGGTCTTTTCCATTCTTAGACGACTGCCCATATCACCACTGCGTGTGCGGAGCTTTAAATTCACCTCCGATGACAAGTCTGTTGTCACCCACAATGATACTCGTTTCGTTAATAACTTCTTCAAAATATGTGTTACGCGCTTTTTAGACTGGCTGCTGTATATGTTCAGACGAAAATGCGGCTCTCCCTCTTGCAGCGTGGCACGACTTCTATGAGGATGTGGTTGATGTCCATGATTTGCGTTGTACTACGTAAAGTGAAGAGTCCTTCCTTTCCTGTATTCATGATTATGTCTCTCTCCTTGCCTTGTGTACGTTTCTTGTGAGTGGCATACCCGGCAATTTTGGCGTGGTAGAATGCCTCCTGCATAGCTATGACGTCAGGCTTTTGTGGTCATTTTGATAAGTTGCGTAATGGATGCTTTTTTGTTTGAGAAACTGCGGCAGTCCCACTGTCAGATGGTGAGTCTTCTCATTTTGGTGTCCGCCAAGTCTACGTAGTTCTCTTCTTCAGCTCTTCGAGCGGCTTGTCTTGTTTTAGGCCTTTCTCCCCGCCTCGCTGTTGCTAAGTCGCGCCACCAGCATCTTGAACATTTTCTTTATTTTGCCCAAAAGGCTGTTTATCGTGTCCTCGAGATCGTCTGTGTTTTTATGCTAGGGCAAGGTCTCTTGACCTCTTTTATTGAGCCACCCTCCTCTCTAGTCTTGGTCAACGCGATTTTTCGCTTGGCGGCCGCTTGTTGCGCTGCCACTGCTACCATTTCCAGCACCTCCTCCTCCTCCTCCATTGTTTTGGTCGCTGAGGTGGACACGGCTGCAACGGCGGTCGACGGAGGTATAACATTTTGATGAGTATTTGATTAGGTGTTATCTGTAGTTCATCAATAGTTTTTTTGGGCTCATTCACTGTTTCGTTTTTTTTTGCTTTTTAGGACTCCTGCTTGAGTAGCTTGTTTTCTGTTCCACATTCTTCTACGCGTTTCTTTATGCCATGGTGGTTGCCCTCAGCCTTACTGTTATTGCTGGACCTAGGTGGATCTCAACCCATGCTACGTCTTGGCCTCTGCTTCTGGACCTTGACCCCGAACGACGTAATCCCCGAGTTTTTCAGCCCAGACTTGGATCTGGGTTCTGGACCTCGACGTCGGTGCGTGGGCTGGTCGTGTGTTAATGCTTCCCCACGTGTCCTGGTCTGGTCAGTGCCCTGCCGCGGTGGTCCAGTGGCTAAGGTAGTCGGCTGCTGACCCGCGCAGGTCGCGGGCTCGAATCCCGGCTGCGGCGGCTGCATTTCTGATGGAGGCGGAAATGTTGTAGGCCCGTGTGCTCCGATTTGGGTGCACGTTAAAGAACTCCAGGTGGTCGAAATTTCCGGAGCCTTTCACTATGGCGTCTTTCATAATCATATGGTGGTTTTGGGACGTTAAACCCCACATATCAATCAAACTGGTCTGGTCAGCCGGCTCCCCTGTGGAGTTTTTCTCGTTTCTCCTCGCAGTGCATCTTCATTGTTTTACCAAGTATGGCCTCTTAAATTTAGCCTTGCAAGTACATTCTGCCGTGGGGTGCGCCTCTCCGCAGAGCTTGCACTTGGGTATGC
This sequence comes from Rhipicephalus annulatus, assembly GCA_013436015.1. Classification (NCBI taxonomy): domain Eukaryota; kingdom Metazoa; phylum Arthropoda; class Arachnida; order Ixodida; family Ixodidae; genus Rhipicephalus; species Rhipicephalus annulatus. The sequence continues at coordinate 187,673 of WOVY01016060.1, forward strand.
ATTTATGGCCTTTGATAAAATTTTTGGCACCACACGCCGCGCACAACTTGTCTGCTGGTCTTTGGCACACGTTGGGCTTATGCCCGAGCCACCCGCACTCTTTATAAAAAAGTCTATTTGCTTCCAGTAGAGGAAAACTCTCATCATGATGCTGTTGAAGTAAGCCCACATGGCGACCCTGTTGTCTTCGTACAGTGGTATTACGGTGGTCGTTCTCCCCAGTCTCTTGGCAAATGCCAGTGAAGGGTTCTTCGCGTTGGGCAGTGCGTGCGCAAGGTAATATTACGGAGTTTTATAATAGCGCACTGCGAGCCATTGCGGTGTGGTCACTGGTTTATAGGCTACGGTGTCGCTGAGATTGTGCGTTGTGATTTGCAGAAATGCAAACGCTATTCTAAAGCTTATATGGCACCCGCTATGCCAGCAACGCCCGCAGTGCCTGCAAACGTTATATTAAAACTCGCAATTTGTGTACTTCTTTGATTTCGTAGCCATATTCTCGTCCGGTGTGCTGAACACCAAGATATCTTGTATAGGATTGGGACACATCATGAAGATTTCGTCGCTGCTCACCCCTGCTTCTTGGCGTATCGCTTCGTCAAGGCTTCGTCTGCGCGTATTTCTGATGTTCAACCCGTTTGTTGGTCTGACAATTATCATGATGTCATATGCTGGTATTCTTGACATCTTGCATGCTCGTTGCTTGTCGCAGGTCTTGAGCGGGTGCTTTTCTGTGCTGTCTCTTCGCCAGGGTTCGCACGGCCTTTCCTTTTGTACGTGACTTCGATCCAGCCGTCCGCGTCGTCACCAGGAGCTCGCCTCGTCGTATCGATTTCATGCTCTCTGGAATGATTGCTTCGGTTTTTGCCATATTCTGCCTCATCTACGTCTATTTTAGAGGTGCGTCCGATTTCTTGGGTTGCAACGCGGCACCGTTAATCACCCTCCTCGAGACGGGCGTCAGTCTTGTCGATGTAGGCTTAGCTGGGCAAACTCGTCACTTGGGTGGTTTTTCACAACAAAAATTATTTTAAAAAGTGGTTCTTGGTGTTGAAACATTCGGGTGGACTTGCTGTATCTGGTGGTCGTCGATTGTCGGGCAATATGACAAAATAAAACTGCGGAAAACATTCATAAAAGGCCGAACCGATGTCAAGCGCGTCCGCAGCGTTGCGTTGCCCTACTCTTATGCATTCCGTTAAATTAGATGGTGTTTGTAATCCATGAATTCCTCCTTCACTCAACCAACGAGCTGCTCATCTATGTATTCGTCTCTAATCGGGAAGATTCAGTGTTGGGTTACCTTATTCAATCTGAGCAGACATTACGTCTCGAAGAGGAAGTACAACCTCATTAATTTACAAGGGACAACTGTTGGGGATGAGCGAGGGCGCAACACGTCCGCATGTTTAATAAAAAGTAGTCAGAAATCATTAAGTGTAGACTGCGAATTCGGTGTTATGGTGCACAAGGTATGTTCTTCTTCCTGACTGTTGCCACGCATGCTCCTTTTTGTCCGCGTCGGTGAAGCAGTGGCTACGGGGCTCGGCTGCTGACCCAAACGTCACGGGTTCGATCCCGGCCGTGGCAGTCGCCTTTCAATGAAGGCGACATGGTAAATGTCCGTGTACTGTGCGTCATCAGAACACCAGATGGTCAGGATTTCCAGAGCCCTCCACTACGGCGTCTATCATAAACATATCCTGGTTTAAGGACGTTAAAACCCCAGATATTATATTGCGCCCTTCATGTGTTTTATGACGCCGGGCCATCGCAAGTGTATATAGTGGCTTGTGCAAATTGCATCATAATGTCTCAGATTATTCGAGATTGTCTTCAAATCATATCGTACGCTTGAGTGCACAAACGCGAACAGTTGAGTTGATTTTAGATTAAACATGGCCACTAGTGATGATGCTGGAATGCTAGACGCCACATGTGTAAGTGCCGGCGTGCCTGGCCGCGGATCAGTTGATTGACGGCCGACGCTCTGTCCACCGCTATCAGTGCCAGTGCGTATTACTGTAATCGATCTTTCCCTTTTCCAGCCTCAAGTTTGGCGAAATAAACAGTTTATTCTTTGACATGCAGTCTGCTCCCTTCATCCACGCCACGACCCTGGGACACTATAAAAGACTTTGGCTTGCACACTTGCCAAAACATCTAGGTAGAACTGCTTCATTGAGGTCACAGGCCCTTTAAATATAAACGGTTCATATAGCAGTGTATGACATCCTTTTTTATTTATTGTCGATTGAAATTGCAGGAAAAGTTTTTTCCATGAAACACGGCCTCCAGGTTTGTAGTTGTTTTTTTTATGGCAAAGCAGTGAGTATATTTATCAGCGGGCTTCTATCCACCAAGGTTGTTTATAACCAAGACCTCTGTGTTCTTGGAAGACTTTTTTACCTACTTTAGTGGGTAATTTGATGCCTTTTTTCCTTCTAAATACAGGTGCGAAATTCAATACACCTGACAGCTGTTAGAAAAAGTGAAAAGCGTTGGCGCTGAACCCAAGTGGCCGACAGGGGCTTTTGATACAGGAGGGGTACCAGGCAAGAGTTGTGCACGAGGTTTCTTAATGAGACTGCTTTCAACAAGCTTTGAGTCGAACTCTTTGTGATTTATGGACCGAGATGAGCGGTGTATATTCTGCAAATGTTAAGGCTTAAAAGAACACTAAATGCAACTATGAAGTGGATGTTGATTGTTGAAGTAGTGGTACAGAAACCTCATAGCGTTACTTTTGTGAGAAAGAAGTGCTTATTTTGAAATAAAATCACGTTTTAGGTGTCCACGTCGGGTCGGCGCACTATAAAAAAAAACCGCCACAAGCGGAACGTCTCACGCCACTGTTGGCATGCACAACGTTAACCGGCTTTACTGCGCGCCCGCCTACACCAGTAGCAGCAGAACGAAAGTAGCGGGAGCCACGGCAGCAACAATGGCGTTTCAACAATTCCCGGGCATTGGCTCCGAGATGGTAGACGTGTTTTGTTTAAGTGGGCCCCACTAGATGGTACGACCAGGTGAAAACAAAACTTGATAATGTTCTGTAAAGGGCTTCAACCTATAGTTGAGGATGATGGCGCAGAGTTTTTCAAAGCATTGAGGTTTAGAGACAGGGAGGGCAAAATAGACTTGAAGCGGGTAGAATTAACTAGTAGGACGTTATCTGATTGGTGGCTAAAGTCAAGGCACGAGTGAAAATTAAGCCACTCTCTGCAAAGTACCAGTCCTGTACTTGACTATTTAGAAGAAAAAAAAGATAAATCAATTGGTGGTTCACTAAGTATTACGGCTAGGTGGCGTTAGCCGCCGCCCGATTTAAAGGGTGCGGTCACATCAATACATCCATCCATCCAACTTTTGAACCACTCGCGCGGTTCCTCATAGTAACGTCCAGAGGTTTTTTGTTTCTATGAATCAAACAATAACCACCAAGCCGCTAATACATCTCTTGGTCACGGAACATTTTTAATGAGTGCGGCTAGTTCGATTACTACAGATTAGTTGTAGGCGGTACCTCTCACATCATCTGGATCATTTTGCAAATGTCGTATGCGTAGCCCTTGTGTTCGCATGAATTTAACTTAATTAGTCGGTAAGTAGGGGTCTGCTGCTGATAATAGTGTCGCTGTAGACGTTGTCATACATTGAGCTTTCACTCGGACGTAAATTGTTATTTTTTATTCAGATACCCTAAAGGCCCCTTTACAAAGGGGGGTAGGGGGAAAATGAATGGGGCAAATACTAGACAAAAATACTAATATTATAATAAGAAGCACATAACAAGAGTAAGTAAAACCAAAACATTTGAAAGGTAAAGAATGGCGAAAGAAAAAAGCAAATAAAAATTAGAGTACTTAACAAAGGGACACTTTATTGTCCCTTCAAGGCTAGCATGGGGCCCTGCCATTCAGAGGCATTGGGGACATCTGGATGTGGTGCTGTCTCTCGGCTTCAGAAATGGTGGCTTGCCATGACTGAATTAAAAATAGGTGGGAAAAATCGTATCTCTTTAAAAAGATAGATATCAAATACGACTCCAGGTTGTATGTAGAAGAGAACCTCTAGTACACTTTGGTTTAATCGCTTTACAAATTGTGTGGCTTCCCAGGACCATTGAACGTCGCCCATAGAAACACATGTAATAGCATTGTTAAATATTGAATGCTTTGGGAAAGCTACGTAGTTTGTAGTGCGACACTGTAATTTTACCACACTGCTTAAATAAGCCTTAGCTGTGTAAAACGAGGAGTACTTTTTATAGCTAGCTTTTTGTCAGATATTTCTTTTTCGCCTATTTCCCATTCAGTTACAGCAAGCTACCGCTGCTGCCGACGAGAGATGCCGCTACGTGCACGTGTCCCGAAATCCTAGTCATGCGGGGCAGCCCTAAGTGCTGATTCACTTTAAGAAACAGAAAATGCACACCTCGCATTTCCAGCCATTGCGGGAGATTCTGGTGCTTGCGATGGTTCGCATCTTGGTAGCCATCACTCATCACTTTCAGCATTACGCAACGCAAGGCTCCACGACATTTCAGCGGCGCGAGTCTGTTCTTTCAGAACTAGCGCAATTCTAATGCTCTGGAATCACTCTCATTACGGCCGAGCACACAATAGCAGCAGCGCCGATGGAGTTATAATATTCTAACACTGGACTCTACGCATATGTTAAACGAAAAAAAATATCAGAAAAAAAGTTTTTGTATGTATGCTGCATCGTTCTCTTGTATTTTCTACTCGTTTGCTTGATGCCAGAGCTAACTCTTTTGTGTATGTGCAGAAATAGATTCAATTTTCTAATATTGCAAAAATTGGCATTATTCAGCGTCGGTAAACTCGTGTCAAAAGGTAACTCTGTGTATTTTATGGTTATAAGGGTAATATGTGCATGTTTATTATTACACCTTTGAAGCAAAACTGTTGAGATTGCTTATTCTTGCATAAATTAAATCATACCCACTCATCGTGTTCGTATGTACTGTTAGCTTAAGAATCCGCAGGTTTCACTCTATTGCTAGGATTATTGGGCTCCAGCCAGCTCGTAAAATGTCCAGGCACTGTTTGGCGCTAGCAGGCAAAAAAAAACAATGTTCAACACTCGCTACTTTGACAAATGTCAATGGCTGAGACGCCCAAGATTACACGAACAAAAATACCAAACAAATTAGGCGGGAGAACAACTTCGGTCGAAGCATTAGTGGTGGAGCATCGGATGAGTTATACGAAGTTTGCATGTTTGGCTTTGATTGACAGCAAGTTGGTTTTTTTTTGTTCACTTGCGAAAGGAAAAAAAAAAGTCGTGCAGCTCAGGAACTCGTGCAGCTCAGTAAAGTTTTTCTCGCGCCCATCCGTACCTCGATGTCTGCTTAACTGCAGTTTAAACCTACAAATAATTTCTTGTAGACTAAAACAGAGTGCTTTCATCATGTGTCGACTTCACCGCCCTTCTTTAGTATTTACACTAAGTTGATCACCCTCCTGTATTCTAGAATCGTTTACTTAGTTTGGGGATGATTTTTTTTATGGTCGTCAAATTTTATTGAAGATTTTTACAGTGGTGTTGTTCTGCTGCTTCCATAACCCTAATGCAGCTACATATAAACTGGTAAAAAGTGACACTTTGGAATGAAAATTGTTGAGGTGGCACATTGCGTTTATTACCAGAAGTCTTTATTTAGAGAGTTAGAATATGCTTAGGGTACATGGCCTACTCTTGTCTCCCCTTTGGAATCTCTTTGAGGATGGCTTTTTTGACCATCTTCGCCAAACTTTTCAGGAAATTCTTCAGAATCTTCGTTAGGCATTTTTCGAGACTTTCTTCAGGTTCTTCAGGGCTTTCTGTAGGACCTTCTGTGGAGCCAGACCCGCTGTTATTTCGTGGTATGCATTGTCCGTCCGCACAAACTCCGACAGTACCCAGATCTTGGTCTGATCGACTGCTTAAAGAAGCAGTCAGGTTCGTTGGCCAGGTTAACTAAATTAAAATAAAGAGAAAGAAGAAGTAAGAAAAGCAAATTAAAGTCAAGGCCACATTAACATGATAAAAATATTAAAGGGGCCTGAAACACACTTTGAGCATGTTCTGAAAACGCTGCTGATCAGTAGTAGAGGCTCCCAAGGACACGCCAGCCCAATACTATAGCGCAGCACGCGGCCTGGAAATCACAATAGGTGCTTAAAACCACTTAAAATAGCTTTCTCTTCTCTCGACAAATGACGGAACAGGCTCGAAAATAACTCTTCAAAGCCGTTGTATCAGTTCATTGGTCGATTGCAGCATGGCGCGTTCGGTCGTTACAGGATCCACCGTGGAAGGCTGCGACTTGTGCTTGCGTGTGTGCGTGGTCACACTAAAGAGCCGCGTAATCAAAGAAAGAACAAAACACAGAAAAAGTCTTCAAGAATCCCAGGCGCACGTGACATATCTTCTTTCTTTGTGCCGTCCCTTCCTGCTTAGCTTTCAGCGCTTTCATCGCGACGAGAGCAGAGAGACTGCAATCGCAGCGTCTGACAAATCTTTCTTACTGCGCTATAGTGCTATAGACGGATTTATAAAGGTTTTTTTGCGACGGTAGATTCCGGAGTTATTGAGCTTCTTTAGAGAATGCATTCCATTGCTAATTGAAAAAGGTTTGAAGGGCCTCTTAAAATAACAAACTTGAGTTTTATTGCAAGACAGATAAACAAGGTTCCTCGGCGAATCTCGCTGAACGCATAGCTCACTGTGCCTAGTGTCTTCACACATGTCCGCATACTATTTAAAGCATGAGCACTGTGTGTGCACGTGAAATAATAATCTTAAAACCCGCAGTCAAGCTGAAATGAAGTCATGCCACAGTTCTTAATTCGAGCCCATTATTTCTTAGTTCCTGATGACCCAACACCTTCATCCGCCAAATTAAAAAATACATTGTTTTTATCACCACTGTAATTCATGTCAGCGGCAACCTTAAGATGTTTTGTACAAGTTAAAAATATTTATAAAGGCAGAAAACCAACATTCGATTTTTCTAGTTAATAAATATTTTTTGAACATATTTCTTGAAACAGCCTGTACACTGAGGAAAGTAGATGGAGGAAATTTGGAAATAGAAATGTGAAGTTTATTGACGCAAGGTTTGTATTTGGAGTATACACGCGTAGAACAATTTTACTTGGTCATTGGCAATATTAAGACTTCCGACCAGGGACAGGGCGATGGGGCGTGTGTAAAGGCAACCTTGCACCCACTTTATCCTAGCATGACTGATGCGTTGTGGGTGACCATGTATCGGGGCGCTGCGACACTTTGTGTGCGCGGTCAGAAAACGCTGCCGATCGGTAGTCGAGGCTCCCGAGAACTTCGTAGCGAAGCACTATAGCGCTGCACACGGCCATAATATATATATATATATATATATATATATATATATATATATATATATATATATATATATATATATATATATATATATATATATATATATATATATACGTTCCTTGGCATTATTGTTTGTTAGATCTCATTATTATTGTGTCAAAACACGAAAAAACAAGCCCTTAGGTATTAGGTATACACCTCTTTCCCTTATATATATATATATATATATATATATATATATATATATATATATATATATGGTTGATTTAGGTCATCGTGGAGCATTTATTTTACTTGATAATAGATGGCATCCTGTTATTTCTGTGACACGCGGTAAGCGTATTGGCGCATGGTTTGGACGTGTGGCTCAGCGATGATTCTGTGCCTCGCTAGTAGAGGAGTATGCAGGACTTTCGACGATTACGTGGACAATGCATAGCCGTCGGTTACATAGACTATTCCTCGTGCTATTCAAATACCGTGAGTGAAAAGCAGCGATGTTAGTAGGTCAGCGACTCCTTCACCGTCGAACGATACGTCACATGCTACTGAAACGAGGATACATGATCGAGGCGGCACGACTGTATTGTGGTCTTTGAGATGAAAGGATTTGTGCTCTGGTTTTGAAGAATCAGTCAGACGATCACTATCGTAAAATGAAACCACGCGGTCCGGGATGTTGATTATTGCAGCATGCTTTCTAAGAAAGTCCATTCCTATAATTAAATCTTTTCAGCACTCTGCAAGAACGATGAAAGAGTCGACGAAAGAGGGAATCTCCCGTGCTGATTCTTGCTGTGCATATTTCAGTAGGGAGCAGCAATTGACCACCTTCTGCTCTCAAGTGTGGTTCTGTCCACGGCGTTTTTACTTTTCGAAGATGATCGGCCAGTTCGTGACTTAATATGGAAAAATCAGCCCCCATATCGACCAAGGCAGTTACTTTCTCTCCATCAACAAGTAAATTAAGGTCGGCGCCCACAATTTCGACGGTGTCGCGTTGTTTTGTAGTGGCGGTACTGGGGTCTGTTTATTGTCTTGTGGTCGGGCTGCGACCTTACCCCGAGAGGTTGGCGCCTTTATTTTCCCCGGTAAGGGCTGGGCGACCTTGTTCCGCAAAGGTCCACAAAAGCACAACGATTTGATGACGATGTCTGTTCAGGGGATGGTGAGCGTGACCGGTGGGCGGAGTTGAGCTGGCGATTTGGGAAGCGACTCGTGATGGGAAGAACACGTCGTTGGAGGTCCTCGAAAATCAGGGTCATTGTGGCGAACAATGTAGTCTGCGTTGGCACGGCGACCGTCGTACCCTGGTCGAGACGGGCGAAGTGATTTGTCGTGGTATCAGGAATAGCGAGCTATATGACCACCACCACCATAGTTGCCTCGCTGCGCTGGTCTAGTGGCTAAGGTACTCGGCTGCTGACCCGCAGGTCGCGGGCTTGAATTCCGGCTGCGGGGGCTGCATTTTCGATGGAGACGGAAATGTTGTAGGCCCGTGAGCTCAGATTTGGGGGCACGGTAAAGAACCCCAGGTGGTCGAAATTTCCGGAGCCCTTCACTACGGCGTCTCTCATAACCATATGGTGGTTTCGAGACGTTAAATCCCACATATCAATCAATCAAACACCACCACAGTTGAGGCAGAGGGGGCGCCGATCAACAGTACGCCAAGCGTCCGTTCGAAATTGTAGGCGTCTCATGTCCTCTTGTGGTGGCGAGTAAGGCACGGGAAGTGATGGCTGGTGGCATGAAGACATCGGAGTCATGGGCCGACGTGTGAAAGCCTCCTGCAAAGGTTGCGACGAAGGTGTGGCTGTAGGTGGCTAGTAGTATGATGCGATAAGCGGGACGGGTGATGGACGGTGGACAGCGTCAGCGTAACTCATTTGACGCTGCTCACGACCGAGATCAGCTGCTGAGAAAGCGTGCCTAAGTTCGTCACGAACGACTGGGGCAACGGTGGTTAGTGGTGTATGTATTGGCGGAGTTCAAAGCTTCTGAAGTTCTTCTCGAACGATACTTGTGGTAAGGTCATGTAGGGAGCCGTGATTGTCCAGAGTCACTGAATCAGTGTGGACTGGAGCGGTAGTAGACGAGCTATCATACTGCCTCAATTATTGGTGCAGAGCGCGCTCAATGGCAGTGGCTTCTCGTATAAAACCGACCACGGTAGTTGGGGCATTGTGCACAAGTCTTGCGAACAGTTGTTCTTTCATGCCGTTCATAAGGTAGAGCAACTTCTTTTCCTCGGACATATTGGGATCAGCCCCACGACACAGGCGCGTCACGTCTTCAACAAACATTGCCACAGTTTCGTTAGGTTTTTGAAGTCTTGACTCGAGCAACTGCTGAGCCCGCTCTCGATGGTCGACGCTAGCAAAGGTGTCAATCAGCTGCTGACGAAACTCATCCCATGTCGATATACGGCCTTCTCGATTCTCAAGCCACGTTTGAGTGCTGTCAACGAGAGTGAAGTATGTGCGGGCGAGCTTCTGTTGAGCATTTCACTGGTTGACATCGGCAACGCGTTCGTAATGCTCAAGCCAATCTTCAGCATCTTCATGTGGGGCACCACTGAAGCGATCAGGTACAAGTGGCTGAAGAAGTGTTACCTGGGCTGGATTGGAAACGCGGCTGACATGCACCCCTTAGAGCACCTGTGGCTGGCTGGCGGAAGCCATTGGCAGATGTATGAAATGCCTGGTAGAATGTTCATCCAAGAAGATCAGCTCAGGAGAGAGGCCTAGCAACCGCCAACTGAAGTGGTGCACTGGTGTCATGAGATGTGACTGTGTGTCGGGATTCGATGAAGGACTCCCAGATGTAGTGTAGAGCATCTGTAGGCTTGCAGTCCAGACCTCCACCAGCGTCGCGGTTCATCGTAAGTAGACCACTCAGACGTTCAGTCTGAGAACCAACGGCGTGTTTTCATGCAGCAGCCAAGAGCGAAGACATGCACAAAAGCACGTCCTCTTCTTCAGTCAGTGTCCTTTTTCACGAGAATGTTGGCGTGCACATCGTCTTTGTTTACTGTCCATTTCGAACGCGGCAATATATATATATATATATATATATATATATATATATATATATATATATATATATATATATATATATATATTGTGACTGCCTATGTGATTTGGGCATGAGCCTGTGGGTAGCGGGGAACAGGCAGATTACAGAAGAGGACGTTCGGCTAGCGAGATAGGCCTCCGGTGCACGTCCCCTTGAAGTCTACCAATGCGCCACAGCGTAATAAATACATTCCTTACCGTAACAGAGTGGTGGAGGTGCCGGGGTACAGCACGTCGACGAACCACGGAGCCACAGCTGTTTGAACTTCGCCGGAACCGTCGTCTTGCTGGTCTGCTACCGACAACAACCATCATGACCGAGGGCGAAGGTCACGGCTCCTCAACCACGCAAAGGTCAGTGCCGGCTACACCACGGTATCGCTATATAGAACCCGGTCTGTTCGCGGGAAGAGCAGGGAAGATGCGGATGCGTGGCTGACACATTACAAAAGAGTGAGCCAGTACGACGGCTGGAATCCCACCGACCAACTGCGAAATGTTGCGCTATTTCTCACGGAAACCGCCTTGATGTGGTACGAAAACCATGAAGATTCCTTAACAACGTGGTATTGTTTCGCCGAAGAACTCAAGAAATGCTTCGGCAACTCTGATTCGAAAAAGAAAAGCGCGGAACGCACGTTGGCTCAAAGAGCCCAGACTCCTGGAGAAACGTGTACCACCTAGACAGAGGAGGTTCTGATGCTCTGCAAGATCATAGACCCGTATATATGTCTGAAGAGGGCATGGTCGGACACCTTCTGTAGGGTACAGCAGAGGAAGCCTACAATTTTTTGATAGGCAGAGAAGACCTCACTTCCGTATCCGCCGTCCAACGTCACTGCCGTACTTTCGAGAAGCTGAAGACCCGTCGTATTGCCCCGAAATTCGGTAGGCTGGCAAATGTCACAATGGTCGCCAGCGTCGACATAAGCCCGTCTGCCGACCTTGCCACTACTATCAGGGCAATAGTGCGCGAAGAGCTACAGCGACAAGACACACTGGCCGACGACACCATCCATCATCCGCCTGCCTGTTCCCGACTACCCACGGGCTCATACCCAAATCACATATGCAGTAACATTATATATATATATATATATATATATATATATATATATATATATATATATATATATATATATATATATATATATATATATATATATATATATATATATATATATATATATATATATATATATATATATATATAGGGAGAGAGAGAGATAAATAGAGTGAGAGAACATGAGCATGACGTCGAAAAAAACGCTACGAGGGTCCATATAATTGCTATCGCGACAAAAACTTACCCAACATGGCTTTCCTAACGGTACTAGTATGACCTCATCTCCTCCGCACACGTCCGTGCAATTCCAGTAGGTGTGATTCTGGAACAACAGAAAAACTCAGTCAGTACACACTGTAAGATTTTTTTAACCACCAGCTTCACAGGTCAGGTAATGCATTGCTTCACTTCAAACATCCCCCCCCCCTCCCTTGAAAGAAACCTGTCACCAGCTCACCGAAAAAGCCCCCAGAAAGAGCAATACCAAGCCCCAATGAAAGTCCTTGCTCTTCTCCGTGCGTCCACCTGATCTCGCTGACAAGGCGGCGAGCACGCTATATCGACCCACCAAACGCACGTGCGCCATGAAGGAAAACGACTTCACAAAGAATTCCCCTACCTTAAATCAAGATATCCCACTAAAAAAACCTCAATAAGGAATAGTGCACCTGGTTACAAAAGAAAATACAATACAAGTGGTTTATACAGGGTCAAGAAATTGAAAGCCAAGAAATTGAAAGTGAAAGGCACTTAGAAGGTGAACTGAACCAAACGCATACTACTCGCACAAGCCTGTAGGTACTCAGGCACTTTTTTCTTCCCATACGAATAGATAATAATTATTAATTACCTATTCTTTAATTATGGGCTTGAAACCAAAATATGAAAACTGAGAAGTAGAGCATTTTCAGAAACCACCGACTGAATTTTTTCCTGTACGATACGTCGCGCGCTGTTATTTTTTCCACGTTGTAAAGAAATCCCACGAAAAGTGAAAAGAAGCCGTGTGACGGACCGCGAGCGCACTGCTATAGTGCTGCTATAGGCTTTCTTTACAACGCGAAAAAAATAACAGCGCTAGACGTATCGTACAGAAAAAAAAAATTTCAGTGGTTTCTGAAAGTGATCTACATCTCAGTGTTCATATTTTGGGTTTCCAGCCCATAATTAAAAAAGTAGGGAATTGAAAATTATCAAATAATTAGTATGGGGAGAAATAAAAAAATGGCAGCATATCCACGGGGTGAATGATGGAGAGTGGGGCGAATCATCCATCCGTCCATTCGTTCTTGCTTCCGTCCGTGCATGCGTCCGTCTGTGTGACCGTCCGTGCGTCCATCCGCCCGTTCGTGTGTGCGCCTGTTCGTGCATCCGCACGTCCATCCCTGCGTTCGTCCATGCATTTGCCCCTGCGTCTGTTCATGCGTCCATCCGTCCGTGCAGCCATCCGTGCGTCCGTCCATGCATCTGTCTGTCTGTTCGTCCATTTAGTCAACACTCCAAGTACCACCATCTCGCATATTTTCATCATATATTCCGCATATAGAAGCATCGCCATCCGGCGGACATTCTAAGGACTAAACGAGAGGTGGCACACGCACACTTTCTTACGGATTGCGCTTCGTGTCTGCTTCCCACCTTTAACCACCTCGAGTTCATGGTATATACTAGTTCGCTGTATTCATGGCACTGCGGCCCAACACTCGCCAAATCTTTCTAAAACCAAGCAGGTTACGCCCAGCGAGTGTAATGTAGCAACCATTTCTTGTCAGATAGTGCTCAATGTACACGCCAATGGCTGCTAATGAGGAATGGGAGACAGGAGAATTCGGCTTTTAGTTAACGCGCATGCTGCGAATTTTTTATTGTTCTACAACGCACAGGAAAAATCTCCCACCGGCACCACCTTGCAGGTCAAAGCGTAAGACACGTTACGCACTCCTACGAGGGACAAATGGGTGCCGCTATAAGGAGCTCCGCCCCTAAAATAGCCTGAGTACCTACATACTAGTGCGAGTAGTACGCGCTTTGTTCAATTTGCCACTGAAGTGTCTTCCATTTTCAAATGTTTGGTTCAACTTACACCATTATACCACCACTTGCCAATGCAACTTCACACTGCACAAACTCTGCAACATGGTTTCAGTTTATGACCCACAATCATTACCTAACCGTCGACACAAGAAACCATTGTTCGCACTGGCACGCCTATTAACAGAGCACTGCGAGTAGGCTTCACGAGGGCGCCTGTTTGATGGTAGCTGCGCAGGTTACAGACATCTCGATTGCCCAAGATGACTAGACCACGTTCTCGACCAACGGTGAAAACCATGCACAGACAGCAGCCAGCCTTAGGTGGCATAAATCTTCCATAGAGTTCACTCAAAAAGCTTCCAACAAAACTGCGCAGCAGTACAATGGAAAGTGAACTATGCGCATTACCGGGATGGTTGGATGTTCAGTACGGCTATCAGAAGTCGGTGGTGAATTATCCGTAAAGTTCAAGTAAATAAAAGACGCTTTTTTAGTTCAAAGAATGCAAGCTAGAATGAGGGAAGCGAAGTGTGAGATTTCAACGCCACCGTACGATTGATTGGGTCCCACCTGCGATGCGCTGCCTCACCTAGTGAGTAGCTCAACAACGTACGGCATCCAACCAGCACCCACAATAGGCGCAGATTGAGGAGCCGAGTGGAGACATCAGCAATATGAGGTGTCCCTACTCAGCTAACAGCGTGGAGGAGCTTAATTAAAGAATGGTCGGTGCCCGCCATTCATAGAATTACGGAAATGGCCAAGGCGCGCCGAAATGCGAGCCAGCTCGATAACCATGGCCCCTGGGCACCTGCTTGCTTGAGACGCGACTCGCGATCAATGAGTTAAAAGCAGCCAATAACAGAAAAACTCAGACAATGCACCTTCGAAGGCTTCCGTACTCAGCCACGCCGGACGGCGTACTGCTCTCCTATAGTTGAGCACCAAGTATTCAAAATGGTTAAACATTTTTTCTGAACACTTTGAATTTGCATACACTTTCCGAGCTCTTAGATAGGCAGGCTTCCCCGTAATGTGGACCCCACGGCTCTCATACAAGAAACTCAATGAGGTAAAAAAAAAACAGCACCTTGTGAATAAAAAAAAAGTCTCATTTTACCGGCAACTTCAGACACATCAAAACACTGTTCTACTCGCCGTCAAAAAACACGCGGCCAACGCTAGCGATCAAGACACCCAGCAGCAATATTCTAATCTGGCTCAAAAAAGATTGCCCCAAACTAACTTAGACTGTTGTCCTGGGTGGCAAGAGCCCACGTTTGGCGCCAGTGCCCCTCTTGAAACAAGGTTACTCATTACACGCCGTTGTACAACGAATATATGGTAATTAATCAGAAGCTTTAAGGTAAACCTGAATTCACCAGCCTAATCTTATAACTAGTCATGTCCGATAATATACAATACAATGCCAATATAACACATACAATGAATTAAACACATGCATTTTTGCGCGAATGCAGCGTCGCCGCTTATCGACTCAATATAGAAGTCTGTGAGGGAAGCCGCGAAATATTTCTCGCAGATCTCCCGCAAAAGAGCGCCACCAATGAGAAAGGCCAATCCCTGAAGATCGCCATTGCTCTTATCTGTTCACCTGCCTAACTGTATACCGACAGGTCAGAGCCACCGTGAAAGCAGCAACAACTTTCACATGTTGGTGAGTACACTAACCACGCCGACCCACCAGACGTGTGTGCTCCATAAGGCGAAAACGACATTACAGTGAATGATAACACCACCACAGTGTACCTGAGCCGTAATGGCGACCCTCATTGATGAGCGAAAAAACGGCAGCTTAGTGGCCATGGCATCAGGCTGCTATAGCGGAGGGTGCTGTGTAATGTTTAGTTAAAATGACCGCATTTAAACAGAGAAAGTATGCAATAGAACCCATGTGTTTATATATTTTTTGCATAATTTATTGAAGCTCAAATCAGATCAGTAAACCTGAAGCATTCAACTACAGCTCTCCTCCTAATTATCGCATGCACAGTTCCGGCAAGTAAAACACACTTCATTTAGGAACAAAGATGAACGGCAGAGCGATTCTCTAAAAGGGCTATGTGGAAGTGCCACCTCTGGGGGGCAATGTGTAACTTGCAGCATTATTGTCTAGTGCTACCTGCAGGTGTGGTGCCGATTAGGTCAGCAGTTGCCAGCTGACCTCTATTCCCAATTTATATAAATGAGCATGAGCTTTAGCAAAAAAAAAATCGAGTGGCATACTAGCGATCCTGTGTATACGAAGTTCCCTGTAGTATACCTTTACTCCGTGAGATACGGATGCTCCTCTTACTGTCAGTAGCAAAGAATGCTAGGTGCGACTAAGAACCATGACGTGGGAGTTGCATTTTATACTTACGGATTTGTCAGTCACATTGCAATCTGGATTTGTTTCAATGGGTGGTCCGCTTGGTACTTCTGTGCCTGGAAATGCTACCATACCAAGCAAATCCAGCACGTAAGCAAGGGGGAAGTTTCAATCCCGTTTCTTCAACATTGAGGGCTCAGCCAAGCAATTTCTCGCTTTTTATTGTGGTTAAAACATTCAATATAAAAGAGCCCAAAAAAGAGTTCTCTTAAAAAGTAGTAGTCGTGGAGGTCCCTGGCGATAAGCGGCAAAAATGAGGCGTGAAAGTGCCTGGGGGCCCGTACACAATGCGGCGTTCATATACATTTTGATCAACATACGTGCACATTTTAAACCGAGTATATTTCGAGTAGTATAACAAGAAATAATAAGGTATAATACTGAAAAATGTAAGGCATATGTATACACTCTTTAAACATGGGCACACATAAACAGAAACATAGCTGCACTAAAAAATGACTCCGTAGGTATAATAAATATATTTAAACATTCTAGCTTTTAACACCTGTGAATTCTTGTGTATTATAGTCAAGCAATGTCCACTACATATTTGAGTTCTGTCACAAGGTTAGAATAATTAAGGAGGCCCTAAATTTTTCGAGAAAGTGACAGGGGGACCTGAAATGGCGGCATCAGTAGAGCAATTACAAAAAAGTACAACAAAAGACTCGAATTTGTGAGTGATGACCAACTAGCTTAGCATTAGCAATACAATCAATGCATAAGGTGGTGGTAATACTACTGCAAAAGTTAAACGTGAAAACAATCAATAATCGGGTATATAACGAAAACAAAGCGAGAATATTGAGCTCTACATAACAATTTCAACTAGTTTTATTATCACTGGTCGAAGTTGTACAATGTATATTAGAGCAATGATGTCTTTCCTTTAACGTAGTGATGTTGGTCATGGTACATAGATCTGTCGAAGTATATGGGCTCATTACTGGAATGTTATGATACATTTGTTTTTTGTACATAGTGTAAATAAACTTTTTCTAAACACAAGGCAGATGAAGATATGAAACTAACAGTAAACTGTTTAGAGCTATTAATAATTGAAATCACAATTCAGATGAGTAGATAAATTTCTGAAAAAAAAATGTTTTTTTTAAGAGAAGGAGAAAATATGAATGTGGTGCGATGACTTTAGTTCGAAGGGCAGTGAAACTCCAAATCGCTTCGCTTGTAAAGAGCGTTGTGAACTTGCTGTAGTTTGCTCTTACGGCTGGTGAAAGACGGTCATTGCTCTGGGAAAACCGGGTAATATTGCTATTAGTTAAAAGATAATGATTATTGCATGCAATGACAATGTCATAGGTTGTGAGCCTATAGGACACTATGCACCGTCTGTGGCAAAATAATTGTCTTAGTGATTGTATGTCAAGCTTTGAAAACAATGAGCTACAGGGCAAATATAATGGGCTAAATAAATGTTATTAGTCTAAGCGCTTGATTTGGTAGTAGCTGCAGTCGTTCAATGTGCGGAAATTGTTGGTCCTAGATGATGCACAACACGAAATATGTCTGTTAATGTAGGCAAAATTCAAAGAATGTATGTAATCAGGTGGAAAACACGTACACGTCTTAATGATAACATTGATTCCAAATGCGAATTTTCAGCGAGTGAAGTGCATGTTTATGAAATTTTAGTTCAGTATCTAAGACGACGTCAAAACACCGTGCTTCACTAGGAATGTTTATGACGTTATTGCCGATGTAAAGGGAAGGTTTTATGTTAAAAGAAATCAGCAGGAAATGAAATGCCATAAAAACGGTTGTTGTAGCACTGATCTGCAGCTGATTGCCCTGGTTCCATAAAGTTATGTTATTGATACATATGATCACAGCACAAGTATAATAAAAATTGGGGAATCCTTAAACGCTGCTTTTAAGAGCTGAATGCAATAGCGATGTCCTGTCTCTATTGAGTACTTGAACCACTGAGTGCATACTTTTCATTGTATGACGTTACTCGAGAAGTTTGAATTATGGATTACTACAACGTAACCAATAAAATTAGAAGTGCCTTGCGTCAGTAAAGCTTTTGCATATGACTGATTTCTGTGTAATGGGTAGCATGCTTTAACGAACGAGTAGTTATGCACTCAAAATTGCTCTGTTCAAGATTGCTATGCATCCACTATGTTGTTTGAGGGAGTACGTGCAATAAAGAGTACGCTTTTTGTAATGTCTGACCGGCTTCAAACCACAAAGTCGTTGTTATAATCATATGTTCTGACGCCCGATGACAACGCATGTTAGTAAAACGCAGTCATACTGCAACATTACATATTGTATTATGAAGCCTGCATACATGTTGTATTCTGAAGCCTGTGCTTGAAAAGCATGAACGTAATTTTCACTGCATTTCCAAACAGAGAAAGTTATTTATACAATAATTCCAAGCGAATGCGTGGCTGTGGCTAAATGCTTGCTTACTACTCAGACGTCTGTGGTTCAATCCTTATTCAGGGCTGCTTGTTTATTACCTGCTTTATTTGCGTCATTCTTGATTTTTCTGTCTTTCACCAGCTGATGATATTTCACTCACAATCAACGACTCCCACGCTGATGGCGACATCGGCTACGACGCCGCCACCGGAATTACGGCGAAACGAGCTCTTTATTGCTATCGCGTAATAACAATTCATTGAACTCGGCAATAAATGAAATGCTTACGTGTTAGGATGATGGCTCTTCTTAGAGCAGTTCTGACGTAAAAATAAACGCGCAACGTCCTTTTCTTTTACAAACTTTGCTAATATCAATAACCTGCTTCTGATGGTCACTTTATGTGGCCCCGCTGAAAATAATGCTGATTAGTAGTCAAGGGTCCCGAGAATCGGCGGGCCGAATATTGTAGCGGTGGACATGGCCTGTAATTTACATTTATATATCAAATTTAGGTAAAACCACTGTTCTCCCGACAAATGACTCTCCAGGCGCAAAAGTCATGCGCCCCAGGCTCAATATCAGCCATATGTGGATTTGAGCGTGGCGTGCTCGGTCGTTACTGGAGCCGTTGCGGGAGTTTTCGACTTGCATTTCTTATGTGATTCTTAAAGAGAAAAGAAGAGAAAAGTGAGCCCGTAACTGTCTGCATCAGAGTGCAACACCTCAACAGTAGCTCACGAGGGATGGGGTAAGGAGGGATTAAAAGGAAAGGAATAAAGGTATGGAGAGAGAGAGGGGGGAGGAGAGAGCATGGCGCAGGGACAGCGACCTCCAAAAGCAAGGAGAAGATAGCGAAAAGATGGACACGGTCGCAGGAGTCCGAGGACGGGGCACCACTCAGCGTGAGCTCTTGTCGGCGGCAGGAGATGGCGTAGGGCAAGCCAGTCGGCCAGAGCTGCGTTGCCGTTGGAGATCGCGGGGGCACGACCAGTTGGAGCTTAATCCTGAGTGTGAGTCCACTTGCATTTTTTTCCTGTTCTACCCCTTCCTGCTTAGCTTCCAGCGCTTTCATCACACGATAGAAGAGAGAATGCGATTGCATCGTTCGACGAATCTTTGTAACTGGACGGATTCTGAAAACGTTTTCGCGTGTGAGACAATAAGCCCCTTCAATGAATTAATTCCAAATCTACATAAACATGTGTTGCAAGGCCAGTTTAAAACACATAGTATATCTACCAGAACTAAAAAATGAATAGTCAGCAGTGTCGTGGTGCGAGGTGTTGTGAGGAAAAGTGGCAAAGGGTAGTGCATGTCCCCGTCGCTATTATAAGACGAGATATACATGACGAGCATGTCAGTAAACGTGCGACTCAAACGTTCTGTGAGGCCGTTCTGTTGGGAATAATAGCGCATCGCAAGCTCGTGCTTGGTTGTACAAAAACGAAGAAGTTCATGGATTACCTTGGATGAAAAAATCACAGCATATTCACGAGGCGAATGATAACGAGTGGGGCAAAGCGGACGGATGGACGCATGTACGGACAGGGAGACGGACGGACGGACGCACGGATGGGCGCACTGAAGCACGAACGGACTGACAGACGCTTCGCCCCATTCATCATCATTAAATCCATGGATATGCTGACAATGTTGTCATTGGCATGCAATTCAACGCAACTGGATACTACGACTACGCTGACTAGGACGACATGGGACATGCGACCAACGGTGTAATGGGCTTCGCCTCTAAAAGTAGTTACTTCATGCGCGACTCGGAACCGTGATAAGTTGACCAGGAGCGCCATGGTATAAGATGACGTATTGTATAAAAAAAAGAAGTTTTTCCTGAGTGGAACGCTGGTTTCAATCTCTGTTATTTTTTCTCGTTTTCTCTGGTGCTAGTGGAAGACGCCGCTCTTCTGCCTGCGGAAATGGAGGTAGAATCACCAGGGCCTCCACCCATACGTCCCGCGTCGTCTGTGGCCACTCTAAGAAAGCGCTCCGGCCACCCAAGTGACGTAGACAGTGAGGACACGCTCTTGTACTCTACGGCCAGTGATGAGAGCTCCGATGAAAGTGACTTTGTGCACGTGGCAAGACACAAGGCGAAGAGGAGGCTGCTTACGACATCTCCTTTCCAAAGTAAGGCTACCACGAATATTCAAGAGCCACCGGTTCACATTATTTTGTTTGTCCCGCTGAATGCCGCTGACAGCATGAACTGACTTAATCGCCAGGTCACGTCTATGTCACCTGAGGCGCTCGTTCTGGGACAAATAACGGACGTGAGAATCAATGGCCGCAAGAACGTTCTGGCGATAGACGTTACGCAACGTACTGCTCTCGACGTATTGACCAAGGTGAATGTGCTCGGGAACATCAACGTACGTTCTTTCATACCAAATGGCAAGGACTCTAGGGCGGGCGTTATCTACGACGTCGACACTTCTATCAGCGATATTGATTTTTCCACTCTGATCAAACCAGTGACGGAAGCTACTATAATCTTGCAAGCCCGCCGTCTCGGGAACTCACGATGCGTGAAACTAGTTTTTAATGAAGACAGCCTCCCAACTCAAGTAAGAGTTGGTCATTTTCGACACACAGTACGGCCGTTCGTGCCGAAACCTCTTCAGCGTCGGAAGTGCTGTAAAATAGGACACGTTAGTGCTCTTTGCACAAGTTCTGCTGTGTGCTCCCGATGCTCGGAGTCGCACAACACGGAAGCCTGCCAGGCAGAACATCGCAAATGCAGCCATTGCCAAGGTCCTCACGAGGCGTGATCAAAGCAGTGCCCAAATGTGAAGAAGGAAATGCAAGTGCTGAGGCAGATGGCCAGAGACGGTTCTACCCACAGGGAGGCTGCTGCCAAAGTGCGACGTCGGCGTTCGCGCCATAGGAAAACTCCTAGGACATCCTCTGCCAAGGCCAGGGATACACCACTACCCCATATC
The DNA here is from genome assembly GCA_013436015.1 of Rhipicephalus annulatus. Classification (NCBI taxonomy): domain Eukaryota; kingdom Metazoa; phylum Arthropoda; class Arachnida; order Ixodida; family Ixodidae; genus Rhipicephalus; species Rhipicephalus annulatus. The sequence goes on from WOVY01016060.1 coordinate 208,967, forward strand.
ACGCACTCATCACCACAAGCATCAACAAGTGCCAACAACAAGCATCCTCAGAAAGACGCAAGAAACATTGAACCTGACGCGTGGCCAGCGCTGCTGTCAGTGACACCGCCAGTAGAGCGGCAGCATCGCCCACTAAAAGCTACTTCAGAGCGAGTAAGTCATGACAGTCAAGATAACGAAATAATAGACGTGATTAATACGCTCATGAAGACATTTCGAGTACTCCTGAATAATATTCAGACTCCGGCTGCCCACAGCGCTCTTCAAATATTGGACGCTTTGAATCCGGTGCTATCAAATCTACAGAAGCACCATGGCTCTTTCCCTGCAGCCCTTCCGTAAACAAGTGAAAGAGGCATCAATTTTCCAATGGAATGCCCGAGGTCTTAAACCCCGCATTTCGGATTTTCGACCATATGTTTTCAAGAATCAGTTTCCAATTATCGTAATTTGTGAACCACGTCTTCACAATGCTATACGACTTTCTAAATACGAGGCTTTCAGATCTGCAACCCGTAACGAAGCCAGTAAGGTCATTGTTTACATCAGGTGCAAACTCACATATAATGAGCATCCAGTAACACCGGACGACAGCAACCAATACGTGGGCCTGGCAGTTAAGCGTAAGAACGGGAACTTCAGGCTAGTGGCAGTATATATTTCGCCTTCAGGCCGCTTCGACCCAGCAAGATTAAGCGCCATTATATCAGCGACACCTGGGTGATGGATTATTACCGGTGATTTTAACGCTCATCATTCCCTGTGGGGAAGCCAGAAGATGGACCGTCGGGAAAGAGATGTGTCCCCCTTTGCATCTGACCACCAACTAGATTGTTTTGAATGACGGCGCTCTCACGTTTTTACGGGGTCGGACATATAGTAGCTGTCTCGACCTAACTTTTGTGTCGAGAAGTAGCCTGAACACCAAGGTGCAGTGGTTGGCGGACAATAAAACGCATGGCAGTGACCACATTCCCACCTATATGAAAATCAAGGGGCTAAGCAAGTCGCAAATCGCGCCCACTTCACGGATAGACTGGTCAAAGTACAGATCATCCACAGAGAAGCAATGCGAGAGAAACCAAGAAGGTTCTCTTGAAAGCCTAGAAGGTATATTGAAGGCCGCTATTCAAGAGGAAACGTTTAATTGTGGACCTTTGCCAGATTTTTGCAAATATGAAATGGAGTCGGAGCGACTTCGCGCAATCCGTCGTCACGCCGAACGACGTTATAGGCGCACGAAATCCATCTACGACTTGAGGGAAGCGAAACGTCTACAAAAGAAGATTCAACGTCGAATCAATGCACTACAGTCGCAACGATGGAAGTCACTATGCGAGTTGCTTGATACCCACAAACCTCTTTCGCAAATATGGAGAATAATCCGTGGCCTACGAACATTGCCACAACAGAATCGTCCGTTCAAATGCCTTGCTCTCCACCAAGGCCGACGTCAAATCGATGTAGCGGAAGACTTCTGTGCCAGGGTTGCAAACAAGGGGTCCGGGATCAACATGAGTAACCTATGAAACGCGCCGGTGTCCAGAGACACTCGGATGGACAATATGTTTTCTCTAGAGTAGCTTCAGGCAGCATTGGCAGCATTCAAGCGCTCGTCATCGCCTGGACTTGATGGAGTCACTTACATGGCCCTTGCTAACCTAGGACGAACAGCTCGGCGTGCCCTTCTAGCTGTATACAATGACTTGTGGAGCAATGGTTTGGTTCCTCCTTCGTGGAAGTGCAGCCGCCTTGTGCCCCTGCTCAAACCAGGCAAATCGCCTCTGGACATGGCCTCCTATCGCCCCATCGCGCTTGCCAGCTGTTTTGGAAAGGTGATGGAGGGAATGGTGCTGACTCGCCTGGAGTGGTACTTGGAACATAACAATATATACCCCGATGCTTTTACCGGCTTTCGACGTGGACGGTCTTCCATAGACAATGTTGTTGATCTTGACACGTCTGTACAACAGCAGAAGAGCCGAAAGAGATTATCAGCGGCACTTGTCTTGGATATTAAGGCTGCATACGACAATGTATTACATGAAACCATCCTGGACGCCTTGGGCAGCATTGGATTGGGAGGCCGCGTTTACCAATGGATCTACACCTATTTGAAGGACAGAACCTTCTTCGTTCAGACAGAATATGGCGCAACAAGGCAACATCATACTTATCGCAGCGTACCTCAAGGTGGGGTCCTAAGCCCCATACTTTTCAACCTTGCGCTCATCAGCCTCGTTGACGTCCTGCCACACTCCGTACATCTTTCGATATACGCGGACGACGTCTGCATCTGGGCATCAGGGGTCACGCGTCTACACGTACGAGCCAGGCTTCAGACAGCGGCTACACTGACGTCAAACTACCTTCAAGGACGAGGACTGGAGCTGTCATATGAGAAATGCTCACTAGTTCCTTTTACGCGCAAGACAATGACGCCATACCGCATCAGAATTAATGGACACACAATCAGCTATCAAAAGACTCACCGTTTCCTGGGAGTAATAACAGATCGTGATTTGTCTTGGAGCCCTCATATCGCTTACATGAAGAAGAAACTGACCACGATCACCCACGTCCTAAGGTTTCTTGCGGGAAAATCATGTGGTGCATCGGTACGAGCCATGCTTCAACTGTATGCTGCACTTTTTCTTGGCTTCATGTGCTACAGCCTACCTGTGCTTGGCAAGGCCCGCATAACAAACGTACACGTCCTCCAGTCATTACAAGCTCAAGCACTGAGAATATGCCTCGGGCTTCCGAGATGCGCATCCACAGCAGCGACTGTCGCAATCGCTCATGAACACCCTATCACAACCTACATTCGTGTCGATGCTTTAAGAACGCACATAAGACATGCCACTCGGATTCAATCGCATCACCTCACCTCCCTTCCAACTTCCAGGCCATGCTCTGCGTTCTGCTCTATTATTGCCCCACATCGCACGGTGATTCCCATGAACTTCACGCACGCAGCAAGACCGTCGTTACCATTGTGGTGTCTACATCCACTGGAAGCCCTGATAACCATCCCCGGAATCCCAAACATTTATTACGGCAGTAATTATAAAATAAAACAGCTAACTTTGTAACCAGTAAAATAGCTGCTGGAGTCAAATGGGCGGATTAAAGTTCTTTCTACGAATAGTCTAAAGCCACCTTGAAATTTGGAAGAGGTAGCCACTGGTAAACAACGTGGAGCGTTGAACACTGGCTGAATTTAGCCGGTGAAAACTGATACTGACGCACCAAACGATGCATCTGCCATTCACTCCAAAAAATGCCCTCAATGTAAAGCTAGTTGTGGTATATTTGGTTAAACATTCATTATTTAAAATTCTTTATTTACTGCTGTAATTAATATTTTTACACATCTGAGGGTACCTTCTGCCAACGTAAAGAGAACGCTGCAGATGCCACCATTCTTTATTTTTAAATCATACTGGACACATTTTTGCGACCGGGCTTAATACGGGCCCTACCCAGGCCCGCGCCCGTGCAGTGCTCCAATAAGTTTGATATAGTATATTGGCGGAGTCACCTGAACACATGAAACATTGTGTGCAAGAAGCGTCTTATCACACGAGACTCTAAAACATGTGAATTGAGCAATGAGTAGGGAGTTTAAAGACCCAACCATTAAAGAGCGCTCAGGCCTATTTAATTATTAGCAGCAGCAGAACCATCCACAAAGTTAGCAGACGTGTAGGTTCGCGTGTGCTCTTACGGATGAGTGGTGAACCCTGCACTGATACGCAAAACGAATAATTACGGTGTAGTGCGCCCTTCACAACGGCACTTGCAGTAGACATTCCATAGATTTCTTTGAAACCGCCCGCTTTACGCACACAAATACTCTTTACAGAAAAAAACGTTTATGAGATCACTTTCCGGGTCACGCGCAGTTTGTTGTCCGCCACCGCCGCCGCCGCCAGTGTCCGTAACCACATTGCGCGAATTTAGAAAAAAAAAAACAACCTTGCACTTAGACACAGTGGTGCATGAAGCCGGGTCGGCTGTGTTCTAGCCCAATATTTTACCTTTGAGTTACGGTGGTGCTTATAACTTGTCAAACTTGCTTTAGGCAGGCATGACCAAGCACCAATGACACAGTAAGGCTCAAATCCGAGTTCACTGGGTTCCAGTCCAGTATTCTACCACTGAGCTACACCGTTGCTTGTGACTTGTTGTCAAATTTACCTTAGGCAGGCTTGATGTCGGGAAAGAAATCGTGTTAATACGACTTAAAAAGCGTTTTAGAACAGCGAAACAACAACCAGTCGTCGCACAATGCGAATAGCGTAACTAGTGGGCCGTCCGATGCTCAAAATCATCACAAAAGCTTGTTCTTGTTCCACTATTAACCGTGGCGCATACCCACTTCAGCTATACTTCCTCATCGTCGTCAACACTGAATGGACAATTGGCACAAAATTCCTTCTAAGTGTTTAGGGGACACCACACTTCTCAGAAGAATGACGAAAAATAGCGTATGAAATGCCAGCCTACTAACCAAACGTTTATTATTAATGCCCTAGTGGGTACTAAGCAAGTGTGCTTGCAGTAGTTACCCTATGAGTGTTTTGAAAAGGCTCAAAAAGGCCGCTCTTCTAGCTTTCGCTGTGACGGTGCTACCACGCAGGCCTGACATTTTTTCTTGAGATAAATCTAGCGAGTAAACATGCGATAATCATGGGGCTCGATTACACCATCACCCTCATCTCCTGAAGGCGAAGTTCAAACATCTTTGAAGTTTTTATTGCACTAACAAGAATTTCTACGAGACTTTGAGTGAACTGCATTTTTATTTTGCCCTGCTGACACAACCTATTCATTGGGTTCATATATATTCCCATTTGGCAAGAGTTTGTCATAACAAGCAGGTTTTATATCGTAAGGTTTGTCATTACGCCTAATCAGCGTATGTCCTTACAAATATGCATACAGTCTTACCAATTTCATTAAATCTTTCATTGTTTTGCAAGATACTTATTGTAACATTTTGTTCACGGGCTACTTCCATAGTTTAAGCAAACCAAGAGACCGTACTGGGTTTAGCAGTAGTGAGAGGAAGGCTGAACTGCTCAGAGACGTCTTCACACAGGAACAGTGAGTAATATTTCTCCTGTATACGCATGCTTAGGGTAGCACTCACACACAACTTAATGTGCAGTTATGCTTCAGTGCTTCTCGGTTTGTGAATTGTTGTCGGGTCGATTGGCGATTACATTTAATTGAATTCCCAAGCGTGGTGTGAACTCTGGAAACTTAATTTCCGATTTGAGTGGCAAGGATTTCAGAGCTCATCTGTATGTTGTATTGAAGAATTGTTTGTCGGTTGGCTTACCATTGGGTGGGCTTCCCGTATCATTTGTCTCTGGGGGTTGGCTTGAAGAACCTGTAAGAAAAATTTTCAAGAATTTTGAGCAAAGGATAATAAATGATCTCTATAACCAGTTTAAACTTCAGGGTGAGATGAATAGTCTTTATAAACGAAGTTTTTAATAACAAATGTCGCCTTAGAAGTAATATGATACTATACGCTATCGAAGTGGCTATGTTCACCATGCCATGGTTGCAATTTTGAGTACGAGTAATCCAGGGCTCAAGCCTTTCATGATGAATACCAAACACAAAAAAACCCACTCCATAGCACATTTTAGTAACAATTATCGTCGGCAACTAACACAAACAAAATTGTAGCCCGCTAGTATGTGCCACAGGAATCCGAACAGGAGAAGACAACGATGACACGCCAAGCACGAGATGGCTACACTTGATAGTTTTTGAGAATGTCTGAATAGCTTCTGATAAAACTTATGAACTATAATTTGTGGACTCCCAGCATTGAATTCGGTGTGCTTGTTGGCACAATATCGTACCTAAATATTGAAGCTTTCTAGATAGTGTTGTAGTAAGCTACACCATTAGAAGCTTACTACAAAGCTTGCAATTACCAAGCAGCACAAGGCTTGAAAATGTGATAGTGAACGAGTATGGAGAGTAATCCTGTTGCTTGTAGGCTCTTCCTATTCTTTAGCTAGATGATGAGGGTTGCTTATAAGGGTATTCTAGGTCACTGCAGGGCCTTAGCTGTGTGATGCAAACTTCTTGATTCTTCGCGCAGAGGAGCACAAGATAAACGACAACACGTATGTATTACTCCAAAGAAACTCGCTATGAAACCTAGCGCTCCGATATCTCATACACCCGCAGACACGACATGAATCTTCAAACTCTAGAGAACAAAACTTGGGCTTAAACCAATCGAATGCACCTCTCATTGATATATGGGCAGGTTGTCGTTGGCGTAGGCTTTTCATTGCTTCGGCGTTTTCTCTGCGCTGTTGTGGTCTTTTCCGCTCTCTAGTGCTTGTTCTTGTTTTTTTTTCACCTTCACTTTTGGATTATGATGAGCTAACATTGGCCTTCAATATTTTAAATGATCCAGTGATGAGTGCAGTTTAATTCACTCCATTTCTGGGGCACATACTCGCTTACGATGATGCTAGTTTTTCTGATAGGCCAGCATGTATTGGTTGCACACACCTTTCCTCATGTCTAGTGCTCACTGTTGCCTTCTTCTATTTTAGTGCACCAGTGGTGCTCAGTGGGATTAACTCATTTTTTCTGGCACAAACCAGATAGGCCATACAGGATAGGCTGCCCCAATCACGACTGCCTTAAATAGCTGCGCTGTCAAAACAGGAAAGAATTTGGTGAACGGAGCGCGTTTGAGGTAGAATCGAATTTTCGCTCATACAGTATTGTTTTTTTTTCACTTATGCAGAAAATCTTCCATGCCGGTCTCACATCTTGTTAAAATATAATGCTTTTAGCACCGTAACGGGAAGGAGTTTATTTCGTAGAAAGTCCGGAGTAGGGGTCAGTGTCAGTACGGGCACACTCGTCATTCGTTGTGAGCGAAAATTGAATAGAGATGCAAGTAAGGTAAATAATAAAAACAACGGGTTTGAGGGAAAATTGAAGCTATGCCTTCCGCTCGATAAGCAGGTGAGAACAGAGCTAGCTGCTGACTAATTGAAGGTGATTCGAAAGAAAACGCTATATAAGTGTCATGTAATAGGTATACGAGGAGTCATCTGAACGGATGAAATACAGCGTGACAAAAGCGCAGAATCAGGCGAGACGCCAAAACAAGAAAATCAAGCAACGAGTAAGTGCTTTAAAGGCCCACACATTACATATCCTACAGGTATATTTAATTATCATCATCAGCAGAACCATCCACAAAGTGAGCAGCTGCGTAGGTTTGCGTGTGGTCTTGGGGACGAGTAGTGGGCCCTTCACTGATACGCAAAACGAATATTTACCGTAGAGTGGACACTTCCCAGTGATACGCACCGTAGAAATTCTGTAGGTTACTTTGAAACGGCCAGTTTTACGAGCTAAAGCGTTCTTTTGCTTCAGGTATGGTTAAAACTAGCGGTTAAAAAGACGGTGACCACGGGGCTCAATACTAACATCGCCTTCTACCCCCTGAAGCTGAAGCTCCAAGTTTTTGTTGCACTAACATGATATCCCATGAAAATTTTATAAAAATTTATTTTGCACCGCAGACACAACTTATTCATTAGGTCCATAGTTATTCACATTTGGCAAAAGTGTGTCTATGCAATGTGGTATTGTAATGCGGGGTTTTATCGTACTGCTTAATCGGCGTATCTGGTTACAATAATGCACTCCAACCCACCAAATTCATTAAACCTTTGACTGTTTAGCTAGATACTTATCGTAAGGTTTTCTTCATGGACTACTTCAATTCTTTAGGCAAACCAAGGGACCGTACTGGTTTTAGCAGTAGTCATAGGAAGGCTGAACTGCTCAGAAATTTCTTCGCGCAGGAACGCAAAATAATTTTTCTCCCGTATACACAAGCTTAAGGTTGCACTCACACAATTCATAATGAATAGCTATGCTTCAGCACGTCTCGTTTAAAAAAATTAGCTACCGCGGAAACGCGAAAATTTCTAATTGCCCTATCTATGCATTGCTGTCGGGCAGATCGGCGATTACATTCCAATAAATTTGCGAGCTTGGTGTGAACTATGGAAGCGCCACGTCTCAATTTTGACTGACAAGAATTTCAGAGCTCGTGTACGCCTTGAATTAAGGAATCGTTTGTCGGCTGGCTTACCGTCGCTTGTGTCTTGCGGACTACTTGTGCCTGGGATTCCACTCGAAGGACCTGTAAGAAATTTTATTCAGAAATTTTGAACAAAATACATGACCAGATCACTAAGACAAGATTAAACTTGAGGGGAAGATGCTTGGGTTTTATACACAAAGTTTCTAATACAAAATTATGCTTAGAAGTATGATACTATACGCTACAGAGGTGGCCATGTTACGTCATGCCATAGTTTTGATTTCAAGTCTCAAGCCTTCCCAAATGAGTACCCAAACACAAAAGCTCACTTTATACAACACCTTTTGAAAAAAAATTACCATGGGTAACTGACACAAACAAAATTGTTGTATGCTAGTATGTGCCACAAAAATTCGAAGAGGAGAAAAGCGAAGACACGTTAAGCACAAGATGGCTACTCTTGTTTCTTTTCAAGTGTGTCTTAATTGCTTGTGAGAAAACTTGTGAATAATAATTTGTGAACTAGCAGCATTGACATCAGTGTGCCTGTTTTAACAATATTGTATTTAAATAATAGAAGCTTACTGCAAAGCTTGCACAAAGCAGTACAAGGTTTGAAATTGCGATGGTCGGTGACTTTGGAGAGTACGCTGGTTGTTTGTTGGCTGTTCCCATGCCTTAGCTAGATGATGTGGGTTGTTTTTAGGTACTTCTAGGTCGTAGCAAGGCCTTAGCTAAGTGGTACTAACTTAATACTACGTTGATTCTCATCGTAAAGAAGCACAAGCTAAACCACAACCCGGATGATGTATTACCCCAAAGAAGCTTGCGATTAAACTTAGCCTTCGCACATCTCATAGAGCAACAGACACGACCCAGATGGTCAAATTCTAAGGAGTGAAACTTGGGCTTAAACCTTGGGCTTTCCACTTCTTATTGATCTATGGGAAGGTTCTTGTTGGCGTAGACCTTCTGTCGATTCGGCGTCTTCTTAACACAGTCGTGGCCTTTCTCGCTCCCTCTTGCATGATCGGCTAACTTTCGCCTTCTTCGTTTGAAATGAATCAGTGGTGAGCATAAAGGGATTTGCTTCATTTTTGTTGCACATAACCCCTCATGATGTCGCTAGTTTTTTACTGATAGACCTTCGTGTTTCAGTTGCACGTACCTGGTTTCTTGTGTAGTGTTAACTGTTGCCTTCTTCTATTTTAGTAGACGAGGGGTGGTTAGTGGTATTAAACTCATTTTTCGTGGCACAAACCAGATAGCCCAATCAGTATAGACTGACCTAATTAAGCTTACTTAAATAGCTGCGCTGTAAAGCGGGAAATAATGTTGCAAAAGTGCGTTTCGAATATAACCAAATTTTCGCTCATTCAGTATTTTTTATCGATGCAGAGAATCTTTCATGTCGGTTTCACATCTTGTTAAAATATAATGCTTTTAGTGCCATAACGGCAAGGAGTTCGTTTCGTAGAAACTCTGTGGTTGTGGTCAGTGTTGGTATGGGCATCCGCGTCATTCGTTGTGAGTGAAAAGTCAATACACATGCAAGTAAGGTAAATAACAAAAAAAGGGTTTGAGTGAAAATTAATTCGGTGTCTTCTGAGTGAGAAGCAGGTGTTTTAACACAAAGCTAACTCTCTGCTTGAAGGTGCTTCGAAACAAAACGCTATATAGGTGTTTCGTAGTAAGTAGGAGGAGTCACCTCAACGGATGAAATGTAGCGAGATAGAAGCGCAGAATCAGGCGAGACGCCAAAACATGGAAATCAAGCAACGAGTAGGGGCCTTAAAGGCCCACCCATAATACAGCCCACAGGCATATTTAACTATCATCAGCAGCACAACTATCCCGAAAGTGAGCAGCTGCGTAGGCTTGCGTGTGGTGTTAGGGACAAGTAGTGGCCCTTCACTGATACGCAAAACGAATATTTACCGTGTAAGGGACACTTCCCAATGATACGCGCAGTAAAAATTCTGTAGGTTACTTTGAAACGGCCCGTTTTACGAGCTAAAGCGTTCTTTTGTTTCAGGTATGGTTAATGGTAGCGGTTAAAAAGGCGGTGATCACGAGGCTCAATTACAACATCGCCTTCTACCCCCGAAGCTGAAGCTCATACAATCTGCATGTTTTTATTGCACCAACATGAAATTCTGCCTGAGTTTTACAGAAATGCAATTAAATTTTGCACCATTGGCACCACGTTCATATGTATTCACAATTGGAAAAAGTGTGTTTATGCAATGACGTTGTCTATTGTGAGGTTCATAGTAACGCCTAATCAGCGTATGTGCTTACAATAATGTACCCCATCCTACCAATTTCATTAAATATTTGACTATTTAGCTAGATACTTATCATAGAATTTTTTCATGGACTACTTCCATAGTTCAAGCAAACCAAGGGACCGCACTGGCTTTAGCAGTCAATGGAAGGCTGAACTTTTCAGAGACTTCTTCACACAGGAACGCAAAATTATTTTTCTCCCGTATACACATACTTAGGGTAGCACTCACACAAGACTTGATCAATAGCTATGCTTCGGCATGTCTCGTTTCATAAAAACTGTTGCGGAAATGCGAAAATTTCTCATTGCCCTATCAATGCATTGCTCTTGGGCACATTGGCAAGTACAGTCGATCAAATTTCTGAGCCTGGTGTGAACTATGGAAACGCAACTTCTCAATTTCGACTGACAAGAATTTCTGAGCTCGTGTACGCCTTGAATTAAGAAATGATTTGTGGGCTGGCTTACCGTAGCTTGTGTCTTGCGAACTGCTTGTGTGTGGGATTTCACTCGAAGAACCTGTAAAAAATGTTTCAAAAGTTTTGAACAAAAGAAATCTTCAGATCACCAAGACAAGTTTAAACTTGAGGGGGAGATGTTTGGGTTTCATATACGAGGTTTTAATACAAACTTATGCTTAGAAGTATGATACTATACACTACCGAGGTGGCCATGTTACATCATGCCATAGTTTTAATTTCAATTCTCAAGCCTTCCCCAAGAATACCCAAACACAAAAGCACTTTATACCACACTTGCTGAAAAAATTGACCGTGGGCAACTAACACAAAGGAAATTGTAGTGCGCTAGTACGTGACACAAAAATTGGAACAGGAGAAAAGCGAAAACACGTTAAGCACAAGATGGCTACCCTTGCTCCTTTTCAAGTGTGTCTTAATAGGTTGTGAGAAAATTTATGAATAATATTTTGTGAACTACCAGCATTGACATCGGTGTGCCTGTTTTGACAATATCGTATTTAAATAAAAGAAGCCTACTACGAAGCTTGCACAAAGCAGTACAGGTTTGAAAATGCGATGGTTGGCGATTTTGGAGAGTACGCTGGTTGTTTGTTGGCTGTTCCCATGCCTTAGCTAGATGACGTGGGTTGTTTATAGGACGCTTCTAGGTCGTTGCAAGGCCTTAGCTACGTGGTAATAACTTAATTCTACGTTGATTCTCATCGTAGAGAAGCACAAGCGAAACCACAACACGGATGTCTTACCCCAAAAAAGCTCGCATTGAAGCTTAGCGTTCGCACATGTCATAGAGCAGCAGGCACAAACCAGATGGTCAAACTCCAACGAATTAAACTTGGGCTCGAACCAAGTGTTTGCACCTCTTATTGATATATCGGAAGGTTCTCGGTGTAGACCTTATATCGCTTCGGCGTCTTCTCAAAGCTTCCGTGGCCTTTCTCGCTCCCTAGTGCCTGATGGGCTAACTTTTGCCTTCTTCGTTTGAAATCAACCAATGATAACCATCATGAGATTTGCTTCATTTCTGATTCACATACCCTATTATTATGGTGCTAGTTTTTTTTTGATTGGCCTTTATATTTTGGTTGCACATACACGGTTTCTTGTGTAGTGCCAACTGTGGCCTTCTTCTATTTTAGTGGACCAGTGGTGGTTGTGAGATCAGTCAGTCAGTCAAGAACTTTAATATATGGTCCTGAGGAGTTTAAGCCACCAGGGTGCCCACGTGGGACATCCTAGCAGCCGCTACCGTAGGCGACGCCCGAGTCGGGGCGGGAACGTGGTGGCGTTCCGCCAGTTCTTGGGCCCTCTGGACTGCCTTAAGTTGGTTTCGGAGATTGGGGCTCCTGAGTGCCTCCTCCCAGTCGGGACTCACTGGTGAGAGGTCCCTGAGGTAACGCGGGACATTGCCAGAGCATGTGCGCGAGTGAACAGTACACTTCTGTGCAATCTGGGCACTGTGAATTTATGTCTGAGTTGTAATGGCTGAGTCGGCCCCGTGATGGGTACGATCTCGTTTGTAACATTCTAAAGGCTACTTCTTGCGCGCGTTCGAGTTTAGAATGGGGTAAAGGGTATCGGCTTCTGTTGTGTCGGTAGTGGGAGGTAATTTCATGGAAGGTGAGTAGTGGGTCATTAAACTGCACGTCTGGGCCCAGCTCTTCGGTGGCTGATTGATCGTCACGGCGGGTCAGTTCTCGTGCTCGATCATGAGCCATTTCGTTGAGGTTGGGTTGTTGTGGGTGAACGTCTTTGCCCATGTGGGCAGGGAACCAAGAGAGGTAGTGCGAGCCCGTATATTTCCGTGTTTGTAAAATGCGGGCTGCTTCTGGAGCGATGTTGCCGGTTTCGTAAGCCCGAATGGCGGCGCGAGAGTCTGTGAAGACATTAGTGAGTGAGGGGTCGGTCATCGCTAAAGCTATAGCAACTTGTTCGGCTATGGCGCTTGTTGATAGCCTAACCGAGGCGGCTGAGCGTAGGGCTCCGTCGCCATCTACTACCGCGAGTGCGAAAGAGGAGGAGTTACCGTCAAGTCATTTTTTTGTGGCACAAACCTGATAGGCCGCATAGGCTGCCCAAATTACGGCTGCCCTAAATAGCTGCGCTGTAAAACGGGAAATAATGTTGTGAAAGTGCATTTCGGGTAGAATGAAATTCGCAATTTTTTTTACTGATGCAGAAAATCTTTCATGTCGGTTTCACGTCTCGTTGAATTATGATGCTTTTAGTGTCACAAGGGCAAGGAGTTCGTTTCGTAGGTAGCGGTCTGTGTTGGTATGGGCATTCGCGTCATTCGTTGTGAGCGAAAATTCAATACAGATGCAAGTAAATTAAATAATAAAAAACGGTTGTGAGTGAAAATGTAATGCTACACTTTTCAAGTGAAAAACAGGTGTTTTCACACAAAGCTAACTCAATGCTTAAAGGTGCTTCGAAAGAAAACGCTATATAAGTGTTACGTAGTAAATAAAAGGATTCACCTGAACAGATGAATTATAGCGAGACAGAAGCGTACGATCAGGCCAAACGCCAAAACATGAAAATCAAGCAACGAGTAGGGGCCTTGAAGGCCCACCCATTACACAGCACTCAGGCATATTTGATTATCATCAGCAGCAGAACCATCCACAAAGTGCGCAGCTGCGTATGTTTGCGTGTGGTCTTGAGAACGAGTAGTGGGCCCTTCACTGATACGCAAAAAAGAATTTTTACTGTGTAGTGGACACTTCCCAATGATGTTCGCAGTAGAAATTCTGTAGGTTACTTTGAAACAGCTTGTTTTACGAGCTAGAGCGTTCTTTTGCTTCTGGTATGGTTAAAGCTAGCGGTTAAGAACGCGACGATCACGGGCTCAACTACAACATCGCCTTCTACCCCCGTAGCTGAAGCTCACACATTCTGCACGTTTTTATTGCACTAATGTGAAATTCTGCGAGAGTTTTACAGAAATGCGATTTTTTGTAGCACCACCTGCACCAGGCTCATATGTATTTACATTTGGCAAAAGTGTGTTTATGCAATGACGTTGTCTATTGTGGGGTTTGTAGTAACGCCTAATCAGCGTATGTGCTTACAATAATGCACCCCGTCCTACCAAACGCATTAAATCTTTGACTATTTAGCTAGATATTTATCATAAAATTTGTTATGAACTACTTCAATAGTTCATGCAAACCAAGAGACTGTACTGGTTTTAGCGCTGGTCATTGAAAGGCTGAACTACAGGAACGCTGAATGATTTCATTCCCGTATACACAAACTTAGGGCAGCACTCCCAGAAAACTCAATGGGCAGCTATGCTTCAGCACCTCTCGTTTTATCAAAACTGCGGTGAAAACAAAAACAGTTTTCATTGTCCGATCGATGCATTGCTGTCGGCAAGAATGGCGATTACATTCGATCAAACTTTGAAGCGCCGTGGGAACTCATCAAACGCAATTTTTCGATTTTTACTGACGAGAATTTCGGAGCTCGTGTATGCCTTGAACTGAGGAATTTTTTGTCGGCTGGCTTACCATCACTTGTGTCTTTGGAACTACTTGTGTCTGGAACTTGGCTCGAATAATCTGTAAGAAAATTTTTCGATAACTTTTGAACAAAGTACATGACCAGATCACTAGGAGAAGAAGTTTAAATTTTAGGGTGAGATGCCTAGGTGCTATACGTGAAGTTTCTAAATCAAACTTATGCTTAAAAGTATGATATTCTATGCTACCGAAGTGGCCACGTTCTATCATGCCATGGTTGTGATTTAGAGTCTCAAGCCTTCCACAATGAATACCCAAACACAAAAGCACACTTTATACCACACTTTTTAAGAAAAAATAACTACCACAAATGAAACTGTCTTACGCTAGTATGTGCCACAAAAACTCGAACAGGAGAAGAGCGAAGACACGTTAAGCAGAAGATGGCTACATTTGTTCCTTTTCACGTGTGTATTAATAGCTTGTGAGAAAATCTATGAATAATAATTTGTGAACTCCCATCATTTACGCTGGTGGGCCTGTTTTGACAATATCGTATTTCAATAATAGAATCTTACTACAATGCTTGCACCAAGCAGCACAAGGCTTGAAAATGCGATGGTTGGCAAATTTGGAGAGTAAATGGTTGTTTGTACGCTGTTCCCATGCTTTAGCTAAATGAGGGTTGTTTATAGATCTCTTCTGGGTCGTTGCAAGGCCTTAGCTACGGTATAATAACTTATTTCTACATTGAGCTTCAGCGTAGAGAAGCACAAGCTAAACCACAACACGGATGTATTACCCCAAAGAAGCTTGCGATGAAACTTGGCGTTCGCACATCTCATAGAGCCGCAGACGCAACCCAGATGATCAAACTCCAACCAATATAACTTGGGCTTCAACCAAGCGTTTGCACCTCTTAGTGATCTATGGGAAGATTCTCGTTGGCGTAGACCTTTTATCGCTTCGGTGTCTTCTCAACGCTGTCATGGCCTTTCTCGCTCCCTAGTGCATGATGGGCTAACTTTTGCCTTCTTAATTTGAAATGAACCAGTGATGAGCTTAATGGGATTTACTCCATTTCTGTGGCACATATCTTTTTGCGATGGCGCTAGTTTTTTTTTATTGGCCTTCATATTTTGGTTGCACATACCTGGTTTCTTGTGTAGTGCTAACTGTTGTCTTCTTCTATTTTAGTGGACTAGTGGTGGCTATACTAGGATTAATTCATTTTTTGTGGCACAAACCTGATAGGCTGCCCAAATTACGGCTGCTATAAATAGCTGTGCTGTAAAACAAGAAATAATGTTGCAAAAGTGCGTTTCGGGTAGAATCGAATTTTCGCTCATTCAGCATTTTTTACTGATGCAGATAATCTTCCATGTCAGTTTCACTTCTCTTTATAATATAATGCTTTTAGCACTATAACAGTATGGAGTTCGTTTCGTAGAAATTCTGTGGTAGGGGTCGGTGCCGGTAGGGGCATCCGCGTCATTCGTTGTGAGCGAATATTCAATACAGATGCAAGTAAGGTAAATAATAAAAAAACGAGTTTAGTGAAAATTAATGCTCCACCTTTTAAGTGAGAAGCGGGTATTTTAACACAAAGCTAACTCACGGCTTGAAGGTGCTTCGAAAAAAAAAACGCTATACAAGTGTCAAGTAGTAAGTAAGAAGAGTCACCTGAATGGATGAAATATTGCGTGACAGAAGCGCAGAATCAGGCGTGACGCCAAAACATTGAAATGGAGCAACGAGTAGGTGCTTTAAAGGCCCACCCATTACACAGCGCTCAGGGATATTTAAATATCGTCATCAGCAGAACCATCCACTAAGTGAACAGCTGCATAGATTTGCTTGTGGTTTCGGGAAAGAGTCCATTTTCTGGTTAACCTCCCTGCCTTTCGCTCATTTTATTCTCTCTCTCTTTTGGGGACGAGTAGTAGGCCCTTCACTCATCCGCAAAATGAATAATTATGGTGTAGTGGGCACTTCACAATGATACCCGCAGTAGAAGTTTTATATGGCACTTTCAAACGGCCCACTTTACACTTTAAAGTGTTGTTTTTATTGAGGTATGGTCATGGCTAGCGATTAAGAAGGCAATGATCACAGGGCTCAATTACAACATGGCCTTCTACCCCAGAAGACGAAGCTCAAACACCCTACAAGTTTTTATTGCACCAACAAGGCTTTCCACGACACTTTTATAGAAATGTATTTTTCTTTTGCACCACAGACTCTGCTTCATAAATAGATTTCTATATGTTCTCAATTGGCAAGAGTGGTGTGTCTATGCAATGAGATTTCGAATTGCAGAGTTTGTCGTAGCACTTATTCAGCGTATGTGCTTACATTGGTGCACCCCGTTCAACCAACTGACTTGAATCTTTGGCTATTTTTCTAAGATACTTATAGTAACATTTTGTTAACAGGCTACTTTATTAGTTTAACCAAACGAAGGGACTGTAATAGGTTTAGCAGTAGTGATAGGAGGTCTTGACTGCTCAGAGATCTCTCCACACAGGAACGCAGAATAATGTTTTCCCCGCATGCACATCCTTAGGGTATATCACTCACACAAGACTTAATGTGCAGCTACGTTACAGCCTCTCTCCTTTAATAAAAACTGTGGTGAAAACGAGAACCTTCTTCATTGTCTGGTCAATGCATTTCTATCGGGCAGATTGGCGATTACATTCGATCGAATTTCCGAAAGTTGTGGGAACTCGGGAAAACTCAATTTCTCAAATTTTACTGACTAGAATTTCGGAGCTCATGTATACCTTAAATTGAGGAATTGTTTGTCGGCCTGCTTACCGTCGCTTGAGTTTTCATGACTACTTGTGTCTGAGTTTCCGCTCGAAGAATCTGTAAAAATTTTTTTTCAAAACTTTGGAACAAAACATACGAACAGATCAATATGATCAGATCACTATGACCAGTTTAAACTTTGTGATGAGAATAATAGTTTTTATGCACGGAGTTTCTAATAACAAATATACACCTTAGCTGTAAGAGACTATACGCTACCGAGGTGGCCATGATCGATCATTTTAATTTCGAGTCCGAGTGACCTAGATTTCAAGCCTTCCCGAATTAATACCCAAACAGAAAAGAAAATTTTAAACCACACTTTTTGAAAAACGACGCTGAGTAACTAACACAAGCGTAATTGTTGTGCGCTAATATGTGCTACGAAAATCCGAACTGGAGAAGAACGAAGACGTTAAGCCCAAGATGGCAGCACTTGTTTCTTATCACGTGTGTCTTAGAAGCTTGTGAGAAAATTTATGAATAAGATTTGACGTCGTTGTGCCTGTTTTGACAATATCGTATTTGAATGATAAAAGCTTACTACAAAGCGAGCACCAAGCAGCACAGGGCCTTTTGAAAATGCGATAGTTGACGATTTTGGAGAGTAATTTGGTTGCTTGTAGGCTGATATGCCTTAGCTAGATGATGCGAGTTGTTTATAAATCGCTTCTAGATCATTGCAAAGCCTTAGATATGTGATGCAAACTTATTTATACGGTGTTTCTCAGTGTTGAGAAGCTCAAGCTAAACCATAACACAGATATATCACTCGAAAGAAACTCGCGATGAAACCTAGATCTCGCACATCTGATATAGCCGCAGACACGACATGGATGTCCAAACTCTAGAGAACAAAACTTGGGCTGAAACGAAGCGTTTGCACCTCTAGTTGATCTACGGGCAGGTTGTCCTGGCCGTAGGCCTTTTATTGCTTCAGCGTCTTCTCAACGCTGCCATGGCCTTTCTCGCTCCCTAGTGATGAGCTAACTATTGCCTTCTTTATTTAAATTGGTCCAGTTTTGAGTGACAGGATATTCCCAGTTTATGTGACAAATACTCATTTATAAAGACACTGCTTTTCTAATAGGCAACCACATTTCAGTTGCACATACCCATTTTCTTGAGTAGTGCTAACTGTTGCCTTCTTCTATTTTAGTATACCATTGGTGGTCACTGGGATTTACTCGTTTTATATGACCCGTACATGGTAGTCCGACAGGATAGGCCATCCGAATCGCGGCTTTCTTAAATTGATTCACTGTTAAAATGGGAAAAGAACGTTGCGAACGGAGTATGTTGGCGTAAAATTGAATTTTCGCTGATTCAGTATTATTTACTGATGCAGAGAATCTTCCAGGTTAATTTAACAGCTTGTTAAAATATAATACATTTAGCACCATCACATTAACGAGTTCGTTTCATAGAAACTCCGTGGTAAAGGTCGGTGTCAGTGTGGGTGTCGGCGTCAATGATTGGGAGTGAAAAATCACCGGACCCCATGAGCGAAAATGCAATACAGATGCAAATAAAAGGAGAAAGATAAATAAATAAATAATAAATTTGTGACTGACATAAAAATAAAAATTGGTTTGATTGAAAATCAAACCCACACTTTCTGCGCGAGAAGCAAGTGTTATATCTCAGAGCTTCTCTGTTGCTTGAAAGTGCTTAAAAAACGCTGTACAAGTGTTATGTAGTAGGAGCCTCCCGACTACATGAAAGTGTTTGTGGTAGAAGCGTAGAATTGCGCCAAATGTAAAATCATGTGAATGGAGCAGCGATTGTGTGTTTTATAAACGGCCCATTACAAATCACTCGGACATATTTACCCATCATCAGCAATGGAACCGTCAATAAATCAAGTATCTGCGTAAGTTCGCGTGTGGCCTGTACGAGTGGTGGACCCTTCGCTGATTGACAAAACGAATAATTATTGTGTACTGGGCACTATATTCGGGGACAACTTTCTGTGGCAGTGAAGGGAAAGCTACAGGAACGGAGCTACAGCACATCCAGTCCTTCGCGAAAAAGTCCGACTCAATTCACTTTTCGAATGCCAGCCGTGATCGAATAATGCCACTGTTCAGAATTTGTTACGTCTGCTTACACAGCTATGTGTGAGTTTAATGTGACACAAGCTTTTTCGGCATGTTGTCGGAATATATGGAAGGTGACGAGCTCTCAACTAAAGTGGCTGGCTCTCCTGAAACGAAGACGCCATTTTGACTGTGAAGTGCTCTTGAACGCGCGACGTTTTCAGATGATACTGGGCAAACTACGAGTGTAGTTCTGCGGAAGAGTACTACAAGCGAGCCATGTTCATTCCGTACATGGATAGCCTGAAAGCTTCTCTCAAATAGCGCTTTGCAAACCATCGCAAAACATTGCAAAATTTGCTATTTGTGTTGCCAAAGCATGCCTTCAAAGGCAAATTTAAATCTGTGCAGCCGGCCTGCAATTGTCAGCTGAGGAATATGACAAGAGCCCATACCCTCATACAAAAAGGTGAATGGAAAATCGGCAATAACTAAATGGCAAGCCATGCTATAGGAACAATAGGAACAACGCTCGGCAGCTACGATTAGGTTCGGAGCGTAGGGCGCATGTGGTCCTTCAGAGCTGCGCAGATGCTATGGTCGCATCGTTAGAGACAATGGTTTATTTGACAGCGAATTTGGCACTCAGTAGCTTTGCTCTGATTTCAGACAATGCATGCCTCAAGTATCAAAGCTCCAACATGATGTAAGGAGCTGAAGGTGAAGAGCTTCAGACACGGTCCGCAACTTGACATGAAATTCCCGTGATACGTCGTGATAGATGAACGATCAGTTGCTGGCCAGTTCCCGGCAAAAGTTATCATCACGTGCACAAAATGGAAGATATTGGTGCAGAGCACGTTTAGGTTAGACACATGGGTGTCTTGAGCCTTGCACACTGAAGAGATTAAATTTTCCAGAATATTTTATTGAGTGGATGGCAGAATTTTTTTATTGATATGTAAAATTAAACGTTTTAAAACCACCATATGATTATGAGGGACGTCGTAGTGGAGGGCTCCAGAAATTTCGCCGACCTGTGGCTCTTTAACATGTACCCAAATCTGAGCACACGGGCCTACACCATTTCCGCCTTCATCGAAAATGCAGCCGCCGCTGCCGGGATGAGATCCCACTACCTGTGGGCTAGGAGCCGAGTACCTTAGCCACTAGACCAAAACAGCAAAATGATGGCAGAATGTATAAAACTAGCAGGATTCTAGTGCGTCAAGCATGGATGTTCATCTTCTAAATTCAAACAAACACACGGAGTTCCCTATGGAGCAGTCTTTTCTCCAGTGTTATTTAATGGTTTAATGAGCACGATTCCGATAGAACGTGAAGTCACTATCTACATTTATGCTGATGATATCGCATTCTTCGTTACTGTCTGTCATATTTATTCACCTAAACTTAAAGTGCAAAAATGCGTCGATATGTTAGAACGTTGGTTGCAGTCGATTGCATTGTCGCTAAATGTCAGCAAAAGTGCACTCTTGGTGTTTCCGCTTGCAGACTCAATTTTCATTTTAATATATATAAACAGGAACCCATCCAGCAAATAGACACTATAAGTAGTTGGGACTCATTTATAATGAAAAGCTTAACTGGAGCTCCCACATAGAATATATAACTGGCAAGGTACATGGGCCTCAGGCTTACTGCACAGGCTGTGTAACCATAAATACGGGCTACGGAGGCACACCTTGATAATGTTGTGCAAGATACACATGCGCCCAATCTTAGAATTCGGTTGCATACTATTCTCGGGTGGCCTTGCTTAAAATAAAAAAAAAAACTCTTGTTGTCTTGGAGCGAGAAGCACTGCGAATGTGTATGGGGCTCCCAGACACATTCGAGGCACAATTGTGCCATCAAGCATGAGTCGCGCTTGATGGCACAGTTTTATCTGACTGCCAGAAGTTTAATATATTACCACTATAAGATATAGAAAATCGCAAATATACACTGATATGATAGAAACAATAACTAGATAGACAGAATATAACCACCTCATGTTTCCATGGCGACTGCTTGTGGAGTCAGTCCAGAAAGTCCGAAGTTTTTATTACTAGATTTCGATGCCGTGGCCCCCCTCTAAACCTGTATCTATGCAAGTCAGGTGATACCACCCCTCTGTGCATTCTGCGGTCAAATGAAATCAATTGAACGTTATTTTTTATCTTGTCACTGATACTGTATACTTAGAAAAAACTTCTAGTTATACTATTTCTGAAAGTAGGTGTTACATTGACGGCTGAAACTGTACAGAACTTTGGTGCCTCAGTTTTGGGACGTTGCCACAGGGATGCTTTCAGTGCCGTTTGCGATTATATGCAGGCTTCCAGACGTATTCGCTTGTGATCCGCATCCAAATTTTCATTATTTTGTATTAAAAAGGTAATTCTGAGTGGCTAAGTGAAGTAAACGTAGCTGTGTGGTCATCTTAACACTTGAAATCCAAAATTTTTCAAAATTACTTCTATGTTTTTATTTTTATTCTTTAACTTTTTCTTCTCTTTTCTGTGGTTTACTTTACATTAGTTATATTATAATACAAATTCATTCTAACACGTAGTTATAATGCTCACACAAAAAGTGCACTACGCTTTCTTGACCAATCCCCCTGAGTGGGTGTGAGCCATGAGTCCTGGGAAACAAAGAAATATCGGCGTGGACTTGGCTCTGGCTTGTATGTCTGGCGTTACGTGTTTAAACACACCTTTTCAATATACTGTACGACGCCTTTTCTTTTCATAACATTTTGGTGGAGAGTGCGGGTCCTCCCTTTCACAATCACGACGATTCTCCGTAGCGGACGATCCTTGGCTGCCTCTGCTATGCCTGCTCAATAGGAATACGAGGATGCATCGGAAACGTGTCCAACCGTGCCTCGGCCAGCCAGGCCTGCCACGCCGAAACAAACCGCCGCTAACCACACCGTCGTTCTGACACAACCACGCGATCTAGGCACCTTTACCGGCAGTGAAATCAAAAATGTCGAGGATTGGCTTCAGTTATACGAACGGTGTAGTGCACTATGTAACTGCGACCCGACGCTCATGTTGGCCAATGTTCTATTTTACCTTGAGGGTACGGCGAAAGTTTGGTTTCGCAACCGCGAGGAAGAGACCACCAGTTGGGACATTTGCAAATGCAAACTCAAGGACCAATTTGGCAAGCCCATTGGGCGTCGTCGTTCGGCGCAGAAAGAACTTGCGTGCCGACTGCAGTCCTGCACCGAGCCACACGTGACCCACATTCAGGATGTGCTCACCCTCTGCCGTCACAATACTATTGCTTTCTTTATATTTAAAATAATTCAGAATTTGGCTGATATTGACAGTTTTCTGGCCCCATGAAATGCGATTTAACGAAATTTTCTTGTATGGCCAGGAACTTTCGGGGTATACAGTAAAAGAAGAGAACATTGAAACGAAAGTGTCCTTTTGTGCGTGTATTAAATTGTTACGGTGGTCATCGGACTGGATCGGGTCCTCTACATTGACCAAAAATTTCCTAGCCAAGCTGACAAGTGAAACCGGAGAAACTGCGAAATACACGAAAAAAAAAACTATTTTGCCATCTTCTTCCTGGAGACAAGCGAGGTGGTCGCGAGACTACTACAACTCGAGCTACAATGTTGAAGTGACAGCCAGTCCTTAAGTATAGGAGCATCTTTGGTCAGACACGCCCCACAGTTGGTCCTCGAGCACGCACTCAGCAGCCTAGCCTCCCAATAAGCACGCATGCTTGGTAGGGCAATATGTATATGTCAGCTTTAATGTAATATTTCAAAATTGGCTGCAGGTATTCGCATGAGATTCCACGTGCTCACAAAGAATACCACTGGTTATCACGAGACGCTTATTTTTCATGCCTAGTTGCATATACTTGCTAAGGCCCACTCCAAAAACTGAAAGTGGGTTCACTTATTTAATGTACCTCTTCCCTGCAATAACCGATTGGAATTTGCAATGGTATTCTAGAGACACGTAAGTTATACCTTAACAAAAGATAGGACATCCTTTATGGGGTTTTTGTAAAAGAATAATAAAACACCTACATGCACAAAGCCACTGAGAGTGCTTATTACTGTGTAGCTTTTTATAGCATACACATTTTTGCCACATCCACTAGAGACGAAGGCACCATCTACAGGCGCCTTCAAAGCGACACGTCCACCCACAACGTACTATTGCCCCATATGAGGCCAACGTTGCGTAGCTACATCTTTTTTCACTGCAATGTGCCAGACACTCGGCACACCTTCTACAATAGAGCAAAGTAACCGTCTCAAGGCTAGAAGCTGCAGCAGTAGATGCGGACCCAAATCTCTTCGGTGAAGAGTGAGAGGCTGCGTTCTCCCAGTCGGACCTGGTCGACCAGCGTCAACTCGTCGCTCGAGCCCGGCGGGCGGTCCAGGCCTTCCACATTCACTCACAAACTTTACACAACAAATATTTTCTATCTGTCCTCCCTTTTTAGGAAATCAGAATTTTTAAAATTATGATTGTTTCCAACTTGTGGTATCTCATGTATGTTAAGTTTGGTCGGAATATATATTTAATATTTTTGCAGAAAACGTACAGTCAATTTGAAAAATTTTAAAAATGGCGAAATTTTTTGTGGGCACTTTATAAGTCATAGAGCACGTGGTGCGCTTTGGCGTAGAATTTAAACCACCTGGAGTGGCTGCTCGACGTCGCGCTTCCACAGGTTTGTTCCTCAGGGTGAATTAGATTTTTCGATGTCAAAATTGCAAGTTCGACATTATGGGAGCTTATCATACGATACCCCCTTGAGATTTTGCTTGTCAGTGTCCTGCTACACGAATGAACAATCATACACGAATGGTACACGAATGGTACACTCATAATGGTACACGAATGAACAATCATAAATGTTAAAACTCGTACTTCGCGTCATGCAACAATAAACAATTGAATTCGGAGAGCGCTGAGTGGTATTGCGCACCAACCTATTACATTAGCGTTTGATCAGACGCATATAAGCTAAGCGCACATTACTGAAAAAAAGGCTACTTACTGAGTGCATGAAGCATTATGGCAATAGTATTTCTACCCGTAACGTTTGATCTGTGGTAGAGCTGAAGCTTTCAAACGTCTGTTTTTTGGCAGCAAGAACATTCTACATGCTTAACATACCCGTTTGTTTCAAACTCCCAAACATTTACAAATGCTTTCTACCTTTAGTTTGTAGCAAATATTTAGCCACTGAGGTGTGATAATCCTTTACCACTATAAAATTGAAAAGTACGTTTCGCAGAGATTACGCCACTAGCATCAGCGTCTTTGTAGGGGAGCTAAAAATTCTTACGGAGGTAAGGAATGAAAATTGGTGGTTCAAACAAGAGTCGAACCCAGGAATTTTGCCTGGCAGGGGGGCTTTTTGCATCCAAGCTGCGATATCGGCTGAAGCTCGTTCGCGAGCTCGTTCTTCGTGTTGGGCGAAGAGTCTCGTTAAAAGGTGTAGTATTCTTTGTCCAAAGTGTAATACCCTACCAGGCTTCATGTTCATGTGAATTGTGGCATAAATGCGTTGTTTAAATGTTCACTCAAAACAAAACACTCAACCGTAAATTATCTTTATCGGTCTCAGCATCAACAAAGTGCGCCCCTTAGATGCACGTCAACTGCAGAAATTTCAGCATTGCCTTTGTAACTTTCTTGTGTGTTAAAAGTGGAAGTCCTAATCACATGTGTGAGACTATGATGTCAAACCGTGAAGGAATGTCTGCTGCTGCATCGGTTATTGACAGCCAGAGTTGCCTGGAAGCTACTGAAAAGTTATATATTGCCCTATAATGTTTAACCGCTGAAACATGTCTTCCTTCGAATGCAATTTGGTCTGCAGGGCGTTTTTTAGGGGAGGGGGAGGGTTCTGGATGGATCAATTTAATTGCACTGTGGAGTGCCACAAGTTTCATGGCAGTCAAGATAATCCTGTAAAAAATCTTTAAACTGATAGGTTTTGGCTCTTGCTGACATCCCCCCACTTTTTATATTCCAGGAATTATGGAGCCATCGGTGTAAAATGAAATATGATGATGGTACTCCTTGTGTAGCATGGGCAGAGACAGCAGCCTTAAAGCAGGTGAGCCTAGTGGGGCCAGTCTGAGTTTATGAGACACCTAGATAGCAGGCATCTCAAATATGTGACATCAAAAACATCGCATCTGGAAGCTGAATGGAGTGATTAAAATAGTATCTCTAAAAAAAAGAGGTGACTGTACGCATGTATTTCCCCTAAGCACTCCTGCCGCACTTCATCTTATGACCTGCGTTGATGAGTAAAACGACGGACCCGGTGTATTTGAAGGAAACTCTATTCTGAGCGATATTTTAGGAAGTTGCTACATCTCCTCGGTGATTTGACTGGCAGCATCAGTGAAAAAGTGAGTGCCTTGGAAAACTAAAAACGACGGCAACACCAGCGTTGTTTTGCTGGCCACCCCGTTGGGCAAACTAGTATATTTTGCGATTAGTAATGATTACCTTTTTGGTGGAAATCACTAAATAATGACTACTTATTCGCACCAATGCCAACGCTGTGTCAGTGTTTCACTGCTAAATAATAGGTCAGATTGTGAAGCACATTTGAAATCACTACGTCTAATTATGTTGGGCTATCTGCACCTTTCATTGTGTTTTGAGGATCTCAGTGTTACCGGGCAAACCGCAGATACGGGTGCTGACTAAGCTCGCAGAAAGGCGGCGTCCACAAAAACAATGTCAAAGAACAGCACGCTGTGCATGACTTTTAGCAGTGGAACTGTTGAAGCTCGACACTGGTGTCTGACCCCGTGAACACAAAATCTTGCCGAAATGATCGTCATTATGAACCCAACCGAGCTCTCTTGGAATCATTTTCTTCTTCATCCTCTCTTTCATACTTCACTGCCAGAACACGTGCACCAATTTTTCCAGAGTGGGATGCAATAACTCTGATTGGTGAAAAAGATCGAGTAAAAAGATAGTGAGAGAGAAAAAGTGAGAGAAATGAGTAATAAACAAATAGAAATAACAAAAAGTATGGCTTACTGCTCTCCTATAGTAATTGGTAACCGACGAAAGCGAAACTTGTTTTCACAGAAGTTGTTCATTGTTTATGGTGAGGTGTTCTATGAGAGCTTGTAGAATGCCTATCGGTATTTGACAGAGATGTCACTGTTGATGTGGATATACCCTCGTTGATGCATAATGACACATCTCTATACGCAAGAATAACATCCATGATGATGATATATGCCTACGCTTAGCTGAAGTTGTTAACATGTACTTGTACTCAGCACATCGCGAATCCCGCGCAAAACTATCTTCCATCAACAAGCACGTAAGAAACACTGGTACTCGTTGTGCACACCTTCAGAGTACCGTCAATTGAGGATAGAAATGGCGATGTGTGCACCACTAGTAATAACTAACGTACGCCGATCATGCATACATTACCACAGAGCGTTTGAGCAACACAAGACGCAGAGGTTCCTAGCTTGCACCGAGAAAGCGCGAAGGCTTCCCTATTCCTGCAGGCGTCTGTCTCGCTTCACCGGGGCACGACATTCACGCGTCGACGTCATAGCCTTTCTACGGCGCTTATTGCAGCAATTTTATGAGTCGTTGCTATTTTACTCGAAGCAGTGTGCTGGTGCAACATTGTTGATACCCGTGGAAGCGGCACTTCTCGGACAACGTGGAGTCACACGCTAACACGAAGCGAAAAAGCAAACGTGACTGCGCATAGGACGCGTCCTCAATGCTAACGTGGCCAGCCTTTCTCGCTGGTATGGACACACCCTAACTGTATTTTTTGTGTGCTTTGACTGCTTTGATGAGCGCTCTTTAGTGGACACATCGAGGCACATCAACTGCGCCGTCACCGAATCGCTCCATATCTGCGCCTGTTCGTGTTATGACGCTGTACTTCCCTTCAGGGCTCCCAGACGGCGGCACCGCTCCGTATTGCCAGCCAAGAGCACTGTTACAGTGTACACACTAGCACCGAGGGAGGGAGAACATGAGAGAGATGCAAGACGCATATGTAGAGCCTTGTGCACGTGTGCTGGTATTGCTGTGGACAAAACTAACACCACCTAGAAAGATACTGAAGAGCCGAGCACCCACCATCGTGGTCTTAGACATCTTGGGTTTGGTCACCGGTGACCACACTTTTTCTTTTAGTGCTTTTCGGTCATTCTTTAGTGTGCATTTTAGCGAAGTCATATGCGCGATGGAAATATCATTCAAATCTTGGAGGACTCCGGCATAAAAGAATTTCGTGTTAAAATCATGGCGAAAAAAGTTTTGGGTGAGGCAGGATTCCAACCCGTGAATCCAGATACGAAAGAGAGCGTTGTAACTACTGGGCTATCCAGTCGCGCTAGCAGAAAATGACTTTGTGTAGTAAAATATAGCAAGGTGGTGGGAAAGGGAAGGCAGGCTGAGGATGTGGGTAACTTTGTAAAACAAAGCATAAGAAGAATGAGGAAGAAGAAAGTAAGACAAAGAAAGGCAGAAAGAGAAAAAAGAAAAAATGAATGAAAAATATAAAAAAGCAATCGAACAAAGAGAGAGCATGAAAGTGAAGAATTACAATAATAAATATGTAAAAACAGAGAAACTAATAAGAATAAACGAAGAAAAAGACAGAGAGAAGACAGGGAAAGAAAATATTGATTGATTGATATGTGGGGTTTAACGTCTCAAAACCACTATATGATTATGAGAGACGCCGTAGTGGAGGGCTCCAGAAATTTAGACCACCTGGGGTTCTTTAACGTGCACCCAGGGAAAGAAAATAAACCGAAGGAAAGCAGGCGACCCCGCTCCGCTCATCCTTCAGACTCAGCGCCACTAGAACGAAGAACGTAACTGCCTTATTTTTTTCATGCTTGGGATGCCCGTAGTCTTAAGCCCGTGTCACTGTTCTATAGCATAAATCTTG
Organism: Rhipicephalus annulatus; assembly: GCA_013436015.1. Classification (NCBI taxonomy): domain Eukaryota; kingdom Metazoa; phylum Arthropoda; class Arachnida; order Ixodida; family Ixodidae; genus Rhipicephalus; species Rhipicephalus annulatus. The sequence continues at coordinate 237,133 of WOVY01016060.1, forward strand.
ACGGGGCTGCTTGCTCGCATGGTAGTAGCGAAAAGCGGATCACCTGCGTTGATGTTGCCAGCTAAGCCACAGAGCACAGTCCTAACTATGAAGCTGCTCTGTATGAAGCTGGCCCGACGACAAACAAGTGTCCGTGTTGCATATCACGCTCCGCTTTGCAGACGCTCCCATAGATGGCACGACTGCCTTGGTCGTGGCGAAGAACGGTCCGAGTATGAATGGGCCTTAAAGTCACCGAAGCAGATAGAGAGATAAAGATGCAAGGAAAGGCAGGGAGGTTAACCAGACGCACATCCGGTTTGCTACCCTGCACTGGGGAAGGGATAAAGGGGAGAAAAAAGGTTGCACACCGAAGCAGGCTGGACGGATATGTCGCGGGCTGCCACGCGTCCTTTCGCGTGCATATCGAGCATCAACATAACGTATATCTATACAAAATAACAAAACATAACAGAAGACTGCAAAAGAAGCACAGGAGCACATTCACTGTTTCTGCTGATTGCACATTAGCTGGATTGCGGGTAAGTTCTTTACTTCAAAAACACTTTTGATAGCATGGCTGCCGCGTGCTCACGTCGCTAATTTGTTCGTGGTTGGTGCCACAACTGTGAAATGTTCAAAACGTATCTAGGAGTGCTGCTCGAGTTTGGAAACCAATAGCAGAGCCATAAATACCGTTTGGTGGTGTTACATGTCCCCAGTAAAGAGATAAAAAGCATGTGCGCCGGCGCACAAACAATATCCTGGTAATTTTCTTGTTTAAAAAACCCGAAGGACTACTTGTTTTGTTTGCTGTAATGTTTAAGAAAGAGTACGACTGGAAAAGAAAATGGGCCTACATTGTGCGCCGAGAGAATCTGGGAATATTCTGACTCAAATCTCTTTTTTATGATTACGTCTCTGCGATAAATAATGTGCGTGATGCTTTCAATTGTCATTAACAGTTAGTTTTATTGGGTTGAACGTTCCAAAGTGCAGGGACGCTATGAAAAGTGGCGTATTGCGGGGGGCTTCTATTAAATAACCCACCTCTTTTTTTTTGATGTGCACTGGTATTGAATAGTGTACAGGACTCGATTATTTATGCTCCATCTAAACGCTACCACCGTGGTTTTTAGAATCGAACACGAAGTTTTGAGGTCAATAACCGTGTACCGTAACCACTGAGGCCATGCAGTGGCTTCTACATGGCACAGTCTTTCACTTCGGAGATTAGGTAATCACGAGTGAGAACATTATTATGTCTCCTGATTGCTTGAGCCTTGGTAACACAATAATTCTCCAGTTTCATTAAGGTGGCCTCCAAGGAGAAGCGCTGGCGGCCCTGTTGTATGTATTACCAGCTTTTTAATCACATTATATAGCTTAGTCCGAGTTATCTGGGACGCCATATATATAGCGAACGTTGTTGTTGCACAGCACTTTTTTCTCACGTTTCTTTTGGCAGTAAAAAGTTGGTGGTATTTGTCGGCTCTCTTGATTTACCTCCCATATGCTTTGTCATTATCGATAACTATGAAGTAAAAAACGTTCAATCAATTGACATCGGTGCTCGAGCTGCTACATTCAGAATCTCTAAAAATTCATGAGTGCAGTACTGCTACGTCTTCTAATCGTCTTGATATTTTATATGGTTCGTGCGACAGTTACATGAGAAGGTATATTGATACGGTGTCTCTTCTTATAAACTTTATTGAAAGTTCAAGGTGGTGTATTGAAATTTTTGTTATTACAAGCCCTATAGGGTCGGCACACAGTTTTTTTTGTTATTAATGTGTGAGAAAATCGCTTCAACATGTTCTTATCACCAAACAGCTAAGTATTACAATTGCTCCTTTGTTGAATTATTATGAATATTGTTTAGCTTAGAGCCAGTCGTTCAGTGAATTATAGCTTACCTGGTCTGGCAGCCGTCAATGTCGCGCACAACACCGCGCACAAAGCCACCATCCAAAGCGTTCCCGACCAATGTTTGACCATGGCGACTTGCGACTCTTACTTCCGCTATCCCAATGAATCTGAGTGAATTCTGTTCAGTTTTCAGCCCCTATACATTGCTTCAGAAAAGGCCGACAACGGCGATTGGCTGGGACCTTTGAAGGTGAACGAGTGACGTATTTTATAACCATAGCTGACAGCCTGTCTCAAATATGGATAGCTTTAGTCTTAATGTGCAATTGCAACATTTCAAGACTGTTCGTTCCGGAAATGTCAAATGACTGGAAGAAAAACTTCTGCTAATGACATTTTGGTGCATCAGATGTTGATTAGGTCAACGTCCGTAAAGAAAAAGCAAAACGTAAGTTGCTTTAGTGCACGCGAAAAGGTGGACATAGGTTGTTTGACCCTTATGACGTCGTGATTGTGAATAAACATTGGCTCGCGCTTTTACAAACGAAGTTAATGGTCACACTTATTCGAGACTTAAAAGTGTTGCTGATAGGGTACGCTAAAAATAAAAACCAAACAGCAACACTGTACATAAAACTAAGCAGACAAATATGTGCCTTACTCGCTTTGCACTGATATTTTTTACTCATGTAGTTCACTGGGTAAGCAGGTTACTGACACCGAAATGACACAGCGCAAAAAAAAAAACAATTGCAAAAAATCACAGCATATTAACGAAGTAAGTAATAATGAGTGAGGCGAAACGTCTGTCAGGCCGTCCGTGCTTTCGTCCGTCTGTTCGTTGTTGTTTCGGTCCGTCCGTGCGACCATCCGTGCGTCTATCCATGCGCCCGTCTGTCTGTCCGCGCGAGCGTCTGTCTGTCCATGCGTCCGTCCGTCTGTTCGTGCATCCGTACGTTGGTCCGTACATCCGTCTGTTCATGCGTCCATCCGTCTGCGCATCCGTCTATCTGTCCGTCCGCCTTCTAGTCTGTCTGTCCGTCCGTCCGTGCGTTCATCTAGTGAACACACCACGTACCGCCATCTCGCATCTCGCATCCCCTGTGGCACATATCCGCTCCGCGCGTCCATCCATCCATCCGTCTGACTGCTGACCTGTCTGTCCACCCGTTCATGCGTCCGTCCACGCGTCCATCTAGTGAATACTCCAAGTACTAGCATTTCCCATCTCGCATCCCCTGTGGCACATACGCACTCTAGAACGGGTATGTGCATCTGGTGGCCACATCCACCAACGGAGGATGGACAGACCCACACCCTAAGGAGCTTCGCCCCTAAAACATGACCAGGAAAAACAGCCATCCACAGCCCTTTTCCTGTTTTATTTTTTTGTGACCGAGCTTTTCCGTGTTGTTTATCTTCGGAGATTTTAATGTGCCACAGTGATATTCCTTTCGAGATTGAGACTTGGAAGTAAATAACAAGAGCAGATATTCATGGGGCCGTTTGAAGCGAAGGATAAGAAAAGCATAATAGTGAAGTCCAGAAAGATATGTGGGGTGTAATGTGAACTTCTTTCTTAGAATTTAAATAGTCATCCGCTAAAAAATTAAAAAGGAAGAAGCAGTTTGTTAGCGGAGGTTTATCCTGCAGCGTTCACAATACGCGCACGGCATATAGTTTCGCTTTAAGTCAATCTTCTTTCTGTAAATTGTCTATTCCCGCAGCCCTTGCAGGAGCATGTTTCTGACGAAACATTTTTTTACTCATCTAGATCACGTCAATGATGGGCTTCAAACTGTTCGAATGATTTAGCTACATATCATCACTGTAAATAAAGTTAGTTGTTTTTCTTCGTCATTGGCTGAGGGGGATAGAAAACAGTGGGTAATACTTGTTCCTCCTGCCTCGCCTGAAGAATACTGCCAGGCTTTATATAAAGTTTATTCATTCATTCAAACTTTGGGAGTGGATGTTGTACGTAGAAGAGCCCGACATTGACACTCGAATGCCCATAGAAAAGAAGTAGAAGTATAGGCAATGAAAACCATTGTTTATAATAAAGTAAATTTTGCTTCAGGGCCCGCTCAAATTCATACATTTATGGGCACTTTTTCTCTAGTTCTCCTGTACGACGCGAGGCTGTCGCATTGCCTTTGATGCAACGAGAGAAAGAACAAGAAAAAGGCTAAGGAAGATGCAGAGTGGCTAATGAGGTTGTTTCAAGTTTGCTACCTTAAGCTATAGAGAAGGAAGAATAGGAAAAAAAATTCTAAAAGTATGCCAAGGTCGCGCAAATCTTGCCACAGTGAAGCGATTGATCTTCAAGTTTTTAAGCGGACATGGGCGGTTGCGATTACTGAATATTGTTATGTTTTGCCATGTTGTACGTAGACTTGGTACGTTGTAACTAGGTTTGTGCTGTCTTGTTTCTGTTTAGTTTTTTTTCTTTCTTATTTTTTCTGTTTTTTCTTGCTTCTCTCTGTCTGATATATATATATATATATATATATATATATATATATATATATATATATATATATTTTCTCCTCCTCACCTTTACCTACCTTTCCTACCTCTTTGCTTTATGACATTGTATGACTCTACGCTATGTTCTGCATGCTTGCCCGGATAGCCGAGTGGTTATGACGGTTGCCTTCTGTTCGTGAAAGCACACGTTCTAATCTCGCCTTCTCGCGTGAATGTATTTCTTCAGTCTCTTGTCTCCTTTCATTTCTTTACTTTCCGTCTTACTTTTTTTTTCTCTGATTCTCAGACCTCCCTGCTATACTATTCACAAATCGATGTGCGTGTTCTGGTACCAAAGCCGACGATTAAAAAAGACGAAAAAAGCTCGAGCCAGGTCATGATGATAGTGTTCGGTCACGACATTCATTTTACACCAAGTTAGAAAGTCTTCGCAGATGAAAGAAAAGATAAAGAGAGGAGGCAGAGAACATACGTTCTCATGCATATCAGCGTGCACCCGTTACACACTGAGAGTCTCAAGCGAGAAATACTTGATAAAGCGTGTCATGTAGCGGTAAAGAATTGGCCAGCGACACCTTTGACAGTGCAAAAACATGCTCTGTTCTGATAGTGCCCACTTAGAAGTCAAGTGGCTTTGATATCTTAGTGTAAGTGCTACGTTATTTCTATATTAAAAGATAGTTGTTCCCGACAAAATAACACACAGAAACGAGTATTGGTGACTGAACTTCCCAAGAACTTTGCGTCCAATAAGAGGCTCACTAAGGAAAACTAGTAACACTAAGACGCACTAGGAGCACTGTGTGACCCGAAAAAGTTTCCACATTACATTCGTTGGGCGTGCGAGGAATACGCTCTGTTCTCAATCGCTTAATGGTGATACTTTACCATGCCCCTAGTAAGATGGCCACCGCAGCCGCCATCTTGCCAGAGGCACGGCTTCACTCCTAGGCAGTGATTTCCAATCCAGCAATTTTTTTTTATCCTTCTTGGTTCGAGCGGACACATATTTCGTAAATGGCAAATAAATTCTGCCGACGGTCACAAGATGGAGAAAGGTTCGGTCAAAGGTAAAAACTGCCATCTATCTGTTCATAAATAGCTCACAAATTTTGAACGGAAAATCTTATATCTGCAGTAAAACATGTCCAGCTATCTCATTCAGCGGTCGTGCATGCTGTAGACTTTTCACGCACCTTGTATTGGCTCATCTAACTTGAAACGTGATGTACCCATTTGTACTCACATCTCTACTAGGCAACAAACACTGATTAGCCTGACCGTACTACGCATTGCAGCAAAACATCACTTTCGCTAAAGGCACTGCGAAAATGCACGAGCCGTTTGACGCGCTCTTTTTCGGTTGCAACGCGAAAAAATTGTATTTGCTTTCTCGAATTGGATACAAGTGATAACAAATGGCCCATATGCTTCGAGCCTGAGAGCTGATTATCCTTATAGAAAATGGAACGTTGCTGGCACGCGAAAATGAAGATCTTCAATTATCTAATTGTCACTATTAGCTGCTGCCCCGCCGCGGTGGTCTAGTGGCTAATGTACTCCGCTGCTGACCCGCCGGTGGAGGGTTTGAATCCCGGCTGCGGCGGCTGCATTTCCAATGGAGGCGGAAATGTTGTAGGCCCGTGTGATCAGATTTGGGTGCACGGTAAAGAACCCCAGGTAGTCGAAGTTTCCGGAGCTCTCCACTACGGCGTCTTTCATAATTATATGGTGGTTTTAGGACGTTAAAACCCACATATCAATCATTACTATTAGCTGCTAATGTAGATAGGGTGGGAATTCATTGGAAGCCAGATTGGAGTATCTGCTGTGAAACGTCTACGATTACAAATTCTGAAAGCAGTGGCTTAGGTGTTTTAATTTTGCGATAAGCTGAACTGATGTGCAGAATGAGACAAAGTGGTGCGGCGTGAGTGAGATACGCTGCAGGGTGCTCGGTTTTCACGTCAACGCAACGTGGTGAACCTAGCCTAGTCAACTTTTGCCTCCTCTGGCCGACGCGAACGCTGCGCTGTAGTATGCTGCTCTGTAGTGTTCTTTCGTATAACTCGAGTCTTCTCTTTATATAAGATCTCGTAGGGTCAACTATATTTCTCGTGCCCGAGAGGCTTGCGTTCCACTGTAAAGAATCGCGAGCAGGAAGGAGGTATTGCAGGCACTAAAACAGCGGCTCGCTGGCCTTCATGGAAGAAAACTTTTGGGGGCCATCTTTGTTTCTCTCTCTTTCGTCTTCGTTCGCTCTATCGCGGGTACACCAACAACAGCGATACAGCTCAACGAATTAACGGCCACTTACGGCATATTTGATTACGTGCTTGTTGGGGGTTGTCAAGATTTTTTATCCATTCTTGTTCGCATATATATGGCACGTTTCTTGCATTAAACTTTCGGTTGTTATATACCACTTGTGTCGTGCACTTTCTTGTGCTTTTCTTTGTGCTTTTTGTGCACCGATCGTGGTGAGGACCCCTAGCAGCTACGCTAAAAAATGCAAACCAATAAATTACAATATTTCTTATGATACTTTTTCAATGGGATATTACTTAGCTTTTAGTTTACCTTTATGGATTTGAGGCAATCAGGGGCAGTGAGTCATAGTTCCCACCTGCCGCCCGCAAATATAGAACATGAGCTTGGGCGCAACACATTCCCGCAGTGGACGCGCTCGCATCTGGGATGGGAAGATGGTTAATCGAATGTAATACTGCCACCGAATACGGCAACTCACTTGAGCGCAAGTTCTGGGGAATACTTGGTCAGCGGGCGAGATTGGCGATAAGTTGGGTATAGATGCGGTTCTTAAGACAGAATAAAATTGAAAAAATAACAATAAGCAGTGGCCGAATTCACAAAGCTTTCTCCTGGCTATGCATTTTCCTAGCCAACAATTCTCTTATCTCGAGGGATTACTATAGCGAAGGTACGAATTTAGCTTATTCGGCACTTAAGTAGCAGAGGAGGACACACGATAGCCCGATGAAACGACAAGGAAAGAAAGAAACATGTGTCGATAATATCAAGGTAGCACGCAAAGCTTCTAGCACCGAGAGTATACGATGATAGCCAATGATTTGCTGCATCTAAGTTTCAGTTCCGCGAGCGTCTGCTACAGCGCTTACGGGATAATAAATATCTTCGTGTGCAGCGTACGTTGTAATAGACGTCTTGGTGTGCTGTGCAAAGCCAAGCACTCGCGTTTCATCAATGACTGTAGCTAAAAAAGAAATTGGTCGATGGCCTTAAGCATTTATCCATGCACTTTTTCGCCAAGTACAAGTAAACAACACCCCATGTGCACCACATCATTGAAACCACGCATAAATCGATGCATGCCACGTTTCAAAACGTGCCTCAAACGTCTTCCCCTGTATTACGCGACTAGTTACCTTACATTTGAATGAAGGTGCGCTGCCACTCAACTAAACCGGTGCAATCGAGCACGGTATTGTGGTGAACGTAATGGTGTTTGGTAACTTGACGTAAAAGGTTGCCTTTCTTACAATATTCCTATTACAAGACATAGAAGTGACTTTCGTGCCTGTGGACGAATTGTGCAGAAATATAGAACAGCAGTAATCAAACGAAATTATGAATAGAATTTCGGAGGTTTCATGCACCGCAGCATATTTATAAAGCCGGAATGTGAAGACGTGCATACGCTTACGCTTAGATATGTGTCAACGTAAAACGAAAGAGACTCATCGGGAGGTGTTTCAGAGCTAATGCTTTTCACAAAACACGGTGCAAATATTTAGTCCAGCGTTGTTTCAGTGAGCAAACAAAGCAAGGGACGTGTATGCGAGTCTTGAAGTCGAGACGTAATCACACATGCGAAAAGAACGAAAAGAGAGAAAAAAAGAGAAAGAAAAAGAAAGAGAGAGAGAGACTCTCGTTTCGTCTCCACGATAGCTTGAAATTGATAGATAATAAAGACAATTTTCTGGCCCAACAGACGTCAGGGAAGGTTTCCGCAAAGCACCACCGGACGCTTGAAGAGTATAAAAAAGTGAAGTACGCGTTTTATGGGAGCGACCGCAACACAGAAAGCGAGATGAAGTGTGACTGTCTTTAGATGTGAGAATCAATGCTAATGAGGAGAATTGTGAGTTAATTAGCGAAATCTTCCCTAAATAACTATAATGGAAACAAACTGAGTATTCATCTAATGAAATTGATACTAGCGACAGTGAATTAATAATAGTTGATTAGCGTTGTCATAGGCCGATATATTTTTATTTTTTATTTACGTTTGGCAAACTTTGGGAAGCCCGGCTGCAGCGGCTGCATTTCCAATGGAAGCGGAAATGTTGTAGGCCCGTGTGCTCAGATTTGGGTGCACCTTAAAGAACCCCAGGTGATCTAAATTTCCGGAGCCCTCCACTACGGTGTCTCTCATAATCATATAGTGGTTTTGGGACATTAAACCCCACATACCAATCAATCAAACTTTGGGAAGGAAGCCTACGTTAGAGCCGCTATCCAACATCATGACAGTAATCTACAAGATAAATAGTGCACGGTTATACAGCCACACGTGGTGGTTTCTATCTTCTGGTAACCTTGGGCGAACGCATTCTATTTATTTTGTATATTTTTGACCAAGTTTCACCGGACATTGTGCATTTTACGTCATTTGAAGCATTGACGATATACAAGCAATAGGGTGAATGCAAGCCCTCCTGCAGTGTACGAGTGATTACAGCGCTTAGCTACAATATAGGAGGTACTGGGTTCGATTCGCAGTGTCACCTAGCAATTTTTTAAGAGGTTGCCCGGCCTGAGATTACGCGCGGTGGCGGGTACTGATTTCTTGAGAAGGCGGCTTTCGCGCTCTCTCCTTTCACTCCCTTTTTCACCCAAAATCACTGTACCGTGTTCCTTCAAAAATTACACAATTCAGGATTCATTAATTCCCCCTCCAACCTCTGTTATCGCATAAGTGCCCAGTGCTGAAACACCAATATTATACCTGGTATATTACTTTTCACGTGTTTGGAATTCGACCAGCGATCAGTCATCACGATGTTTCCAAGAAAATCTAGACATACAGCGAGCTAATTGCTTGCGACCAAGCTGACTGCCTTTGTCGAGATACGTTTTCATGCTAATTTGGTAAGCATCATTACATCCAGCAAGGCAAAAGAGCACGGACAATTAGAGAGGATACAAACAGAGTGATTATTTTGGGTCTTTAGTGTAATGCGCACTATAGTGTAATGTCGCTGTCAGTGGTTAAAATGAAATATAGCAGCTAGTTGAGTTCTCCTATTGTCCTGAGCAGAATAGAACAATGACAATTTGATTTGTGTCATATAGAGATATTCTGCTTTTGGTTACTAGAATAAATTTTAAACCAAGGTATATTTTTATTAACAACAGTTACAGTAAAGATGAAACGTGCATGGACAAAATTCGCGTATTCCGGTTGACTAGGCTTGTGACCTTAATAGTATACCAATAATACAATATGCACAAATATCACACACATATACTACTACGGGGGATAGCTTATTTATTTTGATTAAAATGATATTTTGAAATCGGCATAATCGACCAAAGCAATGTGTACAAACTATGCCATGTAGAGTTCCTATGCTCTAAACTAGTCTTTGCTCGTTGGTTTCATTTTACCCAATTTCTTGCTCATGACTGTACGTTGGCAAATGAAACAACTTCTTCGAATGCACATATTTTGTGTAAGGTTAAGTTTATTTTTATGCAGTAAAAACAACTTGAAATGTATAACAGCTCAGAATAAAAAGAACCAGAAAGAAATTAAGCCAACTCATTTCCAAACTTACTCATCAATGATGAAACAGTTGTTAAGTATGTTCTAATATTTTCAGATGTATTTTCAGAAGCCGATTACAAGACAATAGTTATAGCGCGAGAACGGAACGACGACACAGAGACAGGAAGGACACTCTGTCGTTGTTCTGTTCTCGCGCTACAACTATCGTATTCTCACACCAACTAGCCCAAGCTGCCACACTCCCGATGACAAGTATGCCGAAATAATAATAAGAAAAGAAGTCTCAACACACACACAAACAGGGAAGACTAAAAATATATCTTATTATGATACAAGAACGAAACTACAATGTTATAGATGAAGGCATGAAACTATTGCCAGGCATAATAAGCCAATAAAGTATATTCTACTTTCATTTTAGACTTGGTGCGAAAAGCCGACCACAAATAGGTTCACTAGGGAACACAAGTTAGATTGCGTTACAAGACAACAGCTAATGTTCATAAATTTAAAGGTATCTAACATAGCCAGCTCATAATACAGCATAGAGAAGCAAATGGACAGTCCTGAAGACACAAAGCACTTGTGGATTATGAGTGTGCTTGTTGTCACATCTGTTATTCAAAAAAAAAAACATTTCAAAAGTGCACTTCATTGGGGGGAATAATCATACACAACAAACAGAACGGGCTCCAACAGGGGCCACCAACGCTCACTATTAATAATAATGTCAGTGTCTTGTTGGGTGCATATGCTGTGTCCTGCGCAGAACCCCAAGGGAGCACTCCGTGACTTGGCTTGCATGGGTGCTGGCTGCATCGCACAGCTGTTGAAGTAGGCTAGCCACAGACAGAGAGATGAGGAGCCATGACGTTGAGGCACACCGAGCGTCACCTTTAAAGATCAACAATGTATACTTAGGTAAGGTACAATTTGTACAAAAAATACATCACTATGCAATCGTGGTGAACACGTTCGGCTGAAACTTGACATGCCACAGCACTGAGAGAGAAAAAGCTACCACAAGTAAAAGATGCAGTTACTGGCGCTATGTCGTCTGAGGCTTGTTCAATAGGTCTTTCTCGTTGCAAGTTGTGAACAGCCAGGCGGTTTTCACCTACTTGCTGTTTCCCTCATGAGCACTTGATCCACAGAGCGAGTCACAAGCTCGAGAGCTCAATGAGGAATCAAAGATTTTTGCTCGTTCAAAAGCACGAGTTTTCAGCCTCAGATGATTGGAGTTGCATTCATGAGCTGCAGGCTTTCCACTTTCAACATCTCACGATTTACTGCTATTAATGTTGAATAAGCATTATGTGTGAGAATAATAGAGGTATCCACTGCAGGCAACCATGCTTTAGTTTTCAATTTGTGCACAGTAAGTGGTATTTACTTAATCATATGTATTTAAAAGAAAACTAACCTTGCAACCAGTTTTGTGCCCTCGAAGCTCCCAGGCAGATCACAAACCTTCCAGATGAGGTTGCCATGAACGCTTCCAGGCAATTTCCGGGTTCGCTGAATGATAACAGTCCCAGCAGTGAAATAGGCTTGCACATTTAGGGAGCACGTGTCCTTCACATTTTTGTACAGGAGCTTCAAGTCATGAGGAGGCTTGATATGTCAGTGCGTGCAATCGATACGTCACAGAACCTTAACAAACTAAACTCTGCGAACTGTGAAGGACTAAAAACAAAATATTTAAAAACAATAGTTAAAAACTCCCCCTTGTAATACTTGTGTGACAAAGCTAGCTACCATTTCGTCAAAGTGATCAATTCTGCTATAATCACTTTAAAACAAACTGAAGCCCCAAGTAGAATTTACAAACCGCAATTTATATGTCCTAGTGAAGTATAGTGCTACGAAAACGGTAATCGTCTATAGAACTAATTTTTCAAAATAACATGAATTCTTCAAGTGCCACCTGGCTCCTGGAAAATAAATTCTCATTATCTTTCCAACTATCAAACGCGGTAAATAGACAGACCCATCCTAATAATCAAGCAAGAGCTCGCTGATATCAAATCACAAAAACGGCTCATCTACTTACTGCCTTCTCCGTAATATATAATGGGTATAACAGTAGTAATAAATGTTTCATGCCTAAACTTCACATAGAGAAACATGACATCTACTGGGCTGAAAAACCTGAACACGTTATAGTACTACGTGAATAGCAACAAATTTAGTTCCGCAGGTTCAACTCACCGATGGCAGCATTTAGTAGCCGTCAGTGTCATCAGGAACCAAGTGTGCTCTGGGGCCAACAGGCAAAGAACATCTGCAGACTGGAAGCCGCCAATGACATAGCAATGAAGGCTGGCCAAGCGTGCACGTCCATTGAGAAAGTGTGAGAATTGGCCACGAGCCGCTGCTGCCAAGGCTCTAGAGCCGTTCAAAACGATGGCCAGACGAATTTGAAAACCTGTAGTTAGCCGGTACTGGCATACAACTTTATCCAAAGCAAGGCACCGGTGAAATATTCGCTATTTCTACGGGCCGGAGGGAAGCTTGAGGTTCACGGGCTCTCGCTGGCATATACAACTCTCAAGTTCTTACCGAAGACCTGTCTAGGCATGCTGCCAAAGTAACAGGATTTACAACAGAATGTAGCATCTCGCAGCTCCGTTTCGCCACGTCACGGTGCTTGGGCTATGGTTATCACAAAAAGGAGAAGTGACGAGTTAACAAACAAAAGAGTCAAGCTCTGCCACCGCAACTTTGCAGGGCAAAACAGTTACAACGCTGTCTTTCAATTTCGGTTACACGAGCACAGTCTGTTCACAAGTCTTGGAAACATCAACACAGCACCACTGTTGACAAAGACCATGGTTCCACTACCGAACAATAGATGGAATGGAATGGAAAAACTTTATTTCGGTCCTGCAGGACGCGCTTAGCGCGTAGCGGGCGTCTCCCACGTAGGGACCGACAGGGAGTACCTGGCGGCCGGTTACGCCAACAAAATAGAAGCGTACGGGCTAACCAGTGGTGAAGCAAAAACCGAACACAGCGCGTAGCTCATGCGTCTCGGTACGTACTTGGGGCCACTCAAGTAACGTGCCAAAACGCTGTAAGTCCGAAATGTCGCACAGTAGCCAACTGAGAGACTGGAATGTGAAGCGAACGAACTGTTACCAGTGTAAAAACACACATTGCAGCCTTCTAGAGGGTTGTTGTTGATGCACAGGCGCCGATCTCGCTTGATAAATACACCGAGGCATAGGCTTTGCTACGTGTAACCGTACACTGATACACTGCCACTGCTTCTCACACCGCTTAATAGCACCGAAAGAGCAGCGGTAATCACAACACATCCAGTCTAATGCTGAAGAAACTCGAGCGAGTAGCGTTTGTTAAAATTCGCACTGACCGATACGCTGTTTACGATGCCATGTTGTTTTCGACAACTGCGCGGCACGTAAGAGAACATGAAGTAAGAAAAAAAACTGTAAAATAGCTCTTAGGCCGCGTTCACACTGAGCATTCCGGCCGCCGAAAGTGCTCCTAATCCGGTTCGGCGGCAGCGAGATCCGCCGAAAGGGCCCCCTCCGCGCCGATTGCTCTCGGACCGATTTTTGCGTCGTCTGCCGCCGAATCGGTCACCGCGGACCAATAGGAGCGCTAGTCAAAAAATTATGAAAAATGGCGGCCAAGCCCTACTCACTTGTTATGCCGCAGTGCACGTAACTGAATGTTGAAACCAACGGGAGTTTAACCTACTCTGTGCCTTCTTTGCCTCCATATTTCCTGAAAGAGGTGACCGAGTATGCTGTTGGCGTGACCGAGCTTGTTGCGGTCTTGCAGAGCAAAACGAACCCACCAACGCCGCTGGCGTCGGTGGTTTTTCTGCTCTTCGTGCATCACAAGACAGCCACTTGCCAGCAAAGTAAGCAGTACTGTCTTTTCTTGCTTCTTGCGTACGAGAATCGTCGAAGTATACACAACCGGATAGCGTAGTAGCGTTTGCGAGCCGCGACAACAACCGGGTGACAGTGCATCCATCCCGCGTTCGCCCCGTAGTAGATGGCATGTTCGGCGGCGCGGGGCGCGTCCAGTGCGAACGACGCTGCGTTTCGGCGGCAGGGGAATTTCAGTCGCTGTAGAAGGCGGACGTTTCAGTGTGAACTAGGCATTCGAAAATACTTGCGCATTTTTCACGGCGTGACTAAATTGATAGGTTCAGTTCAGCGTTGCATAAGTCAGTTTCCAGACTTCAGGATGGCTGTTGCTAGATTGCCGCTAAATTTGGCGGAGAAATTCGCCCCCCGTAGTTGTGGTTTGTTCGTGAGAGCTTTGTGTCGTCCGCGGTGCATTTCGCGAGCGCATGAGCGACCTTTGCCGAACCGGGCAAGAGTCGCTCATGCAACTGCGCCTTGAGGACGTTGGGACGCGTTATCTTGCTGTGTGTGATGCGGTGCAATGAAGAGATCGTGTCTCTGAGTTAGGGAAGCAATGACGCGTCGTCCGCCGTGCATTTCGCGAGTGCGTGTGCGATGAACTTGTTCGCGAGTGCATGGGCGGCGCTGGTCGTTTTAATTAACGGAATAAAACCCACCTTGCAGAAGTCGGGGTGCGTTCTCTTTCTGTGTGCACAGCTTTGCCATTAAGAGATCGCGTCTCAGTATTAGGGACGACGGGGAAAACTGAATAGAGTCGCAGCAGGTGGTGCGCTGCCTCCACACCCTTCTTTCTTTTTCATAGCTGATCGTGCCGCGCCAACCGTGCGCCACGACGGGGACGCTATGCTTCCCCTAGCTAGGAAGGGGGGGCGGGGGCAACGCGCTACTTGCTGGGGCTCTATTCAGTTTTCCCAATCGTTCCTAATACTGAGACGCGATCTCCTAATTGCACAGCTGCGCAGACAGCAAGAGAACGCGCCCATACTTCTGCAAGGCATGGCTCATTACGTTAATTAAAACGGCCTCTTAATGGCAAAGTAGCACACATAGCACGAGAATGCGTCCCAACGTCTGCAAGGCGTGGTTCATTCCGATAATTAAAAAGGTCAGCTTCGCTCAAGCATTCGCGAAATGAACCGCGGACAACACCAAGCCCTCACAGAGAAGCCACAACTACAGAAGCAAATTTCTCTGCCGAACATGGCGGCAGTCCTCAACAGTGACCCTTCAAGTCTGGCAACAATGTATTCAACGCCAAAGAGAATTTTGCCATTAATTTGCTTTTATGTGTGATGGGCATGATATGATGAACCCGACAGGCGTGCCAGATGAAAGAAGCGTTTTGGCAACGTCACGGAGTGAGCTGATGTTCAGGGTAGTGCTTCACAACCAATCACAAGCTGCGCCTGTCGGCCAAGCCGTCGTCTGCTCGCGTTTGTTGTCTGCTTCGATCAGAGCATGCGACGGGAGATTCACCTTCGCAGCGTAATTATTCCCAGGTCAAGTGGATGCTGCGTCGCACAAAATACATGTCAGTGGCTCGCTCTACCTTTGAATGATGTTCATGCGCCAAGTGAAACGGCTGGTAATTGTCGCAGGGACCGATTCTGCCAAGGTCCGCTTTAAAATCATGAGGATTTGCATATTTACGGTGTCATTTAAAGTTACTAAGGTCATTTTATCTCGACTGCTTACCGTATTATCACGGTTCTTTCTGAACAGTGAAGGTGAAAATGCTCGATTTGTTTGTAGTTCCATGCGTAACCAGGCCCACCCCCAATACGCTTCGGTTTACAAAGTACGCGCAGTTACAGATCGTCCAAAAGCGTATCGACAGCTGTATTTCAGAGATCGCAGCCATTGGACAATTAGAGCCAATCGAAGTACACTAGAGCACAAGCTTTATGAACCACTAACTGAAAAGTTCCCCTCATTTCGATTTCCAATTAGATTTTCAATAGCAAGAAACGTGCTCCCATCAATCTCCTTGGTGGCAATTTCCACCAATGAGGCAAAGATCTCAAGTCGTAATTTTAATTGGATGAGATGGGGTGCAACGCAACAACATAACTAATAAGGTTGATCATATGTTGTACCGCGTTCGAATGCACCGACCATTCACGTAGCACATCAGTTTTCATCCAACCACAAATCTTTACATGCTAACTTTACGCCATTGATGCCCAATAGGATTCTTCAATTACTGCGACTTCAAACTGGTTGGATGACGGTGGTTGCCAATACCATACATTGCGTACAAAGGAAACAACACACGAAACTCAAAGCGCCGAAATAAATGAAAACGCACCAGCAGTCATCAGACAGCCTTACATGGGCGTGAATTAACTCCAAACCAGCCAGGGCACCAAAGTATACTGCCGTGGCGGCAGGTTCTAAATAGCCAAATTGTTCCCTAAGAGTGGTCCTGACCACTATTAGGATTTTTTTTTTGCCATGCTGTTCTTACGCAAACATTTGCTTCGTGAATCCACTTACGAGCATTTTTTTGGGGACGTAAGCAAGTATAGCAACGGCATCACCATCACTGACATGTTCCCGGGCAGTCGCAGCGCGCTTTATTGCAGCGGCCGATGTGACAACTATAAAATTATGTCATTGATGCGTTTTATTCGAATAGCTTATAGGCATTAGCTTCCATTAGCTCGTGACATATCATCCACGAAAATGGTGCCGAATGTTTGAACTGGCCCTTGTTTCGTGAATATTCGTTTTTCTGTTCCTGCAACTACGATTTTCCTAGGCGTGCACTCACATTCCCAGAAGCACATTTCACTAATACACGTTGACAAGATACAATAGCCATCGTCCTTCAATGCTCATTCTCCGTAATTTCAATTTCACCGAGAAGATATTTTGCAAATAAACTCATATGCGGTCATTTTCTAAGAACACGTCAATTTCTATGACTTCGGATGGTCTTTCATTATTTTTCACGAAGGAACCTCTGTCTTGCCATACTCACTTCAGCGAAGACGACACTTCAAGTCTGCGCAAGCTTTCGTGCAACGTGCTTTCGTCTAGGTATTACAGTATAGGCAAGTCAACGTAGTATTTTCAGGACACTCGGCGCTTGTATTTGTATTGTTAGGTTGTGCTCTGTGCGATGCCCATTAAACTATATCATTGTGTAAAGTATAGTTTCAAGAGCTCCCCAAAATACTGCTGATGTGAGTTCCAGCACACGCCAAGTTTTATAAATAGCGACAGACAATTTATGGCCTTTTTGTTGTAGAAGCCAACCTCATTTATTTTTAATTTATTTCATAATCAGAAGTAATTATTTATTCCGCATTACTAGCTTGTCCTTCTCAGAAAATTAGTCGTACATGAAATTCGCCATTCGTAGTAATATTATAGTCTTCCGATGCCCGTATGAAGCATTACACTTTAAAATTATGATGTAATGCATTTTCCATTCACACAATTTCCTGTGGCTCCATTGCTGTTTTTATTCGGTTGCATGCCTTTTCCTTTCTCCAGCTGTTTAAATAGAGAAAAGAAAAGTTTGTTACAATGAGATAAAAATTCTAGGAAGCAAAGTTTTAATTTAGGCCACGAGGTTTCATTTGAAATATTGCCGAAAATGACGAAGTTACGCAAAAGTAGGAGCACCAAGCTTAGACGTTCGTCGCTGCACCAAAAACATATGCTTTCGTTCGGGAAACTTCTTATAGTAGAGCATCCAGACTAAGCAATTTTAATATATAAATTTGCAACTAACCGGACGTTTGCAGTACAAAAGTTAGAAAACAGTTAGATGGATTCGTTTCTCTGTATCAAACACAATAAAACCGAACAACAATTCAGAGGAAAATATCATAAGTAACAATATATGTGGTTTTTTACTGTATTGTTATCAATAGTGCCTAATTTGAAAGAAATTGTAGTGTACAAAAATTCCATTTTGTGCCAGTGGGACCAACAACCTTCCTATTCCAAAACTGTGGGTTGAAATCCCACCGATGGAAAGAATGATTTTCGTAAACTTTATTTTCCTTCAGTTTAATTGATAACGAATGCAACACAGTCAAAAGACCACAAATAATCTCTCCTATGCTTTGTATCGCTTATTTCGCGCTAAGTTTTGTCAGTTTCGATGCCTTGACATTAGTTTTGACATTTGCGATGGTTTCTCAAAAGTATAACAAAGGAATTTGGGCTGATTGCAGAGCAGCGGCTGATACTTCAGCTTAGGTCACATACAAAGTCGCGATATTTTTTGTTGTTGAATATGTGAAAGAAATCACGATAGGGAAATTCGATGTGTTGCTGCTCCAGGGAGATGGACTCGAAATGTTGAATAAATAAGCAATAAGTAAACTAGCTGTAATTGTTCCGACATTATGACAGCCAATAATGTTCAGAATGCACGAGGTAATTTGGATGGCAAAGCGTTGTGTTATAAAGCGTCACATCAAAGATTTGCGCATGATTGCCATCGGTGTCTACTTCGCACCAAAGTGACTTTTTTAGAATACTATCACGACGAACATATGAGATTGGCTTGATGGTTTAAGACAGTATATTGAACTTCTATTCTGACACAAACTTATTAGGTAGTTTTTAGTGTTTTTGGCAGCAACCGCAAAAAATTAGGCGTAACTTGGGTTCATTCAAAATAACCTTTACTGTCGTGTAGCAAGTTCTCTCCCCCAAAGCAGGATGGTGCGCGTGGTAGTTCAATGCAGCTGTATGCAGGCTAATTCTTGTATTACGCGTTTCAGATGCTGTTCGCTATGTTTGCTAGCTCTCAGTGTGTGGTGTCTTGTATTAACGTTACAAAAATAAAGATGCACCGCAAAATGAAATCATACTCTTCGTTTTCAATCATACTTTCCACATGAAATTGTATTGGTCTTGCGGCTATTTTAACGGTGAAACTCAGTAGTCTCAAATGAAAATACGCTTCAACGCTTGGAAGTTCTCACTTAGCCGCTGGCTAGAAATAGAGAGTGTGTGTGTGAAACTTTATTTAAGGGAAAAAGAAAAGCGGGCTGTTTCCGTGTTGGGGGCCTACTTGTTGCCCAGGAAAATATTCCACTGTTACTCTAGCAACAGCTTTCTGTATTCCGGATTACATATATGCAGGCGCACTTACCTTAGAACTTGTCTGACTTAAATTACAAAGCAATAAGGTAATATAATTAGGCAGCTTCACTCAATACCACGAAAGCTGGTTTGACTGCTGAGCTGATGGTATAAAATTGTTCATTCGTTGCTAGTCTTTGCTCATACTGTTTTGTGGGCCAGAGGAGAGTAGTGGGGTTTGACCTATATTAGAGACACATTACCACTGAACATGCTTGGTATATACACGCTAGGCCTATTATAGAAAGGTTATTTTATTTCTATTGTATCCCATTGAAACGTTCCGTATGCCGTTCCGATAATTGCACATGTTAGCTCACGGAATCCATATGTTATCTTACGGAAACATACGGAATCAATAGAACAGCATACGAAGCCATTCAATAGGGTAGACCAGGGTAATCCGTGGCTAATACACGTGGCTAACGCGCGTTAGGAGCTACGTTGCGCTTTGCAAGAATTAACCTCGAAGTTAATCAGATCGGCTGCTGAAATTGTGCGCCTCATTGTACGTCTGTGGCTAGAAAGTATTAAGTATGATCTTTTTGTTTCGCTACATAATATAATTTCATGAGCTTCTATATAATGGCCAAACAGGCTATTACACTTAAAACTATGTTTATCACAAGGCTACAGCAGAAATTGACTACAAGCGCTTAGTTACTTCATACTCATAGTTGTAAGCGTGCGCAGGGTTGCCCCCCCCCCCCTATTAAGTTGATGTATGAAGCACAACTTGTGCCCCCTCCCCCATTTATGTGAAAGAGAAGGGCGGGGTGGCGCTCCACCTGCCTCTCATTCTTTAGAGCATGGTAATGCTCCTGGTGCCCACCAATATGCGGATTGCAAACTTTCTTCTATGCGTGAATAACAGACAAAGGTAGAGAGAACGTTCAATTATGGATACATACGCGTCTTTTTGGCAACAATTGAAAGCCAACTGGTCTATTTTATTCATTTACAAATCTACAGAAGCCGCCACTTGCGCTGAAAGCTATAACTTGTGGAATGCCAAGAACCCTTTAGTGCTACAAACGTTAATTCATCGTCCCCTCGGCGTAAGAGGTGTCCTAAAGGATCATGGAGGAGGTCAATGCGCTCTTTGCTGTGTTTATGGCTAAAGAAAATGCACTTACAACAAAAACAAGTATCAACCCACATATATTGCGCTCGAAATGAGTGCTGAGATCGACGATATTGGAGGTCCAAGATCGATTGCACGTAGTGCGTCACAGCTTGCCAGGATTGATATGTTAATAATGGTTAATAATTAATCCTAAAAATTGAGTTATGATGTTAGTTTCACTACTTGGGGCAACTGCAGGCCAGCTTTTAAAAGCTGCAAGGAATGCATCTGATGCAACCGTGCATTCAAATGTAATATGTGAATGTGCTTACATAACATTTCTCTCCCTTTTGTAATACTATTATTTCGTCACCTTCACAGATAAATGTACAGGTCGAGTAAACGTAATTCTGAAAAAAAGAAACAAAACGCAATCTGTAGTGCAAATATAAACTTTTTGGACTAAACACTGTGCTACGCGTACTTTCTATTGGTGAAATTGGCAGCGAGCATAGATTGAATGATGTAAAACAATTTTGAAAATTGATATCTTTGATCTGCTGGGTCATAAAAGTTATATCATACTTTATCGTTTGTCATCACAGTATTTCCCGTCGGCGTGTTACTATGCCTAATATTTGTCGCTGTATGCTGTCATCTTCATTCACTTTGAACCATTCCGTGTCCTCTGAAGAAGGCATCGTAATAGAATGAGCTCATTTTCAGTGCGAAGTCTTGTACTCATGTGTGCACAGCACACTGCTGCCATTGGAAAGTAACAAGCACCTCAGACGGACAGTGAACATTAAAAAATAACTAAACCGAGAATCTTCAACAAAGCACGGTTGTCACAGAGGCTGTTCACCGGACACGTCTTACGAAGGGCCAAGGAAGACGTAGGTTGTTTGACAGTTAGACTAGGGTGCTTCATACTGGTTTTGCTGAAAAAAAAATGTCATGTGTCGTTTATTGGTTTTGTGCGGCACTACAGCCGAAACGAGTGCAAATGATTACAGTGAAACACTCCCTTTGTAATGTAGAGTAAAAACCAACGCGGTTTTTCTTCTGTCACTGGCATAATATATAGGTACAACTTTGTTGGAGATACTACTAAAATACTTAAAATATTTAGAGTATAGCAAAAATGCTTTGTGCAGCGTTTCATAAGCCGTTGCATGACAGACACTCGTAACAAAATAATTACTAGCCGTATGATTGTTACATGTGCAAATAAAAGAAGAATACACTTTACACATCCCAGATGTATTGTAACCGTGTGCAGGAAATACAAATCCGCCCCTATTCGATTATTCGAAGTAATATGACTTGCGTAAAAGGACACAGACACCACATGGCTAATTGTTTGGTGGCTCCGTACGAATTACCATGTTTTGTTTTTTGTCATATAGTTTAAACAGGGTAAAACTTAGAGAGGCCCTTGCTCCTTTTTCTGATTTGATCGTCGAATGACATCTATAATTGAAGTTTATTTTACCACGAGTCTATTATCCTAAAACTTTCTTGAATGTCGGGTAAGAGCGCAGTTACAGGGCTTTGTCCCATGTTTTGGGAGGGGCCTCGACAACCAATTAGGATCGCTCATAATCTCCTTTGTAAGGGGAACATGCTCTATCGCGTCATCACTGCCGCAATGCTCGCAAGAAGCACTGTCTTCCGTGTTCTCTGTACCTGCCCACGCTACATCATACAAAAACAGCCGCTAGCTGCTGCGTTAGCCCGCCTTGACGACAGACCGTTGTCAGAACAGTCAGTGCTCGAAAGCCGACATGATCTGTATTCGCACAGAAAATCAGTGAAAGCCTCACGGAACTTTTTGTCTGGTAGTGGTCTATTGAATAGGCTATATCAACCCCGCTCTTTTTTTATTTTTCGCGCGTCTATTTTGCTCTTCGCCTTCTTTGTCCTCTTTCTTCCCCATTCCCCTTTTCTTAGTGCAGGGTAGCGAACCGGATGTCCCAATTTTTGGTTAACCTCCCTGCCTTTTCTTCACTTAATTCTTACTCTCTCTCCATTGCAAGGGTTAATTATTGAGTTGTCAAACAAGGTAGAGAAAAAGAACACTCTGGTGACCATTTTTGTTTTGTGTGCTCAGTCGTGCGTGAATTCGAAGTATTTAGGCTTTCTTCATCTCACCATTAAACGATATGCAGCGGCTAAACTAATGCCATTGAGGCACCGCAGCCCCATACTGAGTGCGTGTGGTAAGGTGGCTGATTTGGTAGCAGACGACGGCTCTACTCAATACGGCAAAGGACGCCACAAGTTGAAAGGTAAAATGGTTCTCGCTGGCGCTAGGTGGGCTGAATCTAGACTAACATGTTCTTTCACAGTAACTTTTTCCCTTATGCACCGGCATATACCCTATGTTTTCACATGTTTCGCAAAAACCACGAAATATTGGGGGACCTTGTCGAGTATTAAGGATTGTCTTTCTGCAGTTGTCCAGACGAATGCGCTGGAAGCCAAATATGGAGAGACGACACGAGGGAAAGAAGCTATGTCACTGAAGGACATGACCCTGAATGCGTTTGATGAAAGGTGATTGCTCTTTCCAGTAGTAATTTTTCACGGCGCCAGTGTGGCTATGCAATAAGAGACTATAGAGCACGTCACCAACACATGATGCATAGCCCTCCTTGGCAAGAAGTGCTTTTTTTTATTCCTGTGCAAAAAAAATGTGTATAAAAAAGTGTTGAAAGCTTTAGAGTACGTCGTATTCTGCTACGAGAAAGCAGGAAGCCGTCCCATATACCAGGGCATTGCCATTTAGCTGACGATTTAAAGCACTATGTATCTTCTGTGTTTAGAAAAATTTATTTTCTACTGCGTTTAGAAAAAGTGGCAAATCCCACGTACCGTGGGAATCGATGATATGGGAAGCACGAATGAGGAAGGTTGATATGCCACTTTCAAATCACCACAACGTTACGAGGTGGAGGTAAATTATACCGTACACGACTTCCGTGTCATGATTATCATGTTTAGATGTGTCCTTTACCTTTCTCATATATTCACGTCACGTGATGCCAAATTTAGTATATTTAGAGCTAGCGAAGCGGCTGCGAGCATGCTATGAGTGTGGTATGTTGTCATATTCTTACATGACACGCGTCTCATGATTATCATGCTTGCACCAGTCATATACCTGATTGATATGTGGAGTTTTACATCACAAAACCACTAATGATTATGACACATGCCGTAGTGGAGGGCTCCGGAAATTTTGACCACCTGGGCTTTTTTAACGTGCACACCACCAGTCTTATACCTTCGTCATTCATTGACGTCACGTAACACCAAATTTGGTATATGTAGAGCTAGCGGAACGGCTTTGCGTGCATCATGAAGGGCCCAATATACTCCAACGTAACATTGACGCGCGCGCACGCTGGACTAAGTGACGCTAGGTTAGCAAAACGCGAGCACTCTATAGTCTCACGCCAGGTGCGACCGGCGCGACCTCCGTCCGTCGGCGCGGCCCGACGGCAACCAACGCGAAATGCGACGTGCTGCATTCCGCGCCGATGCGTTACCCAGATAACACTGCGTCTCCATTTTTTCGTTACGGAGGGACGCCGGACGCGCTGAAACATGCGTCAAAGCAACGCTGCCCGGCGTGTGCCTGCGAGTATAAGGCAGGACCGGCGCCTGGCGTGACAACGCCGGCGTGACGCGACGAAATAAACGCCGGTGAGCACGCGCACCGCGTCACGAAATATATTGGCGTCTTGACTGTGGTACGTAGTCATGTTCTCACATAACAGGCATCTGGTGATCATCATGTTTGCACCAGCCACAAACCGTCATCTATGGACGTCACGTAATACCAAAATTGATATATGTAAAGCTAGCGGAACGGCCGCAAGCGCATCATGAGCGTAGCATGTAGTCATGTTGTTACATGACACGCCTCTCATGTTTATCATGTTTGCACCAGTTTCATGCCTTCGTCATGCATTGACGTACCGTAATACCAAAATAGGTATATTTGAAGCTAGCAAAACGGCCGCGAGTGCGTCATGAGTGTGGCACGTAGTCATGTTTTTACATGACACGCATCTCATGATTATCACGTGGGCATCAGTCACATACGTTCGTCATCCATTCACGTCCCGTTATACCAAGTTTGATATATACGAAGCTACCGAAATGGCCGCGAACGCATCATGAGCGCGGCATGTAGTCATGTTGTTACATGACACGCATGTCATAATTTTCATAGTAGGGTCTGCCGCTTGTGTTCGCCATGAAATCATGTCATACTATACCAGTTTTGCAACATGTCATGTGAACGAAACCACCACAGGAGCAGCAATGTAAATGCTGCTCTTGCGCTCGTGCAATGTAAATGCTGCTCATGCAATGTAAATCATAACATTGATGTCATGATTTTCATGTTATGACTAGTGAAATACGTTTTTTATACCGTCATGTTTTTGCATACCAAGTTTGGTATTGATACCATAATTGAAACGGCCAAGAGAGCTAATTAAAAGTCGAATGGGGCTATATATATACGCTCGAAGTCACTGAAGTTCGCTAAGAAACGCTTCGCATTTAAAAGTGGGTAACGATTCAGAGTACTACGTACTCTACTATGGGAGAGCATAAGCCGTCCCGTCTCTCACGGTTCGTTTAGAATAAGTGTTTAACAATTTCGAGTACTTCGTACTCAACTATGGGAGAGCACTGAGCCGTCCCGCTAAAAGTCAGACTGCTTCCCACTTCAGCTATACATTTTTACACTACGACATACCCTCTTTTCTTGGAAGCCTCGTGGATAGTTAGACGTGACCTAAACAAGTGCGCCAGTGAAGCATCCGTTTCTTTTCAAGAAAAAAAGCTTGTTTTTCTTTGGTAGATGAGGGTTTTGCTGAAAAACGGTACTATTATCTTGCGGTAATCATGACTATTTACTGAGCGCACGCATTTTTTTTCGAGGAGGCGAAATTGAGGCAATCAAATAAACCATCCGTTTGCCCACATTCATCCTGTCTGCTTCTACTCTGGTACCTTGATCCAAGCGCAAGTTATTTCTAAATGATTGATTGATTTGTGGGGTTTAACGTCCCAAAACCACCGCATGATTATGAGAGACGCTGTAGTGGAGGGCTCCGGAAATTTCGACCACCTGGGGTTCTTTAACGTGCACCCAAATCTGAGCACATGGGCCTACAACATTTCCGCCTCCATCGGAAATGCAGCCGCCATCGCCGGGATTCGATCCCGCGACCTGCAGGTCAGCAGCCGAGTACCTTAGCCACTAGACCACCGCGGCGGGGCGCAAGGTATTTCTAGTAGAATTTTAAACCTACAAACTCACATTGTAAACTGTACGTTTCTTGCCATGTCCTGCGTTATAGCGTTTGGCTCATGTGTTCAAGGAAGCTCATGTGCCCATGTTCACAGAAACGTCTACCGATAGGTAGCCTTTTCTGACCACGTTCAAAAAGTGTTTCAGGCCCCCCTTGAAGCAATATTGAGCCTGCTGCTTTTTTGCAGTAGACCACAAACGTTCACGGAGAGTATAATTCGAGTGAATTTAGACTTTCCTGCCATATTACGGCAGCAGAAAACAAAATCTTCATGCTTTACACACTGACAAATGACAAGTGCACATGCAAACACAATAGCAAAGAAAATATAATAGAATATCAGGCTGCTGATGCGTTCGGCACTTTTTTTTTCGCCACGCTTTGCACTTCGTAAACCTCTGCAGTTATCTGTGGCGTACTGTGCTTCATATCGGTGAGAAACAAAACAGTCACCGCGGCATTGTATAAGTATATATATGCTGTATAAGATAGTCGGCAGCCCCTTAGAAATTTCTAATTGACGCACTGGCGTAGCCATAGCCCCCCCCCCCCTCCTTAAATATAATCTGGGCTACGTCTCTGATCGCCGCCTATAAAAACCATCTGTTATACTTTAGTTGTCTCGACGAATTGACTTTCGGTGCTTCCGAGAGCTGTATATCTGACCGATCCAGTCCTTGGACCGATCCAGTCCTTGGCGGGAGGCACGAGCGGAAGTTCCTGCCCCCGCCAGACACGACTGAATGTGCGGGATGTTGCCACCATGACCGACGCGCCAACGTACGACGGGCCCGCGGCATCACTCACTCCGCGCCTGCCACAGAGGCAGCCATCTGCCACGTCGGCCTGTAGACGAGTCCTCGTGCACCGACTACCGAAGGGGCCTCCTGGGACGCCGACAGATCCTCCTCCAGAATGCGCGTTTGCTCTGTCACATGACATGCGTCCTGGCGTAATTTCGACGAGGGACGCGAACCAGCAAGCGTGTAACTAGAATGCATGCATTCCCTTTGACACGTCTCAAGCGTCGTCCACCTCGGCCCGATGCGCTGACCGATAACGTGCCCTCCTTTAGATGGCCCTTCGACCACGGCGTTTCCACGCCCGTCGACTCGGTCACCCACGCTGGCATGTCAGCCACACTGTAACACTCAGGTCGGTGTTCCAACGACCTGAGCGTTGGCTACGTTCTGGTGACGGCTACGTCCGTGCCAGAACTAAAAGCCCACTGCTCCTTGCCAACAGCCATGTCGGCGCCATGTGCGCTGCTGGAGACGCCGCCGCGTCCTTTACATTTCAGTACTCGGTCGTCATGGTTCCGCGTCAATGCATAGCACCACCTGGCCAAAACCAAAGCATGGCGCTACAGACAACATTGAAAATTCATGATTTATGGGAAATTTAGTTCATTAGGACCTCATAGCAGTGCATCCGGACATTGTAGATCAACAAGAAATTTGGTCAATCAATACAGATTTGCCGTAAAGAAGGGGAGCCTACGTAGACACAACGCAGGGGAAACTTACCAACCAGCTCAACTTTTTAGACGTCCTATGCTTATAGATAGTGTATTATGTACCTATATTTCACTCCACCTACACATGTTAACACTCTTTCAAATTGAAGTTTTGTAAATGCGTTACGGATGGGTCGAATACTGGCCATGGCCCCACCACGACGGTCTGGTGGCTAAGGTACTCGGCTGCTTAATCACAGGTCATGCGATCAAATTCCGGCTGCAGCGGCTGAATTTTCGATGGGGGTGAAAATGCTGTAGGCCCGTGTGCTCAGATTTGGATGCATGTTAAAGAACCCCAAGTGGTCGAAATTTCTGGAGCCCTCTTTATGGTGTCTCTCATAATCATATTGTGGTTTTGAGACGTTAAACCCGACATATCAATCAATTGGAATTCTGACCATCTCGTCGGAAGCTTGGTATGACGCCCTTCTAATAGAAGTGGACATATTGGGTCGCTCTTTAAATCTTTGACATGTCATGATTCAATGATTTCTACTAAACTAGACGTTGATTGTTGGCGACAACTTGAGATTTATACAGAATACCAAGGAAAGAGACAGAAAAAAAAGCAAAAGGAAGGCAAGAAGGTTAACCAAGTTGAACTCGGTTTGCTACGCGCCCCGCCGTGGTGGTCTAGTGGCTAAGGTACTCGGCTGCTGACCCGCAGGTCGCGGGTTCGATTTCCGGCTGCGGCGGCTGCATTTCCGATGGAGGCGGAAATGTTGTAGGCCCGTGTACTCAGATTTGGGTGCACGTTAAAGAACCCCAGGTGGTCAAAATTTCCGGAGCCCTCCACTACGGCGTCTCTCATAATCATATAGTGGTTTTGGGACGTTAAACCCCACAAATCAATCAATCGGTTTGCTACGCGGCATGGCGTAAGGGGGGAAAGGAAGGAAAAGAATAGAGAACAGAAAAGAGATAAAGCAATACGCTTGCACTCATAGCACTAAGTACCGCGCATGCTCAGAAAGTCATAAAACTGTGAACTGTCACAAAGTAAACGGGTCGACTTGGATGGCCTTAGATTAGGTATCACGGAATTTTGTCACTGAAATTTGTGCCATCGCTTCTCTCGTGTGAGTGTCTGCACACCTTACTTTCTTTTCAATTACACGTCGTGAGCTTACTACCATAAGTGCTCAATATGCTTCACCGGTTCCAATGCCCCAAAGTGCTGCCACGTTGAGAAAGCTAGACCACTGTGCGCAGAACCACAACTAGTAGCAGTATATTACAGCCACTCTAAAAGCCCGACGACTGCGTCAGCTGCTTGCTATTGCTCTTATTAAACGAAACTCAACAACAAAGGGTATACTTACGGCATCTTCTAGTTTTTTGCAGTTTGGATCGCTACTTTCCGGAACCCCTTGCAGGTTAACAGTGCCTGCCAATGCCAGAGACAAGTGCTTCGTCATAGCAAGAAGCGTGTCAGCGGTTCGGCCCTTCAAATGTAACCACGAATTGTGCCTGTTTACCAATACTTTTCCTAGGTGTAATTTTAGTGTTCGTGAGACACTTCAGTTATAGCTCTCACAATCATTTTATTTCAACACGTCAGCCTTTGATCCAGCGCTGAAACTATCGTATGAACTAAATAAAACAAAATATTCGCTGTTTTGTGCCTAGGTACGAGCGGTACTAATGTGTAGAATATATTAGTTCATCATTTGCTGGGCTGAGCGAGGTGATGTCAAAAACATTTTCCTACGTCCATGTCCGCAACAAAGATATTTATGGGCAACTTGGTTTCAAGATAATGCTTTCTGCGAAGTTTACCAAGCTCTTGCGGCATTTCGCTTAACTAGACAGATATGACGGCATGGTGAATGTAAAGTAATTGAAGAATTTAGCAAATTTAGACGCGGCGACGGATTCTTGTCTGGACACGAAAACTTATTGACACTTCGAAAATGTTCGCAACAACTGGTATTTCTTCAGGTGAGACACGTATTGATAAGTTTCTCACGACGTTCGTCTCAATAGTTTTGATTTCGCGGAATGTGCGGACGATATGTTTTGTTCAGACATCTCGCACAAAAAATTTTAAAGTATCAAAACTTTGCAGAAAGATCATTCATACTTACTTATAGCAAAAGCGGCGAATAAAAACGTGAAAATCACAAGCGAGCGCATTTTGCAATGCTTCCAGAAACTCGTTTGTGGGCCCTGTGCTGTATACGAGCATCTTGCGAAGCAGAATTACAGCAGCGGAATAAATAACCTCTGGAATAAGAGCATATGTCACGTGATTGTCAAAAAAAAAAGGAATATTGAAGAAGAAGCACAAAGCAGGTGTGTTTACGCATGATTAACACCTTGTCGGGGCTCGGCATCACTACTATTCAAAACATTTCAGACCTCTAAGCAACGAGGCCAAACCATTTGCAGCGAGTGTAAACGCAATAGTACGGTATTTAAAGATAAAGGGTGGACACTTTACCCTACGTAAGACGCTATTCTTTGGAGATTTTTCCAGCACAAAAAATAAAAGTGAACCTGAGCCACAGCAAACATAGCCGTATTGCGCAAATGAATTTAGAAAGAAGTGGTCGAAGGGTCCCCCCCATTAACTCTATTTCATTGCAAACAACAGCTATAATGTGGCAGATTTGTAGAACTTGAACCGATCAGCCAAACAACGTGTACTTTTGAACCTGTACAAATGGGAGTTATCCAAAGCATCCATGATAATGTATTCCTTCGGCTTGTTTTTGTTGTGGGTGTTGCTGCTGTCGTGGCTATTTTGTACACATGTGATGAATAAAGTAATTTTTGCATATGCGCATGCCAATAAGTACAAGGTAAGTATCTACGTCCACGTAATTCTATTTTTCGCATTACTCATCCCACCCCACTACCGTATCCCGCTGCCAGTACACACGCAGCGTGTTTTTCCTCTTGGCTGTCTCTTTCTAGTTTAATCGTGTATATGTTTGACTACTACATACTAAGTAATACCTTATGAGTGTAGAAGTATTACACGTTATTTTGCGTCCTTATCGCACCACCGTGATAAACTCGACATTCTATCTTTATTGTAAATAATACTACAAGAAGGGACAAGGGCCGGTACGGTATCGCATCTTGAAAGACCTGTCTTGCATCTATGATGGTTCGGCCTGTCATTTCCTAATGGAATTGCCTCGTACACCATCTAGTGTTGATGTTTTCCTTAACTGACAGCTGACCAATAGTCCCTCGTATACAGTAACCATGGCGGCGAGTGTGGCACACTCTTTATGAGCCTGTGTGGCATCGCGTAACACGTGAACGTGTTATGAGAGACCATCTCGTAATGGCTACTGAAGGCGCTGACTGACACTCCCACGTTTAAATTCACATATATATCTATAAAGTGACTGGGAGTACAGCCGCCGTGATAGCTCAATGGTAGAGCATCGAACGCGTTATTCAAAGGTCGCAGATTCGGTTCCTGCCGTCGGCAAGTCATCTTTTCACCCAGTTTTTTTTCTCCAGATTTACATTACAATTCGGTTTAATAACTTCCCCTATACTTCCTTTGGCATTATTGTCTGTGATATATATATATATATATATATATATATATATATATATATATATATATATATATATATATATATATATATATATGTGTGTGTGTGTGTGTGTGTGTGTGTGTGTGTGTGTGTGTGTGTGTGTGTGTGTGTATTGTGTGCGTTTTCGTGTTTTGTGGGATGCAAACAAAGATAAGGCAACATCGTTTATTCTCCAAAGTGTGAGATTCATTGAACGATCGAAAACTTTTTCTTTA
Source organism: Rhipicephalus annulatus (assembly GCA_013436015.1). NCBI lineage: Eukaryota > Metazoa > Arthropoda > Arachnida > Ixodida > Ixodidae > Rhipicephalus > Rhipicephalus annulatus. The sequence goes on from WOVY01016060.1 coordinate 267,957, forward strand.
GCGGGAAATCTTATAAGCCGGCCACACCATCTTCTGGTTACCTATAGACTCTGCCAAGAAGCATATGAGGAGACATTGCTGCTGCTAAGGTAAAAAAAAAAAAGATCAGCTGGCTATACTGAAGCGTGACTCGGGTTTGGTGAAATCTATGCACTATCTTGTCTACATGGTTTTCGCTCTGGGTGCGTGTGACGGGGGGGGGGGGGGATAGTCGTCGTTAACCTAGTGTCAGTTTGGCTGCAGCAAACGACATTTTTGTTTGATGTCACAGCGTGTGGTATCCTATGCCTGCTTATAATATATATTTATTTTAAGGCCTTTTCGTCATTTTTCAATTAAACTGATTGCACGAAGTATTTTGTGAAAGTGGTTCAGAAAATTTACAGCACCACCGCTACTGCCGATGTTTGCCCTGTGTCGTTGATACGAAATGATCATCACCGTGAAACGTCAGCTCTCATTCAATACCCAAGAACTCGGTACAGATGGTTAATAAGAGAAGCTGCAAGGTGGGGCCCCTATAAGTGTTGAAGATTGGGAGAGTTGGTTTGTCGTATATAGTTGAATTGGTATAGTACTAACGGTTAAGAAGAAATGGCCGAGCAAACCGACACAAGAGGACAAAAAAAAGAATATAATTGCAAATGACGCTTGATATTTTATTGAATATCTGATAGTAAATATCTAAGGAGTAAATGTCAAGTGTCTGGCTGTAAGGTAAAGAGTTACATTAATGTAGACAGGCTACCAAATATTTATTACATGAAAGGTAGAAGGACAGATATTTTCTTCTATGTATCCTAATGAGTTGTTTTCGTTGTATGGTTGTTAGCAAAACACTTTCCCGGTACGCAGACACTTGTAGGCAGCTCTTGCTGAGAAAACGAAAACAGATGCTTTAACTTGGGCATTAGGAAGCTGCAATAAAAAAAAAGAGATATTCGGACTGTTATGTCTTCAAGCTCATTCATAGTTGTAATTATTGTTTGGTCAAAACATTAGCCTAATCGTGAAACTCAAACTTATAACGCGCACTATAACAATGTTAAGAACATTAGCACAAGTGGCGTCATTTATTTTGTTACGTGAGTTTGTACGCAGGTTGTTATGATGCAGGTACAATTGACATGTTGGCTGCGCGCTTACTAATACTTAGGTTGGATTCAGAAAATTCTTGTTACTATAGGCTAACGAAGATCAAGGCTACATTTGGGGAATATTTAAAAGAAGACAATGAGCAGGTCACTATTTTTAATTCACTTTGCTTTCTAATCGATGCAACAGCAGTGCTCCTGTAGGAAAATTTTCTGCGTGCGAGAATTCATAATGGCCACTATTCATAATTTATAACTATTCATAATGGTGACTGCTTATAGTGAGATAAGATATGCCTTATATGAGATGTAAAATACGAAACCAGTGGAAGAATATGAATGATATATGCATAATAACAATCGGACTGTAAGCAAGAAATCATATTTTCCTTTTTGTAACTTTGGGTTTTCACTGATTTGCCCATAAACGTCCGGAAAGGAACTTTCGCAAATGATTCGCTCACTGTCAACGTGTGTCAGCGTGATATATGGAAAAAGCTTATTGAGTAGCACTAATTACATTAGAGCGTTTTGGGCAAGGCTGTTTCTGGCTTCTCCGCTAGGTATAATTAGATGCATCAGCAAGCTTTCGAACCAAGCTGACTAAAATACTTGGAAGGAACAGATGTTTGCGCACAAACTACACAAGGACTCAAAAGACACGGATCTATATATACGTATTTACCCACGTAGTAGCAACGGTAATCGCGTTGTCAAGGTCAGTTAATTACAACATTTCACGCAAGAATCTCATTTTACAGTCTAATGAAGAAGTGGATGTTTGACTAAAACAGATGTCTCCTATTGTCAAAATATAAAATGCCTCCTTCAGTTTCCGAGCCTGTGATACTAACTCCGCAGGTTTAGAAAATGCCCGTACCACAATTTCGTCAACTATTGCAAGATGATTTATGTAAAATCACGAGAAAACAGCTGGACATATTTTACAAAAAATGCAGATTGTAAACTTTTAGGGCATTTAAGCTCCTGTTAGTGTGATGCAATTTCTATTACTGCGATGGGAATATGTTTAGTAGTTCTGGGCTGTAGTACTTATTATACATGCTAGGGATAGTCTAGCCTCCTTTGAAGATAATGCATTGCTTCCACGTGCTCTCGGTGATTCCCTTGTACTATTTGATCTTGGTTAGCCCTAACAAAACACAGACACAACAATACGTAAAAAGTAGGGACTTGTAGACATTCACACCTTTATGCGGTGGCACTTTCTTGTTTCTAAGAACACATATTCCATTTTTGCAAATTCCTTTTCTTCGAGTGCGTCTATCCTTCTTTGCAGAATTCGAAGTCTGCCTCTTGGGAAGCTGTAATTCATTAATGAAAATAGTAAATTTAAAGCCACTGTAGCAACAAAGTGTACAATGATATAAACGCGATAACTGCACTTCTGTAAAATGGTGTTCGAGGGTAAAACCTTTATCACTTATTTACGAGATTGCCAATGTATCGGGTGGCGTTAGCATTGCACCATCTTTCGATAAGCGCAACCCGCGGCAACAAATCAGAAATTGCATAAAATAAAAACTAAACGTAATTTGGGACAAAGCACCTAATCGATTTCGACACTAACATTGCATACAACTCATAACCAAGGAAATAATGAGGTAAACTTCTCGTACCAAGCCCCAGTGCGCGTTCTAAGACGTTTGGTTATTTCGATACATTACGCAACGCTGTTATGATTTGATCTGTTTACGCATGCCTGGGAAACCTACGCAACTTGTGACAGGTTTCAAATTTTCTGTCCGAATGATAAAGCAAGCCTCTAGTACCTTTAATGATGAGTCAATTTCGATCACTAAATTTGTTCATCAGGTAATATTTCATTGCTTATTGTCAAATTATTTGCGCGTGCATGAACGGCCAGCGCCAAGAGCGCGTGTTCTGAACAGCAGTGGCAAAATGCTGTTTTTTAGACACGCTGACGCTTGTTACAGCCCGACAATGATTTCTCAACTGCGCTATAACAAGGTATGAGAATTTTTGGGTCAATCGATTCGTGAGAAAAGAAACTCCGATACTGAAGTCGTTTGATGATTACTTGGGAAATTATTTCATGATCCTTCAAATAACACTTGCGACATAGCTCGGCCTGCTATGTGATAACACACTTGTACTAAATGAGCTAAAGCAATGGATATTATATTTGTTTATTTGACCTCAGAGACAACAACGGAAACATCTTCATAACCCACCGTGACCTGCTACACTAATCTTGGCAGTATACATCATTTTCCCGAGCAGAGCCCAAGTCGCATAAGAGAACTCACTTAAAAGTATTTTGACACTTCTGCAAAAAAGGCTTCTGAAACATGAAAAAGCTTGGCACTTTACGGTACATTAAGCAATATCAGAATCGTACAGAAGTAAAAAAAAGCATGACGCCTCATTTACTCACCATGCACTTTTCACCTCCCTTTAAGTACACCATTTCATCACCTTCGCAAGAAAACGTACATTTCCGATACCAGTAATTCTGAAATAAAAATTTCACCGCATAACAAATCTCTACCGAAGTTCCAAATACCAAAGGTATTTTTCTTCAGAGAAGACTACCTTTGCGTATTTTTCACTGGTCTGACACGTTAGTGCAGTAACGAATACTCGGTTTCAAACAAAATCACGTGCGTTTGATTTACGTGCGGAATTTCGCATAGTCGAGATATATTTTCAGCGGGAATATATGGTGTTAATTTTCGGTAGGCTTTTACTTCTGCGATAAGCTCTTATACTAAAAAATGCGGTCGAAAGAGGTCTTGTGAAGTAACCTAACTCCAACGGCCGACTCTAAGGTCACCTGCCTATTTGCTGCTAACCCTGCAATAATTATTGCTTCAATTCATAAAGTAGAACAAGTTCCAGTCCTACTTTTCTAGGTCACTGAAGGGTATTGGTGGCTGCTGCCTATTCCAGAAGAAGTCACTGCTATAATCGCTATTTGCAGTGCATGCTTCCAGGCAAAATAGTTAATTTTATCAAAAGAATGTTGTGGGATTTCATGTATAAAATACATGCATGCATACATTCAATTATGCTAATTCTTTCTATTCATAATAATAAATTATAATGAATTGCATGGTCACCTTTCGTGATAGTCATTACACACAGGTAACTTTTCTTGCAAGGCATTATTAATAGGTGTATTGTGCGCCTACACTGGACGAATTATTTGAAAGTTAAAGACATGAAGTATAGGGTTTTATCCTCTAATAAATTGATAAATGTCTTTGCAGGTTACTTTTTTATTACTGAAGCCTAGCAAGTGAAATTATGTGCATTCTTGTCCTTTGCGCACACCTGAGGCATTCCCACTTGTTCCTAACTTGAATTAAATCATGAGAAACTTCCTACAAATGTCGAATTTTCATTCATGTATTCGCAACATACAAGCGCGCCCTACTTGAGTTGAAGATCTGTCGCAAGCAAACCAAATATTTTACTACAAGTTACTTTTGTACATAAAAATAATAAACTATACCCTATGTCTGATTCTTCTCGGTGTGTTGAGTACTCTCCGTATCGACCTGGCATAAGAACACCGAGATCTATGACCACCTATGGTCAGCAACATACTATCAAATACCCAGTCTCCTCAAGAAACATCAAAATGTTGTTGGCCTAATTAAAAAAATTCGAAATTACCTTCAAGAAAATTCTCCTTCATAACTGCATTGAATATGTTTATTATATTATTTCTGTTTATTATAATATTACTTCATGTGTACTAATTGTTGACTGTATGGTTTCAGTGCCCTTGTTTGCTTTTGAAATGTATGTGTCTGCAAATTTGTTTTTAATCTCACCTATTTTACATATTGCGATAATGTTGTTTTTCTTTAATGGTATTTTGTCTTTTGTTATGCATATTGTTCTGTTCTTTTTCACATTGTAGCGTTTATTTGTCTGATTATAATTTGCTGATTATTGGTCTTTTTGTAAAAAGTAGTTTTTATCTGCGTCTAAGTTGTGTACCACACTGTATTTCCGAGCGAAAACCTCCATCAGGCTTTATAGCCTTTTGCTTTTGCTTCGTTTTTTCCTATGTACAGGAAAAAAAATAAACCTCAAACCTCACTCTCAATATTCGCTGTATTCCCCGCCAGCCAGCAATGCACATTCACAGCTGATTTAGTATATATTTTTTTCTTTTGAGTTACTAATGACATCGGTACGAAAATGGTAAATTTGGACTGGATTGTTGTAATTAGAAAACTGAACAATTTGCGAAATAGCATGTGGCTTATAGCTAAGGCAAAAGAGCTTATCGATTGACAGAGAGCCTAATAAATGCTGAAGCACCTTTAATTATTCACACAACAGGTACAGGCTACGCATTTCATGCTTTGTATTATTCCAACGCTGATGTGAAAACACCTCGTTGGAGCTTTTGAAATATTCTAAACAAGTATATAAATAAATAAGAGGCTGTTGACGTGCCCATAAACACATACCACACGCCGATTACTCCAAGCTTGACAGTCACGACTTCTTCGGGGTGGTTTTGGGCCTCCCTCTAGTTGTTTGAAAAAAATGAAACATAAAAAGTGCATTTTTATTTATTTATTTATTTATTTATTTATTTATTTATTTTATTCAAAATACCTTGCAGACCCAGCAGGGCATTGTGCAAAAGGAGCATAAAAAATAGATACACGGATTTACATAAAGTTAAAACAAACAATAACTTTAAAAAACTGTCGACGATTATACACCTCCTAACAGCAACAATAATGAAAAAAATACGTTGAATAAGAATACAATGGCAATGAAAAGCAGATAATTATACATGTGAGATAATGCCGTAAAACAAGTTATAAAAAAGTAAAACAAAACTTGTGAGATACTTTTCATTTTCAAAATAAAAGGTTGTTCAAGATTATACAACTGAATTAAATGCAAAAATTCTAAAAAATTAAATAAGGAAATAAATGATAGAAGAAACGAAAATAACTTGAGAAACTTGCAGTCATTGAACGCGTAGGTTCCAAACAAAATATGAATAAACCAAGCACTTATTTTAGAAATGGGTCATTAGAAGTTGGCGGAATTTTTCTAGATTGCGTTCACGTACCATTTCATCTGCAAGGCCACTACACTCCACATGCGGATGCCGTGGGAGGGTACAGATAAGCTAAAGATGTTTGTTTCACCGTAGGTGCGCGTAAATGAAAGTTGATTACTCTGTCTCTTTCATGTGAATGCAGATGTTTGCAAAGTCATAGGTAATGACCTTTATTCGTGTACGTATTGATGAAATAATGAAAGGAGTTTCACATCACGATGGCTGCTCAAAAGAAAAAAGTGATAAGTTCTTTTTAATTTTTGTTATGCTTGCGCTATGATCGTAGTTTTCGGAAATGAATCTTGCGGCTCTATTCTCGATTAACTCTAGCCTGTTAGTTACAAAAGTTAAAATAAAAGTTCTCTAGTCTAATTTATTATAAAATAGCACTTACATATTGTTACGGGTAGTATTTATTTACGGGTCGTGCGTCTTTAGGAGAGCGGAATCACAGTGCATAGGGTGCACAGAATCTCAGACAACAGGGCAGCCTAGGACTAGCCCCACAACACCAATGCCGTCGTCTTCTTTCACTAGAGGTCATTTCAGCTGCTCAACAATGTATTTCCACACCCATGGCAATATATTGGAAGGCTCTACTGGAAGATTAGCATGCCGCATTTATTGGTTTCTCAATGTTGAAAAGCACGACATAAATACACGTAACTTTAATTTTGCGGATATAATACCATTGAAGAATAATATTATTAATTATATGTGGCGTTTTACATTCCAAAACCTAAGGGGAATGTTAACAAAAATAGGGATACTCTAGACGCCATCTCATAAAAGTCACAGTGCCATTATTATCTGCTGCTTGAGCAGGTGGTGACAGTAGACGTACAGCACCTCTATTTGTCATAAACTTCCTATAAAGGGGGAAATACAATATTGATACATCGGCAATGTGTTGCTTATTCAAGTTACTTTGAAATTGTGATGTTTGCGTGTGAATTATTATGCTATGGAGGTCCTAATATATGCCGAAGAGCCACGCGAACGTGGTGTAAAGGAAACTGTAAGGAAATACCAACCGAGGTATCGCTAATCTTTATTAAAAACGTGAGAGAACCCAATAAACTTGATAAGTGGTCAGTATTAAAGAGCAAAAGTACATCTAGCAATATTTGGTAGAACGGTTATTGATTTCAGAAAGCAAACTAGAGTGTGCGCAATGGTCTACAAAAATCGTTTCATGTCGCAAAGGGCAACCACTTCATCACTCCACATGCGACATGTTGCAATAGGTATTCATAAAGGGAAAGAGAACTATCTGTATCGTCTATGCGGACGACATAAGAACGCATGGTTCGGTTCATTTTGAGAACTCTACGCATTGATATCGTTAGGTAAATATCGTGAAACTTCAATCTCCTTCAGCATACTCAATAGCTAACTTGTTTCATTTTAATGGTTTTGATGGCAAGGACTGGTATATGTTTCATCTGCTTTCAGAAGCAAAACAAACTATTGTTAATCTTACGGTTTGGAGGTGGAACCGCATCTTTGGAAACGCACTGTCCCTCTTTGCAGACTCCCGTAGCAAAGGCAGCCGACGTTGTTTGTGACGAAGTTGGAATGGTGACTTGAGATTGTCCTTGAAGCTTTGAGGACGAAAACAGAAAAATGTGCAGCAGGTTTAAATTTTTATTATGAACACAAATATGTGTGAGAAAAATAAGCAGGAAGGTTAACCAGACGAGCGTCTGGTTCGTTATGCTACATTGGGGAAGGGATTGAGGGATGAAAAGAGAGAGATAGAAAGAAGAGAACATAAAGAAAAAGACGTTAGTCTAAACTAGTCTGCTCCTTTCGATAGTAGTGGACGCAGGACTTCAGGCATATCACGTTATTTTGTAGGTACTGGATTTTATACGTCAAGTGCTTGCAAGCATTCAGTACGCATGTTTAACGAAAGAATGCCAGATTTTACAGCCTTCTCATGGGAAAATATATAGTGAAAGAACAAAGGCAGTAAATAAATAGTCGGGTTTCGGCACCAAATTTGTAAAATATGTGGCCAACTGAACAGCCGACATGGACTTAAGAACTCCGACAGACGTTTATTAGCGTCCGCATGCGCCCAGAATGTAAAACATTACTTCTCGTCGTCTTCTCCCAAAGCTCACGAGCTCTCTGGCATGTTGGCGCCAAGCTCGTCGTTTTCTTCTTTCATGCTGAACGCGGGAAATTTAACAACGGCACTTGGTGTAGAGATCTCACAAATGGCCCAAATAGATAAACTATAAGAAAGCTCGTCTGCTACAATAAAGTACGTGACGCCGCCTTTTTTTTGGTCCTAGCTTAGTTTCTTGTTTAGCTGATCCAGCTGATGCAACCTGCCATCAAACAAAATTTATTCAATGCTTCTTAAAACGATAGCAGTCGGCGTGGTTGCATTCCAGAAATTATCAGGAAATAAGGACCTTCACAATAACATGCTCGCAGATATAAATGAGTTGACCGGAACTTCAGCATACTTACAACGCATTTCTCCATGTTGTTCAGGTAGGATTCTTGATCTCCTTCACACACAAACGTGCAGTTCTGGTAAACATGTTCCTGCAAACAATATACAGGCATTACCTTAATATTGAGCTTGGTAGGTCTTGTAGAAAAAATGTGGAAAGCCAAAGGAGGAGCTGCTGTAGATCACTGTTTTTCTAAGTAATCCCAAGAAACCAATAACTTTTGATTTCTTCTGAAAAGAAACTTAGTTTAGCTGTTTGTCTAGGTAATAAACCAAGAAGACGTGGGCTCGAATTGGGTTAGGAAGGTGAAATGACATACATTGAGGTCGAGGGTCCTTCGGGAATCGACTTCAAAAAAGTTGTTTCTATCACGGTAGAGAAATAAACATATCAGCTTTTGAATCCTTGTGTGTCGTTACAAACAGACCTTAGGGTTTCTCATCTTCTAAGTGATTTCCATCATATGAAGCAACTGTCCGATAACTAAGCTTTTATGCATTACTCCTTTGAAGATGTCATTAAAGTTATCGCCAATATTAGTGACTGTTTCTAGCATGCTGTACAATCAACGAAGTCTACAATGCTAAAAACAGCTCCTAAATAATGAAACGAGAAATGAAAAAAAGATATGTAAAACCGTGAAACTATTTTCCCATTCACAGTGTGCGCAGTTAGGGAAGTAAAAACCAGCCGTGCCTTGCAACTGTTCGCGAGATTTTTCAGTGCGTAACCACAGTACCCGTGTAAAACACTACCAGATTTGAGAAGTGCTTTACATGCAGAAGCCGATTAGGGTTGCGCCATTCAAGTTAATTAACGTCTAGATTTATTTAGATAATGTGGGGTTGCTATTACCCCATGTAAAGCCATGTGCACCTCTTGGTGCACGCGCGTCTCGCTGATAAGTCACCGTTGGATTTAACAGCCGTCGAGCGTAAGGCGGTGTGGTAGTCACGTGGTGGAGGGTTAGCTTGGGGGCGCCTGAAGCATCGCCTGGCGACGAGGTTAGCTAGCCGCACAGAAAACGGCAGCGAATCTCTTTTGCGTTTGCAGCTTGCGTGGACGGACCTCTCCTAAGGTGAGTCCATGCGGAGGAAGAGGAGAGGTTGAGGAAAGGAAGAGACCCTAGTTCTAAGCATGGCTCAGTGCCTGTAGGGAAATGAAGGGAGAACATTAAAGATGTGGACAAGAGAGGAGAAGAGAAAGGGCGTCCATGACCTAGAACGTGGCCGGCGGCTTTTGCTGCTTGTTGCCCAGTTCGGGGTCCTCAAGGAAGCGAAGTACCGCCTTGAAGACCTGGGTGCGCTGTCGTGCTGAGAAAAGGAGGTAACTCTGTGTAGCCGCGTGTACACCCTCGCAACGGAGTGCGGAGGGCATGGGCACAACATCGTGGGCCATTCCCCATGGACTACTCGTGGTGAATCGAACGTAGGCGACGCCGTATTTGCGGTGCCTTGCATATGCGTTATACTGTTCTTGTAGGGTACGTTGTTGTTGTATAATATTGACACATTATACAAGGTTACTTAGCGTCTCACCAGCGGCGTATTAGATTTAGCTAGCGAGCTGGCCGGGATGTGAGAGCAGATTTATAAATGTTCACGTCTTCATTGTTCGATGGCGAGATTGTCTACTTTCGTTTCGCGAGCATGGCGTGCCTCTGAGTCACCAAAATATCTTACATGCAAGTGTTCAAAACAGTCCTGGCAGGGAAGCTGTAAGCAATCAACTTGTCGAGGCCAGGGGGCCATCACAAGACGACATCAATGCACACAGCTGCAGTACAAGCACCAGTACTTTCGTAATGACAGCTTCGCCAATACAACGCGTGATATAATTGTTAACTTTATGCGTTGAGGCACTCGATGATGACGGCTACATTTGCTCCCTGAAGATCTGTGCCATAAGCTTGTGGAGAAAACCTATTGTGAATGTCTTTTAAGTGTGAGCTAGCAATGTCTAAAAATACGTGAAATATTCCACAAGTTGAAAAAGAATAAGTGTAAATTGTAACTTACACCAATGTCATCGTCCATGTGATTACAGTCAGGGTTATTGTCAATTGGTGGACCAGGTATTGCTGAAAAACAAAACAGAGAAAAAATTAAAAAAAAGACATTAGGCTTGGGAAAGGATTGTATGAGGGAATTAGCTGCATTTACAAGGCATATATAGACTTGCCATTTACAAGGCTTTTGTTTATAGACATCGGCACCTGGAGCGATAACATTTGAGTTCTCTCCTGTGAGGACGAATTATTACGTCTTCCCCCTACGGTCTTTTTTTTTGTAGGCCAACAGAATTGGTAAAGTAATAAATTACAACATACAGCTTTATGCTAACACTGACTCTAAATTACAAAGTACCGAAATTATGAGCTATAATTTTCCTAATATCCCGCAATGTTTTGTTTGGCATTTTGAACAGTCTATTGCCTGTGTTGCGTGTGCGTGTGCTCGTGAATGAATCGCAATATTTGGACGTTCATATTCAAATCGTGTAACAGAAATTACCGCCCAAAACATGAAACTATATGCCGAGTGAAGGTTGCCTATATTGTCTTTAAGGCACCATCAATAATTCTTTCTGCCTTTATTAAAATCTTAGTTGAACTAAAATTAAGAATGATTGCTTGATGATTAGTTTAAGGTTCTTAGTGACGTAGGTATCAGTTTAATTCTTGAATATTGTTTTCTGGGAAAGGCGCACGACAGTATACTTACAATATTGTGGGTATGTTCGCGCTATTTACCTAATGACATTGGTGTATGTGATGCATAATAGCTTTTACGACTATTATGAAGTGTTAACGTTTGCGATTTCAATATTTCTGTTTATATGGAATTCATCTTTAGCAGAGGTTTCTAGATTTGTAGCAGTGCTATCTACCACTTCTATCGTAACAAAGGAAAGAAGCTTGAAAAACATAAAAGTGGGAATGACACAAAATATGTCACTCTGTGGTAAATGATGTTTCGAAACTTTCTAACAACTGAGTTTCACTTGACCTATGCGTCCAATTAAGAGACAAACGAGGTCACAAAAGAGCAGTTTACGCTGTTTATTGATTATGTAAAAGTGTTATGGGGTACAATAACTAGATGAATGAATCTTACGTTTTTGCGGTGGTATCTTGCTGTCCCGTGGAACACATTTTCCGTTATCACAGACTCCTATCTTCACAGAAGGTGAAATTCCTTCGACTTGGTTTTTAGTAGAACCAAAGGCCGGTGGAAGCTGAAAGTTACAATTAGGATGCGGAAAATTTCGAAAGGATGTAAGTGTGACATATTCGCGGTTCAAACAGTAAATGTTATATTTTCGATGTAAAAAAATGTTTGTCTCATATTTAAGGTGGCCATTCAATGTCATGCAAGTGTACTTAAGTCTGCACAACGAATGAAAGTTCATGTAATGGGATAGTCTTTGCTTCGATACACGAAGATTTCCCCAAGTGGTCGAGACAGCTACTTATTCAATAGATGTGACATCGCATTTAACAAGGAACAGCGCTTAAGCCATACTTACCACGCAAGACTCATTATTGCGCAAAGCAACTCTTTCGTCTGCTTCGCATGTGAATATGCAGGTGTGAAAAATATTGTCCTGAAAATGACAAAGAAACAATATGGGGATGAAACACCTCAAATAAGCAGAAAAATTGCTGTTTGTGAATACATAACATATATAAAAAAATTAAAATCGTAAGAACCATCGTGCTATCGCTTAAAACGAGTCGAAGGTCACATAATTTTCTTTTTCTTTTTTGTCCTTCCGCGCCCTCTTCAGAAATCTTTGTGCACCAAACGTGCTTTTTCCCTGCTACCGAAATTGGGACAGACCCACGGCGTGTCTCAGCGTCAACGTGCCACACCACATCCCCCCAGCCGCCTAAGTTCTTGGAACGATGCCAAGTAGGTCGAGTCGCAGCTGCGCGTTGACATCACTCTCTCTCATCCGCAGCAGCTGCCAGCTCTTCCCAACACACCTAGGGTGTGTCTCCTCCGCCCACTCTCAACGCAGTTTTTAGGGTCGAAGCTCCTTAGGGCGTGGGCTGTGCGTCCCCTGTAGCCTGTATGTAGCCACCTCTAGTTTAGTTCTTGCAGTGTTCACTAGATGGCGGTACCGTCCCCTGTATCTAGCCACCTCTAGTTTAGTTCTTGCAGTGTTCACTAGATGGCGGTACCGTCTCCTGTATGTAGCCACCTCTCGTTTAGTTCTTGTAGTGTTTACTAGATGGTGGTACTTGTAGCTGATGATGAAAAGGTGCAAGATGTTATAAACTAGAAAGCGGTACTTTAGTTGATGAAAGACGCGAGATCTTATAAAATAGGAATGATGTCACATATGGCGCGTGTCATTGGTTGAAGGCAATCGTTCAATTTAGTGCGGCGACGTACGCTAGGGGGAGCGATGTAATAAAATCGAGTGGACAAAATGTACAGAGGATTCATGGTTTACCAGGTTTACCTCCGGAGCTTCGCCCACTCATCATCATTCACTTCGTGGATATGGCGGAATTTTTTCTCTCTAGCTTTACCCTCTCCACCGGCCACAATGCTAAATAGAAACACTATTTCGGCTTGTTTATATGCGATGAAACCTACACGAATCCCAACCCACGTCTTGTCGCTTTGCGCTTCAAAGAATAGTTTGCTCGAGTAAAGCCTCCAGCGACTTTTTCTTGGAGCACCCGTGTCGACGCCCGTTCCAGCGAGGTCAACGGCGTGCGCACAACTGCTGCTTCGCATCACATCGTGGTTCCCTTCAGAAAGATGGTCCACAATTTTTACGCAATTAATCATTCGCGTTGACTTTTAGGGCAATGGTAATGTATGCCTCCTTGAGTTATGGCACTTAAGTTGTGATACAAGAAAGAATACAATGGCGGAACACAGTTACATCTGATACTGGTTCGTGTCTGCTGTTCGGATTCATTGAATGAACCTGGTGAGGTAACTTGAATGAATGAATGAATGAATTTTATTGTCCTGAGAAACGCGACTACTCTAAGTTTGCACATTTGTGTAGAAATCCTAGAAAAGTGCGACTGACAAGAGATGTGCGAGGTGATTCATGATAATGGCCACCTTATGAAGTGTATTGCACACTACAATCCTATACGTTCCACATGTTTTGCTGGTAACTCTTTGTCACCGGGAAACTCTGTTGGAAATCATTCTTGCGAATTCGGCTCAAGTTTTGTCTGCGACAACTAGTAAAACCAAGACCTAGACCGATGCGGAAAATGTATATATGCCAGTGACAGTTACCCAGAGATGCTGCCGCTCGAACTGGCTAAAGAATTTGACCATGTGACTAATGTTGATATGAATGGCGACTTCATGGCGAAGTGTAACAAACGCAGGCCACCAGCGCCAAAGAGAACTGATAAGGCTTTTATGATTGGTTCTGGCTCCAAAGCTCTTTTGTTTAGTGAAATTTAGAGCCTTTAATAAGTTAAACACTACCGTTCTACTGGCGTGACTGTACATGCGATTCTACTAGGTGAAGTACTTGGTAGGTAGCCAACCTTACGACAGCAGGCAGCATCGTAAAACCCCGAGCAGATAGACAAAGGAGATCAGTATTCTTAAGGACAGAGAGAACAGTGCAGAGGAGAGGAATACAAAAAATACTCACTGTGCGATTCGTCATCCAAGCAGTACAATCGGGATTAGTTTCTTTTGGAGGTCGTGGCTGTTTAGCTGCACGGGGAATGCATGGAAAGTCAGCGTCACACAGTTTCAATGTTTCAGGTGCTGAGAGAAGCCACTACTGAAGTGAGGGTTCTTGTCTTTTGTCATATCGTAAAAAGGAAAGGCTCACAGATATTCCGTCACATACATTAGCCAGTCAATTATTAAACATTTCTAGGTGACAATTTTTTTATCTCTCTATTCGACGAGTTTGCTTTGTGCAGGCAGAAACATCGCATTTATGGTGGGAATCACGAAGACAATTTCTTTTGCCTTGTATCTTTCGCTTTGTTTTTCTTTCTTCCAGAGCTAAAACTTTGCTTTGAGGGAAATGTTCTTAAGAAATCAGTTCGGCTGTTGCTTCAGTCACAATTGAACTAGAAAATAAAATTACTAGGTTAAAGTTGTGCAAGAAAGCTACCAGATGTTAGACAAATGCTGTATAGCATAATATTACAGATAGTCATGCTTGTATCGGCCTCTGCAACGTGATAGTGAGTCCCTATTCATTTTCAATCTTCAGTTATTTATTTATTTATTCTCCAAGTTTAGGAGGCACAGCATGCACTAGTGGTAAACACAAACTGAAGTACGTCCACACGATGGTAGTAAAGTAAATTAGGAGACTAGTACAACACACGAGCAGAACAGTACATCTTTGTGCCATGCTACCTAACACTTCACTCAATTGTCTAATAGTGATAAATATAGAGAAAATCTAATTTGTGAGGGAGGACCTTAATCTAAAACTCATGTGAAGAGATCCTACACGTTGGGGCGTTGCTGTTCAGCGGAACACATTTGCCATCCACGCATTGTCCCATGTCTACAGTTCCCAGGTCTTTTTCTCTGCCTGGATGTCTTGAAGGTGACCCAGGCGAAGGTTGACGCTGAAATGTCCCATTAGATTGTTAAAGAAATGCGCAACTAATGTAGTAAAGCAATAGACATTCAAAGTATGAAACTAAATAAAAATTGTATCACCAGTTCTTTCAACCAGAATGAAATCTCGTAATTTCTGTTTGTCCCACGTAGAATCCTATCTATCTATCTATCTATCTATCTATCTATCTATCTATCTATCTATCTATCTATCTATCTATCTATCTATCTATCTATCTATCTATCTATCTATCTATCTATCTATCTATCTATCTATCTATCTATCTATCTATCTATCTATCTATCTATCTATCTATCTATCTATCTATCTATCTATCTATCTATCTATCTATCTATCTATCTATCTATCTATCTATCTATCTATCTATCTATATGGGAAAGAAATGTATACTTAAGGGCTCGGGTTCTCGTGCTTGGACACAATAATAATGAAATCTAACAGACAATAATACCAGGGAAAGTATAGGGAAAGTTATTAGACCGAATTGTAATGTAAATGTGAAGAAAAAAAAGGCGGGTGAAAATAGATAGATAGATCAATAGATAGACAGATAGATAGATAGATAGATAGATAGATAGATAGAAAGATAGATAGATAGATAGATAGATAAATAGATAGATAGATAGATAGATAGATAGATAGATAGATAGATAGATAGATAGATAGATAGATAGATAGATAGATAGATAGATAGATAGATAGATAGATAGATAGATCCTCAGTAATTTCATAAGTGGCGTGGCAAAGTGCATTGACATTGATACAGTACCATCAAACATTGGAGATATATTGGTGACTGCCTTAGTTGCAGATTAAATATGTACGTGGGGCGCTCAAGCTCATCAAAACCATATAAAATAATCGATGCTGTTCGACTTTCCAATGCTGCACCCACAAGGGAGTGAGGGGTCTAAAATGTAAGGGTATGGCTACATGGAAATTAAAAAAACACATAAGTGCGCATACTTACAACACAAGATTCCTTATTTTGCAAAGCCACTCTTTCGTCTCCTTCGCAGGTGAACGTGCAGGTGTGATAGAGATTATCCTGGAAGAGGAAAAATGAGAAAAACATTTTGATGAAACACCTCAAATAACAATGATATCTGGGGTTTAACGTCCGAACACCACCATATGATTATGAAAGACGCCGTATAGTGGAGGGCTCCGGAAATTGCGACCACCGGGGGTTCTTTAACGTCGCCCAAATCTGAGCACACGGGCCTACAACATTCCCGCTTCCATCGGAAATGCAGCCGCTGCAGCCGGGATTCGATCCCGCGACTTGCGGGTCAGCAGCCGAGTACCTTAACCACTAGACCATCGCGGCGGGGCGAGAGTCTACATGATGTGAACTGGATAACGTATGGGTCTGTGCAGGCTTCCGACACACGACAAAAGGCTCAGCCATAATTCTTCATTGCCATGAGCCACTTCATCAGCAAAGTGATCATACCATTTTACAGGTATGTAGTGGTTACCTCACTCTAGCCAAAAATGATGAACAGGGACACGGGATTTCCCTACATCATAAAAAATAGAACTCGTGGCTTAGTGGGCACCCTGCTAGTGTACCTGCATAGTTACCCAGAGGTGTTGACCACCGGCTCTAGAATTGCCGCTATTCCAGCATTTCCAGTGACTGTGCTGCGTGTATCCTATAGCTCTGGCATTTTCAAGTTAAGCTAACGTTAAAAAGGTGTTACATAAATTGCACTCGCCTCTTATCAGGAAGCTTATTTTCAAGAGTGGACTATATAGTTACAATTCCTGAAGGTTCGTGCTTGCTGTTTCGAGTTAGTCAATTAGGCAAGTAATTTGTTCACTAATGTTGGTGTACATACTTATTTACACAATCAAAGAAACGTGCGAGGTGATTGATAACTTGTAACCACATTATGAAGCATGTAACATATATTCAAGAGTACATGTCATAGTGTTTTTTCCCGAACTTTTTCCGCGCGACTCATCACCGTGAAACATGTATGTGCAAATAATCGTTCAGGTACGTTCTTGCTTCCCTCAAGTCGACAAGCGGTAGAGGGAAGCCTGGAATGCTGTGTAAAATATGTTTATGGAACAACTGCAATTTCACAGGGACGCTATCGCGCAAATTGCCCCTAGAATCGGACAGAGTTTCAAACGATCATATCTGCGGTGGCCGCACAGCCAACTTTAGTCAATGTAGATGTTCAGCTCCAAGGAAATGTTATGATGAAGCTTGTTACTAGTGTTTTATTTCGCTAAAAGGATCTACTTGAGCTAAATTTATTGTCTTGGAAGGGTAAGTCAAGTATTACCATTGAAAGTATATGATAATAATACATGCCTTTATACTATGCAAATTACAATGTAGGTATAGCGCACAGTGCAAGAGCCAGTACCATCATAAAATCTTAAGCCTACAGTTTCCAGGATTGCTTTACGTAAAGACAAACATGACACTTGAATATAGAATACACAATGCTCACAGTTCGATTTGTCCTCCAAGCAGTGCAATCAGGATTAGTGTCACGAGGGGGTCCTGGCTGTTTCGCTACACGAGAAATGAAGGCAAGGTAGTGTCACACAGTTTTGAATATTTCAGACGCTTGAAGGCGCTACTATACGAAAATTATACATCATGTCTTTTGGAATGCGATAAAAAACGGCTCATATCAAACAAAGGCGCAGAGATCTTTGACATGCCGTTTTAGTGTACCAGATATCTGTAACTCTTCGTTCAGCGAGTTTTTATTTATGTGAGCATGTCACAATAAGGGAATGTAACACGCCGTACAAGGGCCAGCATACAATCACTTTTTCCACCTTACTTTTTTTTCTTCCAGTGCTTGTTTTTAACGTGTTAACATGCCGTAAGTGATTGATTTATGCGTTACTTAAAACTGAATAATGAAGTGAATGTGTCAAGTTTGTGCACTCCATCAGGTGCTGATGCAATTGGGATCTTTTGTACACATTGACAACACCTGCACATGCCCGGTGAAAGTGATGAGCATTTAACTACTTATTTTATTTCATTTTTTTTAACTTCTTTAAAAGCCCGAGGGCATCACGCAGGGTGAAGGGGGCAAGAAGGTTAGTAACAAACGGATTAATAGTTTTGGTATACCCAATCCTACTGTATCTCGAAAGACAGGAAGTGCGAAACATGATAAAGAAGATACTATAATATATCGTAAGGACAGTACATTGGACGTAAGCTAATTTAGGCGGCAAAAAAATGAAAAAGCTGATCATTCCTATTTTATGCCTTTTCTGATTTTGTTACTGTATTCTAGTGAGTGTGAAGGCGTCTTACTTGTTATGATAGGTGCCTTGCTGTTCGGGCGAACACATTTGCCATCCACGCAGTGTCCAATGTCAGCTGTTCCCAGCTCTCCACCTTCGCTTGCATATTTTGAAGAAGATGCAGATGAAGGCTTAAGCTGAAATGTTTGATTAGATAGAAATAGCAAGTTGGAGTATTCAAGCAGCTCAGGCTTTAACTATCAGAACATAAAATCTTATATATGCTGCCAATGCACTCAGTATAAGATATCTAAGTTGCTGTCCGCCATGTAAACTTCCCAATTCTTTGAGTTTCACAGGTTACAAAACCTTAGTAAAATGTAATAATATGATGGTCTATATAGTCAAGAGTCCGACGGAATCCAGTGTGGTCGGGGACAAACATAGTGCAAAATAACAAAAACAAAAACGCCGACCAAGGTGAAATACACAAAACTTAAAAAGACGTTTCGGCTCCCCACACGGGAGTCTTGTTCACAGTCAACAAGGCTCCTGTGTGGGGAGCCGAAACGTCTTTTTAAGTTTTGTGTATTTCACCTTGGTCGGCGTTTTAGTTTTTGTTATTTTGCACAATATGATGGTCGCCAATCAAATACAAATGTATAAACGTCATAACATTTCAGGCAAGCTATAGGCAAGTGCAGTTGTTTAAGCGTTAGAAATAAAGGAAAAGTGTAGGCTACTGCGTACTATATCAGCGGCATATGAAACCCAAGCAGCGACAAGTTTCTGTGATGGTCATCGGCCGTACTATCACGCGATCACCATGAAAAAGCGCGCATACATGTGCAGTGCTATAAAACCAGATGCGCGTGCCTGTGAATGTTGATGACTGTAGGGTGCGCTCCTAACTGCACCGAATGCTTGCCGATGTTCGGGTTTCATTTGACACCGATAATACACAACAACGAGATGCCACTGAAGCAAACATATCACACTCAACATTCCTGAAAGGACACTTAAAGGCTAGGCAACATCATTTTTCGTTTCTTTTTTTGCAGAAAAAAGCTAACATTTTAGGGTACTAGGCACACTACTATGGGACAGCTGGATGCAGTGTTTCCTGAACTGAGTTTCCCCGTGGACGAAGTGTGTTACAAAACACATGCTTAAAACGGTGCTTACGACACAAGATTGCCCATTGTTCAATGGCACTTCTTCATCCAGTTGGCAAACAAATGTACAGTTGTGGTAAAGGTAATTCTGAAACAATACAAATTGGCAGAAACACAGTATAATTTTGTAAACACACAGAAGGATATACTTCAGTGCAATGATAGGCGTTCTACATGTGAGCTAAAATTGTACATTGCAGGAAAGAAACTGGATCCATACTTCGTTGTCTTTCTTTTTCTCGTAAGAGACATCTTTATACATCGTCACAACTCCACTAATAGTATGCTGAGAAACAAGATTAGCTAAAATTTTTGTACGTACCAACAGTGGTACCTTAAGAGGGTTTTGTACAGACAAGTGCGTACGTAGTTTCTATACCGCACGTTCGGCGAAATAACCAATATCTTGTGTTTTACGCAACAAATCCACACCATTATTACAATGCAAAAGGGGTGCACTGCAGCCCAGTTTTTTTCACTACCTGGTCGGTCTTCATAGCGTGCACCTGAGTATAGTAAACAAGTGATCATGCATTTCGCCACCATTGAGGTGTGGCCATTGCCACCGGTATTCGAAGTGCGTACTCAAGCTTTACATGTCAAGCTGATACGGCCTGTAGTTTCACTCTTCTGCAAGAGACTGGCGGAAATTAGCAGCGCTATAAAGATAGCAATCACACGTTTTTTTTCTCATTTCTGAAAACAGTCACGCGAATATAGAAGGGCCGTACTCAGCAGCTATCTAGGAACTGAAACTCATGGACCGCACTTTAGTGATTATCGCTAGAACACATATACACTTTGGTTACACTGCGTCAACAACCTATTCCTCAATAATCCGAACGTCCACAAGCAAAGGGAGCCCAGCAAACACATGAATGAGGTCTGCATAAGCAAGCAAAGGTGTTTACGACCAACACGATAGAGAACACGATGTCAGATACTCACAGTTTGATTTTTCTCCCAAGCGTAACAATCTGGGTTGTTGTCCTTGGGGGGTTGTGGCTTTATAGCTACATTAAAAAACGTAAAATAAGAGTGACGTAAAAGTGTTCTCGCGCTTCAGGAGCTTGAAAATTATGGGGTTCTTACTTGAATTCAAATGTCTTGTAACAATTAAAGAAAGTGAAATAGTGATTGAAAGAGGTAACGTCACATTTTTCGGGTGTTTCATCAAGTAATTATTACTGGTTTAACAAGTATCGCGACTTTTTTTAACAATATTTTTTTTAGTTCTCGAGAAACACGGGAAAAGCCACCCTGCGGAATTTATTCGATACTTCTATCGTTCCTAGGGAGTCCTAATCGGAGTGCGAAAACGTTTATATTAGTATTGCGTTCATCGGTAGCTCATGACGGTATTATATAAGGTTTTTTGTTTTCTACGAGGCACACATTACGATTATTTTGAGAGTGCCTTTATGCCCCTTAGTTGATTTAAAATTGTTAGACAATTTTTATGAATGGAGGAAGTACGTGTTGGAAATCTTACTAGTAATCGGTGCCTTGTTGTCCAAGGGAACGCATTTGCCGTCTTTGCAGTATCCCATATCTGCGGTGCCCAGCTCTCCTCTGTTTACTTGATTTTTCGTATCCTGTTTAGATATCGAGTGGAGCTGAAAATTTCAATTAGGAAGTTAAAAATTTTTCGGAATGTGGTATAGGAGTATCCCTGTCATTCCCTGCAAAATTAAAACTTAAAGGGCTGACGCAGCTTTTACCTGTTTATTATTACACGTACTAACAATGTCGTTGAATCAAGATACTGCATTCTTGGATACATTGTTATGCCCTCTAAATGTGCAGTCGTAGGTATTGATTACCTTTGTATACCTATATACTTTAAGCCACCGGAAATGAGAAGCTATTTATCATTTGATAATCAATACCTTTTGAGAAACCATACTTACGACGCAAGATTGTTTATTGCTCAAAGGCACTTCTTCATCTTCTTCGCATACAAACGTGCAGTTGCGATAAAGGTAATTCTGCAACGACAAATAAAGTGAACAAGCTGTAAATCAGCTGTACGAATGAGTGAGTGCTGATTTTTAGTGCGAATTTTGTGTTCAACTTGCGCAAAAAAGCACCTATGCATCTTGGACAAAAGTGAATGCCGATACAGTCACTTTGTACACAATCTATATCTCTAAATACATTATAATTATTAACCACCAATTATTTGTTCCTAATTGCTCGTACGTAAGAGACGCGCGAGAAAAATGACCGGGAGGTGTAGGGGATGTCTGAATAATCGTCTCAGCCTACTGTACCAGTAAATTAATGCAGATGAAGAGCGAAAACGTGCGCGACATTGAGTTAACAAGCGGGTGAAACTATAGTAGAATGAAGCCAATGTTTGAAGCCCTTTGATGATAGGAGAAAATGAAGAGTGGTCATATGTAATTATCGCTTGAGGCTGAAGAGAATGCAATGATAAAAATGCTTACTACCTGATTTATCCACTGATACAACTTAGAGGCGTGTAAATTGACTGGATTTACTATCTCCGCTCTAGGCTATACCACCGATTATTTGATCATGTAATAATCAAGTGCTACAAAATCAGCTGTTTAAAAAAGAACCAGAAGTGCTAGTAAAGCTATATATCAAGGCTCTAACTGACGTTCTTAACATCCGAAACAAACATAATTGGTCGCAGATAGACATTAATGTGTCTACATTGCAAGTAGAACATGAGATGCAGGATAAGTCTTTACAGCGATTTAAACTACAGCTCTGAGGTACAAGGAGATAACAAGCCACAATGAGATTTCTCCTGGCAGTACTGTGGCGGGAGTCAACACGGTCTATGGCATCTCGCGCGTGGGAGGTGTGTATATCCAGTAAATGAGCTCTTGTGACACAGGTATGTCTGGTGCTTACCGTTAGATTTTTCTTCCAAGCATTACAATCCGGATTCGTGTCACGAGGGGGTCCTGGCTTTCTAGCTACATCAAAAAATAAGGAGGAATCACATTCAGCACAATTTATGAAAGAAGCAGACATTTAAGCGTTTGTTCTCTTGTTACACACAATATAAATGAGCTCTAACAGGCATCAATTCGCAGAGCATCAGGCGCGTTATGCGAAAGTCGCAGGTTTAGTCTTTAGGCGGCAAACTATCTTTCCGTCCTCCTTTGTTTCTTAACATCCACATTAAAATTAGGATCTTCTATAAATTTTCTTGCCATCAATGTGTGTTAGTTCTCAATATTATTAGCACGATTCAGCTTTAGAATATGCAATGACATGGGCGTTGACAGAGCAGCGTGCAAATGAATTACTTGCCCCCCCCCCCCCAAGGCCATACCAACACATACCCCTTCCCCCACCCGCCAAACCAGCGCTACCCCCTGCTCCCATCCTGATGCAATATTGGTTAGCCCCTCCCCCTAAAAAAAAAAACAGTCCTGCTGACGCATTTGGGAGACAACGATTTCTTGTTGATTCTTTCATAATTGACCCACGCTGCGATTATCCTGATATGGAAGACAGTAAACTAACGAAAAAACATTAATGTGTTTGCTGTTTGTATATCGAAGTTTTTGTATTATTTTACGCATATAACTGTGGTTAGTATCCCAAGGCGTACATTTATATGAAATGTACCATTTTTTTCAGTGCGTGCTGATTCCATATTTCCTTAAATTTATGGCAATGCATGCCTTGAAAAGCCCATGGGCAAGAATAAAGGAGTTTTTTTTTTTTGACAGTGTTTAGAGAGATAGAGAAGGGATATAAGTAATGTAGAGAGGTTAACTAGGCTACGGCCATTTTGCTACCCTACACGAGGAAAGACGAGAATAAAGGAGGAAAAAAGGAAAAGGAGAAATAGAGAAGGAAGCGCACATCGCACACACAAAGTGCAGGTTTTCACAGGCAGTCGCTCAGTCATGTTCCCTTCATGAACTGTACCTTTCTGCTATTATAGGCACGTGAGCGAAAAACACGTAAATTTATCTTACTTGTTTCCGGCGTCTGGATATTGTTTGGAATACATCTGCCACCTACGCAGACTCCTAAGTCGGCAGTGTCCTGGTCTCCGCCATTAACCTGAGTTTTCGTAGGGGCTTGAGGTTTCAGCTGCAAATTCGCATTCTTATTTTACAAAAAGCTTCAAATGATGGATTCAAGCGATGTGTTCTAGCTATATATTCAAGAAGAAACCTTAAAACATTATGCATGTACTTGCTTGTTTCATGTGATGAAAGCGCAAACAAAATCGCTCATAGAAAACACTATCCTTAGCCTTGTAGATAAACATTGTGTTACGAACAGGACCATCATATAGGATGGCCTCATGATTGTCTAGACAATAAACAACCACAACGTTTAACCATAATTGTGTAGACTAAATATTATGACTAATCACTTTTCTTGCCTAAAAACAAGATGGTCGCTAACTTTATATGCAAGGTCATGCAAATGTTATCATTATTTGAATTGTGAATCTTTAAACATTGTATTTTATTAGGAAAATGGGTGCTTGAATAACATTACGCTATCCACCCACATACTTACAACACAAAATTGCCTACTGTTGAGCAACACATCTTCATCCCCTTCGCATATAAATGTACAGTTGTTGTAAGGATAATCCTGAAATATAATACAAAAATGGACAGCATGTCTTATTACTAAAACAGAAAAGATGCAACAAAATCACATACATCAAAAAAGGAACTCAATACTAGTACAACATTGTATACTATGCGTATTTAGGAAGATACATGTGAAAGCTTGCTGAGAAATCATTGAAAAGGTGGCGTCTGGAGTCAACGTTTCGCCAAGAAAAATTGTTATTGTGAAAGCAGCAACAGTTGTTGCCTTGGCAAAGACAATTCTGCTAGTCGGAACATTGACGCCAGCAACATTGGCTTTTGAGTGATTTTTCGTTGCAACAGTTTCATTCTTTGAATTCAATTTTAAAAATTGTAAATATATAGATATTTATGCAACAACGATACAATAATTCTGTATTAACCTTACCGCAGGTGAATGCATAAAAGGATTGCTTGTTTTACTAATTATATTTTAATCTCGAGCACGCCCCCCCCCCTCAATTGATGAAAAATAATCGAACAAAATTCGGCGGAGGGAGGTTTGCATGGTTCCGGTGCAAATCAAAGCTGGTGGTGCGCGGAACTAAAAAAAAGCACACCTGTTTCGTCTGAAAAAGGTACGCATGCACTTGGGGGTTTTTCTTAACCGAAAGGAATCCTGAAGTGAAATGTACTCTGTTATGACCAGATAGGAAAGACGTTTTTTTCATCTACTGTAACTATTTGCGAGAACTCAGAATACGTCAGGGAGGCGCCAAATATTAAACTACTAAGAAAACATGCAAATATCTAGGGACTTTCAGAACTTGAATTCCCATACAATTTACTTACTTATTTATTTATTTATTTATTCAATTATTTACTAATTACTGCTAGCCTGTTTACTAGGTCTTAAGCTAAAGGGGGCATACAAATCTATTTACAGTAAATGCATAATTAACAATTAAATGTCTGTCGAGAGTGGGCAGGGTGGGCTTTCTTTCGACGGAACGCTTGTTGGGACTTTAAGTTGTGCAAAAAAATTGAATATGGAACAAGAAACTAATGGCCTAATGAGTGATATTGTTGGCGGCATGTAAAGATTCTGGATATTTCGTGCCAGGATTCAGAAGTCCTTTCGCCAATAAAAAGTGACGCTTTAATGTTCTATGGTGTTGTGCGCTATTGCTTAGTTTCAAAAAGAGATCTTACTTGACAACCTCTAGTAAAGACATAATTACGTATTAACACCAAACAAGATTAAGATAAACCCGAATGATAGCACAAGCAATTTTGTCATTATTATGTGCCATGTTAGTATTTTACTGTCGTACTTCGAGATCGAATAAATGTCCATATTTTGCATGAAATAAACAATATTTCACTGCACTATCGAGAATTAGTAGCGTCATAGTATCATCTATCTGGATAAGTCAGAAGCCCTCCAGGTGACCAGAATAATATACTTCAGCAGCGTGAATGGCGCTGCTCTCTTGGTTTAATAATGCAGTTGCATAGTTTACGAAGTAACTTCCAAATTATTGTACCTCAAGTAACCCTGTTGAAGTAACCAAAGTATGCCACGTTCTTTACTTTTTGGAAAATTTTCAAACTCCCTCATCTCTGTAGCCAGTGTAGCATACGTAGCATACCGGTCATGCTACACTGATTGACGCCCCTGTTTATCCTTTCCGTCATGTGCCTACCTTGAACTGCAGCTTTTACCAGCTGCGATAGTATTTCATGAGGGGAAAAGTTATCTTAAATAACAGAAAACGCACAATTACATGTCAGCTGCCTTGTAAAGCTATTCTTTGTTAATGTTAACAATTGAAGTAATCAGAATGTGCTTGAAGTTGTATGCATAGCACAGAGAGCATGCAAGAGGATGTATAATATCAATGCAGAATAACCAAGTTACTTCGAAAACATGGGCAACAAAACGCGTGTTTTCATATAGTGAGATTTGTTTTTGTCACGTGGTTAGTGCTGCGAAGAGGCACGGGCACGCAAGAACCGACACGCACAAGCTGGCTCCCCGGACAAAACTGGATTCCCCGCCTTTGTTAAGACCGACACATATAGGCATCCACACAAGGTACAGGGGGCGCCACACTCCGGTGGCAGCTTAATGAAAGCACTCAAAGGTGGCGATCTCTACAGGTTATTTCTGAACTTCACCCAGTAGCTAACCACCCAATCTCTATATGACACCTCTGTATGACTCGTTGCGCAAAGCGTTGGTGGGAGACAGGAGCACGAGTACAAGCCGCAAAAGTGCGTGCTTTGCATATCTGCTACCCTGCTGAAATCATGCTGCCGCTACACATTTACACTGCTTGCCAGTAGCACTAAACGTATATGGGGCTATCCTGATGTGTTTTCTTGAAAAATAGTGATCAGCCCCGTCGCGGTGGTCTAGTGGCTAAGGTACTCGGCTGTTGACCCCCAGGTCGTGGGATCAAATCTCGGTGGCGGTGACTGCATTTTCGATGGAAGCGCAAATGCTGTAAGTCCGTGTGCTCATATTTGAGTGCAAGTTAAAAAACCCCACGTGGTCAAAATTTCAGGAGTCCTCCACTTCGGCGTCTCTCATATTCATATGGTGGTGTTGGGGCGTTAAAGCCCACATATCAATCAAAAATAGTGATCAAGCTTAAGTAGCAAGGGCAAACATAGAACGACAAAATGTAGCAGAGAATAGAGTGAGTAGTGCTTACAGCTTTCTTCATTTTCCAAGCTGCACAATCCGGGTTTGTGTCACGGGGGGGCTTTCCATCTACAATATACGTAACGCCAAAGTTGACATTAACGCACCACTCAAGTTCTTTAAAAATGGCGATGGAGGCTCTAGGGATTCATTTGTTTTATTCAAATGAGGCAGTCAAACTGAAATCATCCTGTTAGTTCGTTATCTAATTGTCTACTGCGTACAATTATCTGGACGCGATTTTGAAATATTTTTCTTGAGGTAATAATAATCAAACCTGGCTCTCACCTAACCCTATGTAACTTCCTCATCGTACTTTAGGTGATAAATAGAATAAAAACATCCGCTTAGCAGCAACACCAGAAAATTAGATCCTGTATTACCCTCGCTACCAAACAAGTATACCAGCTGTCATTTTAGTAACTCCGTATGCTTTAACTGTAGTTTAAAATTTGTCATTTTTAACGTCCTACAGTGATTCTCTACTCTATACTTGATGATCTATGTCTTGAGACGTGCACGAACTTACGCAGGATAAATGATGTTACAGTGCGTATGTCCTGAACTGCTATTGGTTTTCTCTAGAAAAAAATACGTAATTTATCTTACTTGATGGGGGCCCCTGGCTGCCCGGGGGAACACATTGGCCTTCCACGCAGAATCCCATTTCCACAGCAATCTCGCCTCCTATTTTAACTTGATTTTTCGCACCACCAGGGGATAGCTGCTTGAGCTGAAATTTCGCGCGTTAAAATACTAAAGAACTGTTTGAATAAAGAATGCGACTTCCGTTGGGATTGTTGATTGCTAAAAATATTTGATACATCTAGCTTCGCAATTTCTATTTTTTTAATACTTCACATAAAAATGTCAGCATGCTCGGCATTACTCTACGCTAGCACAACTATTTTCATTGGAAATCGCACTAGGAATACAGTACCTCCGCTTGAAACATAACATGCATTGGAGGAATGTGCCGTATAATTTAGAAACATTGGTCTAAGAAACAATGGTGCATGCCGTGTTCTTGGAAAACAAAAATTGTTCATTACTTACTACACAGGATTCTTTATTGACCAATGCTACTTCTTCATCTTCTTCGCAGGCAAATGTGCAGTTCTGATAAAGATAGGTCTGAAAAAAAATGTTATAGCAGTAGGGATCACTAATTTGATCAATAATATTAAATGTTTATATTATTATTTTTTAGAAAAGAAACTCATTCCTAGGATATCGCGGAATAAATCCTTGCATATGGGGCAAAACAGCATGCTTTTAATTCAGTCTGTGTACTTGAAGCTTTATTACATTGCCAATCATCAAGCATAAGCCTGATTTCTAATGTCATGTTTTAAAATGTGTCAATAGGTTCCTGAGAAATTTACCCGAATGGATCTATTTAATCACGAGATAGTGGCTTCACAGAAGGCGAGCAACTTAATTTGTGTCCGTGCTGCATCATGTTTGATACTACAAATAACCCAAAATAGCGTCTGTAATCCTCATAATGCCCCTTTATGCATGAGCTCGAGATCGGGTGACTTAGCTTCCAGAAGCACGTCACCGAAAGATCTATACCGGCAAACTATGAATGGGCTGCTGAAAGTCACTTATATGAATTGGAGAATGGGCAAAAATAGGAAGACAGTTAAGCGGAATCATTCTCGATGCGTACTCCTTGCTTGGTAAATTACTGAAAGTAAAGCACAGCGAAAGTCGACAAAACGAAATAGTCACAAACCTATGGAAAGACAGCGATGAAGACTGAAGTTTTCACTCAGTCGTGGGCGACTCGCACAAAAGACAAAGTGATAAATTGCTATTAGTTTTAGAACCTCTGAAGATGTTATTATGAAATTGAACCAGCAATCTCCAAAAAGGAATCTGTGGTACTCACAGAATTTTTCTTCTTGCTGGCAGCACAATCTGGATTAGTTTCTGGTGGAGGCGTTGGAATTGTTGCTACATGAAAGGTAAAAAAAATTATTGGTTACCGTCGAAATCCATAATGTGGTATCTGCCAATGAATTGCTGATGACACATGCGTGGATTTAAACTTCCAGCAACAATTTTTCTAAGGCAAAGCAAAATATAGGAACATGAAAGGTGAATTCCCTGTAATTGCTGGAATGGGCTATATTCAGAGGAAGAAAATGTGTAACTCTTGCATTATAACTAGCTTCTCCATGCAGTCGAAGCAGAACGGGAGAGGTGCAGCGCAGATGCTTCTAATTACAGTGCCATAGCAATACTATTAACATTCGTACTTCTACTTAGTACCCATAATCAGAAATGCGCAAAAATGTGCTTTCTTACTTAAGAGCACCAATCAGGCACACAAAAAGAGAACACCAGAAATACTGCCACATGGTAAGGTATAAGTGAGTAGCCATAACATGGAAACCGAGCCTTCAACTCACTTACATACTGTTTCTAAGCTTATCGGCGTATTTAGAACTGCGTCTCCTTTATGAAAATGCATTCTTATTTTGTTTTTTTCCTGTTGCTAATTAGTGAAAGTGGAGGTATTCTCGTCTGCAATAACAAACTTTTACCACTCCGGGAGCTTGCTCGGGCCGGCATGTGTGCCTCCGCTCTAAACTAGCTTGCCTTATTTTTTTTTCTATTTCTGCTAGCCAAGTAGAAATGATAGAGGAAATCCTTCCCAACAGCTAGTGCAGTTTTCATAGTTCTGTTTCGGGTGGCATTTTCATTGTTTTTTTTTGAAGTTATAAATTCACATTGCATCACACTTTACCAAGAAAGTGTACTTATCATCTTGAAAAAACGCTCCAATTCGTAAAAAATGCAAAATTACTCGTTCTCACAGTAAATTATGCGCTAAAATAAACGCATTTGCGAATTTTTACCCGCATTTTTGTTGATTTTTTCTTGACATAACCTTGTGTTTTTATAGAGAAATCACATAGAAAATATTGTTTGAGCACCACAAAGCAGGCATACTAACTGGTAGGTTCAGAAAAGGACGTTGTTGACGCAAAGGCATTAAAAAAGGTATTGCTTATAATGTAACTATTTATGACTGTTCGTATGGAAGAATGTGTCACAAGTCGGCAATTCAGCACATGTTTTAACTGTGTTTATCATTTTTTTCTTGTTATAGATTGTTATCTAAATTACATAACGATCTGGTAATAGAAGCAGTGGCTGAGTGGGCTGCATTGCGAGACGTACTTCGAGAAAGCATTACCTCATTTTGTCCAATACCGGTGTCTTTAATGTCAATACGCGAAAATTGTGAGCGAACACGACTTACGTTTTTGCGGTGGAGCCAAGGTGTCGTTAAGTACACATTTTCCGCCAACGCAGATTCCCGTAACGTATGCAGTCGCACTTCCCGTTACTAGAGATGTCCCGCGGGTTGGAGTTTGCCCTGGCAGCTGAAACGTTTCACGTTGAAAATGAAGCCGCTATTGATGTCATTGTGGTACTCTCGATATATACATTCTAAAAAGATAACCCTTTATCTTTTTTTTCCTGAGAGTTCTGGCTTACGACGTATAAAGATATTTTTAAAGAGTTATGTCAACTTTCTTACTTGGTCATTAGACCAGTATACTCTCTTTGAAAAGTCATGCCACCAACGAGAGAGCTAAGGTGTCTTTTTTTTAAATATGCGTGGCATGTCAGGATAATCCGAAAGGAGGGACACGTTAGCAGCGTGTGTTGAGTGGCTAGTTGTCAAGATATATTGCGTAAACTGAAGGAACAAGTCGCCAGAGTAGAAGAATACAAAACATCGTGCCTGCGTCTGCTCTGGTATCACGTGCCATTTATAACTTTACAGAATAAACAAAACATTGTTAGTTTGGTGGCTCCCTTTGTTTTTGGACACAATATTAATGGAACTAACAGACCACTATGCCAAGGAAAGTATAGGGGACGTTATTGTAAGTACTTGTACTATAGACAACTTGCTTGTACACATTTCTTGGCATCGTTCTGTGTTAGTTCTCATCATTGTAGTGTCTAAAAAACAACCTCTGTGTTTTACACTCCTTTCCGTGATTTATTGCGAGGGTGGCAATATGACAGGCTTGATACCCTCAGGTTGTATACAAGGGATTAGTAGTCTGCTGCCAGCTTGTAGTAATATCACGTACGAGGCAGTGTATAGAGCCAAAAAAAAAGTTCTGCGCTCGCTGTAACGGGTATACTGACGGCGGTGACTGGTTCTCCTAGGTATAAATGCACATATATACCAAGTAAAGTGGACGGAGCGATGCCCCGCACCATAGCTCATAATATCGGACGCGTTACTCGAAGGTCGCCTGTTCGGTCCCTTCCGGAGGCAAGTTGTCTTTCCGTCCACATTTCATTGTTTAAACTTACATTGCAGTTACTCTAATGGTATCGTTTATACTTTCCTTTGCATTACTGTCTGTTTTTCATTTGAAAAACAGGTTACACGTACTCTTTCCTTTTTCATAGCGTAAGACTTAGCTCGAGCAAAAGTGGTAGCTTGTCGTTTCAAATATAAGGACCAACTTTAAATATCGACTACGATGAGCTAGCCGGTACGTAATTGATGATTTTCTAGGGTTGCCCTGCAGCATTTTAGAAACCTTTTTACGACGCAAGTAGCTGACTGCGGCTTCACTAAGCTGAATATCTGACCTTCGCGATAACTTTGAAGATCACTGCCTCATTGTACAACGCGCTCTTGTATTGTTGCACATGAATATTTCATGTGCTGTTTTGTTGTTTTTATCACAGTCTTCTATGTCTAAACTATTTTAAGAGTTGCGCTGATGATTAGCCCGCAAAATTACGCAGGGAACAAAACAAAAAGAACCTAAATAAATAAAAAAAACTGTCATTGTCATTGACTTTTTCGCGATTGCTTCATCTTCTTTTGAAGAGGAAAAGACAACATGATTGCTACGCCAAAATCAAGTCTAAGCTGCCATGGTCATTCTAAATACTTAAATAATATTTTTTGTCTGCATAAATTTAAAATAAGACATAATTTACGTCCTCTACGCTCAATCTGAACTTTCTCACGTAACATTCGTAATTTATTCCACTCTAATCACCCATTATGATAGCTGATTACGGGATCATATAAAAAGAGGTGCTCTAAGAGGAGAGTTTACACCTAACACAAAGAGCGTTGTCAATGGCACACTTTGGCAAGTTTATTGTCGGTACGCTACTCTTCAAACACGCTTACCCAAAATAAACCAGTCATAACTCTTAGTGATCACTAGAAATTAAACATTTTGTTAACTTGCTTGCACTTATTTTTTAAAAGTCGATTTTTTGAAAAGTCTTGAAAGATGAGGTAATCACCGATTGTACAATACCGCAAAATTTCTACGTGTGTTATGAATTGGTTTGCACATATAGATTGAAATTCAGACAATGCTTACAACGTAAATATGTGTGACAAGTTAGGTCTCTGTGTATAGTGCAGGTGGTGAATTCCTTGTATTTTTTAATTATTTACGCCTCTTAAGTGTTCAGTTTCGATTAAGTATGAATGTGTTAGCACTTTCAGTACTTCGTGGAGTAAGGTGCCATAGTCAACAAGAGCAGTATGTTTAAGAATTAACCACAAAACGTCACCGTGCATTGGACAGTGAAAATAAAAGTCGTGTTTCGTGGGCACTTACTATGCACCGTTCGTGACTTCGCAAGGTGAAGAGTTCGTCTACTTGACATATAAAGCTGCACTTCCGATAAACGTAATCCTGAAAAAAAAATGTCAGTCAGCTACATAAATTGAACCTACTCGTGTTGTTTCTTTTTGCATTTCAACAGTGATTAATAATGAAGTTCATGCTTTAGTTCAGAGGGAGAGAGAGAGAAAAAAAATTTAATGAGAAGCTGGAGAGGTGTGTCTGGTTTTTCACCTGACAGGCTACTCCAGTTGCCGGGTGATGAAAGTCATATATACAATGATAAGCGCACAACACATACAGTTAGTTACATACACGCATAACGGTCACATAACACATGCAGTCACTCACGCGCACTGCACTAGTTACAACGTTTCGTTCAAGCCTGTGGGCCATAGGAATGTCAGTAGCGCTTTTGTGGAGTCTAACGCACTGGAGGTTTTCTGCCATGGGCCTAGAATGTTTTTTAACTCCAAATTTGTGTCCTGTTGCATTTTCAAGCTGATCTTCAGAGACTGTCTCTTTCATGCGTATTTCGTACACTCACAGAGGACATGTTTTATGTCTTCGACGACGTTAAATTGGGCACAACATGCTAAGTCGGACAGTCCAATTTCGTTTAGCATTCCGCCCGTTAAAGTGAATTACCTGACGAGGCGGGCATTACTGTCATAACTTCAATTGAGGAGTATCCAAACCGATGAATTCCCCGTCTTCAACGTGCTGATTGATGATCTTAGAACACACGTTAAAACTGATCAGTGAGCACCTAAATAGAAGCGTAGCAGTCGTTTTTCTCTGTTATAAGTGGTGAGAGTAACACACCCGTTTGATACATCTGTGCGCGACAGTATATTTAAGCAAAGAGGCGTCCTCACGCATAACGTTTCAGTTGGCAGCTTCAGAAGGGTGATATTTCAGCATTAGGTAACTGTTTTGCTGAAATGACGATACATTATTACCAAAGCTACATAGTGCAAGCAAGATTAGATTCTTCTTAGAGCCAAAAAGATGTAAAGAAGATGAAGGCAGCATCGAATGTCGCGTTACCGTTCTTATGACTCCACTGCTCATCCACCGGGAGATGACACAATATTCCACTAACCATCTTCGCAACGAAGACCTTCGTGTCATCGCTGTTTTGAGGTCACTGATAAGTCCAATGTGCACACTTCTCACCAGATTGACAACAGCATCAGCTTGAAGCGCGCTGCGAGTTCAGGATATCTTGGAGCCAGTCCTTGCAAGCCTTCTTTAAAATCACTTATTGCAGTGCACTTCATCTAAGGCAGTCGAAGTTTATCCGTTCTCTGTGACTCTTCTCAGATTTACGACCTTATGTAAACGCGTGGTACACGCGCTGCTGTGCGTGCTGTTGTATAACTTCACCTCTTATCTCTTCTTATTTATTTTCCTGCCATTTCCCTATTCCCAAGTAGGTAGAAAACCAGATGTAATCTGGTCTACCTTCCTGTCATTCCTTCGCTTTTCTCTCTCCGTCTCTCTCTGCGTTTAGAAAACTTGGCATTCAAATCTTCAGAATCATAAAGTAGTCACGATGAATGTGGCTCCACATTGTTCCTCATCGAAACCAATTTTGCTAGCATATGAACTGTTATGTAATCGTTTGTGAACGTAAACAATAAATTTTTTAGAAATTTTCTTCTTGCAACATATCGACTGCCCATACAAGTCAGTAATGTATCTCGGAAAAATTTCGTATGTAGCTTTTGTGTGTGCGGCACGATAAGCTAATTTATTTTCTTGGCCCACCACTTAATAATATGAACATTACTATGGTTTCAACAGCGCTCTGGCTTGGGTTTTTTAAGTCATGTTACTAACAACATGGAAATAAAATCTGATGCATGTGAAAGCTTTAAATCAGCGGGAAATTTCAGTTCTTTCGTCAGGTGTGAGGATATATACTAGAAGATAATAGCTGCCGAAAACGCGAACTCTTATATCACTCTAGCTGACCACTTACAAGTCTAAAACAATAAATATGCATTAGTATATACACCTCCATTAGCCTGTTTTGTATGGTAATGACTGCATGCATTCTCGTATCATTTAGGAATGTACATTTTCAGCAAACATAAAAGGACGTAGTAGATACATCAAAGCAGAGAACTCGCAATGCCTTATAAGGCCAGTTTATGTTTTTCATCAGAAACCTCAACACACCAAAAGCTCAGCCCGCATACTTTACGATGTCAAAAATAAACACAGTCAAGTGTGTTCCTGAACTTACCGTGGTGTTGAGGTTGTAACAATCAGGGTTGGTGTCGGGAGGTGGCTTCGGCTTTCGAGATCCCTTTGGAGGTTTAGCTAACAAAAAGTAATAATAAAATAAATAAATATATTCTCTTATTGTTGCAAAAGGTCATGAAAGGCTATGCGCTGAGTTTCAGAAGTCACTATGGCAATACGCAAAATATACATTGTCGAGAAATCGTACTGTACACTCTAGTTTGTGGTCATGGGTCAAAGCTCCGTATTAATTTCACTCACGTAAAAACTATCAGCTCATGACGTTTCTTACAGTTGCAAACGGAAAGCAAGCGTTAAATCAAAGGTATTGAAATGCAAGACTGAATTGAAAAATCACTGACGTAATGCGTTTCGCAGTTTTCAATGTAGAGCACTCTGTACGGCTTTTTTGCGCTAATGCATGGTGTGTTTATTATGTGAAGGCGTTTTGTCTTTTTTGCGTGTGTAAATATTAGGGGTCCTTAGCCATAAGTCAGCATGGCTACAGATATATAATAAGTAATACAGGAAGAAATAAACCAAGACACGGTACACATCCCATGCATTGCCAACGGGCAACACTGATCCGCGTTGACGACTACCGCACAAAGCCTGCAATGATTAGATCACGACTCCCCTGTCGACTCTGCCCGCATAAAAATTCTCTGCAACCCTATGCTTCTCGTCTCCATTCCTATGACAGGCAAAACTTACAAGAAAAACATATGTATTTTTGTTTGAGGCACCTGGTGCGTTGGTGCTTGACTCTGGTCCTTGACTCTGGAATGCTGGTTCATTGCTGCTCGATGATGTTTTCTTATAAGTTTCTGTTAAATCAACCTTATTCCTTAACATTCCTGCTCAACAGCTGATTAAAAGTATGTCTTTTTTATTTAAAAGGATATTCTGGGAGGGGTTGTGAACGTACGCAGTTTCTTTATATGACATTGTATTGATCTTTCTATGGTCTATCTTGCAATGGCCAATCCAAAAATTACTGATACTCTTGGCTTAACGCCTAAGAACACTGATGCAAAATTTTGATAACCTAATTTTACCGCCTTTATGGCATTAGTGCAACTAAACCAGTTCTTAAATCAGTCGTATCGATGGTAATTTTTAGCTCTAATATATTTTCTTTTCAAGGGTGTCCCGATGCTGCGAAATATAGGGGAATAAGTTGTTTCAGTTGTTTCCGCTGCAGAATTGTGTGCGGCCATTACACGGTCGAACGGTTTTGTGAGCCAGCTGTGACCTTGTTGAGAACTTTGCTACTGTTACCGCAACGTGCATCATTCATGGTTAGAATTTCGCTTACATAATAGAGTTTACTCTTCGGAGCAAAATAGTTCCGTTTGTAACTCATCTTATGGCACATGCGACAGTTCCAATAAGAGCTCCACATCGCTGAAATTGTCAAATTGAATTTTCCTTCAAGGTAATTTTACTTTGTTGTAGATATGTCACGTTAAGATTGTCTCTGCCGTCGATGCGTTCGCAGTAACGATAACGAACATGTGACCTCCGCATCAAAATGAAAACATGATACAAGCGAACACCAACCGTAGAATACGCCATCTAACTGTCTAAAGCTATGTTTGGTCAGTGAGCAGTGTCTGTGTTAATTACTTGTTTTCTGTGGACTACTTTTCATTAAAAGAAATATTTGCGAATAACCTCTATGTGTGATCATGTGAGTCATCGATACGCCATTGTTTGCGTTTGCATTCTTGCTCTTGCTTATGAACTAAAAGGTCGTCTCCCTTGCGTTGGGGATATATTTCTAACTATGAGGGTATTTTCTTATGCTAGCCTAACGATACAATTACTCACTCACTTCTATATGGATCCCTTAATCACATGCAAAAAACAACTACAATATTGTCTTTTTATGTAATTTTGTCACAATATTTATGACTAATAAATATTTTCCAGCTATTAAATGTGTTTCAATGTTATGTTCATGTGACTGGTTGAGATGTCCTATTTTGTATTCGTTTGTGTTACGTTTAGCATGATAGATGCTTCAATTCGATGCAGTGGCCTCATCCATGGTATAGCTGAGTTACTGTATAACACTAAATAGTATTGTGTCATTCACTGCATTCACTATGTGAAACACATGCAAAGACATCTACTTGAACGACCAAAGGGAAGTATGGCTGTCGCTCGGTGCATCGACTTTTCAAACAGCTTTAGTCCACTATTCTCGGTATACAGTATTCGCTGTACATCGAAATGAAAAACTTTTGAGTATAGGATTAGAATTTGAACTTGAACATGTACACATACTCTTGTGTCTTGCTCAACTTCGCACAGTGATATGATCATCCCTTGTGTTTCTAATTAATGGCGCTCTCCAAGACAACTGCTCCCACGTATCAATACCCTCAGTACTATCTCATACCACAAAAAACTGATATATTATGTTTTATTTTTTCTACGTACCATTTCTAAATTCAATAACACTGACACATGTTCGTGGAATTCCATTGAGTTGAGTAGTTTTTAGCAAATTGCTTTATAAGTCGTATTAGCAACTGTACTGCCAACCCGAAACAGCCCCCAAGAAACAGTGGTACTTTAGCTAAAAATACATAAGTTAATACACAAACTTGAAGCAATCCTGGTCATCTATATTTGTTAAGAAATGTGCTTACGATGTTTCGGTGGTGTCCCACTCCCCGGGATGACACACTTTCCGTCTATACAGACACCTTCGTCTCCAGTGACAGTTCTTACACCATTTTTGACAGGCATCTCTTCAATTGGGTCTCGAGCCTCACACATAAAAAAATACAATTAATAATGACCAGTTACGAAAAAGTCATTGATCTATGCGGCAAATATGTTTTGTCGTCTGAATGGTGCTCAATATTGACACATTCAAAGAATTCTTGAGGGAACACAAGATACTTAACTAGGATTACCAAATACATGCCCAGATGGAAACTTTCCATGTGCATATGCCTAGGTATCTCATACACAACTATCGAACATGGCCAACAATTAGGCGACGGAGAACATAAGGGACATTATTGGTGGTTTCTTAACTGTAGTGTAAAAATTGGTGCTTCAGCTGAAGGAAATTGTAAGAGCACGAAAAATCGCCCTTTCTTTCAGTGACTTCTGAACACGTAGCTTTCGAATTACGCTTCCGATGCTGTACCAGTAGAGCTACATCAGTGGCCGCTCCTCAAGCCACTTCCTTGTATGTTATGCATGTGTGCGAAATCTATGGGTTTACATCCCGCTGACCAAAAAGTGAATTTTTGTTAATTTTTATGCTTTCCGAATAAAGCGAGAACCTAAATACTACAGTGAAGAACGCACAAATAATGATCCGCCTAAGCTTTCTTCAATTTTATTCACTTTTTGTTTGTTCGTTTCATTAATTGCGCATAATACAAAAATATGAGCCTCTCGGACAATTCATCTTCTGTACTTTTATAACGCGGGCTTCATCCCGGCAAACTTGATGCCTTTGGTAGCACGCAAGAGTTTGTTGGTCAGCCACCACCTCGTGTGAAGATCAGGTGTGCCTTGACACCCTCTGACAAAACCGTGTTCCGTGCATGTCGCCTGTGCTCCAAGTGGAGCTGGCCAACACTCCAGGGTAATAAAAGCGCTTAGATACCCAGAAAAAAAAAAGCGGACGAGGAAGCACCCTCCGCTCTGGCTCAATCGGTAGAACACCGGACGGTTGCTTCAAAGAATGTTGGGAATATTTGTTCAGTTTCAGTTTGTAGCAATATAAGCAAGCATTTTCCCGATTTACAGCTGAGCAAACACAAATAATTCACTGATGCTTTCATTATTTTATTGTCTGTCGGTTTCAATAGCATAAAGTAAATAAGCCCCTCAAACAATTCCCATTCTTGACTACATGTCCACTTACATTTGCTAGCAGCTCACAGGTAGGCAAGTAAACTGCATTCTGGTTCACCTCCCTGCCATCTCGCTATTATAATCCTTCATAAGTTACTGGACGTATGCTTGCCTACAGTATTTTCAGGGGTCCCCATGAGTTGTCAATGCTGCCTTACGCCTGTGACACACCAACCTAATTATTAATAATGAGAGGGTAACAAGTGTTTCTTTTTTTGTTTGCTGCTCAGTTGCGGCACCTAACATGTGCTCTGTTTCCCAACATTTAATGGTGCTACAATTGATCGTTAGTTGTTAAGTGATGATTATTTTCTTGAACATTGATGCTATAATTTTAAGGCACTTTGATTAAGTTACTTCCTTATAAAATAAATTACATTGCAAAATGCAATAAAATTAAAACCTGAATTTCAGCCAATCTATACTTACAAAGCATGTTTCGCGGTTGCCCAAAGTAAATTCTTCATCTTGTTCACAAATAAACGTACAGTTGTTGAACAGGTGTCTCTGTGGAAAAGGAAGAAAAATTCATTGATTATTACTAAGCAACGCCAACTGTGTTTTTGACCTTTCAGCATCGTAGTATTTCAACATTCGTTAGAAATTACCCAAAAATTTTCAGCACTTGACTTCTGCTCATTCATTCTCTTTCGTCAGCATTCGCTCTATCGGTTACGCCAACAGCAACGGTGCTCAACGCAGGAACAGGTGATTAAGCGCTGCGCTTTAAAACGTGGCTAATCCCTCTGTCATACGAATCGACGTAACGCGAAAGTGAAACTTGCTTTCACTGAAGTAAACTGTTTTTTGTGCATTGATAGATGAGAGCTTAGAAATGTCTATTGGTGTTTGTTATATATGGCAGCGTTGACGTCGATGCACACAAGCTGGCGCCCAGTAGCGCATCTTCATTGCCACGGCTAACGCCTATGATCATAATTAGGCCTTTGTGCTAGCTGAAGTTAACACATACCTGGAAAGAGGGTATAGTGGTGCCCGTGCAAAGATAGCATCAACAAGAACACAACGGATACTGGTACTCGGTGTATGGCTCAAAGCATCGTGTATAATAAGAGAGTAACAAAATAGTGTGGGCTAACGACTTATAAGGTAAGCTAAACCTGTGTGCATCCATACACCGCGCTTCAAGAAGCGCAGTTCTTAGCTGAATCCGTGAACGCGTGATTACGTTCAGCTGCATGCTGGTTTTTCTCTATGCACCAGGACGCGACATTCCCCAGCAGACATTACTGCCCTTCTCCAGTGCTTATTGCAGCAGTTTTGATATCGTCGCTATCACACTCGATGCAACATAGGTGACGAAAAAACACAATCGGTGCATCTTGGGCCTACACAACTCAGACAACGGGCTGTCACGCGCTAACACGAAGCAAAAGGCAAACACCACAGCTGCGTCTACGGCTATTTCTCGCTGTTAGGTACGTAATGCTGGTGCAGCAAGCGTTCTGCTCGGCAGTCGAGACGCTCTAGCTTGCGTTGTCGTCAAATCGCTCCCTATCGGTGGTTGTTGGTGTCTTGACGCAGTACTTCACAGCCCACAGATGGTGATACTGCCCCGCCTTGCCCACCAGTCGAGAGAACCATGCGAGAGAAAATGTGGGAGATATAAGGTATACGTTTGTCGAGTCTCGTGCATCAGCACCGATAGCGTGTTTGATAGAACACCGGGTGCCTATCGTCTTGAACCAAGAAACCAAACGTCCGCTTCCCGGCAATGGAACTCTTTCTTCTAGTTCTTTTTTTCTCTTATCTATTCGCATGCATTAGACCAACGTCATATCCGTGGAGCGAATACGTCAGTAAAGACTTCGTGGACCCCGGCATAAAGCACTTTCTTATTAGGAAAAACAATTATGCCAAATCTCACTAAAACGGGAAGAAAAAATAAATATGTCATGAAGGAGTGCACTGCGAAGTTTGAAAGAGAACTTAAGAGCTGTACGGCCGCAATTAGGGTGTCGTGCGAGCTAACTAGCTTTTATTTTACGTTCTCGTGTTTCACTAATAGTATGACGACAAAAGTAAAAACGCAAAGAATGAAGAAAGATAAAGTCATACTTTATATGAAACCATAAGAAAAACCTTCCATTTGAGGCACTATTGATGTAAGTGGCCATATTTTCGTCATTTATATGTTTTTACTTCTTTCCAGCTCAAGGCTAATATTTAGGTTTTTATACACCACTACCAATGGATTACCGTGTGTTTAAAAAAAGTGTTTAACGTTTTAGAGTAGTTGATGTAGTCTACTATAGAAGAGCGGCAAATTATCCCAATATTCATTAAAAACGCCATGTTTTGCACATGATGTGTGTTTAAAATGTAAAGTTCAAATACGGTGGTTTAAAATGCAAAGTTCAAATACGACGGTTTAAAATACAAAGTACTCGACTATGGGAGAACGGTAAGCTGTACTGGCGCAATTACTGCCATTTGTTTAGAAAAAGTGTTTAACGATTTTGAGTATTCGTACTCAACTACGGGGGAGCAGTGAGATTTAGTAGAGACACCTTCAAATTTATTAACAGTGAACGAAGCGTTTAATAGTTGGTAAATACAACGGTTGTGTCATATAATAGGCAAAAGGAGACATTCCAAGTATCGCACGTTTGTAGATAAAGTCGTAGGGCTTCACCCGAGTTTAAGCTCCTCATATATACATAGCAAAGCATTGCATCCCCAAGGCAAAATACTGCTGCGACGCGCCTATTTTCAAATTTAGTCACTTCATTGTCACGGGACTTTCCAGTCTTGAGCAATAGAGCAGCCACGTTTCCAGGGTACTGTACGAGCTTAGTGCCCATATCGACATTCAAATGAGATAAAATATATCTCAAGTGTGTACTTCAGTAACTTCTAAAAAAAGACCACGTCATAAAATGTGAAACCTTAAAACTTTCGCATGTAAATAGGGACGCTCATGTTAACAAGAAAAATGACAATGAAGTGGCCTTCTGTCGATTCGTTCACTCACTGTCACTTTAGCTACGGCAAGCTTCTTACGCCTCGATGCTCATGTTTGAAGGCGACAGGAGCCTTGCTGTTCTGGCACTTTTAATTAAAAAACTTGTAATATATAAAAAAGACACTGTATGTGCACACCGGGTGTTGTGTTCAATGCAAAAAAAAAACCGTAACATTCATAAACAATATGGTAGAGCGTTTCAAAATAATAGAGAGAGGCCGTTACCTGACCTGCACGTTTTGTGTTATGAACGAATTAAGGCCTATATTAAAAACATATTTCAGAATTTAAATGTCACCAGACGTTGGAAAAATTTTCTACGATGTCACCATACCTCGGACAATACAGGAGTACGAGTCAAAAGCCCCGCCGCGGTGGTCTAGTGGCTAAGGTACTCGGCTGCTGACCCGCAGGGCGCGGGTTCGAATCCCGGGTGCGGCGGCTGCATTTCCGATGGAGGCGGAAATGTTGTAGGCCCGTGTGCTCAGATTTGGGTGCACGTTAAAGAACCCCAGGTGGTCTAAATTTCCGGAGCCCTCCACTACGGCGTCTCTCATAACCATATAGTGGTTTTGGGACGTTAAACACCAGCTATCATCATCATCACGAGTCAAAACAACTTGAAGCTGGTAATCCTTCGTGATACTTACTGGCATATTATTCCTCACTGCATAGCAATCCGGGTTGCTGTCCATAGGAGGCTTTGGTGCTTTAGATGGCGTTTGTGGTAGTTTTGGCGGCAATGATGTTGCAGGTGGTGACGAGGCCATTGGAGGTACCCGAGTTGAAGTTGGGCGAGCAGGAGGTTTCGAGGATACGGGGGGCGTTTTGTTTGGAGGTGTTACTTTTTGTTCTGGTGGTAAGGGCGGTACGTGAGTGACTTGTGGTCCAGGTGGTGGCGTGGGTACTGGGTGTGGCGCAAGTCCTGGTACCTCAAGTTGAGCTAGCCGAAAAAAAAAGTACGAAATTATTTCCCAAACTTAAACGGTGGTTCCATATTTCATATTATTTTTTACAAATCTGTTTATTGGTTATTTTGCAAGACTCTTGCTGACTTCACGCTGATGTCTTCGCACTGCATGTAGTATGGACAACATAAAATACAGGTAATATCTGTAATATCAACTGGCGTGTTAAAAAGCGGGTTTGATTTATTTTTGTGTTAGCATATAATAGAGGGTACGCACGTTAGTGCAAAACAAAGCGAAAACCGCTTCACAATATGGAACACAAGCTTAGTTGGGAACACTGCGTACTCTGAGGTTATTTGCGTTGCCCGAATACGCTAAGTCTCTAAAAGAGAGAGAAACGAAGAGGAAAGGCAGGGAGGTTAACTAAGCTAGGCTTGGTTCGCTACTCTACACTTGGGTGGGGGAACGGGGAATAGTAGAAAGGAAACAGATAGAGAAAAAAGCACTGTAGTAAATGCAATTAGGTAGCTATGATGTGAGAATTACAGCTTATAGAGGTGAAATTTCGGGGAAACGGCTAACATTACCGTATATATTTCAGCATTTCTCACTCATTGAAGTATAAAAGCTGGGTGAATTCAGCCTTTCCGAAAAGTAAGGGCCTTTTATGATGCCTCGCTTATGATTATTTAATAATTATGTTCCGTCATACAAAATTATTTATCCAGGATTCACAACCATGCCTATACCAACACAAGCACCTTTACAACGTACCTGATGCCAAAATGGCCAAGCTTCCATATATAATCATGTCAACAAACATTGCGTCGAGGTTTCCTAGGCAAAGACGTTGGCTAAATACTCTTCGCCAAGTATCCACTGGCTCGCGCGTTTTGTTACACGCTCTAGCGTATGGACGAATAAATACGGTTACCACAAGAAGCAAAGGTTTTCTGCTTCTAATGCGACTTCGCGTGCATTATTGGCTGGTTCCTCCATCACGTGTACCTGACGTGCTTCTCTGGTAATGGCTGTCAGAATTCGAAGAGATCAGCGAACACAAAGGCTAAACCACTACGTTTTCCAACGTATAGGCGTCAAAGAATCGTACTCTTGTTGAGGGAATAAATGGGTCAAGTTGATATTGTGCGCCAGGTTTTCTTACGCAGTGATTTTTGGCACACATCTATCAAAAGAAAGATTTTAATCGTGAAGAATAGAAGACTGACCTTGGTCCAGGTCTGTCTAAGCACAAGCGGGTGGCCCGTGGCCTTTATTACAATTCGTTTCATAGAACAGGTGCAACAATACAAAAGCTTGCAAGATTTCTTGCCATATAGGTGCGTTCGTGCTGAGATATAGTTTCACGGATTTATTTCACTTATTGAGGTCGTTCTCTTTCTAAAATTTCGTGATTATTGAAAATGCCTGAAAACAACACCGTCATTTATACGATGATCAATGGGTAGTTCTGGACATGGTGTAAAATGAGGTAGGTGCTTACACTGGCCTCCTGGCTTAAGGAGAGGGAATGAGAAGATGGTGTTCACCGATGGCCTTGAGCCACTAGTAGTTTTCGCCCTGCGAATCGAGATGGCGCTGCAGTATGAGGAAACAGGGGTTCGCGCGGCACTCATTGTGTTATTCGCTCTCGAAGGAAGGCCTTCCTGAAAGATCTGTGTGCGTGTCATCCTGTGGTTTAGAAACACTTTGCCTTGCGTCTGTGAGCCCTGTCAGTGCATTTGTTTGTGCTGATTCGTGCTTTGTGGTTCAGTTCACGTATAGCTTGACGCTGCATGTATATGACTTCGAATACGCGTAAGTGGCCTTGTCAGCAGCTGCACTTCGAAACGGCCAAACAGTGTTTTGTCCCAAATCGTAGGTCACGTTATAGATCTTGTACGGAGCATGAGTCGCTTTCCAAAGCTCTACCTGAACCAGAGTGCTTAGATAAGTAGCAATGGGCGATTCTGAGAGCAGAGGTTTGGAGCTTACTGACCATGTGTGCGCGAAACATTTCCCAGAAGAAGCGATCTCTGCAATATGTCATGCCGAGTACAAGAGAAACGTCCTGATGCACACATGAAAGAAACCTAGAATCTCTTCGTGCTCTATGCCTAGGATTTTCCCAGGCTGCCGAAAATATATGACTGA
Organism: Rhipicephalus annulatus; assembly: GCA_013436015.1. Taxonomy (NCBI): domain Eukaryota; kingdom Metazoa; phylum Arthropoda; class Arachnida; order Ixodida; family Ixodidae; genus Rhipicephalus; species Rhipicephalus annulatus. Next base: position 312,702 of record WOVY01016060.1, read on the forward strand.
GCCGAAAAAAAGCAAATAAACGTTTTTTTGCTGCGAAATTACAGGGTGTTATGTATTGTGCGCTAAAGTATATAGTATACCACGTGTTATCTTTGTATTTTATCACATATCTTCACGACCGAATAAAGCACACGTTCAGCCACTGTTTCAGCACATCATTCTTCATATCTCATTAAGCAAGTGTGAAAGCACAGCATACCCCACTACACTTGTTTATTCGAGAAAATTTTTTGCTATAATAATTCATTTTTGTTATCTTGAAATGACAGGATAGGGTATAATATTCACGAAGTGGATGTCAGCCTGCGATATATAAACAAACATCAGCGGTGTGCATATCTCGGTTCAAATGAATGCTTCAGGATTTTTTTTTACTGAACATAGGATGCCACTATTATTTGGCTAGTCAAATTACCCCAAATAAAGGTGGCTTTGAATCGTTCGTGAAGGCTGCGGTGTTGCATTTTCGATGGAGGTGAAAATGTTTAGGGCCCATGTACTCTGATTTCGGTTCATGTAAAAGAGCCCCGCGTGGTCGAAATTTCCGGAGCCTTCCACTACAGCGTCTCTCAATATCATATTGTAGTTTTGGGACGTTAAACCTATGATCGTGTTATGGTTGCCTCGAGAAAGTGCACAAGGAGGAGTAGGAGAAAGAGGAAGGAAAGGCAGAAAAGTCAAAAGAACACGCGTTGGGTGGGCTATCCCATCGTAGGGGAAGGGGATTAAGGGATGAAAACATAGAGAGAATAAAGCGAACAGAGAATAAACATATCACGTTCTACTGTAGATTCTCTAGTCATGGTGCCTACTAAAGGCTTGTAAGCGCTTGACGTAGAACATTTAGTACACCTATTGTACGGCATCTGCGTGTGATGAATTTAGCCTGTCGAAGTGTGTAACAGTGATTGAAGAACTATTGGGGTTGATTTGTCTTGTGCTGGAAACTTATCAGCCGGAAACTCGAGGTTCACTTTTGCTAATCGTGCCCAAGTGCAAAATGAGCATGAGAGACATAATAGTGGTGAACTCGGGTTTATTGGCCAGTTTGTTAGGTCATTTATTGCTCACCAACTTTTATTGCGAGATCACAATTGAACCATGCCTTCATACTGCTGCTGCCACCAAGGCCTGCCATCAAACTTTGGCCTATTCATGATCAGTAGTAAGCCATACATAAGCCACAAAACCACCAAAGAGCAAATATGTTACAATAAAAAGTTTTCAATATAAAAATGTATATGGTCATTTATTTCTAGCTTGCTGGCACCGTCCATTCAAGCAGACGCCGATTAAGGTCTTCACCTGCAAAGAAGTGAGTAAAGCTTTTTCAATTCATCTTTTTGCACTATCCTTTTGTATGAGTCATAAGAAAAACATTCACACATAGGAAGCTTACTCATTCGAAATTTGCTGCTTATTATTAAGGTCAAATAAAAGCAGGGTAGCTTAGTATTACTATTATTGACAGCTAAAAAGGCACTGTCGAATGGAAAAACAGCAGAGATGACTGCGTCGTTATGCTGCACACATATATAATATTTACGAACTGTCAGATTGGGAAACACCAGAGCTGTCTCCGATGTTATGCTGCACACAACACTTCATATTTAGAAGAAACGAAAGACTTGCATGCCTTATCAAACGTGAAAATTGAAAGTTGGTGCTGCGTGGCACCGCGTCAACACGAGTGATTCGACAAATGACCACTACGTCATTACGTCGCCTTGTGACACCAACGTGACATCACAATAACCAAACTTGTGAGGTCGTTACGAGGTCACATGGGGGCGTTGTTGTACAAAAACGTCGCTTGGACAAACGTAGGCTCATGACGGAGGTAGTGTAAAAAGCGAGTGTGAAGCAGAAAGCTCGCGATGTTATGTTATCAATTTTGAATGTACTGCAAAACTAAGTGCAGAAAACTCTTCGAAGAGGGAGGGGATGATCCATTCATCGAATGAGAACGACAAGAAGGTGGCTTTCACCTTGGAGTTGTCTTAGGCGAATGTATAAAAGACGCTGAAGTTTTTTTTTTTAGGATGAAATCTGTGGGTTTTTCTGTTTAGAAGTCGCTCTGGGAGGTTATTTACGGGCTTGTACTTTCGAACGCAACCCATTCCCTCAGTTGTGAAAGACAATTGTGCTGTGCAGTCGCAGTAGAAGCTGTGAATGAAGAAAATTCATGAAGAAGAGGTTGTAAGAAGTTGGAGACGACAATTTTCAGGGGGGGGGCGAGGGGACCTCATGGTGTATACAAGCTACCTTAACAAATATGTCTTTCACTACTGAATGTGCACTTATAGCTTACCCTCATGTGCAAATGGCACGGTGTTCCGTCTTTCTCCATTTCATACCGTTGATCGTGTTCTTGGTTGTCACATTTGTACCTGCAATTTAGGACGGGTGGCAACTACAAAAAGAAAGGAGGGAAACTAAGTTGTAGTATACACGAACGTTAAATAGGCGCACATAAATTGTATGGTCACGCGTGACATAGCAAGCAATAGCGTCCTGTGAACACCGCAGTGGAACTGGTATTTTGCGTAAGCAGACATTAAATTGGGTGCGTTTGGGTCACGGTAATTGCAAAAGAAACAAAAGACATGTAGTTGAATACCTCTGCAAACCATATTTTCCGAATTTCAACACATGCCGGTTCTAATAAGCATCCCATATGCATGACCCAGAAAGAAAAATGCTGCAAGCCCCGATTCTCTCACACACCTGATTTCCTGCATTGAAAAATAAAAAAGAAAAAAAAGAAGACTAATCAAACTTTCATCCCGCTTCTTACCTGCAGTCTATTTATACTAACGAACAAAGCGTGCAAACATTTTGTTCTTTCGCCTAGATCAACTGCAATACCTGTAAATATCACCCCCTGCGGACCACGGTGATCATTACATCAAGGCTTGCACTCGAAGATCTACTGTATCAGTTTTCGCCAGTGGCGAACGCAGGTCTCAGGCACGACAACCGGCAGCAATGCTGTAGCCGGTCTGTTCCGCATACAATGACCTCGCGTTTTAAATATTCCAGTGGAAGACGCAACTCCTCTTGGTGGCTGCTGCATCAATTATTGTACAACGTAGTAGCTAACATATCGCACTTCGCACAATCACAGCTCAGGGCCGATAGCGAATGCTCCTGGGATAGAGACAGCTACAAGAAACGTATGCCATGGTTTGCGACAACTCGACAGCGATAACACCACATAGTGACGATGACGTAGGGCAACGATGGGGAAGTTCGGGTTTTTTCCCGCATCTATCGCGCAAGCGACTTGAGGGCCTATTTTTTTCCAAAAACGATGGTGCGTTGGATGCAAGCAGTCGTGACTCACTAACCAACCCGTAAAAAACTTGCCTGTAGGCGTTTTCAAATGCTTCCGCGGACGTGCTTGTAACCTGCTCTTGGGGTGTAACGGGCTGTAGCCAGTGTTTAACGATTCGTGGTGCTTGGTACTCTACTTTGGGAGCAAAAAGCTGCCCAAGTAGTCACAATTAGCCACCATTGCTTACAGCATATTTTGTAATGTTCGGCGCACGTCGTTCAGATAAGTTATGTATACATACAAACGCATGTGCGTGTCACTGACCTTAAGTGGGAAAACTTGAGCGTAACGTCCTCACGAATTTCATCCAAACTTATGATATCGACGTTTAGCAAAAAGAGATAATTTAAGTAGGAATGAGGAACCTTTAGTATTCCGTCAGCCTCGTATTCCGATTATAGCGCAGAAATTCACTTGGGAGTGCGAAAAGAATTGAGATGGCACAACTGAAACAAGTGAGCAACACTGATGCTGCGGTTTAGCACATGGAGTTTCTATTTATTTATGGGTATTAAGCAGCTGCACGTAACGCTTAGTAGCATGTTTTTGCAAACAATCTTCCTAATTACCCTAACGGATATTACGAAAGGATCAAAAAATTGCGGATATTTTTATGTATACATAGGACGAGCCTCCCAATTAGGTATGTGGTACTAAACACTCACTCAGTTTACGACGTGTAAGCTAAAGCACTTGCTCGTCATCAACATCATTTTCATCATCATCCTGACTACGCCCACTGAAGGATAAAAGACTCTCCCGTGATCTACTAAGCATCCCGGTATTGTGCTTTTTGATTTTTTGATGGTACGTACTAACTGTAAACTTATTATTCTCATCAGCGCATTTAATTTTCTCTCTCCCTTTCACGCGTTTGCCTTCTCCGGTGAACCAGTCAGTTACCCCTAATGACCAGCGGTTATACTGCCTATGTGCTACGTGCCCGGCCCATGTCCATTTATATTTCTTGATTTCAAATATGATGCCCTTAACCCCGGTTTGTTCCCCGACCCACTCTGCTCTTTTCTTGTCTCTTAAGGCTACACCTGCCATTTTCCTTTTCACTGCTGGCTGCATCGTCCTGAGTTTAAGTTTAACCCTCTTTGTAAGTTTCGATGTTTCTGCTCCGGAGGTAAGTACCGGCAAGACGCAGCTGTTATATACCATATTCTTGAGAGTTAGTGGCAGGTTACTATCCGTGATTCGCGAATGCTTGCCGAGCGGAATTCACCCCATGCATTTCTTAATTTTCTAGTCATTTTCTTATTGTGGTTCGGCGCAGAGGTTACTATGTAACCGCGGAATATAGATATTGCTGAGTACATATTACTAAGTAGACATATTGCTTTACAACTTCCAGCGTCTCTCCACTTATCGAAAAGCGCAGTTTTCTGCCGTAACTGTTGCCCATTACTTCTGTTTTGTGCATATTATTTCGAAACCTACTCTGCTGCTTTCTGCGTCCATTTATTATTCATGAGCTGTAATTCGTCCTCTGATTTACTCATCAAGGCAATGGCAATAGCGAACTGCAGTTTACTAAAATACTCTCCATTACCTCTTATCTACAACTGTTCCCAATCTAGAGCCCTGAGAACATCCTCTGAACACGAAGTGAATAGCATTGGAGAGATCGTGCCTTCCTGCCTTTAACCCTCCTTTATCGGGATTCTGTCGCCTCCTTTATGGAGAACTATGGTAGCTGCCGATAAACTGTAGATTTCCGCCAATTCGCTTGTGTAGGATTTGTCAATGCGGCGATTCTGTAGTACCTGCCTTACTGCTGATGTCTCGACTATCATAAATTTACTTGATAGCAGGCACTAGTAGCTTCTGAATCCGTTTTAATTTAGCTTACTGGAGTCAGCAAAGGAGGCAACCTATACTTTTAATATTGTCCCAAATCATTTTTCATGCGCTTTGACTTTATTAATTGATGGAAATTATAGAGTCCTTAACATATGCTATGTGAGCTTTGTTTTGTCATTATTTCAGAAGGCCCGAGAGGCCATAATTACGCACCCAGAAGTATAGAATGTACATATAAATAGCGTCACTCTTTTCGCTAACTTTTTCACAGATTTTCAGATATCGCAAAATAGGTTCAATTGCTTATCGCTTTTCCTTCCTTCGAATAACAATCGAGTTCACCTGCCTATAGTTTAACCCACCGTGCTTTCTTGCTCATGAGTTATGTAGCTGCAATACTAGGTATGATCTCGAGTGTAGGATCGTGCCAGAGTCGTATTTCATTGAACGCGACATCGAAAAGGATCGTGCTTATTTTTTATAGTTCGCTTTCAAGAGGCCCTAGCCAGCCGATACAGTACCACGTTTTCTAGTTTTGTCATTTCTCATAAATAGGTTGTGGTTCGGACCCCTAAATCCTAGATTTTATGGTGATTTTACCTTTTGCCTTCAAAATAAAAGTTAGCTCAACCCAGGAGTGTCATACGGGTATAAGACATTGCAAAAATATATAACTTGAGACGAAACGCACGGCATCGAAATCGTTTCAGGTTCTCATGCCAAGCAGTAATTCTATAGATTTATGTTTCTCAAAGAATATTAGCTTCCTTACGCACACTTATTTATGTTCAATTCTCGGCCCGAAAGTGTCAGGCCAAAGATAATTTTTTTTATCTTTATTACTCACCAGTGGCTGTTCCCTGCAAGATTTTCCTTTCGTTTGAACCCGTGACGACGATGGTTCACGTTCAGCTTCTGGTTGGCCACTCGCATGATGGCGTGCTGCAAGCTTGTTGGTATTTTTGACCATAAACGGCTTTGAGAGACCTCCGCTCTGTGTCGTAGTTGCTGAAATCTTAGTGGATTTGAGTACATTGAAGGACGAGCTCGGATCCGTAATATTGACGGGCCCGCCTTCGATAGGTTTTACACGAGTTGTTGTTGTGGATGTGGCAGTTCTCAGCTGTAACAACGGTTTTACACCCATGGAAGTCTCTCGGGAGTCCTTGCTGTTTTCTGCACGTGAATCTGCCCCGTATTTCTTACTTTTAGCGGAAGTGGGTGCAGTTGCCACAGCAGTAGTATTTCTGGTTAAAGAAGCAAGAATATTTCTGAATGTATCTGTGGTATGGCTATTCTCTTGAGCTCCAGCTAGGCTTTTCAGCAGGAAGTTTTTTGTTAATGCAGTTAAAAAAGTATCACTCGGTACACTTGAGTAAACACGACTCGAGGACTTGCCAATGCCAGATCCTATAGGGATATGTATGGTTTGGTTTTCAACTGTCGTGGCTGTTATACGAAACGAGCGGCCGCTTTCATTGCGAGACATCGTTTGTGAGACCGTTATGTAGCGCGTTCTTGTCGCGTTGAGCATTACAGACTCTACGTGTTCCGCATTCGATGTGGTGCTACGATTAACGGCGCCACTGCATGGTTCGCCAATATTTGTTGTCCCTGCGTTTGGCCCTCCCAGCTGCTTTGGTATAGAAGAGGCTGAAGGAGGATAGGACGGAGGCTGCGCTGTTGTTGTTCTTCCAGCAAAAGGCGCCTTGCCTGTTGTCTTTGTAGCATTACTGTGAGTCGTAACTCTTGTTACGCTCGTACTTGTATTCGCGGAGAAAGTACCCTCTTTTCTGGACGCAGTGTGTTTTCCGGAGGGTGCCTGTTTCTGTGGTAGATTGCGTGGCTGCTTCGACCCTGTTGACCCTTTCGAAATAATTCCTTTGGGCACTAAAGCTTTATTCGTAAATGTAACTTCTTTTGAAACTGCACTTTTCTGTTTACCTGTCGATTGTGGTCCAGTCAGTACACTTGTCTGCTGGAATTTCGGCTTCGCTTTTGGCACCGGCGCATGCGAAATGGTCGTTTTTCCTACAGTTTTTGTGGTGTTTATTGTTCTCTTGCTTACTTGAACTGCTCGCTGATTTCCTATTTGTGGTTTTGTTCTTGTTCTTTCAGTCAAGGGCGCCTTGCCTGTTGTCTTTGTCACATTGCTGTGAGTCGTAACTGTTGTTATACTCGTACGCGTATTTGCAGAGAGAGTCCCCTCTTTTCTGAACGCAGTGTGTTTTCCGGAGGGTGCCTTTTTCTGTGGTAGATTACGTGGCTGCTTCGACCCTGTTGACCCTTTCGAATTAATTCTTTTGGGCACTATAGTTTTATTCGTCAATATGGTTTCTTTTGAAACTGCATTTTTCTGTGTACCTGTCGTTTGTGGTCCAGGCAGTACACTTGTCTGCTGGAATTTCGGCTTCTCTTTTGGCACCGGCTTATGTGAAATGGTTGTTTTTCCTACAGTTTTTGTGGTGTTTATTGTTCTCTTGCTTACTTGAACTGCTTGCTCATTTCCTATTTGTGGTTTTGTTCTTGTTCTTTCAGTCAAGGGCGCCTTGCCTGTTGTCTTTGTCACATTGCTGTGAGTCGTAACTGTTGTTACACTCGTACGCGTATTTGCAGGGAGAGTCCCCTCTTTTCTGGACGCAGTGTGTTTTCCGGAGGGTGCCTTTTTCTGTGGTAGATTCCGTGGCTGCTTCGACCCTGTTGACCCTTTCGAATTAATTCTTTTGGGCACTATAGTTTTATTCGTCAATATGGTTTCTTTTGAAACTGCATTTTTCTGTGTACCTGTTGTTTGTGGTCCAGGCAGTACACTTGTCTGCTGGAATTTCGGCTTCTCTTTTGGCACCGGCTTATGTGAAATGGTTGTTTTTCCTACAGTTTTTGTGGTGTTTATTACTTGAACTGCTCGCTGATTTCCTATTTGTGGTTTTGTTGTTGTTCTTTCAGTCAAAGGCGCCTTGCCTGTTGTCTTTGTCACATTGCTGTGAGTCGTAACTGTTGTTACACTCGTACGCGTATTTGCAGAGAGAGTCCCCTCTTTTCTGGACGCAGTGTGTTTTCCGGAGGGTGCCTTTTCCTGTGGTAGATTCCGTGGCTGCTTCGACCCTGTTGACCCTTTCGAATTAATTCCTTTGGGCACTATAGTTTTATTCGTCAATATGGTTTCTTTTGAAACTGCACTTTTCTGTGTACCTGTCGTTTGTGGTCCAGGCAGTACACTTGTCTGCTGGAATTTTGGCTTCTCTTTTGGCACCGGCTTATGTGAAATGGTCGTTTTTCCTACAGTTTTTGTGGTGTTTATTGTTCTCTTGCTTACTTGAACTGCTTGCTGATTTCCTATTTGTGGTTTTCTTGTTGTTCTTTCAGTCAAGGGCGCCTTGCCTGTTGTCTTTGTCACATTGCTGTGAGTCGTAACTGTTGTTACACTCGTACGCGTATTTGCAGGGAGAGTCCCCTCTTTTCTGGACGCAGTGTGTTTTCCGGAGGGTGCCTTTTTCTGTGGTAGTTTCCGTGGCTGCTTCGACCCTGTTGACCCTTTCGAATTAATTCCTTTGGGCACTATAGTTTTATTCGTCAATATGGTTTCTTTTGAAACTGCATTTTTCTGTGTACCTGTCGTTTGTGGTCCAGGCAGTACACTTGTCTGCTGGAATTTCGGCTTCTCTTTTGGCACCGGCTTATGTGAAATGGTCGTTTTTCCTACAGTTTTTGTGGTGTTTATTGTTCTCTTGCTTACTTGAACTGCTTGCTGATTTCCTATTTGTGGTTTTGTTGTTGTTCTTTCAGTCAAGGGCGCCTTGCCTGTTGTCTTTGTCACATTGCTGTGAGTCGTAACTGTTGTTACACTCGTACGCGTATTTGCAGAGAGAGTCCCCTCTTTTCTGGATGCAGTGTGTTTTCCGGAGGGTGTCTTTTTCTGTGGTAGATTCCGTGGCTGCTTGGACCCTGTTGACCCTTTCGAATTAATTCCTTTGGGCACTACAGTTTTATTCGTCAATATGGTTTCTTTTGAAACTGCACTTTTCTGTGTACCTGTCGTTTGTGGTCCAGGCAGTACACTTGTCTGCTGGAATTTTGGCTTCTCTTTTGGCACCGGCTTATGTGAAATGGTCGTTTTTCCTACAGTTTTTGTGGTGTTTATTGTTCTCTTGCTTACTTGAACTGCTTGCTGATTTCCTATTTGTGGTTTTGTTGTTGTTCTTTCAGTCAAGGGCGCCTTGCCTGTTGTCTTCGTCACATTGCTGTGAGTCGTAACTGTTGTTACACTCGTACGCGTATTTGCAGGGAGAGTCCCCTCTTTTCTGGACGCAGTGTGTTTTCCGGAGGGTGCCTTTTTCTGTGGTAGTTTCCGTGGCTGCTTCGACCCTGTGGACCCTTTCGAATTAATTCCTTTGGGCACTATAGTTTTATTCGTCAATATGGTTTCTTTTGAAACTGCATTTTTCTGTGTACCTGTCATTTGTGGTCCAGGCAGTACACTTGTCTGCTGGAATTTCGGCTTCTCTTTTCGCACCGGCTTATGTGAAATGGTCGTTTTTCCTACAGTTTTTGTGGTGTTTATTGTTCTCTTGCTTACTTGAACTGCTTGCTGATTTTCTATTTGTGGTTTTGTTGTTGTTCTTTCAGTCAAGGGCGCCTTTCCTGTTGTCTTTGTCACATTGCTGTGAGTCGTAACTGTTGTTACACTCGTACGCGTATTTGCCGAGAGAGTCCCCTCTTTTCTGGACGCAGTGTGTTTTCTGGAGGGTGCCTTTTTCTGTGGTAGATTCCGTGGCTGCTTGGACCCTGTTGACCCTTTCGAATTAATTCCTTTGGGCACTACAGTTTTATTCGTCAATATGGTTTCTTTTGAAACTGCACTTTTCTGTGTACCTGTCGTTTGTGGTCCAGGCAATACACTTGTCTGCTGGAATTTTGGCTTCTCTTTTGGCACCGGCTTATGTGAAATGGTCGTTTTTCCTACAGTTTTTGTGGTGTTTATTGTTCTCTTGCTTACTTGAACTGCTTGCTGATTTCCTATTTGTGGTTTTGTTGTTGTTCTTTCAGTCAAGGGCGCCTTGCCTGTTGTCTTTGTCACATTGCTGTGAGTCGTAACTGTTGTTACACTCATACGCGTATTTGCAGGGAGAGTCCCCTCTTTTCTGGACGCAGTGTGTTTTCCGGAGGGTGCCTTTTTCTGTGGTAGTTTCCGTGGCTGCTTCGACCCTGTTGACCCTTTCGAATTAATTCCTTTGGGCACTATAGTTTTATTCGTCAATAAGGTTTCTTTTGAAACTGCACTTTTCTGTGTACCTGTCGTTTGTGGTCCAGGCAATACACTTGTCTGCTGGAATTTTGGCTTCTCTTTTGGCACCGGCTTATGTGAAATGGTCGTTTTTCCTACAGTTTTTGTGGTGTTTATTGTTCTCTTGCTTACTTGAACTGCTTGCTGATTTCCTATTTGTGGTTTTGTTCTTGTTCTTTCAGTCAAGGGCGCCTTGCCTGTTGTCTTTGTCACATTGCTGTGAGTCGTAACTGTTGTTACACTCGTACGCGTATTTGCAGAGAGAGTCCCCTCTTTTCTGGACGCAGTGTGTTTTCCGGATTGTGCCTTTTTCAGTGGTAGATTCCGTGGCTGCTTGGACCCTGTTGACCCTTTCGAATTAATTCCTTTGGGCACTACAGTTTTATTCGTCAATATGGTTTCTTTTGAAACTGCACTTTTCTGTGTACCTGTCGTTTGTGGTCCAGGCAGTACACTTGTCTGCTGGAATTTCGGCTTCTCTTTTGGCACCGGCTTATGTGAAATGGTTGTTTTTCCTACAGTTTTTGTGGTGTTTATTACTTGAACTGCTCGCTGATTTCCTATTTGTGGTTTTCTTGTTGTTCTTTCTGTCAAAGGCGCCTTGCCTGTTGTCTTTGTCACATTGCTGTGAGTCGTAACTGTTGTTACACTCGTACGCGTATTTGCAGAGAGAGTCCCCTCTTTTCTGGACGCAGTGTGTTTTCCGGAGGGTGCCTTTTCCTGTGGTAGATTCCGTGGCTGCTTCGACCCTGTTGACCCTTTCGAATTAATTCCTTTGGGCACTATAGTTTTATTCGTCAATATGGTTTCTTTTGAAACTGCACTTTTCTGTGTACCTGTCGTTTGTGGTCCAGGCAGTACACTTGTCTGCTGGAATTTTGGCTTCTCTTTTGGCACCGGCTTATGTGAAATGGTCGTTTTTCCTACAGTTTTTGTGGTGTTTATTGTTCTCTTGCTTACTTGAACTGCTTGCTGATTTCCTATTTGTGGTTTTGTTCTTGTTCTTTCAGTCAAGGGCGCCTTGCCTGTTGTCTTTGTCACATATCTGTGAGTCGTAACTGTTGTTACACTCGTACGCGTATTTGCAAAGAGAGTCTCCTCTTTTCTGGACGCAGTGTGTTTTCCGAAGGGTGACTTTTTCAGTGGTAGATTCCGTGGCTGCTTCGACCCTGTTGACGCTTTCGAATTAATTCCTTTGGGCACTATAGTTTTATTCGTCAATATGGTTTCTTTTGAAATTGCAATTTTCTGTGTATTTGTCGTTTGTAGTCCAGGCAGTACAGTTGTCTGCTGGAATTTCGGCTTCTCTTTTGGCACCGGCTTATGTGAAATGGTCGTTTTTTCTACAGTTTTTGTGGTGTTTATTGTTCTCTTGCTTACTTGAACTGCTTGCTGATTTCCTATTTGTGGTTTTGTTCTTGTTCTTTCAGTCAAGGGCGCCTTGCCTGTTGTCTTCGTCACATTGCTGTGAGTCGTAATTGTTGTTACACTCGTACGCGTATTTGCAGAGAAAGTCCCCTCTTTTCTGGACGCAGTGTGTTTTTCGGAGGGTGCCTGTTTCTGTGGTAGATTGCTTGGCTGCTTCGACCCTGTTGACCCTTTTGAAGTAATTCCTTTGGGCACTATAGTTTTATTCGTCAATATGGTTTCTTTTGAAACTGCACTTTTCTGTGTACCTGTCGTTCGTGGTCCAGACAGTACACTTGTCTGCTGGAATTTCGGCTTCGCTTTTGGCACCGTCGAATATGAAGTGGTCGTTTTTCCTACAGTTTTTGTGCTGTTTATTGTTTTCTTGCTAACTTGAACTGCTTGCTGATTTCCTATTTGTGGTTCCGTTGTTGTTATTTCAGTCAAAGGCACCTTGCCTGTGGTCTTTGTTGTGTTTCTGTCAGTCGAAAGTGTTGTTACACTCGTACTTGTACTCGCAGAGAAAGTGCCCTCTTTTGTGGACGCAATCTTTTCTCCGGAGGGTGCGGGTTTCCGTGGTAGATTGCGTGGCGGCTTCGACCCTGTGGACCCTTTCAAAATGATTCCTTTGGGCGCTGTAGCTTTATTTGTAATTATGGTTTCTTTACTTTGTGAAACTGAGCTTTTCGGCGTAGCTGTTGATTGTGTTTCAAGCAGTATACTTTGCTGATGGTAATTCGCCTTCATTTTTGGCAATGGTGTATGCGGAATAGTTGTTTTTCCGGCGGTTTTCGTACTGTTTGTTGCTGTTTTCCGTACTTGGACCGCTTGCTGATTTCCTATTCGTGTTTTTACTAATGTTCTTTCTGTCAATGGTACCTTGCGCGTTGTCTTTGTTGCATTGCTGTGTGTCGTAACACTTATTACACTCGTACTTGTAATCACAGGGAACGTCCTTTGTGTTCTGGACGCAGATTGTTCTGTGGAGGTTGCTTGTTTGCCTTTAAGATTGCCAGGCTGTTTCGAGGGCAATGGCACACGTGATTTTTTTGCTTCTCTAACGCTAGTTGCTGTGCTTGTCGGGGTTTTGGTTGCTTGAACTGAGTGTGTGATATCAGAATGTGATTTCAAAGAGTTTGACCGGCTCACTGGCCTCTCTGTTGTTTTATTTTGCGCAGTTTTTTTAATTGTATTTGTGAGGTTTCTTTTACTGCTACGCCAAGTTTTGTGTATTGAGGTGTTTGCAGATTTTGCTTCATTCGGCAAATTTGGTGAATGTAGTACTTGGGTGCATGGCAGTCTTTGTGCTTGATTTGTTCGTATAGTTAGATGTGAACTAGGTTCATCTACTTTCGTAGACTTTGAACTATCGAATATCTTTGCCTGAGCTTCGGCTGTTGGATTAGATTTTCGTGCTGGCGCTTTGGCTTCTGATTTTGATGTTTTCATTCTACTTTTCAAGTTACTGGCAACATCCGCTGCTCTATAAGGATGCGCACCAGAACTTGCTGAGTTCTTATCCACTTTCTGCACACGAGATGGAACAGTGTGTGACAAAGTCGTTCTCCTTTCTTGTTGATATTGTTGTTCGGGGAATGTCGCAAATCTCCTTGCTGGTGTCCTACCAACATTAATTTGTTGTGCTTGTATTGTGCCTGTTAGTTGTTTTCCTGGCGCTTGCTGAAATTGTGTCTCTTGATAAGGCACTGAAGGGACTACTTCGCCTAGTATTTCACGATGTAACCCTTTTGCTGCTTGCGGTGTTTCTGCAATATGGGCCCCTGTTCGTGGTAAAGCTTGCATGAGTGGACGCCCTGATAATGTTGTGGCAGTTTGATCATTTAGATTAGTTTCAGCCATACTCCTGGATGTTCCTGCACCAACTTGATATGGTGGAAGCGCTGCAGACCGTTTAAGATCTTTGATTATTGCCGAGTCTTGTGGTAAATTAAGCCCTTCAACATACTTCGTTGTTGTCTCAGGGGATTTGGCGGATTTCTGTGTAGGTGGTTTCACATAAAGTTGCGCGTTTGCTCCATTTGTTTGAAATACTGCAGTGTTTAGTGAAGGTATACTTATGCCGTCTGGTATTCTAACACTTTCAGCCTTCAATCTGTTTGGCGATTGCTGTGAGATCTGGGCACCATATTGCCGCTGAGCAGGGATTTCCTTGAGCATACTTTTTTGATACGCACCTTGATGGACCCCCCGTAGGACATGTCCACGAGGAACAGTTGCTGTTTGCGGGTATGATTGGGAGGCAATTACATGGTTGCTGCTCGGTGCTGTAATTGATGCCTGGTTTCGCAGGTATGGGCGGCGAGGAACCACTTCAAATGTCTGGCCAGTGAACGATGTTTGAGGTGGTGCGTTCTCCTTTCTAGTCTGTTTTGAATAAAGCAATAAGCTAGCCTTGTTGCCTTCAGTTCTTTCCGCAGGTGATGAAATTTGTTGCACTACTGTATAATATGGCTCTGTAGGCCGCTGCTCAACGGGCGCTGCCTGTAGTCGGGCGCTGCCTGTAGCCGCTCTGGCATGGTTAGGCCGTGTTATAGGCATTGCGTTGCGTGCAGGAGTGATCTCTTTTTGTTGACCAGTAAATGCCGGCAATTTCTTATGAGATAGCCTGGTTGATGTCATTGTTGGCTGCCCAGCGAGAGTTCGTGGATTCACGTTCTTATTTGCAATCGGCAGTCCCAACACTGTCGTTTCTTTCACAGGTGGCCAACCTGCAGATGATGGTGCATTACGAGATACCATGCGTCCGTTGATCATTCGCGTTTTTTCTGCAGTGCCAACAACGTTAGCTGAGCTTGGTGTCTGTCTTTCAAAAGGAATGAATGTTTGTTTGTTTAGTATTGTAGTAGCGTCCAGCAATGTGGGCTGCCTATATAATATTGGGGGATTAGACCCTGGCTTTCCTATGTGCGTATTCTGCCTTCGCAATCTTTGAGTAGTCTGTGGCAAACCTGTGGACGTGGATGTCGTCTGTGCACTGGTCTGGATGGGAATAAATTGTTCTTGTTTTACAGGGATGCTTGGATAAGGCTGCATTATAGTTGCACTGTTCTCTGGTGGAAGTCCTTGCAACGCTGGTGGATACCCACTATTTGCTCTTGGTGCAACTGGTAAAACAGCATTTTGTGTATAAATTGGTCTCACATCAGTGTTTCTTGAAATTGAAGGTGCTGGTAAGGCTGCAAGTGGTTCTGAACTTTCTTGGCTTCCTATTAAAGGTGCCTTATAAGGTGCATTGCTAGTGAACTGTTCTGAAGATATCCTTTGTGGACCTCCGACATGAATGGCTGATGGGCCTGCACGTTGCATAAATGCACCAGATCTCACTTCCTGGGGTCGCTGTTCAAGTACTGGTGAAAAATACGGCTTTGTGGGTGTGCTGCCCGGACGCAATGCTTGTGGTTGTCCGTTTGTTTGCGTTTGGTGAGCGTGGTACAACGAAGGCACGCTGCGTACTCGATTTGTTGCATGTCTTGGGCCAAAGACAGACGCAAACTTTCGATGCACAGACGCTGGGGAACTCGAACCATAGGCTCCTAGCTGTCTCAGCGTTTGTGGTGCAGCGCCGAGCTGGTTTACACTCGTACCACCGTTAGGGCCTAAAGGGTACCGCTGATTATCAGTGCTGGCACCCTTACGCTGTCGTTCCTCGGGAACTAGTCCATTAGGTATTGGCATAGGCGCTTCACTTGGCACAGATGCGAGCGGAATGTTTCCTTGAAGGCTTGCTCGGGTCTGTGATAGTGGTGCTATCGCGGGAGTTACTGTATTTGGCGTTGCCAGCTTTCTCGAAATTCCGGTCGTTGTTCCCATCGACGTTATTTGAGGTGGCAGCTGAGAGTATCTACTCTGCCCGGTGGTTCCAATATTTGGCGTTTCGAACAATGGGCCGTGAGCAAGGACTTGTCGGCTTTTATGCTCTTCAGCAGCTTTATAAGGTGGATAGAATTGTTCTTTGTATGGCTCTAATCCACTAGTTTCCTTGAAAATTCCACTCGTTTGCCTTAATGGTCCTGCAAACGCCTTTGCAGCCTGTCCTGCTAATTACGTGACTGCTGAATCAGAGATTCATTTTCTCGCACCCCTGCCATGACATTTCTAAGGCTTCTTTCTGAATTCCTCGAGCTAATAAGGGCAGGCGTGTTGGCCATTCCTCTTGCTCCAACAAGTGAACGCTGCGCTGGGCTTGCCCAAGAGGATTTGGTAGGTTTTCGGGATTGCGGTTCAATGTATTTCACGCTTTCCATTCTTTGGAAAAGCGCTGGTGAGCTTGCTCCTGTAGCCCGGGAATCATATATTTGCCTTTCACTAAGCTTTTTAATTCCTTCTTCAAGAAACTGGGGCGTTATTCTTCCAATACCCTGTTGTGTGCTGTGATAAACCTGGCTGCGCATTGCATTGTTTATTTGCGACCCTCCTCTCAAACTGCGCCTAGAAGTCAAGCTTTCTGATGCGCTCTTCGACATCGTTTTTTTAGTTGACTCACTAAGAACATGACCTAGCATTGGCTTCGCAAAACCAGTTGTTGTTGACGAAGTTTTTGCGGGCAAAGACTCCTCTCCGTTTGCTTTGTCTTGCCGTTTCTTTCAGTCTTTGTCACTGGATATTTTCCCGCTGTTTCCTTGACAGTCATTCGGAGTCCAGAACTTTCGTTCGACACACTTTTTCTTTCATTGGCTACTCTAACAGAATTGGGCGCTGAGAGTGATTTGTTGTTGCCTTGTTCATACTTATAGTACTTTAGCGGTGTGGCCAGTGATTTCGAGCTTGTCAATTTTGTGGTAACTTTTACACTTTGCCTTTCTTTTTGACGTAGCACTGCCCTTTTGCCCTCAAAAGGCGTTGAATCCGTAGCAGCGTTCCTTTCCGTATGGTTCCATTTGCTGCTTGACTTCGCGACAAGCGGTATCTCGGAAATCGATGGCGCAATCCGCGGTAACTGTTGACTCGAGACATTCTGCTTTGATTGATTTTGCCCTGGACTAAAGGTTTCCGACAGTGGCAACTTTCCATTGAGTTTGGATACAACAGTGGCGTTGGAAGAAGTGCTCACGTTGACACCAATATTGCGTTTCACTTCACTTAGCGTTTGATTTCCTCCGATGGTTGCGTTAGTTACACTTTCGTAGCCCCGAGAAAGCTCCACATCACGCCGATTTGGATGTCTTGGCTCGCTGTTGAGAAACTGTAACCCAAATATTGTTTCTTGTTGTCCTTCCTTTACTATAGCGGCACTGCTTTTTAGGTCAGATGAAGAGCTTTTTGCGGAAGACCCGATCACCTGAAATATGTCAGAAACACTCTTTAGACGTGGTTTATATTAAACAGGCAGTATTCAGGTTAGTATGCAGGGTGAGAAAGATGAAAAATATCCAAGCACAGGATGTCTTTGGGACAACGTTTAGACTCTCACTGCCTTGAAGAAAGCGAAACCACTTGTCGAAACGCTCACTTTAACGACATTCTCTGTTGGTAAACTTTTCATGATGTATACACAATCGTTTAATATGCATGAGCAGTGAGCGTATCACCTGCGGCACTGGAGGGCCATGTTGTGGTAATGAATCCTGTGATGCCTTGTTTTCCGGCGAGCCGCCGATCCTAGGTAGCAGTGCTGAAAAACAGCATAAGCATATTGAGCATTATGACAATGATGCGGATGTGGTTTCAAGACTTAGACAGTGTTGGGACAGGTAGATATGCGCTGTCCGTGTTCAGTCTCATCTTTTCTCGCGTCATCAAACAACACCCACATTTTCATCATGCGGTATTTCAATAATTCCGATAAGGAAATGCTGTTTAAACAGTACCTATCAGTTCTTCACTAAAGTACTGATCAACACTTCATGGTTACGAAGTTTAATTAAAGTTTAGCTCAGATGTTATTGCGTTCTTATGAATTAAATGAAACTTGAAACCTTTGTCGGTGCGTACGTTTATATAGTAAAGCATAATGATTAGTACAGCGAATATGTGTAATCAGAAGCCATTCGTTTTGCGAAATTTCAGCCGACACTATACACATGTTGAATAATCGAAACTAAGTCATGTCTTGCCTTGAAGATTGATTGTCTTGTAATTATTTACTGCGACGAGCAGTATAGTTTAAAAGACGTTATTGACCATGAACTGATTATGCTGTAAGTGAAGGGGTGGTGAATTATTCGGACGCTGCCCTACCAATGATTACAAAGATACCGGCTTTCAAACTTTTCACCACTACTTTTTGCTTGTCAGTAAGCTTTGGCACCATACTTTAACATTTTGCTTATACGTTTTTTACTATTGAAGCAGTTCTTTTGGCATTTATATCAGTATCTACCTATATATCTATGTATATATCTATCTAGCGACCCACGCCTTGGTGCTCTACTAATCACCCGCTTAACTTGGGGTAAACTAAATTTAGTATAGAAGCAAAAGATGGTTTGACGAATAGGACTTGCTGTTTATGACATGAATAATGTCACAATCTCGTCACATATGTCATCACTTCCTGCAAGATAATAGCACATGCCCGCTGGTGTGTAAGTTCCACTGGTATGCGGGTATGTGCCACAGGCGATTGACACTTCGTATCTACCCCGGAAGGGTGACAACACACATGGATAATTTCATCGCGTAAGTGTTAAAAAAAGATAACATCAGCTGCGTTGATCTGACAAATGTAAAAAAATTGCTTGGGTTCTAGCAGGAATCGAACCCCAGCATTCGGCGTGACAACCAAGTATTCTACGACAAAGCCACTCCGCAAGTCTCGCAACTGCGTTTCAAATAGAGCGTCATGTTAGTGAATGGTCAATCCGTGAGGCGGTGATGGCTATGCTATTTCATGAACATCTTAATAAACATTACATATGTACTTCTATGATACTGCCTTCTCGTAGGGTCAAGATCAACTCTAATTAGGCGCAGTGCGCTGAAGGTAATTGACAGTTTATATCAATCATGGAACTGCGTGTACAAACATCGGTAATATCAATTCTAGAGCGTTAAGAAAAGTTAGTGCCTATCCACGAAGTAAATTACGAAGAGTGGCTGAAGCCATGTGTCCTAAGGTCCTAGTGTCCATAGTGGCCAATAGGACCACTAAGGTCTATAGTGTTTGCGTAGAAGGGACTGAATGATATAAAGCACGCACTGATGGACGGACAGACGCACGGACGGATGAACAGGTGGACGTATGCAAGAACGATAGGCTGCATGGACGAACGGAGAGAAGGGAGGATGGACAGATGGATAGACGGATGAATGCACGGACAGATGGATCGACGAATAGACAGATGGATTGTACGGATGATCCCATATTGTGCTGTCGTATAGTTGATTAAACACAAAGTCGGTAGTTTATACGTGTGTTCTCACATTTCGTTGTGCAGGCGTTGTTTCAGTTCGGGTTTTGTGGGGAAAAATGCAAACCAACTAGGTCGGCCCCTAAAGAGCCTCGCCGCTAAAATTTGAGATCAGCGTCGTTGACCCAACGAATGCATAAAATCAATATCATAGTCCCAGCAGGAAGTGAACCCCCGCATTCTGCGTGGCAATCAAGTATCTTACCACAAGGTCACCCCAGGTGCCGGAAGTGTTTTTGAACTAGACCTCAATGTTCATTAAATGTCAATGGTAGTTGCAGTGCTGGCTATCATATTCTATGAACAGTACATACGTAGTTCTATCATACAGCAGTGAGTCGGGTTAACGACAATCGTAGTAAAGTGCCATCCACTGAAGCTCATTTATCTAGCAGTGCCCAGACCCACCATCCTCGCTGGCACAAGCGCTACATGTCAGCTTGGGTTGCTAATACCAATGTTGCTGTTGGCGTCTTTTAGCAACGGTGAACACGCGACCATTTGACATATGTCTGTGCGTAAACATTTGTACTTATCTTTAGCATCATTTCTTAACGTTTCAGTCCATAAAAACTTACTACCTAGTAACCTTTCTTCCGCATGCTTCCTATTACATCAATTCCCAAGATTCGTTGAATCTGCCAAATTCTTTTTTATATATATTTTGGTTTCAGCGAAAAGCCATGTGTTTCCGATGGAGCAGTTTCCTTACTAGCTTCATTTCTGCATAGCTGTTTATGTACTTAATTTGTTGACTTTCGAACATTTCCGCATCATTTTCTTGTGATATGTGCGTGTAAGTGTGTCTTTGCATGTATGTGCCCTGGTGTTCTATTTTACATGCACTGCTCTGTATGCTTTACTTTAAGACACGCGTTAAAGTTTCACTTCAGGGCTAGGGAGTAGCCGGCGCCGTAATTGTGCGCCAGCATCTCCTTATGTATCAATATCAACAAAACAATTGTGCGCAACAGTGCACGAGTGCAAGCACATACAGCTTCCTGAACACATTACACAAACCAACGCAAATTCTTGTCAGATATAAATAAAACATTACTGAAATGTTGCGAACATAGGAAGCGTAATAACACGCACCAGTTTGTAATGTGCTTGTCTCAGAAAATGACGAGTTGATAACTCAATAATGTCAAGGACAATAGATGAAATAACACACTGCCCCAGGGGAGAGTGAGGGTGGTTTCTGACGGCGTGAAGAACAATAAATGAAGAAGGACCGCAATAAAACACGTGGTTTATCCCGCGAGCATTTCTGCGTTTATTTGTCATTGCGAATGAAGCACATCAGGTGTACCGAGAGTGAGATAATCTGGCTTGCTACCGCACACCTGAAGTAACAGTGACGAGAAGGGTGAAAGGTGCTGGAAAAGTATGAGGGATACACAAAAATAACACGCATGCACACAATTGCTGATCTTTTCTGCTCATGGCAACGCTTGGCATTATTAGGTTGTTTTTTGGCCGGCTTCTTCTTACTAAAAAATGCCCTGATTCATTTCTATGGCTTTTACTGTGACATCTGTGTGGATCGCATTATAATTTTTTCGCCACGTTAAACAACAACCTCGAATGCTATCAGGTTGGCTAGACTGTTGACTTACTTGTTTCGTTTAAGGAACTTGTTCTACTGAGATATATTCTTTGGCACTAGGATCCAAACTACGCTGTTTTAAATAACTCGTGTTCATTCGTTATGTTTGTGTTTTTCGTGATTATATACCCTTCTTTGCAATAATCAATTTTTCCCCTGCACGTAATTGTACCGCTCTTGTGCAAAGTCCATTGATGATAAGGGATAATAAATTATGAAGCGTGTATTGCTTTATTAGGGTCGCTGTTGTTCATGTGACCATGTGGCCTTTATTGCAAGCATGGCTTCTCAGATGAACGTTTTTCAATATTCATTGTCAAATAATGAATATTTCCTTTACAATATTTTTTTAAACTCTGGCCTACTGTTCATAGCGTGCCTAGTTGAAGAGGTGATTAAGGCATAAGTTGGTGATTTTGGAGCTACAAAAAACGTTCACATCTGGGAGGCAGACGAGCGTGCATCTGTCGTCTGTCTCTAACATGTGTACGACTTTTGTAGCGCTAAAATCACTATGGTATATAATCGCCTACTCACCCAATGAGAAGTTCGTATGAAGGCATGACTAACACGCGAACGAAAAAAAAACAGAAGTGATGCAACATTTCACGATGAACATATATAACCACATAAACTAAGTAAAACTACTTATGAAGAAAACGGATTCAAGTTTCAATGCACACCACTAGGAAACGAAAAAAGGAAGTGAATATTTGTAAACTTTGGTAAAGCAGAGCTGTTTCGGTTCTGCTAAATGAAATTTCGCAGGATCAAATCCCGGCTGTGGCGGCTGCATTTCCGATGGAGGCGGAAATGTTGTAGGACCGTGTACTCAGATTTGGGTGCACGTTAAAGAACCCCAGGTGGTAAAAATTTCCGGAGCCCTCCACTACGGCGTCTCTCATAATCATATCGTGGTTTTGGGACGTTAAACCCCACAAATCAATCAATCAATCTGCTAAATGAAATTGTGTAAAATGCCATGAATTCTCAATGACCATTGATGCAAACTTCCTGACAGGAAATCTTCGCATATAATAAATGCTAGGTAAAACTCGAGTAGCCGGGTAAAGTGCCTCCTTATGAAAAACAAGAGCCCTCTAGGCACAAAAAATAGTTTGACAAAATTTGCAAGCGAAGCGGCTGAACTTCGAGGAAAGAAACTAAAAATACAAATGATAGATTGACACTATCGACGTTTCAAAGAAATCAATATCGTCATTGCCGTTTCGCAAACTCATGCTAAACATGGTATATGTTTCGTATTTGGGCGTGCCATCTTTTGAGGTCACGGGACGTGTATGTGCAAATGGTCAACCACACTTAAAAAATAAAAAAAATTGCCTGAGTGATCAGTATCTTCATGAAGTACCGTATGGAACACGTTTTTCCAGTGACGTAGATAAAATGTTCAAGTCAAAGCCGTTGAAATATCAATCTAGCGTTTTCTGTAGATGAAGACGACCGTGTCCCCTGCACTGACCAACCACGCACTGTGGCCATTTGGAGACGTCACTGACATTTACCGCCGTTTCGTCTCAGCAATGAACTCCCTGTCTTTTTTTTTGTCATCGTTTCTTTCGGCAGAGGTGATCACTTAAGTCAGCTCTGACCTATATTCGGCAGCCGCACAGGATTCGTGCGTGTTGATGCGGAGTCTTAAGGACAGTTCTTTTTCGAGTCATTTGTCTTCCTCACTGTCACCACTGCGTGACCTCTACAGTTTTGCGCTTGGCCGTCCGAACTCTTCTGCGTCAACCTTCAGCATAACCTGAGTCCACTGCCTCAAGAAAACAAACCGTGATGACATTTGGAGCGACCGATGAAAGGCGACACTGACCCGTCGACGCCTTTTGTGCGTTGGCGGCGGATCATAGTTGCTGGCTGAAAACGTACGGTGAAGGAAATATCACACGTCTGCGCAGATGGCTTGGACGAAGGCGACGTGGCAGAAACTTGCCCCGTGTGAAGCATGGAGCTTTCAAAGCTGACGTGTCAGATTTAAAAGAAACTTGGGAAATTGAACGCTTCCGTACAAAACTGAAGTAAAAGCACTGTGATCAAAGTGCTCGAAATATTTACCAGACTGTGTATAGGCAGGGCGAAAATTGTACACACCTTCGTTACACGCTTGAAGACAACTCTCTTATACGAGCTACACAAAGTGTAAGCATACGTAAAAATTTGCGAGCAATAGCTGTATTAAATTTCAGTGCATTGTGGCGTATGCGGCGAATTTTGCGTTTCATGGAGCGAGAAGAGCCTTCGGTTCAAAAGTAAAGCCTTTGCACATATCCAGAAGACATGGCGTATAAAAAAAGGACAACGTGATAACTTTGTTGATTAAAAATTTGCAACATTCCTCTTTTAATTCGCATGAGTTGTTATCTTTTTTGTTACGCTGCAGAAGTTGACATACAGAGTTCATTTAAAGAAATTGTTAACGATTTATAGGGTGATATTCTATTTTGGCGGAATGGCAAGCATTCCCAACGAAGTAATTGCTTTGCTACGCATCAGAAATTTTCTATGGTGTGAACGTGTGCGTATGTCGTTTTCTCTTCATCTTTCTCACTATATGTGTTTTATATTTCGCCTCCCTCACCTTACAACACCTCCATTATAGGGTAGCAATACGGATGCTCATTTTGGTTGAACTCCCTGCCTTTGCTTTCATCATCCCTTTACCTGCGTGTAAACCTACACCCTTTTACATGGCAAAGATAAACAGAAATCGTCGCCTAAAAGTGTGACTGTCTGTATTTGAAAATTGAAACGACTCCATATACGTATTCGACGTACATACATACATAATAAGCAACACTGAGCTCTGTTTTTTTTATTTCATTGCTGAGGCGCTCATGAATAAGCCCCCCATCATACTACAGGAACATTCCAACTGGAATGAATATTGAAGGTAATTTATAGATGGAAGTGGCTCTTAGATGCCAAGAACAGAAATGGTACTCGTAATACTTGTAACTGCGGACATATATCAGCAAAACATAAAACTTATTTCAAAGAGATAAGCGTACTGTATGAAGTGTGCAGCTTAAACACCTGATATTAAGATTATGATACAGTAGTGTTTTCAAATAAGGCGTAAGCTATTGCATTTGGGAGCCACAGAGCAAAGGGCAATTAATAATTTTTTACTCTACTGATATCCTTTTTTTTACTTTCGGAACACTTCATGGAGCATAGACGTCTACTCGTCATCGTAACTTTTAGTAGTTGAAACTTGTGCCTAAACTGCACAATCCAGCGCAAGACTTTGTCACTCGATGCTGTCCCTTCATCTGTTAATGCGTTTCTTATAGTAGCTGCCATTTTTTAACCTAATGACGTAGCAATATTACTATATTTATGCGTTGAAGAATAAATATTAGCTATGGGGCCATGGGAACTATTACACTGCTTCCTATTTGACACCTTAGATTGCTACTGTGACTGTTGTCCTGCCGCAAATGCTTAAATGTTAACGGCTCATCGAATACGTGGCCACGATAACTACCTCTCAGTGCGAACAAGCGCTTCTGTTTCTTCTTTTTTTCTGAGTTGTCTCAGTTCGCATACGCTCTTTCGATGCCAAGAGGAAAGAACTTTTGAGCTCAATGCTCTCTTTTTTCGACAGCTATTTTTATGTGGGCGTTGATAATTCTTCTTTTATTTTTGTCGTCCCCTCCGTGAGCAACTGACTGACTAGAGCCCATTACAAATCACTGTTACACAAAAATAACCTATCATTATAACTTCCTTCTCATCCGAGTACCTGTCTAACGCTTTACAACAGCAACCTTTCTTTAACTGGAAAACTCTGAACAGTTGACAAATAATAATCTACGCTATTTGACTGTTCAAATTGTGACTGCTGACTGTTCTGTGAAAACGCCCTACCAATAATGGCTCTTTTTGTCTAGCACTATTTTGTCGATAACTGTATTTATTATTATTATTATTATTATTATTATTATTAGTAGTAGTAGTAGTAGTAGTAGTAGTAATAGTAGTAGTAGTAGTAAGAGGAGGAGGAGGAGTAGCACGTCCCTTTATATCCGAGAATGGCATAGCTGTATGCCATTCAATTACATCTACTTGGTCTCTGCACTGAAAATAGGCTTCTGAAAAGCATGTGTAAGGAAAACGTTACAGATTATGAACTCTTTTTAATGGTAGTTGGGAAGACGAGGGAGAGCAAATAAATATATTGACTTTCTTGTAAAATGTGTATGATGTAACAGCCTTTGCAGGTGAGAAAACTACACCCAGTATATTAAATAGGCTACTGCGTTGGCGATTATAATATTAAGACCTTATCCATGTTTGTATTGCCTCTAATATTATACTTTTAATTGACAGAGTAGCTGACTGGAGCACTCGATCTCGATCAATTATTGTACATATCTTCTAAGAAATTGTAGTATACATCAATGTTCAGCATGTTGCAGTTCTAGTATGGAAACTTTCTGGAATAAAGCCCTAATTAGGTTCATGTTTACGCAGGAAGAATTCCAAGTCTGTCATGATAGAGCACGATGTCTCACATGACTTCGTTTTCTGTCTGAGAACGTTACATGCTCTGTGAAATTGATACGTTATATTTAATTTACTGGATACTCAGGCTTTCTATAGTTTATTTTTTAGTAGTTAATGAATTATGCAAGAGCGTCACCACATTGAAGCCTGCGGGCCACTAAATTAGATGTTCAAATATGAAGAACTGAATTGGGTGCTCACCGGTCAGTAGGCCGAAAAGAATAGTGGCCGTTATTGCCATGCTGCGTGTGACATCCTCCGCCTAGTTTAAGGCTTTCACACCTTCGATCAGGTGAGGCTTCATCAGTTTGACGAAGATCTAAAGCATTCATCATTATTTCCTCTGACATCATTTGTCCCTTTATGGCCTCTTTGTGATTCGGCTCATTGTTCTTTTCTCGACTAAAAAAAAAACTGAACGCGGAATAAAAAAAAGCATCCTACTGCAAATAAATTTTACTTTCATGCAGGAGGGTTTAAAATTGGAGAAACATATTTCAATTTCTTATGTGCGATGTATGTTTTATAGTTTGTGATTACCACAAAGGGAAGCGATCTGAAGTATCATGTGCTTCATGTACTATGGGGAATCAGTTAGGTGTACCTCTAAAATGAACAAACGCAACACCTTTGAAATATGAACACTTGTAAGGTTCCTCGCCCTTTTTTTGCCCCAATGTGTGCACGGACTTTCAATTTTGGTGCCAAAAGAGAGAACACAGTTTACTTCAAGTATAGTTCCTTCGTGGTGTATTCGACAGTTTTTTGTAATAATGCGCACAGCCACAAGGCTTTAATGATGTCATTCGCATTTTTCGGATAGCGGGCATTCTCTGTACTTTCAGTTCGCAAAAAGTGTAGTCTAGCATTGCGCCCATATAAGTTAGTGTATTTTTTGTTTTAAAGATTCAGTTATTTTAATTTCAATTTCCTTTATTTTTGGCGAGCAGCCCGGCAAAAAAATGAACGAAGCTTCTGAACACTGCACAGTACATTAATGACCAAGAACAGCACTTACGCCATCAATATGTGAATGTCTTGGCGATCTTTAAAACACATAACTTTGCTTAGAGGAAATTCCGACGAAGCAGAAATACATTACAAAAACGCAAAAGTATGCGCATCTGCTGCAGCTATCAAACTAATGTTGCATACTAAAAATAGTTAGTGGCTCTTGACCAAACGTTCTGGTGAAAATTGCAACACGAGTGAGGGCGTAGGATCAAATATCTAAAATTTTTCACGCAAAGTAAGACGAAGTTTCAGCTGAAGCTATTTTATAGGGTGGTTTTGTGTCTTTTAGGATCATAAAGCTCACTGATTTATAGTATTTAGGTGAGATTTACTTTGACAAAGCTTTTTTATTGGTCTTGCAACACAAAACTTAGTGGCACAGTGAATCATCCTCGTAGTGTGCATTAGTATTTACTTTGTTCTCTCTAAGGTCCTGGCTTATGGGTTTGCTTAATTATATCGTCGCCCCCATTTGATTTAGTACGTGATATTTATTAGGTCTTACGTTTGAAAGTTGCTGCCTACTGATTGCTCCGGCTGTTCTTTACTTGGTTCCAATGATTTAAATTTAATTTTCCGGTTTTGTTTTAAAATGAAACTCTCTTCATTTCGTCACACACATTCACCTTTGCTACAAAATTTGGGCAGATAGCCACTGTCTAGACGAGTACACAAGACGTCCGGCTGCTGTGACTACAATTTGAGAGAATTGTACTTAAGTCACATTCTATTGTCCATCATAGCTAAACCTGTTTAGCATCTAGCCTAGGGTCCGGATTAGACAGGAATGGCCGCACCTTCATCCTATGCACCAGGACCTCGTGTGAGACTTGCATGGCTTTCCTGATGTTCAAGCCACTCTTAATTAAAACGACCATCGAAAATAGCAACGCTCTGTTTGATGTATTGCCCTACTGAAGTCCTCAAAGGAAGACGCACGTAGGGCTATCCCAGAATAGTGTAAAATGTCTCTGTATTCGAAGTTTGGTTGAATCTGGTGTAAAGGCTTAAGCCTTTAAATAACACATGCACGCACACGTGCAGCCGCATGATATTCTTTTATTGCTGTATATTGTTTGTGGTCCGTGTATTCTTCATTTAGTGCATGGCTCATTTCCATTTTGTCTTGATATACACCTTTATAACGAAAGGTTTACAGGCCTCATCAAGCGAGAAAATCGACCACCGGTGACGTCGGTGTCAGTGCGAGTGGCGCAAAAATGTATCATAACGTCATGACGTCAACATGAAATGACTATGACGTCTAGTGACGTGAAGTGCCACGATGACGTCGTCACTTGATATCATTGCTTCGTTAAAGGTGGGCCTACCACGGAGGCCATGCAAAACTATTAGAGTTGTAGCACTCCTGTCATGCCTGCTATCGTGAAGGAAGTGCAAACCAACGTTCTATGAACACACACTTCGGAGGGGGGGGGGGGAGGAGAGTGCAGGATCAATATGAGTCAAAAGAAAAAAAAAGACAAACACTACGTCTTTACGCCACACTGGACCAATGCAGAATTAACTTGTGATTACTGTTTTTGGTCGTTGCATTCTTTGATTGGTCCATGTCTGTGAAATTAACACTGCGACTCACTAATGTGGTCAGACTTCAAGTCGGAAAATTGTTAACAAAACGTCCACGTTGATTGCGTTTAAAAACCATCTGAAGACATTTTGTATATATAGATCATTTTTACGTTTTCTGGTAAGGTGTATAAGACATATTTTGGCATATATCTGCTCTACGCATGACAAAATTCAGCCACGTGTCACAAGACTCGGTTGAAAAGTTGTGAAAGTGCGTGTTGTTTCTCGTATTTATTTCATGGAATCTTTGGGTCTCCTGCCGAACAATTTGCCAAACCACCATCTTTTTTTCATATTGGGCTGCCTACAACGCGAATATCTGCAAGTTCCTTTCGGGTAGTTCCTGTCCACCTGCAAACATGAGAGAGATAAATGAAAATTCTTCTGTTGCGCTAGCATGCTGGTCAAAGTAACACTCTAATGTGTTAAAACCTGAGAATAAGTAAAGTACTCGCCCACATCCATCGCTTTATCACCTAGAGAAAGTTTTCATAGATGTCTCATGCAATCACGCTCGTTCGTTTTCCTGGCGACAAACTCTTTTCACTCATTCCAGGAAGCTGACATTTTTATGAAGACGCATGATTGTGTGTTTTGTTTTCGTTCGAGAAGCTTCAACTTCTGGCAAATTTCAGCTAATATTCTGATATCGCTTCTCCAGGATATATAATGCTTTATGTAGAGATTGAGAACTGTTGTCTATTATTATGCATAGTGTTTATATCGACATATGTGTTTATATAAAACACGTATGGTTACAATGACAACTATCTGGCTTGTTTTATACACAGATGAATGATATGCCCGTGGCAGTACCGCGTGTGGTCTCAACTGGCTGTACAATTTATTTCTAAGTTAGTTAGGCCAGCGAATTTTTGTGTCAGAACCCCCTTTGAATGAATTTTCGACATATTGGTTTAGTACAAGGAAAAAGCAAGTTCAAGTTTTTTCCTTGAATATATGGCTAGAGGCTATAACACTTGAATCTCGATGTTACACTAGCAGTATGAAAGTATCTTCTTCCTTTTCTCCCCCCCCCCCCTGTTTTTGTGATTCCGTAATATCACATGCCTCAGTAAAGTATTCTAAAGCATCGCCAAGATTTGGAGGTAAGTGCACGTGGTGCCAACTTTCGCCAGTGACACTGGCGTTCCGCCATAACCGAAAGTAAGTAAACAGAAAAAAGACATATCTGATTAGAAAAGCTAGTTGCCAGAAAGCATAGAATTTCCCAAAATTACCTTGAGGCGACTATGGCGCTGCGATCATTCAACGGCCATGATAATGATGGGTAGTACACGGATTCGCGTAGTCTTCGTACTTGCGAGCAGCGATTCGCACTTGTGGCTTCGTTAATTGCTGTGTTTCGGTTTTGTTTCAAAGAAAAGAATGAACCCTTTTTAACTTCGTGACCCTATTTGGAATGGCAAGCCTAAAATATATAAGGTGGTGATGCGGAACCGCTAAATATTCGCTGATTTTTGTTTCGTAAGAAAACAGCTACAAGCCACACGAACTAACACGGAGCCGGAAGTACGAAGATTAGAAAAATTCGTGTACCACCCATCATTCCCATGCTCGCGCTGAAGCGCCATACATTGCATCTGCCATAGATACTAGCACCAGAGTTCCCTGTAGTGTATATTTACTAAACTCCATGCCAGAAAAGACACATGATCTAAGCAACACAGATCTACTGAGACATTCTGGTGAAATTAGCAAGGTCGAGATACAAATTGGGAAGTTTGGCTGAGTGTTTAGTACTTTACCATGCTGCCACATGTGTGGTCATTGTTGATTCATATAAACAGTATTGTCAATATCTCTGTAAACAGCATGCCATTTCTAGCGAGATATTTCAATTTCACCGAAACATTCCTGTTGGTTTCCTTATCATGAAACAGGTAGTCCTCTTTAGTAACTAGCTTTTTTTGTAAAATAAAATTTTTTGTGCCTATTTTTCATTCAGTTTGGCCGCATGCCATTGCTGCCACCAAAAAAGGGCGCCACGTATAAAGGTGTCCTCTAAGTCGCCAAATTGCTTGTGATAGTAAGCCTTTGGCTTTCCTAAAATTCAGTGAATTTGTTTTTACCGCTTAGCTTATGCACACCCAAACCTATCACACTACGCTTATGGCACGAACAAAAGGGTGGTGTCGCCAATCATATTTTTGTTTTGGGGGGGGGGGGCGCAATGTTTGACTTACTGAGAGTACTTGGGGAAATGTTGTGTTTTCTATCTTGCGGAGGGGTACGTAGCTTACTTACATGATTGTTATTTTTCTCGTAGTGTCCCTTTAAAGTGGGTCGCATTCGGGGTCGGTATACGTATTTGTGGAACGAATAGGTTCGTAAACAATATAATAAGTTACTAAAATGACAAGTCTTCGAACTTCTGTGTTCTCGTCCTGTTAAAGCTGCATACATTCGCAGGCACGGAAAACTGCCTTCTTGGCAAGATGGTGGATGGATGGAGGAACGTCATTTGTAGTCCTGAGAAACGCGATTAGTGCGCAAGTTAAGGGCAAAATCATATTTGCGTTTTGAGGTGGAATTTACCGAGAAAATCACTTTTAAAAAATTTCGCGTTTGTTTGTTATTTAGGACGACTCTTTTTTAGAACTGATAATGACGCATGCGTATTTAACCGATAGAGAACGTATTCCAAGCACCTTCATAGGTAAAGGGACATTTAGTGAAAAGCTAGTTTACCTAGAACTGAGAACTTATTCATCAGAAATTGCACTTTCGTTCATGTTGCCATCAAAGGTGCGATATTAGAGAAGAAAATGTGCGTCATATTTTGTTATTTCGATCACTTGAAGGTGAGCGCAACCTTACAATTTTGAAAATATTTTCACATGTTTCGTCCACATTGGCTCAATAAAATTGTTTCTTCATTGCAAGTCTAAATATTGAGATGACTTAAAAACTACGAGAAAATCGGCTTTCGATTTGTAGCAATAACTAAGGAGGACTAATAAAGCCCAAGCGATGCCGTCTAATTGAAGGCCTGAAAATGTCATCGCCAGATGTATTTTATGCACCAAAACACAATGGCGAACAAGTTAACTTTGAGTCATTGTTCTTAGGTGAGAACACAGTTTAACAGTACGGCATTATGAATATGAGATTTTCACACGAAAGTGTATGGTGTAAAATACACACTAGCAGATTACGAAGAAAGAGCAGAGGTAGTTTCGCTAATTTGGATGACCTTGGAGACAAAACTGCAACCTTTCTGTTCGCAATGATGTAATGATGTACGCCGGATGATCCAACCACGGTGCTACCAACGCGCGTATACGAGGCTTTCTAAACGCCTCTTGTATTTCTTGCGCCCTCCCATTCTCCCTTCACTCGGTTGGTGTAGAGTGGTGACGCTATCTGGGAAAGGTAAAATAAAGGACTGTATTTTGAGCCTCACGAACGCAGACAGGGACCACTTCGGTCTGTGTTTTCACATAATTAGTGCTTTCGCTCATAACATGGCTTTCACTGATGACACTACTGCGAAAATTCAAAAAATATTGTAGTTAGGTTGAATAATACACAAGAGCGAAGAATGCAGGCGACAACCATGGCTGGATGATGCATGTACTCAGCCATCAATTCATGCACAAGCAGAAACTCAAATGCTTGCTGACTTGAAGCGGCTCTAGAGCAAGTAGTGCATCACGGTCATTTCAAGCTCAAATTATTATTTTAAGTACAACCTCTTAGTCTCTATTTACATTACTAGCACAGCTGGCTGCACTAGCATCTCACAATAAGCGTCAAAATTCTCAATGTCTGATATTTTGGAAAGAAATATATGGGAACAACGCCACACCATGTGTATGTTCTGGTAAACAATTAAGTAAGAACTAATTTTCTCTGTTATCTCAACAAATGACTTTGCTGCCGCATCATTTCGTGGAAAATGGCTGAGTGATTTTTTATTGATGTTTATCTTGCGAAAGCAGCTCAATAAGGTGGGTAGCTTTCTCACAATGTGCGTATAGCAGAATTTCAGGAGCCCTTCTTGGAAACAATGGAGGCTATGTATACTTGCAAAACCTCTCGAGACTGCATTTTCATTGGTAATTTTTTTCGAATGCTTAACCCAGGCACTGTGGAAAAGGGTGTCAAGTATACATGAATAAAGTCATTGATGTCTAGTTGTCGTAGTAACAATAAGTAAGTCGGTGTGTGCAGCGTTCGAAGTTGGGTGGTCGGCCAAGATGCAGGCTGATCGTATGGAAGATCTGAACACGGTGTAAAGGAATCCTGGGCTAGTACACAGAAAATGGGTAGTTGTCACATATCGTAACGTGGCGTCATAAAATGGACATGGTGTATCACAGCGGCCGCTGTAGGTTGCGGTCAGTGAGCCTAACACCGACACCAAATGTTCGCAAAGGAAAAACAGACTTTACCCAGCATGGTGTTCCGTTGGCCTCTGGTAACCGGTAGATTCGATACAAGGATTCGTCGAAACAATAGAACCAGCATCTCGGATTTGGTGCTGCACTTGTCGACTGGTGAATCAAAGGGAAAAAATGAGTACGGAGGTCAGCCTAAAAGGTACTGGCGGCAGTTTTTTTTTTTTGCGAAGACTTGTTTCTGTGACGCTAGAAACCAATTGTTACGCTTGACTTTAGCTTTCAACTATGAGCACTAAACGTAGGTTTTAGTCTGATTCAAGATTTGTTTCATGTGCCGGTGCTGAATGACGCAATCCACCACCTGTTACTAATTTGTTTTTACATTGACATTCTGTAAATATAAATAAAAGGGGATCGTTAAGTTAGCTGAAATTGTGAATTCGAAGATCGAGCTTTCTTGTGAGAACTCTGTCCAACTGCCTCTGTGCGCCTAATTAAAATCACCCATATTTCACACCAATCACAATTGTTTACTCGTCATCTTCACACTCAACACTCTTACCAGATTACAAATGTAATTCCGGTGTTACATGGCCACTTTTGATCACGATCAGGTGCAATCAGAATATAAATTTAACCAACTGAACGCTGGATTTGGTTTGCACCATCTTTAATCAGCCACCTGAACAAATTAACCCGAAATATGTACCTTCGCTACATTTAAGCTTTGTAATAGAATAACACTTGTTAAACGCGATGCTTTACAAAGGGATGCAATAAATTGAAAGGGTGAAGAGCCTTCAACAACTAAATCGACAGTACCAGCGTTTAGTCATCTATATTTTCCTACGCCAACAGAACTAATAGCGGCCGTCGATTACGTGAACAAATACTCGAAAGTCCATGCAATGGAGAGAGAACGTGGTGATTTGTGCTTATAAAAAAGTATTTCTGGTAGAAAGAAATAAATATAGGCTGTAGCCAGAGTCTCATACTGTCCGGGATAGTGTGTGAGTAGGTTATTTGTATAGCTATTATTCTAAGTGAATTTCAACGCGCAGTTAAAAAACACATGCATGGATCCAGACATACGTCCTTCTGCTGTAAAATGCACCAATGGTAACAGCTGATGCACTCACAAGTTTTCCTAGTCTATGACATTTCCACCTCCTTTCAATACTGGACGAATTGCCGAGGGTTGCACTTGAAATCCCTGGCGCATAGCCAGTGGTGGCACCCGAATGTAAGCCCGGATTGATGCCTTGATGGATGCCAGGGTTGATGCCCTGGTTGATGCCTGGATTGCTAACGGAGTTGATGCCTAATGCTTTGATGTTGGCATCCGCAACATTGCCTAGTACCACTGCTCCTGAGGATAAACAAACGAAACAAGTTAGAACATAATTGCATTAAACTATTTAAAGGATCACAAATTTTCAAACAGACGATGAAATCGAAGCTTACATTGTCTCGGCGTACACTACCAGACTCACCGGTTAAAAAATTATTCAGATATTACAGTTATTTAGATCATGTTTTCGCATCCACACCTATCAATAAATCCTTAAACTTAAGTTTATCTATGATAAATCACATGCCAAGACATCTCATTGTAAACAAGCATGTAACTGCCAAAATATCAATATTACGTCTTTATTGCATTATAAATCATAATCACAGTCTCTTACAGCATCGTGAATTACCACTAACCCATATAAAAACTGTATTCTTTAGCAGATGTTGACTTAATAAATGAAAGCTATACGTGCCCCTCTTTTTTGAAGGAAGCTCGGTGCATTTTTAGGACCAGGTGTTTACAGCATGCTATAAAATAACTACTAAAGACGTAACCTGGTTTATTCCAGAAAAAAATTCCAGCAGTGACATATCAGCTAAGATAACTTTAGAAATGCGTAATACATAAGATCGCCTATAATCTACGTGTTGTAGAATGATGGACAATTTACTTTCTTTACAAATATTACGCAACGTATTGGCATGGATTGAGTTGGCACTGTTATTCGCGCAGCAGACATGATGTTTTGAATCATTTTGCTTTTAGAAGATGATAACTCGTCGAACAGACAATGGCGTTGAGGACAGCGTCTTGACGTCACCTAGTCAAAACGTTTGCCTCTACGAACCTTGAAATGTTCGGGCTTACCCAGGATGTATCCCTTGCTATGATTGAACACCTCAATGTGAACAACCAAAACCACATTACTATCTAAGCAGCAAAACTAACAGTTAGCTGAAAGCTAGCGAGCGATGGATACTGTTCACTTACCTAGTAGTAGTGGTAGGGACAGCAACCAATACCAGACCATTCTGATTCTCTTCATCCTTATTATCGAGTCAATAAATGGAATTGTTCGCAGGTGGTTCCTTTGGCTGAGGTAGAGATCCTAAGAAAACTGAAGCCCGTAACGTGGTCCTTGCGAGACTGCTTTTGTGAGCATTGAGACGGACTGGAAAGAAAGACGTTGACAGAGTAGAGTGGCCTTGAGCGGACTAATAATACACTGTCGCACTCCGTCTGGGAATGCCCGCAGATATTTATATGGGAACGAACGCACTCGAATGCAGCCAAATAGTACAGCTTCTTGGAGAATCTCATCTTATTAGCCTTGAGTCCGACCGTATAAGGCAATATTTTAAGGTAAAGTTGGAATTACAAGCAACTAGTACACGTTTAGAAGCAACGGCACAGCGAAAAAGCCACTTACTCGTGTGTGTGTGTGTGTGTGTGTGTGTGTGTGTGTGTGTGTGTGTGTGTGTGTGTGTGTGTGAGAGAAAGAGACATAAGTCACATTAAAGGAGTACCCCAATTTTATTCATGTCCCACGCAGATGTCTTACATGAACATGGACATTATAACAAAAGCACTATATTGTGTCCTTAATTATGTGTTGTGCGGAAGCGTAGGACTTTCATGTGTGCATAAAGAATCAAGCAGGCTCTCTGTGTCATATGGCTTCATGGTCCATATGAGATATAGGACCATATAGGACGGTAAGAAATTCTCGACATGAAGTTGATCACGCTTTTTTTTCATTTCAGTAGCAGCTGAATGAAACAGTGACACCACAACAACTAGTTTGCCGATAGCGTTGCAAAGATGTGTTTTGCGTACTCAAATATTCGTGTCATAGAAGGTTTTACTGATGATGTGTACTTCGTGGTTGACAAGATAGACTTCAGCTAAACGATTCCCCAGGAAGTTTCATTTGATAGCGATCAATTCTGCCCAGGCAACATCGGCTAGCTAATTTTTTAGCAAACCAGTATGGTGGTACCACGTTTCAGTCACTGTACAAAGAAGTTGTGAACTACGGAGCCTCCTTTTCATTTTCGAACAATCCTATGCGCATCTTGAATGCAGCCAGAACACTTGGTGAAAACTTTCTTGTCTTCATAATCTTTACGGTGGCCCTTTTGGCCAGAAGTTTCTTCATGAGACAAATCATTATATGGCTAGCATAGAGAAGTCTTTGATGCCATTATCCTTACAAATAGTATTGCATGATACTAATGAGTCTTAGCTTTGCGTTCCTTAACAATCTTTAGCTATTAGTTGAAGAATATTCCCCAAACGGTGGCCTTGTGTGCCTCATTCAAAAGAAAAATAAGGGCCCCACCACATAAACATGGTACAGACATAATCTCAGTCATGAAAACTGACGAATCACCTTGTTTAACAATCATTAGCACCTAACAAACGAAAGAGAGATGTTTCAGAGTAAAGATGTTTTTTCGTCATAGAAGCGGTAAGTATCCTGACTGTGTGAATCCTTATCTGTACACTGACCACACTGCAGCTTTTTGCAAGTTCGAAGTATTGATCACTTCATCATCATCAGCAGCAGCCGCCTGACTACGCCCACTAAAAGGCAAGGGTCTCTCCCATGATCCGCCAATCAATCGCGTCTTGTGCTTTCCGTTACCACGTTATACCCACGAACTTTTAATCTCATCGGCCCATCTCACTTTCTGTCTCCCTTTTATGCGTTGACCTCATCTGGGTCAGTTACCCCTAATTACCAGTGGCTATCCTGTCTACGTGCTACATGCCCGGCCCCTGTCCATTTCTTCTTCTTGATTGCAACTATAACATTCTTAGTTTGTTCCCTGACCCACACTGCTCTCTTCTTGTCTTTTAAAGTTACATGACACCAATCACTTTTCCTTCTATCGTTCGCTGCGTCGTCCTCAGTTCAAGTTGAACCCTTCTTGTAATCCTCGAGATTTCTACTCTATAGGTAGAAATATATAAAATAGCCACTAAAGGAATATGTATACTTAGCACAGGTAGATAAATATAAACAGGTAAAGAAATATGTCTGCTTAGGACAGGAAGAAATCCTAGAGCCGAACCATAAGAGTGAAATAATTAGAAGAATAAGGATGGGGTGTATAACATCCGGCAAGCATTCTCAAATCATAAATAGTAATATACCACTCACCCTCAAAAAGAAGGTATACAATAGCTGCATCTTGCCAGTAAGTACTGGCAAGATGCAGCTGTTATATACCTTCTTTTTGAGGGTGAGTGGCATATTACCATTCATGATTTGAGAATGCTTGCCGGATGTTATCCACCCCATCCTTATTCTTCTAGTTATTTCACTCTCATGGTTCGGCTCTAGGGTTTATTCCTGTCCTAAGCAGACATATTTCTTTACCTGTTTATATTAATCTACCTGTGCTAAGTATACATATTCCTTTAGTGGCTATTTTACTTTAAGAAAGCTGTTTCAGTCTGGTCATCGATAAGATACGACAGTTTACAACGCCCCCCCCCCCCCCTGTACAGGGGGCGTCCACATAAGGAGAGTAAAATTAGGAGGTGACAAAGTCCCACCCATTGTCAATGAAGGAGATTGATACGGCCTTCAAATAAAGCTGAAAAGTGTCTTATTCTTGCTAGTTTTCGCCACTACGACGTGATAGTCTGAGACGTGGTGTATGGTTCCACTTCCAGGTATGAGATTGGTGCCCTGGTTATTCACTGCCTATTACTATGAGAGAAATAAGGCTTTCAATAATTCTGTGCCGTCACTGGTCATCACAACACGCACGCCATGTCAAAAGCACCTATTTCACAACGCTGTTATTTCGCCGTTTTGCGAGACAAAGGGTACGGACAAAGAGGTTGCAGCAGCTGTGCTGCTGTTGACGTATTGTTCTCGAAGACAATGCACTGACTCGCAGATCCTGCAAGCTACCAGCTGGAAGAAAAATGTCTTCTTTTGGTCTTGCTTGCTGACAAAAGCCCTGTCGTCTAAACCCAGATACAACGCTACAGATTCAGTCCGATAGCTCCGCAAGTTTTTCACGCTTCTATCGCTAAATATACGAAATATTAGAGCGGCGTTTGGTAGATATGGCTCACAAAACGCAGTGTAAGAATGGAACGTTTACAAAAAACTCTTTAGCAGATAGTATTTAGTTCGAAATAAGATGGGGTGAATATTAGCATGCTCAAAACTGGTCTCATAACTGAGCATGCTCAAAAGAACAGGACAAGTGTTTTCCCTTACCCCCGAAATACCACACATTCTTCCATCAATTATCGAATATTCAACTGTCCTAGCTCCCTACTATTGGCTGTTTTCTACACCTTTAGGCATAGATATAAACATAAAGACATAGACATAGACCGATGCTTTGATATTATGTCCTTATAAGGAATACAAAATGTGAGGGCTAGAGCAAAAGTCGCCTTGCAGCAGCTTGACATGAGCGTTGGCCCTGGTTAAATTTGATGACCGCTTCTGTATAGCATAAGAAAATATTATCACAGTAATAATGGGTCTTCGACTTTCAAATAAATTGGTTTCTCATTTTTATTTCATTTCATTTACCACGAAGTTTCACTGCAGACTAATTTCTAAGCCTCACCGGTATTGAGTGGCAGTACAAGTATTTATATGGTTCGTTACGATATCAAAAATATCACTATTTTTTATGACCATCATTCTTTCGTTCAACCTAGGCGTCTCACTGAAGTGACGTACTAAAGATGGAACACTCGTACAACCTCACCCAAGTCAGCTCCTCTGTCTCAAAAAAAATTAACAAGAACGTGCTTGATGGTGAATTAAGCATTAACATGCTGTAATCGCAGATGACACGTGCTAAGGATCAACCCCGTAATACCAGTGGTGGCGTACGTATTACGAAAAGGAACTGGGTTTAGAACAAACGTTCCACGATTTGGGGTACACTACTTTATTCTGGGAAAGCAATAAGCCATCTCTGTACAATAAATCAATTACATACTTGTATTTAGGACAAATTTCATCGTATCCGTAGTTGCGTACGTATTACGAAAAGCAACATACCTATAAATTCAGCACTTCTACGCTTCCCGCGTACTGCTGCAAAATGTTAGAACACTCACCTTTGCCCAAAGCGAGGTAAAGGGTCTTTCTTGCCCCTGCAATGGCAGGAGCAAAAATACTCCACAAGCTCACACGTGCCGTGCGCTGTTGAGATTTCAATTGGATCTATTCACCTGCCGCAGGTATACATTGCAGTTTTGCTCGAGCGACAATAGTCGCTGCTTTCTTCTCACACAGTTGCAACGCTTTAAACAAGTTTGTGAAATGAAGCATGACTCTCGATACGTTTCTATTTTTTCCCTATCTCCTCCGAAAAAAAATGTTTGGATTCTCGCATTTACAAAGACAACAGCGCTTCACTTACTCACTCTACGGAGCATGACGATAGTTATAGCGCGAGAACAAAACGACGACACAGAGACAAGAAGGACACGTGTCCTTCTTGTCTATGTGTCGTCGTTTTGTTATGGCGCTATAACTATCGCCATGCCATATCAACTAGCCCAAGCTGCCACACTTCTACGGAGCAAATACAAAATTTCTTAGCATATGAGAAACAACACATACCAGGACAAGAAATGCACACATACGAGCACGCGTCGCTCTAACTGGCAACTCGTTAGCTTGCATGTGTACCTTTTCTGTCCTGATATTTTGTGTTGTTTCTTCTACGTAATCATCAACCAACTAGCCGACAAGTTCACCCTTCAGGATTAAAATTTCTGTTTTGTGCTTCTCGGCATACCGCTGTACAAGCAACATTTAGGCAATTACAATATCCATCCAGAAGGATGCATCTCTTGTGATTCCTGCATTGCCGTCACCATAACAGTTTACAAAGTAGAGAACATCATGAATGCCATAAAACCTGATATAATATCATCCTCACGACTGAATTTAGCGCTAACCTAATCAGGAGACGCTGCAAGAAGAGAAGCAAAAGAGATGAGGAAGACAGGAGGTTAGCTAGAATATAGTATATGGTGTGCTACCCTGCAATGAGGTTGTAGAAAGGGTATTTAAAGAGAGAGAAAGAGATTACATAAAATATCACCACCACACATGTATACACATTTGAGAGCGCCCCACTCAAAGTCGTTCTAATAAGCCAGTAGCTGGCAAGAAGCTATGAGCGCTTGTGATGCCTTCTTATGCAATGTTAGGTATTGACAATGGCGTAGTAGTCTTTCTGCTGATAGTGGCTGGCCGTCTAACTTGTTGAAAGCCTCACAAAGGGATCAAAATTAGACTTTATTGGTCATCACCAACCTGTCTTCACATGCACTCGAATAAAAAATACGTTGACACTTTTATGAGTTCCGAGTTGCCCCATATGATTCCATTTAGACACGTGAATTCTCTCTAGAGGTTTTATGATATTCCTAAACGAGTTAACTTGTCCCTTTAAAGAAATGACAATTAGGTCGGGACCCCCCAAAAAGTTACATACTCTTTTTTTAAGGTGCTTCCTCCTTTTGGTGGTGCAATGTTTCTTGCCCATCCCACCGTGTACGCTAGTTTTTAGTGATCTCACTAAAGGCGCATTTGTGCCCATCGTTTATTTCAAGAGTGTGCACTAGAGGGAATGCGGCCGCTCAGGTCCCAGTCTCGGCGTGCGCTCTGGATTGATAAGCGACCGCTAGAAGGCTGCGCGTATGTACAACGCTCCATCTTCGCACGCTTCCTTTCTCTTTCACCACACATGACTCAGAGCGCTTCGATACTGCTACTCAGCTTCCATCATGAACACTGAAGAAGCCAAGGCAGCGGCGCAGAAGGCTCGAAATTCGACTGCAGCGTGGGCTCGTCGTCAAGACTGTGCGTTGAAAGCTCACGAGACCGAAGCGAGATGTCAGCGCCGTCAGCAATCACGACCCAACACAAGCACTGAGGCGGCTACAGCGGCGAGGGCTCGCGCAGCTGAAGCAGCACGGCCTTGTCAACCCGTGTCGTCTCTTTATATGCTGATCGAGTTGATGTACGTTACATTCAATGTTTACCGGATTCAACCTTTAGGGCAAGCTTCTTCAACATCGTTCATTCCGTGGATAGGGTGTATTCTTTTAGAGAGTGTGTCATACTAACGTGAAAGTGAGCATAGTAATTGAACCATTTCGAATGAAAACCTCCCACCAGTGTGTACAAGTGTCTGGGTTCCCCTTGAATACAGGTTCACTAGTAAATAAAATTAGTGAACTCTACCTATCCACAACATAGCTGGGAGTACTAATAAGTCTCGACGTGATTTATAATATTATACTAGCAAATATAATGCCTGAAGATCTTCCAAACTGACAACCGATAAACCTGATACCTCAGTTGTATGACATTTTGCATTGGGAGTTGATGGGTTTAGGACACCAGTTAGATTAAGAAATTGTTATCCTAAAGAAATACCATTTCCCTTATTTGGGCATTCATAAAAACGGTACGAGTTTTCTGTGTGCCCTCATCAATTTGAAACCATATTGGAAATAATAACGTAGAATCTGTGCATTACAGTGGGTTTGGTAACTGAATGAAGGAAGTCAACGCTTTCGTACATCAGAGAAATGAAGGTGAACGAATGATAACAATCTTTTAGATTATTTATAGTAGGTGATTAAAAATTCAGGTATTCATGGGGATCGTTAGAACTATCAACTGGTTCTGTGGCCTTCGTCTGGAAGTTAGAAAGCAGGCAAAGTAAACAAAAACATAATAACGATGGAGGGAACGCACGGAATGTTCAAGTAAATCAGGTCAGAGACACATTAGTGGAAATAATTTTGTGAGAAGGTTACGGGGATTAAGATCAGTAGGTTTTCAGATCATGAGCAGTGCATCGGGTGCCCTCTCAGGAAAACTTAACAGAAGGAAATCTAGCGAAGTAGAGCTTTATTCAATGGATTTGTTAGCCTATATTGGACTCCACTGAGTTGAGAAGAATAGACAGATATGAAGGGAGTGATCCGTGTTCGCCTTGCCCATGCACTCGTAAAGACGCCTCTGTACAAAGGTTCCAGCTGTCTCATTCCAGGCCTCGTATTGGGGATGGTGGTCATGTGAATGGGGCCTATATTTTATAATGTAATCACACTTTCTCAGCTACACGGCAGCGAACATATTGTAAACATCGTTTTTTTTTTGCAGCACGAAGGCTGATAGCAAAATGACGCACTGAAACAGGACGTCAGTGGTTCGCTTGTGGAGCACAAGCGAACCACTTGCAGAAGCTTGCAGAAACTACAAACTACTGAAACCTCATCTAAACTACCATTCCGACAATAAAAGAAGGGGGTAGGTGCATCGCAAGGCCTCTTTTTATCACGAATACACTAACAAGGATCCTCGAGGAGTTTTTTGTCATCGCTGTCGTTGTCACGTTCTACATAAAGTCCACATCGATAACACCGCTTAGCGATGCGAGCGGAAGCTTGCGAATGCTACAGACGAGTGCAGCTTAAGCAGAGATGCAACACGCCGGCCGGATCACGAAGGGGTGTACAGGAAGAGGGGGGGGGAGGTGGCTGTGTGGCTCGGGCAACAAATGCGATCAATAATCAAATGGGCAAAGAAGTGCGTTCTGTTTCCGTAGATATTAGTAGACGGCTTCTATCTACCCTCGTAGCCGTTTGCTTCACATTGAGGTGACAAAAAGTGCTAAAACTACTTCGTTAATAGGAGAAGCCATATCTCTTACACCACTGTTTTGTGAAGTTACGCAAGATAAAGCCCCAACTAAGTCAGCTGCTACCCTTACTTAGTATAACAATCGAATTTTTTCTTGTCGTATTCCTTTCATCCCTCCTGCTGCGAGACTGTTACTGTAAATAGATTATGAAGCTATGAATTACACGACACAACTGTCAATGGATACTGAAGTTATTTCATGATCTTACCCGTGTCTTGTTCTTATTGACTTTTTATTTATCTCTCTCTTTCGACCCCTTATTCCCCAACCGCAATGCTGAGTAGCATACCAAATCCTAGCATATCGTTAGAGGAACCGTCTACCGCTCGGAAAAAATTTTCTGATTGTGACGTGAGTTAAAAGGTCGTTCATCACATTGGCGGCAACAAGCATGCTTTCGTGCCAGAAAAAAAAAGAATCATTGTTTCAACTGGATGTTGAAAGTCGATAAAAAGTGACCACTAGCGTCACCCAAATGCGCATGGGGTCAATCTTGACAAAAAGTCCTTGCAGGCAGACTTATTTTGTTTAAAAACAAAGACGTTTAACTTGAATTTGTATTTTATGCACTTGAGGCACCTTTGTATTGCGCCAGAGACCAATTTTCTTTCTCTCTCACGCGTACAAATAGGCACCTGGTGGCGCTGCCGGCGGTGTGTTAACTTGCCTGCATGCCTGCCTGCAAACGGCGGAGAGACGCGACCATGGCGTCTGCCACCGCTCATGAGAACAAAAAAAATGTGTGGGTGCCTAAAATGACCACTGAGGTATTTGTTTTAATAATGGCCAAACTTGATGAAGCCTGCAAAAACCGCACGCGGTTTAAGTTTTCGACTTTCACCGGCATCGACCAGGGTTGTGGAAATTCATCCCACCGATGGAAGCAGACATAATGCGGACAGAAAAATTCTGTTTTAAGAAATTCTACGCACTTTCCAGAGAAACCGCTGCAAGGTTAAACTCTTCACATGGTACGCTTTTATTGCGACTCAAAACAGGAGAGCAATGAAAGGGGGGGGGGGGGGTGTGGTTAGAAGAGGAAAAAGGCACCTAATTTCTGCAGCCTTGTCGGGAGCACGGCGCAGTGCCTCAATGAAGGACGGTAGACAGTCCCTTTAACAGCCTCTTTCCTTTTTTTCTCTCTCTCTTCCTCTCTCTCTCTCTCCAACACAGAATGCCCCGCCATTTTATCAACATCTTAATGTACGCGAAAAAAATCACGGTGATCTGCTACATTAAAAGCAGTTTAAAAGCAGTCCAACGCTTGAATATTTCGGAGAGAAAAAATTTGGTCACGTAGGCACCTTCTGAATTACGCAGAATTTTGTTGGAGTTTTGTTCTTCAGAAAAATTATTTTGAGTGTATTTTATTTCTTCAATATCAAATTGCACTCAGATAATAAGAACAGGGGTTTGCCTGAAGCGTTCGAAGATCTATAATAATACAATACTTGTTTGTCATGTATGCTTCTAGAAAACTTGCAAAAATGTTCAATGTTTGCATTTTTTTGCTAATAATTGTCCGGTAGTTATCTGTAGGTCTGTCTACATTCATATATCTGTTTTCGTTTCACGCCAACTTCTGCTATTATGTACCACTGAAACAAATATTTTTTCGCGCAGTTGTTCACTTTCTTTTACGCCATTAATTAGAACATTTGAACGATGTCAGTTCCTCGCTATCGTTGACCGTGTACGAAATGATGGCTTCCGAGTGCAATAACCAGCACTTAGTTTATGTGGTACGTGCACTGTTATGTGTTACTTATACTGGCCGTATGCCACAAGTTACGTACAACTGAGAGCGTGCCACTCAGTATGTGTGATTTGTTATGTAGCAATTGTTATGTAAAAACAT
The DNA here is from genome assembly GCA_013436015.1 of Rhipicephalus annulatus. Classification (NCBI taxonomy): domain Eukaryota; kingdom Metazoa; phylum Arthropoda; class Arachnida; order Ixodida; family Ixodidae; genus Rhipicephalus; species Rhipicephalus annulatus. Next base: position 356,903 of record WOVY01016060.1, read on the forward strand.
GTACTCCTGCTATATTTCTGTCAGTGTCCTGATACTTACTTGAATCAAGGAAGAGGCACAACTGGGCGTGTACAGCTGTTCTTAGTACTCATCAGACCATGTGGTCGCAGTAATTATTATATGTATGCCGACCAATGCATACTTGCTTAAATGTTAGAACACCACTATTCATTACCAGGTCTCGTATAAAATGGTACTTTTGTAAAAGCATAGCATTCATGTTATTCTTCTGGGCTTTAGCGATTCCTTCATCTTGTGTTTTCAAATATGACCACAATAGTTCTCTATTGGAACACTAAAGAGAGCCTCTGCGTCACTCGTGCGTCTACGTCATCAAAAAACAGTTCGCAAAGCAGTATTTCTTTTATTTTTTGCTCTTTGCAGACAAACTAAGGCCGGTTCTCCACTTTGCGTTGCACCATGCCTAAAGTGCAAGTTTGTTCCCAAGAACAAGTGTCGTCAACCGAATCCGGGACTCAGCAATATGTTTTCCTTCTTTTATTTCACTGAATATTGAAAGTTTGCCCGCGCAAAAAATGACAGTTTGTAAAACACCTTTGCGAAAAGCTCGGGAAGTGAGCTGGCAACCAAAATGCCAGTCAATAATACGGTACAAATGCAAAGGCGCTATTGCTACGACGTCTTGTGCACGTCAGCTTTCTTACAAGGTGGTTAGTACTGTCACGACGCAAGTTCCGAGTTGAACGAATCTTTAAGGACTTTGCTTTCACACGTATGTTCTCACCTTTCAAAACAAACATTATCCGAGTCACTGTGTATGACATCTTCTCAAAAGGAGATAACCTAAGCAGGGTCCAGTCAGTGGACGGTCTTTTTCTTTTACGACTTATCTTGTTCCTCTCACGAAATAACAATTGTAGGCCTCGTAAAGAAGCGGCCAGAAGTCTGACCGGTGTTTGAGGAGTACAGGACAAAAAAAAAGGCATTCGGCTACGTTGATATTAAAGAAATGATAAAACTAATACCCAACAGTGTACTTCCACTTCTATTCGTATGAGTGTATTAATGTCATCGCTTTGTATGTTATAGACTGTACTTGTCGATGAATGACTGCTCATGCATGGATGTTTTCTATTGGTGATTCATTCTCGAGAGAGAAAGTACTACCTTTAAGTACCTGATGTAGAAAGTTGATCATGTTCTTATGCACACCATTTATAATTGTGACCTAAACCATGCCAGCTCCAGTGGGCATGACCAGGCTACAGTATTTTATACACACTGAGTTCTGCACAATCTTGATTTAGCAACCTATCGCGCCAAAATTCAAGAGAAATTTCAACCGAAGGAAATGAGTTTATAAGGCTAAGTTTCGTTTAAATGCGTCCACGGAAAAATTACCCGTAGAAAAATCATTTTAAGCACGTGTGTGTACAACTAATCAAGCGTTCTTGCTTAGTTAACTGCAAAAGAGACCACAAAACGTCGAAATCAAAAAAGCAGAGCATCAGAAACAAACAGAGAGCAGAGATGTGACAGTAACAACTGACGTTTATTTCGAAGAATACTTTCAACCTTTTTACAGCTTCTTCATATGTGGAAGTTTTGTGGCTTCTTTTGTAGTTAACTAAGTATGTACCAACATGCCGAACAAGCAACTCTCCTGACAGTGTTCTTGCGTTGAAAGAAATGAATATTGTGTAAAACAAATGTCATAAATCACAAGCTAGCTGAGATGGCTGAATGACATTATTAATTTGAAATGAAAAGCCACACCATTTCCACGAAATTAGGACGTCATGGTTTTTCTGTTTTCAGTTTCAAAACAATGGGGTTTCTCATTATTAGTTTACACTTTCAAGGTAAAACCACTGTTGACCACCGTTGAAGATATAGTAAGCGTTGATGAGATAATATGCGCCGTCGATGAGATAATATGCGTATCAGCCAATATTGATAATATATAAGTTCACTATATCTAGCTTTATTCACAGTACCATCCGAATAACATTAACGCTTCGCTGGTTTCCATCTTCACAACAGTGGACTATGCATTTCCGTCTTACTATTACACTTCCATCATCGTCAAAAATATTACTTGTTATTTACGTTTATCCGGTACTGCCCATTCTCAAAAATACAAATTGGCTTTCAAGCACTTTTTTAGGCATCGCCTAATTATCACTGAGTTACGCATCACGGAGCTGCAAACATAGAAACGAGGCACTTACACTCAGAACACATGATACGGCAACAACCACCGTGCGATCTTTTTTTGGAAACGGTGACGCCTTGAGCAACGAGCTCGCACAGCCCACCTACCAACACCGAATGCAATGGCATTGCTATTAACAACGTGCTTGACTATTTTATACCCAATTCTATTCAATAAGCTTGGTGCTTCGTATTTTCAAATGCGAAGAATTTCCTTGGGAGCTGCAAGCACTCGGAACATCTATCTATCTATCTATCTATCTATCTATCTATCTATATCTATCTATCTATCTATCTATCTATCTATCTATCTATCTATCTATCTATCTATCTATCTATCTATCTATCTATCTATCTATCTATCTATCTATCTATCTATCTATCTATCTATCTATCTATCTATCTATTGAGCTATCTATCTATCAGTTTACAATTTTATGGGAGGGTAAAATGTTAGTATAGGAAATACTTTAGTATGGGAGGGTGAAATGGTTTCATGAGGACGACACACTAGTCATGGCATATGGTCACTTTTGAAAAAGAAATAGTGACACAAACCCGAGAGCGGGTATGTGGCACTTGTATGCGAATATATGCCACAAGTGTTAAACAGTTTGCACTCAGGAACGGCGAGAACACACATGGGTAATTTTAACGCTTGATCGTTATGAAAATGCGCACATCGGCAGCGTTCACGGCATGAATGCAGAGAATGAATTTCATTTTTCCAGTAGTAATGGAACCTTAGCATTCGGCGCGTCAATGAAGTATTTTACCACAGAGCCACTGCAGGTCTCGGAACTACCTTTCAAATAGAGTCTAATGTTCGTGAAACGCCAATAGTGGTTGTAGCGCTGGCTTTCCAATTTCATAAACATAACTTTTGTACTCCTACGAAACAGCCGTCACGTCGGGTTAACATCCCTTGTAGTCAGGTGTCATTCGCTTGAATTTCTTTACGCAGCAGTGTCCACAGCTGCGATCCTCGTGAGCAGCAGCGCTTTAGATCAACTTAGCACTTCTCGTGTTGCTAATATCTATGTTTCAGTTGGCATCGCTGTGCAACTGTAAATATCTCGTGATATAAAACATATGCGGCTGTTTAACGTATGTTTCGCTCAATAAAAAATTACAACAGGGTCAGCTTGCATGAGCAAGTTTCGCATAACATCGATTTCCATAGGTACGTGGGATATGCCAAACTTTTTCAATGCCTCACTCTGATGGCGTCAGAAAGAAATCCAGAATGAGGCATTCAGTGACATAAAAGATTGAGTTCAGAATTACGGTCATTTTTCTTGTAGTATGAAATTTCTGCATCAAACAAGTTGTATCCCTTGAGGCGTTAGCCATACTCACTCCTTCCAGAATCAACAACGGCAGCCTTTAAGGAAAACTTCGGGGTCCCTAAATGACATTTTGGAATATTCCACATCAGGCGATCTATCTGCCTGTTATATTTCAGAATATAGAACAAAATAAAAATCGTAGCGTACTTAATTTTTCTACTATTTGTGCTTTATTGTGCACTAAAATATTATTTTAATGTGGTTGCAATTATTACCTGTGCTGGCATCGCACGCAATCTGTGCAGTTGATAATCAAGCCTTGGTAAGCCTTGTGCAGCCGGTAATCAAGTTCTGTTTTGAGTAAAGATGTTACAGACCTTCGCAGACCCTCTCAGGCCTATATTGTTTTTTTTTCTTGTTTATTCATGGTCAATGGACTATCACCGAGGCTCTGCTACTGTTGGAAGAGTGAAGCTCAGGCTCTTTGTCGCTTGTCCAAAATGATGCGCTAGTGTGACCTTCCATGTTTTTCCACAGGCGTCATGTCACTTGACTACGACCTTCCCGTTCGCAGTTGACCTCTTGAAAACTCGAGGCTGGTGTAAATATCTGACGAAGCACCTGCAAAACTTGCTTACAAATAGCAATCCAGAAAAACAGGCTTTGTGAAAGCTCATGTACAGCAGTGAACGCTCCGTAAAACTGCAGTGCAGTGCAGTCTTGTGGCTATATATTATTAGTGTTGAATGAACGTCCGGTGTGAAAAAATAATGAAATAACACCACTGTACTTCCGTGCAACATCGTTGCATAAAAGTAGCAGCTTTTCAAACCACCTCTTTCATTTTTCGTTTTCGGAAGGTCTAATGTATCGTGACTTCATGACCTCTGCTTTTACGAGAGAGCTGATAAAGCAGCGATAATGGAGAGCCAAGCTGCTCTTAGGACGAGAAACCGGAGTGGAAGACAGGACGAGTGTTTTAGTGCTCTGAGGGCTGCCTCGTGGATGTCATCTTAGGGATCATGTCATCAAGACGCAAACGAAACCAAAACGGGGCGCGAAAAAAGTCTGTTACATTGCATTAATGAAGGCCCTTGGAGGATTGGAGGTATTTAATTTAAGGAAAGAAAATGTGGTTGATCGCTCCAGTTTAGGAATCGAGAAAGTAAACCAGTCTCCTTACGGTGTCCCTACAGAAGTATAGTGGAAGCTTCACTGTACATTGATATAAATAGCTTGCACGTGGTCTTTTGGTATCTGACAGCAACAGTACCGTTTGACGCGGATGCAACCGAGTTGTTGCCTTTACTGGTACATCTCCATCCTGACAACTAACGTCCATGATCATAGATTGAACAAACTTTCGTGGTAGCAGTAGCACTTAGCAGCGGAATCTGAGAAAGTGCTCTGACAGACTGAAGAGCGTCGCTGATTGGATGCAAAACTCTGGCTAAAGCTGCCTACTCATTGCATATTAAAGAGATATAGAACAGTATATGCAGCCCAACTTGACGGAAACGCAATGTGTGTAATGTGTGTCGTGCCACCTCCGTTCGCTAGCTGCGATTTTTCTCTAAGCGAGCGTAAATGGGAAACGTGGTGTTACATTCATGGGATGTAAGCTTGTGTCGCAGAGAATTTTCGGCAGTGGTGTTAAGTTTTATTTGGCAATGTAGACAGGAGGCTTCTGTAATGTCGCCAATTATAGCTAAAAGTTGCTAAAAAGCTTATGATGATAATGATTAAATATTTTTCAGAGTCTTTAGTTCTTGATGGGATAAAGCAGTCAAGACAATATTTTTCGTGTAAAAATATTTAAACTAACTTTTTGTTGTGGCTAATCAAGTTTCACTACGCCACATGGCACGCTAAAGATCCCAGTACCACATGCAGCTTGATCCTGTATGCTTTGGCCTCATTTATTAAAGCTCGATCCGAGCATCCCACTGTTCTCACAGTATGCTAATATTCTGTGTCTGTTTCAAAACACTACCTCAAATCTTGAAAGTCCCCCAGAAAATTGCTAATACTCCAAAGAAAGAGAATTGTCGCTGCCACGACTGAAAAGATGCTAAATTTAGCCACTTTCTTGCTGAGTTAACACCCCTGATTATCGTAATGGAAGAATGCTATGATTAAGGCAGCCACTTCCGCTCAGGTTGCCACCTGACGTTCTGATAAGGCATCGACTACGTTGCGGCTCTCCTACAGTGAAACGCGCAGGTGGGTAACGTGCACAACCACGCCGACCAAGAGCACTGCAAGAGGACAGTGTTCCGTATAAAAAGTGCATTTGTTCTGCCTTCTGAGTATGTGACCGTGGCGCAATGGGTAACGTGCCCGGTACTCGTTGTCACGGACCTACAGCTTGTGGGTTCAACTCCCGTTGTTGGAGCTTACATTGTTGCACTCTTATCGCGCGCATTTTCATATGTGACTTCCATGAAGGAAGTAAAACAATGATGTTTGAAACTCTAAGTGAGACCTGGCATAAGACATTTTTGTGTTTAAATGAAAAACATATAAAGATACGTACTGTGTATTATTACGGATTAACAGTAAACTGTTCCTCAAATCACAAAATATAAACAGAAGTGTAAGCTTTCTAGACGCTTTTTTTAAAGAGTTGGTGATATTCAGTAGCATTATTGTGAGCAAGTCAATTGTACTGCGATGGACGCTATGATATACAAGATTAGTAAACCTTCCACTCCCACCGTTCTCCTCCAGCCCTTCCCTAAAAAAGCAGATACGCACTACTAGAAAGTATTTTGTAAAAAAAAACTACTGAGTTTGTTTAGAATTGTCTGGGAATACGGAGGTGAAAGCCACAGTGGGACCTTTTGTGGATCTGCTTTTGAACTTTCGGCTTATCTGCTGTTGTGACAGCAGCTTTACGCTTAGCCCTTTCCTTCCGATAGCGGTAACGACGAGAGACATTTCGAGTTTCTTCAGCCTCTTGTGCCGAACGTATTGTCTCTGTTTGCTCTAACCACGACTACGAGCTGGTCACAGAATATTTACCGTACTTTTTTAGGGGCGAAGATTCTCTTAGTCTAACCTTGTCACGCATCACGCGTAACCGGTAGTATCTCCCTAACAGTCTCATTTCCTAGATGGCGTCACCATGCCGCAACTCTCCAAAGTGCTGCAACTCTACGATTGCCTGCTGCGCACACTTTGCCTGAGTGCGCAGAAAACAAGTGCCCCTCTCAGTGTCTGGATCGTCGCCGTACGTGTCAGATCGTTGGTGGGCATGGACGAAACGAAGCAGCAGGCGCGAAGGGCTCCTAGTGCCGATACTCTCCGATTATCTGCTGTGTGTGCTTTGTCTTAGTGCGCGGGGAACGAGTACGTCTCTCATACCCCTGTCACACGGGCACCCGCGAACATCGTTTAACTCCCTCGTCCTTACGACAAAGAAGATGAAGTCCGTGTCACACGGCCATCCTTACGCAAACGAAGGTAAACGGAGCACTTCGCAAAGGGCGTTCGACGAACTCCCTTTGGAGTGGAACGAGGAAGTCTCGTCCCCAGTCTCTGAAGGGAAAAAAATTCGAGCGCCAAATTGGCACCATGGGTACAATAATACATTTTGGCAATAACGTTTTTTGTTGCAGTACTCTTTCATAACCTGTTTTTTTTTTACATATACAAAAGATTGCCGGAGTTCAGCTATTCTCCACACCGATGCCCTTCACCCCGTGCTTCGCCAGCCGGGCTGGGCACTGCCATTTAAAAATATTTCGTTCATGCGTGCGATTCTTCTCATCGCCGTGCTTAGGTTGCCCGTGAGAGGAATGACTGGCAGTGCTGCATTATTGTCACCTGCTTCGATGGCTGCAGGGATGGGTAATGGGACCCGACATAATTCAAGGCAAACTTGGAGTGCACTCACGATAGCAGAAAGCACAATAACCTTCATACACGAGCTACAAAAACAACAATTCCTCAAGAACGGCGCGATGTAAACAAACGTAGCATTGGGCACAACATGGCCAGCGTAGCTACCAGCATCGCTACATTTAGCGAATGCGTTTTCATTTGAAGTATTGTTAATTTTTGTTTGCGTCAGACCTACTCAATATTGTGTTTTTGTAAAAACGGCGTAACGAAGATCGGCAAAAAACATCTAGAGATGAAATTAGGATACTTCTGCGAAAATCCAACAGCGCTGGCTTAGCCCCTTTGCAACAACTATGACAACCTTTCATTGCCGTGTGACACTCACACAACTCAATCTCCATCGAACTTACTAGAGAAGATTTACGTTGACGGAGTTTAACAGAGTTGAGTGGTGGCCGTGTGACAGGGGTATCAGTCTCTGGATTGTCGCCGTACGTGGCGGATCATTGAGGGGTGGGGGGGGGCATTGACGTAGCAGAGCGGCGGGTGCGTTGAAGACGCTTGAGCTCGGCTTCTTTGGCTCACGTCTCGTCGGTGTTACCTGCGCACCGTCTGCATTCTCGAGCGCGATAGAACGCATGGACGCATGCACGGACAGAAAGAAGCACGGATGGCCACACGGACACTTCGCCCCACTTATCATCATTCACTCCGTGGATATGCTGTAATTTTTTATTCTTTTACTCATCGATATGCCGCAAAGACGCATTCTATGTACCGCCGACACGGCATACTTTCAGAACCTCACACGGCATTCAAACAAGGATATCTAGGGATTTCCCCTAAAATGTCTATTTTCTAAATGATACGTCTATTATAGGAGAGCAGTAGGTCGTCTCTCATTGATCCTCCTGCTGTGATACCTTCCATTACTGTATAACAATTTTTAGTTTTACTACGACAGCAGCTCTCGTTTAAGCTCAAAGGTACTAATAATTTTAATGTCAATATATAACATTTTGATACAGTGTGACATCACGCTGTGTAGTCTCGAGCTGACTATTCATCCTTCTCTTTCTTACTCCTCTTCTTTTCTATCTCTTTCCTTTCTATTATTCTCTCTTCCCCCACCCTAAATGTAGGGTAGCCAACTGAGCCAAGCTTGGTTACCCTCCCTGCCTTTCCTCTCTATTTATCTCTCTCTCTCTCTCTTTCCAACCTCCTTAGTATACATCAGGGTATTCTTCAGTTCTACCCAACAGGTTGAAATACATACCAATCACACTGCAATTGGACCATATATTTTAAATATAGACACACTACATCCACCAGAACATCAAATTTGACAAAAACGGCAGTGTGTGCAGTTTTAAAGGCTCGGACGTCTCAGTTCGAGGGAAGCACGAACTAAATAAAGAAGCAAAAGAGTTTAACAACTATTTAGGTTATTACAAGCAATAGATATGTAATATGTCGAACATATTTTTTGGCGGTATAGCTCCGGCTAAGCTCGTGTTTCGCCAATCGAGGCTTCAAAGCTTCAACATCTAGACGACGTGGTGGCGAGTGATAACGGTGTCTGGCTGCTGAACCAGAACAATCTGGTTTTGTCCCGGCCACATCAGTTGCATTTCAATAGATGCAAATTACTGTAAGCCTCGACTGCTTATTTGGACCTGTTGGTACATGTTAAAGAAGGCGAGAAACAGCGTAAACCACAGGACAAAGAACTGAGATCGTTTCCAAGTCAGCTCATGGTCAGTCTCTGTTCTTTGCGCCATAGCTCAAGCTGTTTCTCGTTTCCTTGCTGGAATTACGCGATGTTCTCATGTCAGTGCATATTGTGTAACACCATGTTGCCTAAAGTTTTGGAGCGCTACCTTCATGCGGTGTCTCTCGTGTAGTCTGAGCGATTGGTTTAAACCTACTTGAGCCTCAGTCACCTCGGGGCTTTAACCCCATAAATCAACGGAGTGTCGGCGTCAACGTGGCGTGGTCGCTGTTTGAAAGTTCTCTTGGCATGCACGTTTATCGTGGCTTTCACATCACCGTGGAATGACAATATATCTGCGCAGTAGTTTCATTTGTATGATCATGACATTTTATCAACCTGCCTGCATCCATTTGCTTTGTTTTAGTTATCATGTCAGGATCAGTCATGACGTTGTGGCATGTCTGTACCTACACGGGCACTCAATGATTGAGCGACAGTCGCTAGACACCCGATCACCCTTTCGCTACAGCCTTAGTTGTGTTAGAGTGTTCTGGATCTTTAGTTGGGTGTTCCATCAATTTTCTCCACGTCGACCAAGTGGTCGCGCAGAGCGTGTATACGCACAAACGACCTCCCACCTGATTCAAAGCCCTGTGGCGCAGTACAATGAAGATTATTACGCAAAATTACAACTTTTAGTCTGACTTTAATATGAATCCAGCGGAAAGAGTCCATGATGTAAGTTTTTGTTGTTCCGCGGGGGGGGGGGGAAGAGAAAAGTGAGTCCTGTATCTGTCTCTCAGGGGGAGGACACCTCAACAGTTGCTCATGAGGGATAGGGGTTGAGAAGGAAATAAAAGGATAGGATTAAAAGGTAGAAAGATAGAGAGAGAGGAAGGAGAGAGCGAGGTGCAGGGACAGGGAGTGACGAAAAGAGAAGACAGGAAAGAAGGACACGGTTACAGGAGTCCGAGGACGGGGAACCACTGGCGAAAGCTCTTGTCGGTGACAGGAGATGACGTAGGGCTAATCCAGTCGGCCAGAGGTGCGCTGTCGACGGAGATCGCGAGGGCACAACTGGTCGGCACGGAATCCAGCGAGCGAGTCCTCCGCAGTGACGCAGTCTGCCTTGTAGGTTGTTGCGTCGAGGTTCTGAGGATGAATCGAGAGCATTGGCGGTTCGAGTGATCTGACCCAGGCCCATAGGCAGGATTTTTTTCAGGGAGGATCCACTTGCTGAATACCTTGCCAATTTGGAAAATCACCTATTTTGACAACACTCTCCATCAGAACTTCGGCTGGGGAGCGAGGGGCCAGGGTACTCCTAGTCTGACCTCACCCACCCCCTTCCTTAGTTTATATATGTGTCAGCTAAGTATGGGTGCAGACGCCCCATGCTTAGCTGTCGGCATCAACTTGAAGTATCACAAGCATACCTTACTCAGTGTTTTGTTCCACATTGTTTATCTTTATAACTATGTTTATTTAAAAGCTGGTGACAATGTACTAGTTTGCATACTTTAGTAGCTGATGTATTTCAGCATACACTAAGACAATATCTCGAAGGCTACATTCACTGCTATATATTTACAAGATCCTCAGATAATCATGGTATTTTTGGTTGATTAAAGTTAACGGTAACGTTGCATTTCAATGTCTGTAAACGTTAGTTTCAAATAAAACGTTGCAGAATTTTAGGCCTGTTTTGATATTTGGGCATTATTTAAAGAAATTTATTATAATCCTGTTTTGATCACATTCGTATTCACTTATGTTACAAAATTTGTCATTTCCCCCCCCCCCATATGTAAGGCCAACATGAACCGCAAATGCTTATAGCCACAACCTCTCAAGCGTTGGCCAACATTTTCAGTTCAAAATAGGAGAAATCACAAGCGTGAGAACAGCTGCGGCTTGTTATTCGCCCTCCCTTTATAGCTTGCCCGTGATGCTCAATGACATTTGCTTCTGGTCAGGCTACAAAACGCAATGCCCTTATGTTAACCTTTTGTCTGTTTTGTCTCAGCGCTCAGCCTGTGCGCGCCCTCTCTTAGCCCACTTTGGCGGCAAACGTGGAAGTGGATAATTTTTTTTTTCTGCAATCGTACGCATGCAGTTGCTGAAGCAAATTGTCAACGAACTTTCTTGTAGAATTTAAGGGCTGGCAAGGACAAGGGATAGTTCACTGCTGAGTTATAAAAAGCTAAGCATGCTATAGTCCTCGCAACAGCTCTGACAGGTTGTTTCATCGGTAGCAATAGCCGCGTTCAGCTATATATACTCATGGAGACGTTTATGTTCGGAATATTAACAACCATGTGCCGTTGAACTTCACAGGTCTTAGTTGCGCAGGCATGGGTGTTTGTCGACTCACGCCCAATCGTCAAGCAGAAAAAGATCGTAAGCAACTAAGCTGGGTTGTGGTGGACCGAAGATAATGGTGGTTTTCTAACAGCTAATAACAGGACCAAGCATTAAGCGCTATATAACTAGGAATTCGTGTTTTAGGAGTTTGTGTATCTTGAAACTCGAAGTTAGTTTTGTTTTCGTAGTTTATTTTTCCAGTTTTTTTTTCTCGTAAATCTCCAGTTCTCCGAAATTCAATGTTTATTTTGCATCATAAACTGCTCCTATCTCTTATTACTTTTCCAATTATTATGTTTTCTATTGTTGCTGATAATCTTGTTTATCCATTTTTAATACTTCTCACTTCCATTAATTTGATTGATTGATTTGTAGGGTTTAACGTCCCAAAACCACTATATGATTATGAGAGACGCCGTAGTCGAGGGCTCCGGAAATTTCGACCACCTGGGGTTCTTTCTTTAACGTGCGCCCAAATCTGAGCACACGGGCCTACAACATTTCCGCCTCCATCGGAAATGCAGCCGCCGCAGCCGGGATTTGAACCCGCGACCTGCGGGTCAGCAGCCGAGTACCTTAGCCACTAGACCACCGCGGCGGGGCCACTTCCAATAATTTGACTCGTTAATAAAGCTGTTGATTAGCACTGCTGTAAACTCGTCAAACTGTGCTTATTTTTTAAGAGGTGAAGAGGGGGTTATAAAGTTGCATATTAGCTTTTTTAGCAGCTTCACTTATTTTCTTGACGAGAAATAAAATACTTATTTCCCTAATTATTCTCAATATTGCCCGTTTTTACAAAAATTGATATCTGAACATGAAAACATGAAAACACAATAAGAGTATTTATTCTACATGTATGTAAGGTTTGACCACACAAGCACATATACGTACAAGCACAGATACTTGAATGCTAAACGCCTACCTTTGTTCGTATTAGACGCAAGGAAAACTTACGAGATTACTGCCACTAATTGTGCAGAGCTCTTTCGGATTATTGTTTCTGAGATTTGAAATTTTCTTTGAACGTTGAAAACGCCCTCTTTAAATTTGGAGTTTATTGAATATATTCCAATTGTCAGATGTTCTCCCGGCGTGGGTTTATCGATATTTTTTCTGATTTATCTGAAAGCACAGTGCCCCAAATATAGCCAATCATTTCGCCTTGTTTATGCTGTATGAACCAGTCAGTATTCGCTGATACACCATCGTGTTTCAAATTACTTATTGACCAATACTAACTAGTGCTGGTAGTGTGCCAATAAATACGTTACTTCGATTCGCTCACATGTGTTCATGTTACCTCCTTGATGGAGAGATGATCGTACAGAAAACGCAAGCGAAAGAGCTATTTGCCGTCGTTTTGTTATTAATCTGGATGTGAGGGACACGAATACGTGGCAGCAGTGTGTGACTCATTTCCGGTGTCCTATTTGTTCGTAGCATTCGCTTCTGGTCATTTTTTTTTAAACACCATGAAGGGCACACGATGACTGACATCCAGTGTCTTTTTCCCCTCGAGGAAGATCAATCCGACCTTTGAGCACGTGCACGCATATGCCCAACTTTCACGGAAAGCTTCTTGAGTATGGCGAAAAAAACAGTAGCAAATATATACCACGTGTTTATCAAAAATTCAAGAATACTCTGCATAAATCAGAAAATGTTGAATCTGCGACGATTGGGGAACGCTTTCATTTTTGCATGGTACCGATAACATTTCACAGTGGTTAGGAAGCTTTATACAGGGAAGTGCGAGTGTCTCTAATGCCTCCTGTATATCAGTTCTGTTATATCGATGTTCGTGATAAGCGGTTACTGTACAGTAACTAATGAGTTAATGCAGTTGTGTTGCGTGGCTTGAGCTATGCTTGAACTGAGTGTAACTGGAACATAACCAATTATATGATTTTTTTTATTTACAAATACCTCATGTGCTTCAAGTGAAAGTATTATGTGAGGGGGACTATGCAATACTTTTTTATTCAGGAATATGTAACAAACAAAATAAATTCAAAAGACGAGTATACAAATACTAAGTATGAGGAAAAACATTCACAAATAATATGAAACTTTGTGTTATAAATATTTAAATGGGTCGACATGTAATTGTACAAAGAATGAACGCTGATAAGAAAGATGTGTTTAGGAAACACAATCGTAAATTTTATCTTATTCCAAAATGCCCCGTGATCGCAAATGCACACTACATCTTCAGGAAGATCATTCCAATGAGCAATGTCATATGCTAGCGCGGATGCGTTATAAGCTCGGGTGTGGCGAGAAAGACGAGACATACTAAGCTGATTGTGAAGCCTGTGAAATGTGCGATGGGGTTTTGATAGTGGCAAGGTATTCACGTGTGCACTATAGATGACTTTATGTAATAAACACAGAATGGCTATCTTCCTGCGCAATGCCAAGGATGATAAGGACAAGTAAGTCTTAGCGTTAGTTACACTGGCATAGCAATTAAAGTTACGCGCAATAAAACGTGCAGCGTTGTTTCGCACAGATTCCAGTAAGTCTATGAGATAGGTTTGATGAGGTAACAAGATGAAAGATTCATACTCAAGTTGTGGGCGAACAAATGAGTGATATGCTAGTTTACGTGTGATGTATGGCGCCATATGTAGGTTACGTTTCAGGTATCCGAGTGTGTGTGATGCTGAGGCAGTAATTTTTTTCAATTTGTGTTGACCAGGATAGATTCGGAGTTAAATTAATGCCAAAGTACTTGCAGTAGTCCCACGTTTATGTAGGTTAAGGTGTATAGATCGAGTTTGACTGCTTTCGGCTGAACGTCATTATTGTGCATTTTTCAGTGTTAACTATGATCTGCCACTTTGAACACCAAATTGTAATAAAGTCGAGATCCTGTTGTAGTGCCAGATGATCTGCGGGAGTTATAATTTTGTGGTATATAATGCAATCATCGGCGAACAGTCCAATGTTTGATGTTTTATGAGATGGCAGGTCATTATAGTCGATGAGGAATAATAATGGACCCAGGACACTGACATGGGGAACTCCATAAATAACGCCAGTTAGCAACGTCCAGAAGTAACGTCAGATTTAGTCTGTGGATTACTTATGACGTATTTCCAGCTTTAAAATGTGCATAACGTTTTGATATATGGCTGCAAAATATGGACATTACCTTGAGGGAAGTTGCCGTTCTGGCAATAGTTCACCTTGTCTCCTTACTGATGTGAGCGATGTAAACATTTCGCTTTATTTGCCTGATGTTTTTATTATTACTTGCATTTTTCAACGTTTATCTCGTCAACAAACAGAAGTAGAGCGAAAACAGATTCCTAACAGAACAACATGCTGCATGAGAAAAAAAAACATGCCAATGTGTCCAAACAAAGAACTCCATAGATAGACCTATTTGTATTCCAGCACACTATGCTGACGCACTGTTGCAAGACGGCATCATTTTCATCACTGGGCTCGCAGCAGGAATCGATTGGCTCTCTCGTTGTCTTGCTACGCTCCGATTACAGCCCTGCTATGTATAATGAAGTTTTTTCGACATGTAGAGAACACGAATCCAATTTAACGATCTTGTTATCCTACTATAAGCGACGTGGCTTTCACTCGACAGCATCACCTTACACGACCTGACCTTCTTTTGCAAAATGCTGGCTCGACACGAGGCAGCTGCACTTTCAGTAGGTTGCTTCACTGCAGCAGACAACGAGGAGAACAGACGTAGGCGTGGGCTCTGACCACGGTCCTTGCCAGAAATAGCAGGTCTTGCAAAATGTCTTAGACATGCGTGTGCCATGCGCGTGACACAATAGATAACCTCTGCGTAAAGCTTATTGTGATAAGATTATTTAGAGCGTTCTCTGATCTATATTTTCTTCTTAGAAGCATGTGTAAGAAGATAGTCAACACAAAAGCAAAATAAATAGCAAATAATTATTCGAAAGGAACGTAATGCACGTTGCGAGTGATTCGCGACATACGTGATTGTCAACACGTTCTTTCAAAGGGCCTTGGAACACCATTCTGAGTTAGGATAGAATAGTCTCACTGTTGGCGCATGGCCTTTCACAAATCACACACCACAGGACATTTCAGAATTCGTGAAGTACGAACATAATTACAGCTATTTGTCGAACGCTTCACGAGCCTTCTTTCTCTTTCAGTGCCAGCGAGAGCGCTGAAAGCTACGTAGTGAGGGGTTTGACTGGTGTGCAAGAAGATTCGTCCCCTCAACAGTGCACTTCATGACCTTCAGCACTTACTTTTGTTTTTCTTCGAACGGGCGGCTTACTTTCAGCGTGACCTAGAGTGCAGGTGTGTGGCGGCATCCCGCGGAGATCACGGTAACTATTCTACAAATCCACCAAATGTCGGGGACGTGGGTGTATGGCGCAAAAATTTGTGTCGATGGAGTCATTGTAGATAGAAGAGAGAGAGATTTCTGGTTGGCATTTACAATTGATGGCAAATTATAGGCCGCGCGCCATACTGCAATTATTGGCTCGCGTATCCTCAGAAGCCTCGACTATGAACCGGCAGCGTTTTCTAACCATTCTGGAGAAGTGTTCCAGCGCCCCTTTAAGGCGAAGTGTTCCGCTTTTTTTTATTAATATAAACAACCGTGTTTACCAAAGCAGGTTGTGACGGACGCATAGAGCGCTAATAGGTTGAGCTGCCTCTTAAGTTAAATTGTTGTGGCTAATAATTTATTTTCGGACGCAAAGAAAAAGCTGCGAATTCGAGTGGTTATGGTCTTTTTAAACAATTGAGAACGTCTGAAGTGCGAAATATGTTTATCGTGAATTTCGGGATAACAGAAAGGTTTATTATAAAAGCCACGTCTTGTAACCTTCGCCTAGCCGAGCACAAGTTGCTTAACCAACACGGGCATCGCATTCAACGAACGGTATCAATCTACGACTGTATGAACACAGTGCACTATATTACTGCAATACAGGGAGATTAAAATGTGAAATGTGACGCAAGAATTTTTAAAAACATTGTACAGCTTATATCAAGTTATATATATATATATATATATATATATATATATATATATATATATATATATATATATGCATATAATTTACAGTTGTTTCTGAGTTGTGTTCACGCTCTGCCTTTATTGCTCCGATTGCCGTAATAATTATCGATTTGTTTACTATAACTGTGCTCCCGCGAAGTTTACCCGTTGTCTTGGATTTTCAGTTTGCTTAATAAAGGATTACTATGCGCCTGCGGCACTCTATGTGTTCGTAAGTACACGAGAACACTAATGTACGAGATGTAAGAAATATAAGGTGCGACATTAAGATGCAGCTCACGCGAGTTTCAGAACTTCTCCTTCCTGTTTGTCGCCCCGCCGTGGTGGTCTAGTGGCTAAAGTACTCGGCTGCTTACCCGCAGGTCACTGGTTCGAATCCCGGCTGCGGCGGCTGCATTTTCGATGGAGGCGGAAACGTTGTAGGCCCATGTGCTCAGATTTGGGTGCACGTTAAAGAACCCCAGGTGGTCGAAATTTCCGGAGCCCTCCACTATGGCGTCTCTCCTAATCATGTGGTGGTTTTTTGACGTTAAACACCACATATCAATCAATCACTTAATCCATCCTGTTTGTCACGCAACAAACACACCACAAAAGTTTTGATGGTTGTGTAGCGCAGCAGTGAACTCTGTGGCCTCATCGCTAGCGTAACGCAAGCTGGGGAGTTGAGGAGAAATCTTCCCCACAGCTAGGCTGATGTTTTTCTAAGCCATGAGTGCCATGTCTACAAGCTTGTGTTTGCCTCTGGAACAGTTAGCTCTGAATATTTATTAACATTGTTAGAGATAGTGCGGTACATGTGAAAGCTAATCTGGCGCAATACACGATCGGTTATTAAATATCTTATGAGAAGTGTCAAGATATACTCCTTATTAAAGTCTATTATAGTTGTAACTATATATCCTAATAAAGAAATAGGAACTGCAGCCACATTAGGTTCTTATTTTGGGGCTACTTTTTTGGGCCCTTCATCGTACGGTGTTGAATTTCTGTTCACAGCGCTGTCGCTAGGTGGTGGAGTCGTTCGAGGAGAATATTGTGGTGTTCCAGCAGTCGTAGAAGCAGGGACAGTTGGTTTTACACCTGCTCGGCCAAAATTGCTGAGAGGAGTAGTCCATGGAGGGCGCCTGCCGAAGCGGTCCTGGTAGCAATGGGAGCCCCAGCAAAAGCCAAGAGGCCGGTTAGGCCAGCCCTACATGGAAGTGCGAGAAAATGAATGTAAATACAATTAAATGTGGTTAGGAATAATATATTTTGTTCAGATTGAATGAGTATTTTGAGTCACGTACATAATTTAGTACACTACTTCTCACTTCTTCCATCGACTAGAGGCTGAAAAAGAGCAAGACATATGAAGCTTTGGGAGAATTGAACGTCCTGCATATTTACTTTGCATCCAAGTTCATCTTTGAGTGAAGAATTATGCGTGATCGCTTCGCTGACTAATTTATTTTTGCTCAAAATGGACATAACAAAGAATAATTTATACTATATTTAAAGCCCGATATGGCATTCTAAATATGACAAAAAAGAGCATCACTTACTTCAGGAAAGATGTATTTTTACAGCCTAATTAGGATTAGTTACTACAACAGACATAGCTGGACATTTATTTTTGTTGCAATGTTGCATCTACTAACTTGAAATAACGTTGTATTAATTTGACACAGTTATAGACAGTACCTCAAAGATGGCGTCTGAGAGAGTTAAGGCAACCCTTCGTTTTTTTTAAACATTTTGAAATAGTTGCTTCCACCTAATGAAAAATCGGCTAACAGGCTTACATTGATCCCTACAAAATTTAAGCAGATATAAATAAAGAATTGTCTTTATGTCGGAATATATTTTCCGCTGATTACACGAAATTTTATGTTTTGACCTTCGCTATAGTAAAAGTGGACTTTGTACAGCATCCTTAGCTAAGAGTGGCCTTCTCTGAAGGCACCCTTAGCTAGGTCAAATATTATCATTTTAGGCAGGGGCTTAGTCACAAGTGTTTTTGTGTGGTAGAGACTATCTTACCGCATTTACATATGTTTAGGCACGTGTTTTTTCGTATGTTTTCTGTACGAAGGCAACCTATTGACATCTCAGGGGAGGGGTACCTCATAAAACTCCCTCCTGATTAAAATCTCTTGGAAGATAAGGATACAAATGTTCAAATTTCTTGAGGAAGAACTTGGAGTTATTACAACGGATTTCTGTGGAAGATTCTTGTGACGTGGACAAGGAAACAGTGACTTGCCACTTAGAGTGGTACTTGCATGCGGGCTTCTTTTTACGCCCAAAAGTTCACAGGTGAAGCAGTCGCTTAACTTGTGCGCTACAGCAACATGTTTTCTGGAGGCTGCTAAAATCGAAGAAGCGATGAGCAATAGTTACGTAATGTACTGTGACGTCTCAAAGATATGCGCATTGTAAGTACGCATACCAACCGAAATTTGTATTACGTCTGAAAGGCCCCCTATTACGGTACTTGAACGGCAATTCACCTCACCTAAGTACAAAATAAAAGAGCTTCTTACCATTTATCTAGGTATTGAAAAAAACCGAAACTGTTGATTTAGTTGGTAGTGACAGCATATAGTATGATATTTACTTACGAGACATGGAGTACCGTAAGATTCGAGCTTTCGATGAACCCTATTTCTCTCTTCGTCATAGCAATGAAACCAGCACTGTTTGGCTGGTTTCTTCTCCGTGGGCTGAAAAGGACAAATGAAATCACGCCAGGGGTGAGTGGAAAAATATAAAACCCTAATACAGAGCTTGAGTATGCAACAGACGAAACAGGAGACTTATTCAGAGCAAATTAAAATTTAGGATTATTAACAAAGGCTTCAGTTAAACTAGAAAAACGTCTCTACTGTAAACTTCCAATTGACCATCCAAACTTCTGTATAAAGTAGCTAGACGACGACGTTGGCTGATGATGACATAAACTGTTAGCTCAAATGAAAGTCAGGTAGGTCGCAATGAGGTTCCACACTCTTCCAGGTAGTAAGCCAAATAATAGGTAAGATTATATCAACAGCATTAAGATCAAAATGATGCTATCTATCTATCTATCTATCTATCTATCTATCTATCGATCTATCGATCTATCGATCTATCTATCTATCAAAATCTACGTTCACAATGTCGCTGAGACCTACTCCCTTCAACATTATATTTTGTGTGTGTGTGTGTGTGTGTGTGTGTGTTTTCTTAATATTATATCGTTGTCCTTAATTTTTATAATCGACATCGTTTGTGTAGTAACAGAGCCGCTTCAAATATGCTTATTTGCAGATCATTGCATATTGTACCATGAGGCTGTTTGTTTAGAGGGTCAGGAACTTCTGAACACTAACCTTCATAACGTTCATTCTTGGTGTCAAAAATCGGATATTAAGTTAAATGAAACAAAAACAGCTTACATAATACTAAAAAGTAAATAAACAGTTGTTTTCCTACAGTCTTCCAGCTAATCTCCGAGTTGAGGTATATGAACATAAGTACTTGGGAGTGACCATAGCTAACTACATCAGTGCGAATCCCCATATCGCTAACATTTGTGCTTCTTCTTTTCGCAAACTTTGTGTTCTGCGACACAAACGAAAACAGGCGTTCCCAGAAAGGGAACTTCACGCATACAAAGCACTAATTAGGCCAATATTAGAATACGCCTGTGACGTCCGGGATCCACACAACAACCACAATATAGCAGCACTTCAGATGGTTCAGCACAAAGCTGTAAGACCATAAAACCGACTCACTAACAATAATTATGTGTATTAATGGAATGCAGACTTTGAAACTACGACGAAAAATACTCAGGGTTGAATTCCATTTTCTACTGAATAATAACAAGTTGACCTTTCATCCCGATCTTTATCTACGTCAGTCAAGAACCAGACAAACCAGACATCATGACTTTGAAACCTTAACTTCATATCAAACAAGAACTAACACCGTCAGTTTTGTTTCGCTCGCACTATTAACCAATGGAACTCACTACCATCATCATTGCTAAAATCAGTTGAGCCGATCGACACAATTACTGATATGTAAAGTTTGAATTGATTTGTAAGTGTTCGTTTGTTTTTGTTTTTTATCTTTCGAAAACTTTGTATTTGGTTTTGCAATTTTACTCCTCCTGCCTGGACCCTGCGGGCCTGCAGTATGTTGTAAGCAAAATAAAATAAATAAAAACATAAAGGAACTTTTCGCCAGATCTCACCATTTTGATCTGACAAGAGCTACACTGGGTGTTCACAACCATGTCTGCCAAAATTCACAACGTGACGCGCTGCGGAAATGGGTGAGGTTTCAAGCCGTACGTTGCCCGAATTTCTGGCTGGCACGCACCTGGAGAATAAGGGGACGACGTTCGAGAAGGAATTACCCTACTAGTTTCTAGAGCTTTGACATCGCGCGTCTTCGTGAACACCTGTGCTCTGACTTGAACCACAGTAGCACGTAATTTAACACGACATGCATAGTTTCTCTAATTTGTTGCCTGCATAGGTGAATATGACATGAGAACAATGATGAAGCACACAAACGGAATGTGGGTGTATGTGGTTTTTTTTTTAAATTTTTTTTACTACAAATAGCAGCGAGATGCGGGACCAATCTGCCTCCGTTTTGCACGCCTCCGCGTTCTCGTGCTTTGCGCATTGTGAAGGCGCCACTTGTTAAAACGAAACAAATTTTCCGCCACGTTACAGCGCTCATTATACTCGTTCATTCTACTGGCTCTAACTATATTTAAATGCGCCACTGACTGATGTACTGCTATAGTGTTGTGTGCGCACGAATGTCGCGGTTTTCATGCCCAGGAATGGAAGGAAGGCAAAGTGGTCGGCGAGGGCGCATTCGACAGAGAACTCAAAAAAAAAACTTTATTTCGTCCACAAGTGTGTGTGTTGTGGAACAGGAGGGCTTGAGAAAAAGTGGATTTATCCACTTGAGAAGCCTCGAGCCCCCGAGGAATTGAACCCTGAGAACACCGCCACAACATCGCTAGCATTTTGGGTATTCGGGTTGGTTTGGGTAGAGGATTTAATCCTGCTTGGGTTTAGAGCAATTCGGTATTGGGGCTATTGGGGTATAGCGTCACCTATAGTACAGAGACGTCATGCACCCGTTACCTTGTGTGCACGGGACGTGTTCATTTGTATGCGTCCTGGATCCCCCTGTTCACGTGCCGAAAAGGGCAAGAAATGGATTTGACTTGCGAAAGTTGCATGGGGTGAGTGACAAGGGTTTCAAGCTCGCCTCCTCTAAATATGGTTCCGTGCCACTTCAAAATATTGCTTTTTTCATCCTTTAATGGACCTGTAAGACAAATTTTTGTGGCATAACGTTTTCAGGGCGAAGGTTTTTATAGCGGCACCCGTTCGTCCGTCATAGCCATTGTAGTAGTACGTAACAAGCATAAAATTTTGACCTCCAAGGTGGTGCCGGTGAGAGATTTCTTCTGTGTTGTTGAACAATAAAAAATAGTGCTCAATGTATATGCCAATGGCTGCTAATGGGGAATGAGAGACACGAGAATTCGGGTTTTAGTTAACGCGCACGCTGCGAATTTTTTATTGTTCAACAACGCACAGAAGACAAGAAAGCGTTGCTACGTTATACTCGCTGGGCGTAACCTCCTAGGTTTTAGAAAGGTTTAGCGAGCGTTGGGCCGCAGTGCCATGAATACAGTGAACTAGTATATACCATGAACTCGAGGTGGTTAAAGGTGGGAAGTAGACCTGAAGCGCAAGCCGTAAGAAAGTGTGCGTGTGGCTCCTCTCATTCAGTCCTTGGAATGTCCGCTGGATGGCGGTGCTTCTATATCAGGAATATATGATGAAAAAATGCGAGATGGTGGTACTTGGAGTGCTGAATAGGTGGACGAACGGACACACAGACAAATGCATGGACGGACGCTCGGATGGCTGCACGGACGGATGGATGCACGGATGGACACAGGAGCGGATGCATGGACGAAAGCAGGGACGGACACACAGATGAACGTGCGGACGCACGAATAGACGCACGCACGTACGGGCGGATGGACGCATGGGCGGCCGCACAGACGCACGCGTGGATGGACAGAAGCAAGAACGAATGGACGGACAGATGCTTCGCCCCACTAGCCATCATTCACTCCGTGCGTATGCTGCCATTTTTCTATTGCGTGCGTGCGTGCGCAAAACTTTGACTGCTTAACTGAAATTCGTTACGTCATCTGGTGAGGAGCCCCTTAATGACCTTAACGTTTGCTTCCGTAGTCCTCATAGGCCTTGTTAATCGATATTTTAACCGAACAAACAGTTCAGGGAGCAAGTTAAGGCGCGTGTTATGCTAAAAGGTATGCGCTTAGGATGAAAAAGCTCTCCCATTGTTGTGTATTTCAATTCGTTCTGAAATTCAATAAAAAATTTTGGTGCACGTTAAATTATTTTTTTTTGAGCTGCAATAGTTACTAGAGATGAAATAAAGCATCTCTGTACATCGCAAGCGCTTACACTCCCGTACCTATTGACAGTTGTTAGTTATATAAGGGTCGAGGTAGCAGTTCTCTTCAAGTCAACCTGGGAGACATGGGGTCACGTCATGGTGCCGTAGGCCCCCGGCCCCTCTCAAGACAGAAGACGTCCTGTGTATTAACCATTTCGTGACCATGCAAAATAAGACACTGGATGGATGGCAACCAGAGATCAAAAAGTGCTACCCACTTAAAGACCCAGTATATTATGCATTCGTCTAACTTGTTTAGAAAGCCGTCTGTTGTGACTTTTTTGTTGTTTACGTTGTACGACGGCTTCTCTTTTTTTTTTTGCCTTTCTCAGTCATGTGAATGCTGAATAGATGCAGCGAACGCGCACCTCAATGGCCTGCCTCGATCTACAAGGCGAGCGGGTGGTGATGGGACTAAGGGGAGTAGCCAGAAATAGTTTTCGAGGAGGGGGTGGAGGGGCAACACCTTAATTGTGTGGAGGGCACCCCTTGAAATGGTCATTTTTTCACTCTCTATGCAATGGCGAAAAAACATTTCGGGGGGGGGGGGGGCGTGAGGCCACGGGCCTGGTATTACACGGGCCCTTTCCTTGGATTACAGTGATATGGGCAAAACATAAGGTATATTTGTTCTGCGACGATAGTAACTAAAACTGCGCGCTGTTCTACTAGCAAGCATAAAACTTTATAATAGCAAAACTAAATGTCCGTGCCTAAATTAAAAGTATTGATGACTACACTACACCGCACCCTAGAAATACTAAAACAACACAGCATATATATTGTAGATTGTTGCACGTACCTGTTTGCCCAGCCTTTGGCAATGTTTCCACGTCTCCCTTTGAAAACTCTCTAAAACGTTAAAGCAAATGAAGCGAAAAATTTCCGTCAATCAAATCGCTCAGCATAGTAATCTTCATATTTCCAGCAAACACTACTGTGTTATTGAAGTGCTAATTCAAGAACGACTCGAATAGTATCGTGCGTGTGTTATTTTAACTAAGCGCATTCACCGACCAGCTACCATTGTGCTGCCATCTAGTAACGTGTGCCTACAACACAGGCGCTTCTGGCGCGAATTACAATCGGTTCTAGAATGTAGACCCAGCTTCGTGAATGAAATAAAGTCAACTCCTACTGCGCAAAGACAAGAATAGCACCACCATCACATTTTCTTGAAGAGCTCCATCATTAGGCATTCTTGCATACATCCGCCTCACTGCACGATGCATAGAAAACCATTGTATAAATGCGGCGCTGGAAACGAATGCTTTTAATGTATGGTCACACAAGAACAAAGTTATTATTATTTTTAATAGTATCATGCCTAATGCCCTGAACTGTGTAGTAAGAGGTGCACCTCTGTCAATATGATTTATCACCTTGAATGCGATCAATGGAATCAATGAGTGATCTGCATATTTGTCTTCTCAGGGGCTCACAATTGCCAGTTCCTTATGTTTAGTCAAGCCAGCCCAAAATCAAGCCTTTCTTATTCGAAGGATAACAGCTTAATGAGCAGCAGGAAGTTCGTGTTTGACAGGTGGTAGCTCCATGTGTTCCCTGTGGCGCTAGTGATCTTACGGCACTTGTGGTTGTGCTGTACACAAGTACACCTCGTAAATACCTCCCTTTTAGCGCCAGTAATTACCCTAAGGACTGCAATAAGAGTTCTCTTCGAGGTGATTTTGATGTTCACCAACAAATTCCGGAATCGAGTAAGAATCGTGCACAGCAAACTTTTCATTTCACCACTACATACGCGTCATCTTATGTACTGACAATTATCTCGTCTATTTACCTTTTGTCTTTCACCGCTCTCTTTCTCGCTGTCAACTTTACGCTTATCTTTCCCATTCCCCCAGCCTAGGGTTGCCAACTAGACATGTACCTGGTTAACATGCCTGCCTTTTCTCTTCTTGTTCTCCCTTCCTCCCCCTCATGTTCGTAATGTTGGTTACTCGCACTCATTTGTTCGTATTTTACCACGAATAGCCAAAAAGTAATCCTTAAGAAAAAAACAATATACAAAGGTCAACGTTTATTAATGGTACTTAGGAAGAATGCATGTATATAAACAGCATGTATCCTCGGGCATACAACAGCACGAACAAAACATTCAGCACTTTCCTATGTCTGATTTGCATACGGCTCTAAGTTCTAACAAAATATCGTAACGATAGCAGTAAATAAGTCAGACATTCTGTTTCATTATCACATTTTTCGTAATATATAGAACTGTATTTTGCGGCTCAAACCAAGTGTCATGCACCATCTCGATACTCTTTCAGGGGGATCTTTGTAAGAGTGCCTGTGTAAAAGGCACTCATTTGAGAAGTCGTATGCAGCGTTAGTGCTTATTTCGCCCCCAAAGCAACACCATTTATGCGGGTACAACACTATCTCGCAGCCGAAATTCACAACGTTCAGAACAAGTAGGTGAGTCTGCGAGAATATGCTCGGTATTTGACACAGCAGCGGCCGAAATTGGGGTGTTACGAGCAGTATGTTGTACTGAAAGAAATCTCGGTGCAGACAGTGGGCATTTCAACCTTGGTTTGTGGACACATTTTCTTGTACTTCCTTTATATCCACTGTAATCCTAACCATGTTGAACAATCCAGCACAATATTCAATCTTACTAATTTACATGACGTTTTGGTTTGGCTTTGTTCTGAGCTCGTTGCGCACAGCTTTTGTTGTCTTAATCACTAATCAATATCGCCAATTCTCGCCGCGGAAAATAAGAAAAGCTAACCTGTATTACAATTCGTCCCCGTCCGAACGCTTACAACTCCAACTTACCGACAAGACTTGCAGAGATAGCGAGAAAGATCAGCATTAGTCTCGCCATTTTAACCAAAGGAGAGGACTGGCTTTAGCTCCAACATATACCTGCTTCTTTGTTTACAGACCTCAGTGCACCTGTACGAATGTGTCCCAGCCCTTACGTATTGTCTGATGCCGTGAGAACTTTCGCACATATTTATCATGACAAATATGGGTTTTCACCTTCGTATTCGCTGTTCTACTGGACACCTGTGAAAAGCGTGCCGTAAACAAATGCGTTGAAAAATGAGACCTCCACAGTGCAATGACTGAATAACGCAAAGAAAGAACGCATGACCGTTCTGTCACTTTTACAGGGGCGAAGCTCCTTATGGTCTAGGGCAACCCTGCGTTCTTCCGGCGGCGGCGTCATCCCAGCACAGACAGACAGACAGACAGACAGACAGACAGACAGACAGACAGACAGACAGACAGACAGACAGACAGACAGACAGACAGACTTTTCGCCCAACTCATTCACATTCCCTCCATGGATAGGCTGAAATTTTGGGGGTGAAGCTCCTTATGCCGTGTGTTGTGCGTCCATGATGTGTAGACCTTTGACTGTTAGCAAACAGGCCCATTATGGCACCCGATTTTGTCTGCCGATCTGCCATAATAGCATTGGTAGACAACAAGAGCTTTACAAAATGGCTCGCTGATTTTCATAATAGCATTGGTGGACAACAAAAGCTTTACAAAATGGCTCGCTGATTTTCTACAGTTTTCTTCCCTTATTTGGCAAAATATTTTCAACTAAATGTGGTGCAGAGCTACATAAAAGTTTGGAAATATTCTTTTGTACTTTACGCATGTTCCCTTTATGCGAAAAACTAAAGAGAGACTTTCCTTACCTTTGAAAAGAACTTGAAAACATGCTTTCAGTTTCGACGTTAGGAGCTGGTAAATGAGTTGACCGGAACTTTTTTGGGGTACAACCCTTGCAACCTTGAAACCGTCTATATAGTCGTCGTAGCAGTGGGTAGCCACCTCCACGGCCAGACTAGAAGAACGGCACGTGGGCACCCTTTTCAATTGAGCAAACACGCGTATGTTAACCATATATAAAAAGATAGTTGATTATGATGAAATAACTCACAGAGACGAGTATTGCTGACTTATTCTCCAATAAAATTTGCCTTAAATTTGTTGCCTACTAAAAAAAAGCTAGTATCAGAAGGACGCACTTTGAGCACTATATATCTGACCAAGAAATGTTTTCACGTTGAATTCTCTGAGCGTAACCTTACGCCTCTTACCTCCGAGGTGGTCGTAGATTATTATGGAAGGCTTTTAGCGGGATGGTTCAATGCTATCCCATGGTTGAGAACGAAGTACTCGAAATCGTTAAACATTTTGTCCAAACAAATCGTTACCCACTTTTTCTAAACACACAGCTTCTGATGGGACCGCTTTAAACTCTCCCATAGTACATTACCTGGTACTCTTAATCGTCACCTACTTTGTTCTGAACGCAAAGAGAAGTTTGTTGAATCTCTGCGGGTGTCCCTGTGCGTTATACGTCATGGGCGTTTATCAGTAGGAGTCGTGGTGCCCGTCGCGTCTTGAATGCCTTAAAAGGCGCTTGTCTTCGACGTTGTTGTCCGTATGGGGACTAGTGCTGAGACCGTCGTTCATGCGATGGCCTCAATAGTCGGCCTCTCAGAGGTATACTGTGTGAAGCATCAAGGAGCTCAAAACTTCCAAGTCACCATGTAGAGCATGGCCTCCATGTCTCTAATCGCCAATGCTGGCTGCCTGGTGATTGGCGGCGAGCGTGTTCAAGTCGTCCCCGATGGCCCACAAGTGACCAACGTCGCCTGCCTGTTCCTGCCATCATTTGTCTCAAACGAAGCTCTCGTCCAAGCGTTATCCCCATATGGCAAGGTGCTCACCGTCACCAGTGGTTTGATGAGTGGGCGACGCGGCGTACTCACTGGAACACAGTTTATTCGAATGGAAATGAATGCCGCTAATCCTGTGCCGAACTACCTGCGCATCTCCGGTCACCGTGCCACCTTCGACTACCGTGGTCTGCAGCGTGTATGTCGAAATGCGGCTCACGGGACCATCTACGAGCCCTGTGCACAACACCGTATTGTGGTCGCTGCGGTGTGCACGGTCACGTTGGAGAAAGATGTGACCACCCGTGCCGACGCTGCGGGGACGGCCACCCAACTGTGGTTTGACCTGTCCGCCGCTCTTACTCAGACACTGCCGCTGGTGCCTTTCCACCACTGACACCGGCAACGGAACCAACTACCGACGCAGGGAACGTGGAGGAGGTCACAGATGCTGTGCTGGCCTCATCCCTCCAAATTCCTTCAGACGAAGCGCACAACGAAAGCTCGATTGTCTATGTGACGCTCGGTGCGTCGGCCTTCCCGCTTGTGCAAAAACCGTGCGCTTCGATAGACGCAACGCACTTCCCTGAAAATGCCGTCGGTGTTCCTGCTCTGACGCCACTTGATGTTCAGTGCACAAATGAGTCTGATTCTCAGGCTGCTGCTGTTGGAGTTGACCCTGCCACACCTGTTATACCAGAAAACAGTGCGAAAAGTGCCACAGCCTCTTTTGTTTCTGCCACTCCGACCACTTCGACGCCGCGTCGTACACGTAAAGAAAAAAATGGCAGCATATCCACGGAGTAAATAATGGAAAAGGGGGCGAAGCATTCGTCCGTCCATTCGTTCTTGCTTCCCTCCATCCATGCGTCCGTCAGTGTGACAGTCCATGCGTTCATCCGCCTGCCCATGCGTGTGTCTGTTCGTGCGTCCGTCCCTGCGTCTGTTCATGCGTCCATCCATGCATCTCTCTGTGTGTCCGTTCGTCCATCTATTCAACACCATCATCTCGCATCTTTTCATCATATATTCCCCATATAGAAGCACCGCCATCCAGCGGACATTCCAAGGACTGAACGAGAGGTGGCACACGCACACTTTATTACGGCTTGCGCTTCGGGTCTACTTCCCACCTTTAACCACCTCGAGTTGATGGTATATACTAGTTCACTGTATTCATGGCACTGCGGCCCAACGCTCACTAAACCTTTCTAAAACCAAGGAGGTTACGCCCAGCGAGTATAACGTAGCAACCCTTTCTTGTCAGATAGTGCTCAATGTACATGCCAATGGCTGCTAATAGGAATTGCAGCGTGCGCGTTAACTAAAAGCCGAATGCTCCTATCTCTCATTCCGCATTAGCAGACATTGGCATGTACATTGAGCACTATTTTTTATTGTTCAGCAACGCACAGAAGAAATCTTTCACCGGCACCACCTTAGAGGTGAAAATGTTATACTTATACACTACAACGGCTACGAGCGTCGAACGAGTGCCGATATAGAAAGCTTCACCCCAAAAAACCTCGACCCTCTTCCTGAGGGTCGAACAGTGCCTTGTGATTTGGTTGAGGTAGTGCCCCCTGCACACTTTCCAGGATGCCGTCTAGTACTATGCGTCCAGGCTAGGCTTCACCTTCCAATATGGCTGCCACATTGCATAATATTTGATTGAACGTTCAAGGTTTTCGCAGTCCGGTAAAGCAGGCTGAAGTGATTAGTGTTGCCATTGCTGCGAATGGTGATGTTTTGTGCTTGCAAGAAACAAATTTCTTCTCGCTATCCGACGTACCTGCTTTTAAACAAAAGTTCAACCTAGATTGCTATTCTTCTTTCGGTACATCTTGTTTCACGGGAGTTGGCAATATTCTTTTAAATCGAGATTTTTGCGGAATCATCATGCATTTTATGAAGGTGTGGGTTTTGTTTTGGCTTTAAGACTCCCGCTACTTTTCTTTCAAATTAAGCATACTGTGTGCATGTGGGCCATCGCAAACTGGACAGTCTAATGACTTCCTTAGAAACCTAGATGTGTTTTTTTCTTGGCGGGCCTATTGTCATTCTAATTGGCGACTTCGACAGTGT
Organism: Rhipicephalus annulatus; assembly: GCA_013436015.1. NCBI lineage: Eukaryota > Metazoa > Arthropoda > Arachnida > Ixodida > Ixodidae > Rhipicephalus > Rhipicephalus annulatus. The sequence continues at coordinate 386,585 of WOVY01016060.1, forward strand.
TCTAAATACACGAACCGATGTCCATGGTCCTGGCTGGGGCCGGTCATCTTGGAATTCACGTGAGCTGCAACGCCTTATCCACCCTTTTTATTATTGGACACGCACAATGCAGTGCACGGAAATACTTTTGTTTGGACAAGGCGAAGCACGCGATCCTCCAGCAGTCTCGACGTGCTTATATCCCACGTGTGTTGGAGGCGTTTGTCTCCGATTTATGCGTTCCGTCCTTCCCACCTTCTCCTGTATACGTATCTGATGATCGGCCTATTGTGTTGAAGCTCGAAGTTCCATTTTCTCTTTCAGAAAAGCCATGGCGTCTTGATGTTCGCGTCCTGCAGTAAGTGCGCTCAATATCAGACATGTCATGCGCAATACGTGTGTCGATCAGGGCGTCTGGTCCTGAAGATTGTAATGCCCTTAAAACGCAGTGGCGCCTGCATTGTTTAGCAGAGGGGCGTTCAGTTTGTCGACGCATTTCTGGAGAGCTTGTTGACACTGCAGTGAAGTTACGTATTGCTTTGCGCGCTGAAAGGCCTTCTCCTGTGATGCGAGCTTGGCAGTGTGAACTTCGTGAACGCTTTCAGCGCTTGACTGCTGCTTCGTTTTTGGCGGCAGCAGTGTGGCGCTGTTGACACAACCCATGTGCACATCTTGAGGTGCTGCGCTACGCGAGACATTCGTTTTTTCGGGCAATAACAGGAATCTGTCTCTATGGCAACACAAATACCACCTGCCCAGCCACTTCCTACGCGTGATCAATCTGTTTTATTGCCGCATTTTGAAGCAATGTCGTGTTTGGCCATGGGGACAAACTGTGATGAAGCACCGCCAATGCTTAGAAGTTTGCCCCGTATTCTTCAAGAAGCTGCGGATTGCCTGCACATCCCTCCATTGGCTGAAGAGGTAAAGGAGGCACTGAAATCTATTAAACGTGGAACGGTCCCTAGGCCAGACGGTTTTCCTGTTGAGTTTCACTTGACATTTTGGAATCAAATTGGTGCTACCTTTACCGCGGTTATCCAGCGATGTTACGAGGATGGTGTCTTTCCATTTAGTTTTCGAGATGGACGCATTGTCCTTATTTCAAAAGGTGATGCTTCCTCTGTTAATCCTGAAGATTGGAGACCTGTCACGTTCCTCAACGTTGACTATAAGATATTCGCGACGATAATCGTTCAACGTTTGAGGAGTCTGTTAAACGCCTTGGTTGGTCAACACCGCTTCATCACTGCTTGAACGAGACATACACAACTTGTCATTTACCCCACGTGATATCATAGCCTATACTCTATCGCGGTCGGCGCGTGGTGTCCTTGGACCGAGAAAAATCATGCAGTTCACCGACTAGAGCACACGTATATTTTTAATGTGCTCACAGCCTCTGACTTTCATAATTCGTTTGTGGAAATTATTAGAAATACCTACACTGGTGTAAAAACCACACTAGTTCTGGATGGCTGGGAAAGTGCTGACTTTTCCATAACACGTGGGGTCCGTCAGGAATGTTGGCCACCGCCGCCCTGTGCTCTTCTCAATCCTATAGAGCGGTTGTACTCGGAGCGGTTGTCCGTGTTTTCGGAGGAGCTCTTCCTCATTGATGAGGAATTCCTTCGGCACTGGTCTTGCCCTTTACGTCGCTCTGTGACGGACGAGTGAAACTTGTCTTTCGGCCGTCCTGGTATAGGTAGGCTGATGTGTCGATGTGCCGGCTGAAATGACATGCCAACATGTAAATATGCAAAGTGCACATATTCATGTTTTAGTTGTGCATCTTATTTACCTCGCAATATTCATATGTGTATCTGTACTTTTCTGGCATATTTTTGGGTGGCTGTGTTTGTGTGAACCACCGAATGTAGATGTTCTTTCCACGTCATCTCATATCATGTTCACGTAAATGAAATCTGTTTTGTCATCATAGTTATTGCATGTTTAAAAAGAAAATGTTGTGTTGAAATAATATTGACGTCTGTGACAATTAATTTTTCTAAACAGGTTTAGCGAGGTATGAGCCACAGTGCCTTGAATATATTGACTTAGTATATAGCCATGAACTAGAGGGGGTGAAAGGTGGGAAGTAGACACGAAGCGCAGGCCATAAGAAAGTGCGCGAGTGCCACCTCTCGTTTAGTCCGCGGGATAGTGGACTAAACGAGATGTCCGCGGGTAGCGGAAATTTTATTTGCTGAGTGTATGATGAAAAGATGCGAGATGGCAGTACGTCGAGTGTTCAGTAGGTACCCGGACGGATGGATGGACAGACAGAGAGATGCGCGGACGAACGCATGGATGGATGGATGGATGGATGAATGGATGGAATCATGAATGGATGGACTCAAGGACAGACGCACGGGAAAACGCAGGGACGGACGCACGGGTAGACGCACCGACGTACGAACGGATGGACGAATGAAGGGTCACACGTACGGACGTACGGATGGACACATGGATGGACACTTTGGCCACTCATCATCATGCACTCCGTAAAAATGTTGTGGGTTTTTTTTTCCTTCTTCGCTCTACGTCGATGTGCAGCTACGTCATCATGTCTTAGGCGTTCACGGAAGCTCCCAAGGTTCTCTGTGACCTGCCTGCTCTGGTCACAACGTTGACTTACACAACACTATTGTAGTTTTTTTTCGAAATGACAACAGTTAGCTATAGCCGAGAATAGCATTGCTGAACAAAACGTTTAGTAAAAGGTATAAATGTATTTGTTGTATTCAATATGAACTCACTGACAATGCACCCTGTTCAGATAAGACGCACCTTCGTCGTCTAAAGCTAACGCCGTTGCTTCCGCTCGCTTCAGTAATAAGACGTTATGGTATATATCAATGTAACATGAAAATTCTCACGCTCGTATCGTTGAATTTCGTATCCGAAATTTTAATCATTTTGCTGTGAATTATATATAAACGCATACATACAAACGTATGCAGGAACATACATGAAGTAAGATTGAAAACCATCCTTCTACTTCACCTCCAGTAAACGTTCTTTCAGCCTACGCCCCTGATGCCTCACGTTCTTTGCTCATCTCTTTCTCTCACTTCTGGGGAATTCCGGAAAGAAAAATTGGCCCCGTCTCTGCATGTAATCTGCAAATGTCGTCGAAAGACGATAGTCTTGCATGTGGAGAGAGTGAACAAAACATTTATTTGATGCTCTGCGCAAGAAAAGCGGTGAATGGTATTCCGGAGGTGCTGCGTTAAAGTGCCTCGAGCGTGCAGCGGAGGCGAGCTAGTGCATCAAGTCACGTCACACGTGAGACATGAGTGCCATCTGGCAGTTTCTTTTGGAAAACAAAGCGCGTGGCCGTGTGTGCCCGTCTCAGAGGTGATAAGGGGTAGAACGGAAGGTGACGGGTAGGTGCCACCACCATCTCGTCTTAGCAAAGCGTTGGAAACACTCCCCGTTCCTTGGAAGCGTAGCATGGTAAGCACATCGTGATAAGCGCTACGGTCCTTAAAATTATTTATGTATGTGTTTTCTAGTAAGAGATGCATATGCAAAATATATGCATGTTGTTATGGTGCCCCAGACTTGCCCAAAAATTGCTTTTTAATTGACAATTGCACAAGCATGAACGCTCAACCTAGAGCAACATTGGTGGTCACTGCGGATGGGGTCGGCCGTTTCAAGTACTCGATGCCGGCAAGAGTGGACAAGCAGACAAATCTACAAACAGACAAATCTACAGACAGACAGACAGACAGACAGAAAGACAGACACACAGACAGACAGACAGATGAAAATTTTTGTGTTGAAGGTCCCCAAGAAAGACTATCGTCTTCAATAAACATTGAGGTCGAGCCGACTGAAAGGTTGGAGTCCACCAAACTTCTGCCTCAGTATCGCGGCCTTGAATCTTCGCATGTCCGTTTACACCCTTGTTCTATAGCGAAAGAGAGAGAGAGAGAGAGAGAGAGAGAGAGAGATGAAGAAACGCAGGGAGGTTAACCGGAAAGAAAGTATCTAGTTTGCTACCTGGCACTGGGGAAGGGGATATAGGAGACAGAAAAGTAAGGAAAGAGAGTGAGAGGAAGAGAGCGGAACGGAAGCAAAACACACACACACACACACACACACACACACACACACTAAAATGTCACAAATGTTTGACGAGGCGAGTCGATCGCAGAATCTTCAGGAGGGCCTTCGTCACTCCTTGGCGTGAAGGTCCTACAGAAAGAATGTATAGTATGGAAGGGAATTGTACAGAAATCACTAAGGTCGATAAAACGTTCTGATAGGAAAGACAATATTTACCTTTATTATGGAATTATGCTGCTTAGAGCGTAAACGTTGATCTGATTGCCTGTCAGCCACTATAATGTGTGCTCCTGTCGAAGAACTTTGGCCACTTTCATTGTGCATACTATCATAAATTCATAAGCATGTTCTACCTCCCACTGGCACCGACATATAAATGCTGTGACCTAGGCTAGCGACTCGCACGCACATGTTTGGCTGTCATTTACTCGCGCCTCAATGTGTAATCATGAACACTAAGCGACAGTGAACATTTTGGAATGTCAATAAACTTTAGAATATTCTAGCATTCGCGCACCACAGGCTCAATATGTATGCGCGATGCTGGCGATTCGCTCGCGGTTGCGCCGCCATGTAGTTTCGCAACCAGCTGCAAAGCCTTCGCTCCTTGTCCGTGACGTAGTAGGAGAGGAGGACCACACTCATTAAAGAATCCCCTCCACCTGCGCGACCGATGCCCGACAAGAAGGCGGCTAATGCGCGCGCTCCCAACTCTACCTGTCGGCCGACGAAGGAACTCCGCGGCAATAAGAGCGCGCCGCGTTGTCTCCAGCGGCCGGGGCTCAGGCCACGGGGCCGCCAAGCTTACCGGGTCACGAGTAACCTTGGCGGGTGACCTCGGCATTGATCTGTTGTCATGGCAACGTTTCTGACAAATCCAATGAACTCCTCGGGATGAAGAAAAGGGTCTTACTTGAGAAGCGAACATTTTTTTTTCGAGGGGCGCGGTGTTTGCTTACGAGAGATGAAGGCACACACACAAGAGCGCGCTATGGCGAATCCATCGAACGGGGCTGGTATTACCTTCTCAGACCTCTTTGTGTTGCACCCTGCCTTAGCTGCTCCACTTTTCTTTTCTTATACGGTACATTCGTGTCGACTGACAAGAACAAAAAAGTAAGAAAAAATCGAAGTAGAGTGAGCTTAGCGAACTCTTACGGCCGTGCTTCAAGGGCTTAAAAAGCGGCAAGCGGCGCGATCACTCGCTCGCTGGCTTAGTTTGAAGAATCGAATGACCTTCAACTTGTTTACGTGCTGGTGCCGAACACAAGCCTCTCCGCATCAATCATTCTCTCTCATTCTCTTTTCTTTCATCAATATGTTCGTTGTTGGTGTAGCACTCTTCCAGCGCAATATTTAAATTCAGTGCCACCTACGCCGTCGTTTTAAAATTTACCCGAAGAAAAGAAATCTCGGCTCTCCTTTGAAAAAACCTCGTTCTTGCCGTGCACCAAGAAAAAAAGTAAAGCCACGAAATTCCCGGCTTCATAGTAGTGGAAATGTTGAGGAAGGAGAAATTTTCGCAAAATCTGAAATTGATTACCTCATTCGATATGACGAATTCGCAGTATTGGCACGGTATTAAAGCTGGTTGGTACGACAAAGGGCGTAAGGCCAAAAAGGAGCTTGCACAACCGGGGTTCGCATCCGAGTCGATGATATTCATAAATGCGTGTACGTGGGTGTAAGATTAATGTGGACACGCGGCAGGGGGCGAGAACTAAATGACAGATTTATTCGGTGCACTGATGTATTTGGAAGCGTAGGCTTTTATCATGGGGCTTTTACTAGACGCACTTTGGTTTCCTGGCCAGATCATCTTTACATTTTCGGCGTTCTTCTTACATTATATAGGGCTTCGTGCGTGGGCGGACACCTACTACATTAATGCGTGGGATGCTTCCTTCTGTTTCTTTCGGTGAGCATACTTTATTAAAGCCAAGTTCAGCGACAACGCACGTTTAGATTACCGTGTAAGCTAGCTCAGTATGCTTGGTTATTCATTGAAGGTATATTGTGCAATGCAATATAAGCAACTTGCGCAGGCAGCTTGCCAAAGCATAATTGTGCCATAATTTCAAGTTAAATTCAAAAATGTTTCTTTCATAAGGCATCTCTGTCTTCGATGACAAGCTTTCAAGCATAATACCAATAATACGTCCAATCCAACTGGTGTAAGAAGCGAAGCGTTTTACAATGTAGGGATCCGATGGCGTGAACATTATTCTTTTTTTGCTCATTTCTATTAAATGAGATATAATGAGGTTCTCGTCAGACGCATTATGGATATATCCACGAACCTCTTAAGCATTGAAGTAAGACCTTTACTGATTTGTTATAGGAGATGCACTGGCAAGTAAGACTATTACTAAAGATCTCCGTCGTTGTAGTGTCCGTTCAACCGCGTTATCTTGCAATATACAAAAAAGTACAAAAGAGAAGACGATCTGTTCTGGGGAAAGTTTTCTTTTATTGGAAAAACGTACTTACGTGTGCAATCCCATTTGGTTTATTTTCCTCTATGAGCACGTGTGCGTCTAACCAGCCATTTTCACAGACGCTTGGTCAAGTTCGTCGAGGCACAACATTCTTTGGTTCACAACACGTGTTTTACAGGAAGTGGCCGTTGCAACGCGACTTTGAAATATACAAATCTAGGTACTCTGAAGTGGTCCAGATAGAAAGCAATAACTACGCTCAAAGATAGAGAAAAAGAGCGCTGCGGTTGCAGTCGTCAGGAAAAAAAAAGATAGAAAACGGAGAGCCAGTAGACCTGAATGTTATCTTTTCTGAAACAGCTAGCACTTTCCAGTGCAGAAAAAAAAACATGTAAAGCTACACCCGTTGCTTATCTCGATCTTTGGTTTTCTTCACTGCCCATGCGGACTTGGTCTACGCACCCATTTCTCCCATTTCCGACGAGGGAAGACAAAACGATGCAACCGGATTTATCTGGTTCACCTCTGGCGTGACGTGTGGGTGACGTCAGTGGAACGGCAGCTATCTTTGCGTCCTTCACCGTGGAAAGCGCCCTGTTGATTCACAGAAGGCGACGAGCAGTCTGGCAGAGCCTGCAGCTTTCCCGGCTTCTATAGATAGCTAATCTCGCCACACTCTATGAAGCCAAAAAGAGAGCATCCGCGCTGCCCATGAAAAAGGAACGTCGAATCTCCGAGGTTTCTAAAACAGAGTAGCTTTACACAAGGGAGTGTTTGCAGCATTTTATTTTATTGCTTTCCTTGTATTCTTAATTTTATTGATTACTCAATGACTAGCAATTAGGAAAGAAAGAAAAAAAGAACGAAGAATTGATCCACACACACGTGACGATTGACTGCGCATTCTGTATAGCTACAGACGTGGCAATTAGACGCTTATGCATTTTGGCACATAATGCGTTGCTTAAAGTATCGGGTAATACCATTATGGCGTTCTCATTACTTTTCGCTTATTACTTGGTTACACTGCCGGTATGCGAGGAATCCGCGTGCACAGGCATAGGTTCGGTGGTATGTTTGGTTAACACGGGAAACGCCATCATGTAAAGTCGTCGTAAACCGCAGCATTAGAGAGAAGCTATTTAAGAAGGCTCCTTCTCTTTCAACCCGCTGATAGTCGGCGGGGCTTGGTTCTTGTCAAGTTTATTTATTTTTTGCACATATTCGAAAGAAAATGTACAGCGATATTGTACTCAAAAAATGTAAGGGAGCATCATAAATGTCATTCACGTATCAAGCATGCCAATGAACCGACTTGGCAAGTTTGTTTCGCTAAACCACGCTGCTAATTCTCGATGTGATTCCGTCGCGCACAAGAGTTGCTATTGTGTAATTTAATCACACTATGCAGCACGCTGCCGGCACCTGGTGGCACGGGTTGGTAAAACGTGGCAAGAAGAGCATCTGCTCCAACGCCGCCTTTGATTTAGGTCAGCTATCGGGGTAGATGCGACTTGCTGGTCTACAACTAGCGCCACGACAGTAGAAATGAAGTGGATAAAGATCTTCAAAACAAGCGTATTGCGAAGCAGTCACTTGGTAAACTAAAAACCTGAGAAGTGCACTAGTAAATTACAACCTTCTTTAGGCATGGTAATTAAGTTGTCTGCAATGTTCATTTTTGCTGCTCACCGCCTCGGTTTTCAAACCAGTGCTGTGGTTGAGGATGACAGCTGAGCTCAATGGGAGAAAAATAATGCCGTTTGTGAAAGCCACAATTTTTAGCAGGCGCATTGATATGCAACTATTTTTCATGCCTCATAAAAAATGTACTAAACGTACGCAGAGATGTGACGACGCTAAGCGATTGCGCTTAGTTCTGAAAGCACGATCATACGTATTCAATGGCAACGTTAAGTTTGGATAAGCCATCGGTCTTTGAAGACTCTATTGTCTGAAATAGCAGATTTTTATGTGGATTTTTTGTGCGTACCTTCTTTGAAATTTTAGTCTCATTCTCAACTTTTGTGTTTGAAGTTTAAAAATAACGACCTACAGTAACATAGCTGACGTCGGACTGTGGACGGGAGTTGCGCTGCTGCTTTCATTTCATTGTTGTACAAGTGAAGGAAGAACAATAAATACACTGACTGAAGTTCTTTCTGAACGCTTAACATTGTCCAAAAGAGTCTTAAATCACTTATCTAGGTAATCTTCAGGAGACATCAGTGTCGAAGTTTAGTAATCATATCTGGAGTTTTACATGCCTAAACCACAATATGTTATGCGGTGCGCTTTAGTGTAGGGCTCCGGAAATTTCGACCACTTTTTGTTCTTTAACGTGCGCGGACGTCGCACAGTAGGCGCGCTTCTAGCATCTCTTCTTTATCGAAATGCGACCACCACGGCTGGTATCGAAGCCGCGACCTTCAGACTTGCACCCAAGCACCGTATATGATTGCCAACGCCACAGCAGCGTGCTTGTCATTGAAGCTTATTGCCACAAAAAAGTTCTTGAAACTACTTGAAAACAGTTGCTTTGCAGGCATTTCTTGCAACTTTTTTCACCCCTATGTCTGCATGCTACACAGGGGGAGATGACAAATGGGCAGAAAGCTACTCAATCGTGCCTCGTCAAACGCGTTCGCTAAATTGCTATGTGATTCAGTCGCACACTAGTGTTGCTGCTATGTAATATTACCGCATCGCGCTGCTGGCGGGTGTTGGTACAACCTGACCAGAAGAGCACCTGCTCCAACGTCACTCTTACTTTATGTCATCTATCAGAAAATAGCAGCGATCTGCTCAGTGACAAAATAGAGCTCGTGCTGGTGAGAGGGAGGAGGAGTCTCTGTATAAAATGTGGATGCTTGACCACATGCCAACGTCACGTTTCAGTTCTAAAATTTTCTTGCCGTATTATACCGACGCTAATGTTCGCCCAAACTATTCAAATAAGCGTTTGATTTTCTCGGTATGTGAGTGTCTTGCTTTTTTTTCCCAAAACATGAAGGGTGGTTCCGAACCCCTTAAGTTTACCTCACGATAACCTCCCTCTTTCTATTTAGTAGTGAAGCTCCTTTGGCCCACACTCCACCGTAGTAGTCATCTCCGTCGGCGTGGAAGCTCCCAGTGCGAGACGTGCCCCGCCACGGTGGTCTAGTGCTTAAGGTACTCAGCTGCTGACTCGCAGGTCGCGGGATCGAGTCCCGGCTGCGGCAGCTGCATTTCCGATGGAGGCGGAAATGTTGTAGGCCCGTGTGCTCAGATTTGGGGGCCCGTTAAAGGTGGTCGAAATTCCCGGAGCCCTCCACTACGGCGCCTCTCATAATCATAAGGTGGTTTTGGGACGTTAAACCCCACATATCAATCAATCATCAATCACTTATCCCAGTGCGGGACATGCGCGCCAAGCCGAACAACTGGTGCGCGCTTCCTTCGAGCGCAGACGATGCAGCAGATGGCGCGCGCTGCGCCGCTCATTTTACGCGTACTGACTCGCTCGGTTGTTCCCCATCCACCAAGCGCAGCAAAGGCTCTCTCCACCCGCTCCCCACCCTACCGCCTTCATGAAATCTGGCAGTGATGTCTGGGACGTAGTGGTTTGCGTTCCATTTCTAGGAAATTTCGCCCTAGGGTTGTATTCGCATACGGAACTACTGATAGTTTTTCAATGGGATAACTAGGACACAAGGTCCTAGTTATTGTTTCACAATCGTATGAATCATAAAAAAAGGCTGAAAAAATTATGCAAATAATAATTGTGCTTTCTAAATGACGTGATTGAATATGAAGCACAATCCAAATTAAACCCGGAAGAAAAGACAATATGTAATTATACTACAGTCAAAATGCGAAACACAAGTTGTAAAACCCGTGCAAAGTGAAGAAAAAAATAGTAATAGCTGGTGTAGCCTTGTCTAGCACGTATCTAATAACAACGATAGCTGTGCTGGCTCTGGACCTTTGCAGAGGTGCAGAGAGAGATAAATATTTAAATGAAGAGCTGGGAATGTTTGTCTGGCTTTTCGCCTGACATGCTACTCCAATGTGGAATGACTATAACTTATACGGTCATGAACACATAACGCATAGTCACACACATTACAATATTATTTACAATCAACGGGAATAATGTAATCAATGTGATTTGTAATTACTACTATGTAATCTTCCAAATGGTGCAGTGTGCCTGATGACGGTGATTACTGCGAAACAATACCTGAACTGTTGTTACTTTCTGAATATCGTTTATTCATATACGTCTTTACATTTACGACATTTCTGTCATCACAAGCAGTCCAGTCTGACGTGAAGCAGGTCCCCTTCTTTTTAATGCTACCGCGTTCATTCAAATATCACCATTCAAATTCAGCAAATAATTGAAACTAAGTTCACTATATTAATTAAAAAAATTGTGTGCCACAAATTGTAACAGCCTGCAAGTTCTAGTTGGAAATAACAACCGTCAGATCGGAGTACAAAGTTAATACACAAGTTTTCTTATTTGCTTTCTTTTTGAGGCAACTTTAGTTGCCGCCGGAGGCTTGTGTTTCGACAAAGAGTTCGTGTTTGAAAATGATAACGATGTACAGTGAAGCTCTACATTAGTACGCTGTGTGTGTGTGTGTGTGTGTGTGTGTGTGTGTGTGTGTGTGTGTGTGTGTGTGTGTGTGTGTGTGCGCACGCAAATTCTTAGTACAGGCATGTGCCACGAAAGTTGGGCGAATGCCGCTACCGATCAGCGTCAACAAAAATTAAGGACTGGATTGCGGGTGAAAATGTGCGTGACATAAATGCGATAACGCAAATACTAACCACAGGGTACACTAGAAACGCAACCATTCATCGCTGGTCATACAACTCAACAGAGTGGAATGGGCTCTCAGGTTTTTTTTTATATAAAGCTTTTTTTCTGAATAAACAAGCCGTGTGAGGTGATAAATGGCTATCTGCCATGTAGGAAATAATTGTCAAATGTGTTGTGATTTGATACAGTATAAACACCATTTTCTTACAAAAATACTCATGCTAAACTCCGTAATTGAAAATAACAATTGACTATGCTTGCGCTAAGCCGTGTCAGGCTTGAAGTGGCGAAACCAAACGATTCTGAAGGCTGATCTGGTTGCCTTTAGGATGTTTGTCGTTAGCTAGGTGATTTTGGATCAAGGGTACTTCAAGGTCCTTGCTACGGTTTAGCTGGGTGACGCTATATACGTTCTTTCTACGTTCATTTTCAGCTCAGAGAGGTTGGAGTTAAAACACAGAATGTCATACACAGGACACAGATCTCCCAACTTCACGTAGGTAGAACTTCACGCTTAGCATCTCTGGCAGATCTACAGGCCCGTCGCCGTCGGCGTAGTCAATGAATCGCTTCTGAATCTTCTTGCAGATGCAGTTGCTTTTCCTGTTTCCTAGTATTGTCCTGTACGCGTTATGGGTCTTGGGCTCGCTGCCGTCACTTCACAGCCATTTCTGGGGCTAGCTGTAACCACTGGTGAGTGTTGAATTTACCCAGTTTCAAAGACGCATACCCTTTTATGATGATTACCAGAAGAAAGGAACCGGATCTTGATTTTTGATAGGTCATGGCACATAGCCGCTATATGATAGGGCACACAAATTACAGTTCCTTTAAACAGCTAGGCTTTTAAAATCTTGAAAGGCTGGGTTATTTATGCATTGTTGTTAAGTTAGGACATTGTTGCGAGTTTGCGACAGTGGCACACCTTATAAACAACAACAACAACACCACCACCAACAACAACAACCAGAACAAAATGATTATTGTATTGTATGTGTCAAACTCACGATATAAATATGAGGCACGCTGTAAATGAGGGCTATACGGAAGTTTCCGCCTCCTTAATGTCTCTAGCGTCCACTGAAAAATCACACAGTACACAGGTCTATAACATTTCGCTTCCATCGAGATGGGACCGCCATGACCTAGACACTATATATGAGGACACAACATAAGCCACCTGCACGTATGGTTCAACGAAATGTCGCGAGCACTTAGCTGATTAGTCGAAAGAAGTGGAGGCGTCTCCGTTTGGAACATTAGGGAACCAAAACAGCTAGTTTTGCTAGAGACCTTTTCCAACGTCGCCGTGCAACACAATACCGCACTTTCCTAATTGTACATTTAAGCAGTACGCCGAGAACGGAATGAACACACCACATAGCAACATCATCCATTAGGGCAGCGTCAATGAAGCCACTGATAAATTGCGCACTGATGTTGCCAATCGTTGAAAACTTTTTCCTTTTTACCCAGATGCTTAAGAACGTAATGATGAGCAGGTGTCTGTTCTCGACACTATAGAATATACATGAAGATGCTCCTAGTGTATCTTTCATCTGCATTATGATTCGTCTACGAAGACAAGTGGACAGCACGTATTGCGTATTTTAGGATACAATATACTGGTGTCCGGTATACTTCTGTCGTGTGAAGGCATCGTGTATCTTAAGATACAAGATACTGCTCTTGCTGCATCGCCATGTGATTAAAGTTTAAATGTTGGTGAGCACCATTGTTTAGGCTGATACTCTGCAACGAAACTTGAGTGCAATAAAGGCAAAGACATTCGCATAACCATTGCGCCACAGCCTTCCAGCAATGGCCGATAAGAAGGTTGGCGCATTTTAGTTGATGGAGAAGATTCCACTGGTGGTGCTCACACTATATCAACAAGAAAACACTATACTGGCTTTCAAATGTTAATTTATGGCCTGAGGTAACACCGACACTTTCGTTTAGGCACACACGTTACTTTCATTGAAATTTAGGTGCAAGCAGCGTTCGTGGGCGTATTCCTGCAGCTCGTGGTATTATTACCCATATACCACGGGCTGTAGTACGCAACTATGAATATCACGCTACTGCCACGCGTGAATGGAAGAAACGGTTTCACGGCTCGGCAGGCGTCTCACGTTATGCATTACCTGCAAATCATGTCAACCGTACGCACACATCATGCTGCGCAAGTTTTGGTATTTGCCAAGCCAATGAGACAAGCACGATAGATAGATAGATAGATAGATAGATAGATAGATAGATAGATAGATAGATAGATAGATAGATAGATAGATAGATAGATAGATAGATAGATAGATAGATAGATAGATAGATAGATAGATAGATAGATAGATAGATAGATAGATAGATAGATAGATAGATAGATAGATAGATAGATAGATAGATAGATAGATAGATAGATAGATAGATAGATAGATAGATAGATAGATAGATAGATAGATAGATAGATAGATAGATAGATAGATAGATAGATAGATAGATAGATAGATAGATAGATAGATATGTCGCTTCAAGTGTAGTGGCTGCTACACATCTTTCCGCTTAACGGTATTGCGTAAATGAAAATGCGTTGACGGACAAATTAAATCTCCAAAGCAGTATTTTCTTCATCATCTGGATGGTTCTTATTTATGTTGTGATCAAATGGCAGCCCACGAGCTGTCCGGGAAGCAGATGACTGAACGCTATAAATTACAAAAGCAATAAGAAAAACTGCTGACAGCTCAGTGTATAGGCATTTGTCATGTTAAACAGCCAAAAAAAAAGTCACAATAAATTGTTTCGTGATGAAACTGGCATATCTTGAGCATACAATACCAGGCGTTTGGGAGGGTAAGTGAGTGAACAATTTGACTCTGTTCATGGACGTTTGGAGTCCAAACTTCCGCCCGTCCGAGAGACCGTCTCTCTGAGCATCTTGTCCTGCTTCATCACCCAGAGCTGCTTGTACAGTCCTGAGCTGAGCAGTGGAGCCTGCTAACGAGCATTTTGTTCGAGTGAAGCCATGTTGATCGCAGCTAAGAAGTTTTCATAATAATTTTGCACGTAAGCTCATTATCGTTGATAATCATCGTCGCTGTCACTACTAACGCGACTAGACTACTACTACTACTACTACTACTACTACTACTACTTCTACTACTACTACTACTACTAATACCACCACCACGACAACAACGACGATGATGGAGGTACATGATAGACTAATAACACAGCTGCCCTGAAAAGAAAGCGTACTAGTTGACTGTCAAAAAGACATCTGTGAATGAGAAAACTGTGCACGAGAAACAGGAATTGCGTAAACGTCATCTCCCAGTATAATACAGCTGTCAGCGCCCAGCAACAACTGGTACCCTGTATCAAGGGTTAAGCCCATGGTTCTCACGAACTCCCCTCTTTATGGCCGCCAATAACACATGTTAAGTACATCGCCGCAAGTGCAGATCGTCTTTCTAGCGCACTCCTAACACTTTATCTCTCTCGCTCTCCATCTGTCCACGGGTGTTCCTTTCTTTCTTTTTACATTACTTTAGACCTTTATTCCTACCTTGGTTGGCGCGTGCGGTGGAAAAAAATATTTGCCTTTGCGTCGGATGGCCCGACTCGAGGCCCACATAACCACCGCCCGAGCGCATTTGTTCATTGGACGACTCTCGCAGCAGTTTAATGGAGCGCGCGAGGCGGAGAGGCTTATCGTCGCAGTTGATATGGTTTACGGCCGTGCTTTCAGGCTCACCTCTAAAGGCAATAAAAAGCGGGCAACCGGCGAGAGCTGGTTCCCGCCTTTGCGGAGAAGCCGACAACTCTTTGTCGCCGGCTTCCCGATTTTCTTTCTTGAAGGCGACTTGTGTATCTGTCACACAAATTCTCTATTCTTCGGAGGAAAGAAAAAATTGAATAAATTGAAACCGAGGGCGATAAACGAAGTAAAAAAGCGGTATTTTTTTTTCGTGCAGATCACGGTTAGCTGCTGAGGGCGCGTGTTTGCATACACGGTATACGTTATGTAATATCATGTGTCACCACTCAAATACGCAAATACATTCATATTAAAACTCTAGTGTTTTACTATTACAATGTTAAAACATTTTGTTATAACACGTCTTTTACAATTTTCAATTATATATTGCCAGTTTCTTTTTCGTGTCCTTTGCTTTAGTGTTATTGCTCAAGAAATTGGTCATTGTACCAAAGATAATGTTGTTAGGTGGTGGCAGCGAAGTAATTGTATATAAATAAATAAGTAATTAAATAAATAAATAAATAAATCAGCCACTATCCCAAGAATCCTGACAAAAAATCCACTTTCATTTGCCTTGCACACACGGATGAATATTGACATGGCGTTGTATGTTTCCATGGTGAGTTACGTGTTGTATTTTCATGACAGTTCTCGGCAATCTATACGCACCTCACGGTGTTTCTTGTCGCGACACTGCGTTCTCTGACGAAGCTTCTACAGGTATTCACAAGGAAGGAAGGAAGGGAGGAAGGAATCAACAAAAACGGAGAAGGCAGGGAGGTTAACCAGAAAGACATCCGGTTGGCTACCCAAAATCTTGTAAAGGAATGCGCTTAATGAATCTTTGCGACAGTATCACATGCTTTAGAGTTCCTATCCTTCATTTGTGTTGTCTGAAATCTGCTTGTAGTACTTTTTTAAGGAACAATGGCAATCTATCAGTATTGTGCCGCGGGTCTCACAATAATATAAACATGTTCTATCTTTTTCAAGCAGGAATTACCCGCAAGGCCAGGGTGCTCGCACATATATAGTGAAAATGCTGGGTATCAAGGGTGAGCTCTGTTTCAGGCAGGTAACGAAAACCCATTTGAACCACGTTTATGTGCTCCAACACACGTTCAGATCTTCAACAAAATAGAATACATCTAACTTGGCTTCCAGGCAGAGTGTCATCTGGAAACAAAACTTAGCCATTTCCTGTAGATTCATTTAATTGAGCCTTTGCAACAGATTACTAACAATGCATAAAAGAAATGCAGTCCGTGAATAGTAGCAAAAGTAACGTGGCTTCCTTTGCAAACAAATTTAAATTAAGTGGTCGATATTTTATATTAGATGACTTCACCAGCTGCATAATGTACGCTGCCCCGCCGCGGTGGTCTAGTGGCTAAGGTACTCGGCTGCTGACCCGCAGGTCGCGGGTTCGATTCCCGGCTGTAGCGGCTGTATTTCCGATGGAGGCGGACATGTTGGAGGCCCGTGTGCTCAGATTTGGGTGCACGTTAAAGAACCCCAGGTGGTCGAAATTTCCGGAGCCCTCCACTACGGCGTCTCTCATAATCAAATGGTGGTTTTGGGACGTTAAACCCCACAAATCAATCAATCAATGTACGCTGAATAATGTAAAAAGGTAAAAGAAGGCTGCTCAGAGCTATTGACCAAAAATACCACTCTGCCTGCCATGTGACCGACCTTCTCTTCGTCAAAATGATGGTTCGGGGTGAGTATTACATTCAGTCATTTCCGTAAATGTTGAAAAACGTCACTTCGCAGCGTTTCTTGCCGCGACACTATGTTCTCTGACGAAGTTCTTGAAAATATTCCCCAAAACGGGGGTCATATTTAGTGCAAACGCACCATTCCCTCTCTATGTATATTAGAATGTAGCTACTACACACTTAAACTACGCACTTTTATTACTCCTTTGCAACGTTTGCCTTCGCAGTATTGCCGAGTGAGTTGCCAGCACTCGTTCAACAATCAGCTCCACCAGCTTCACCTGAAGTAGCGATAAAGCGCGTATCACTGTCCAGTATCCTTCTTCGCGACAGAAGCAAACAAGATTCGTGCCAGACTCTCCAGCGGATCTTGCGTCAGCCATTCAAGCAGCTCATATACAACGTGCACTGAGATAAGGCTGCGTGCAGTGGACGTGTTTCTTTGTCTCTCGAATGCATAGCTTGGTGGTATCGCTGTTATAGTGTCTATAAGCCTCGTCGTCTTGACGTCATTGTGGCAATTGCAAGAAGCTTCCGAGAAGCTTTACACCGCGTTTCGATGGGCCTGCCTGAGGCTCTCTCATAGAATCAGACAGTGTACGTACGAAAAAAAAACAAATGACAATAGCATAAACTCTGTGAAGTTTATTTGTTCGCGTAGCACACAAAATTATGACGTACGAGGGTGCGACTAAAGGAACTATAATGCTACTTTCTTTTGTGTACCTCTACTAATCTTGAAACTATTGTCATTCGTCGAGGGATATCTTGTTTACCGTAACATCTTTCTATTTGTATTCTTGTTTCTTCACTGTCCTCTGCACACAAAGCTAACTCTATTCAGCTGGATTCGTATGCTTTGGGGTTCTTCTTTATAATTATTGGGGCCATGCTGGTGTCAGTGGGGAGCTTTTCATGTCCTGCTTGCGTTGTTCGTGCATAGAGGGTAGTTTTTGTCGCATCACTCCGGTACAGTTGGGTGGAGCCTGCTCCAGGAGCGGAAAATCACCCCACTGTTTCGTTGCGTTAATATGAGGTTCGCTCGCTCAGGAAGAGAGCGCTCTTATCTTTCGCGCAACTGCACGACATAAAAGGTTGCGGGATAACCGGAAGGCATTTTCCAATGCACGCATATTTCTCGGAGCTCTTAGTTCTCTCTCCAAAAGGCAATACCTTCAATTATTTCGGTCGGTGCTAGATTACTTTATCTTACTTCAGTAAAGCTAGGGATATTGGTTTGTTTTTCCATAAAACTAGAATTTTTTATTACATATCTAGGCTAGGGCTGATATAAAATTTATTAAGTTTTCATTTATTGATGCAGTCAACCAAACAGTGGGTCATAACGGATATGGGATAAAGGCAGAAAACCACAACAACTAAACTTAGTCTGGGATTTGTTCACAAGATAGAAAATTAAAGACAGTAAAAATTATGCAGGAGAAATGACGCGTAGCATTGTTTTCAAAATTGCGTGAAGCGGAGCGGATGTGGATTTGACGTCGGCTGGTAACGGTGCCCTCGATTTAACAGCCGTATTCATGCACATACCAAAACGTCACTTGATTTAGTTCCGCGCAGTGCACAGATACCAAGCACGAATATTGAAGTTGCTGCCACAGTGACAGCGATTTGATTTTGACCGAATTAAACAACGCCCCCTTCCCCTCCTGGTACCCCTGCCTATTGATTAGTTGCAATGTTTCGTGGACCAGGCTAAAAATTAGAGAGTTGCTCCTACACCTCCTCGTCAAAGGACATGAAATCACGTTTTCAATGGCATCCAAGTCACTGCGGCATATTGGCCAACATACATGCCGACGCAGCTACTCGATCGGCACACGAAGATGGTGTAGAATAATCTGTCCCCTTCTCAAGGATTGATACTGCCATGAAAATACGACAGATTGCTAATGAAGAAGTAAAATCCCTGTGGTATACGGAAAGTTTACCACACACGCGACTGCATGAGCTGAACCCGTTTCGTCGACTTCGGCCTCCATCCGGACTCTCTCCACTTGAGACAACGGTGCTTTGCCAACTGTGGCTTGGTGCCACTATCACCAAATTTTTTTTTGCATTCCGAATCGGCATAGAAGACAGTGCCGCTTGCGATAATTGCCGCAGCGATGAAACAATACAGCACCTTCTGTGTCACTGCAATCGCTACAGCACGCCCAGACTGCCGCTAGCTGTTGCGTTAGCCCGCCTTGATGACAGACCCTTGTCAGAACAGTCAGTGCTCGAATGACGACACCATCCATCTTTACACAGAAAAACAGTCAAGGCCTTATTGAACTTTTTGCGTGGTAGTGGACTATTTAATGGGATATAGTACACCCCGTTTTTTTTTCTTTATTTTCGCGCACCTATTTTTCTGTTCGTTTTCCTTTTCCTTTTTCTTTTGTTCTCCCCTTAATGCAGGGTAGCAAATAGGATGCTCCAATTTCTGGTTGACCTCCCTGCCTTTCTCTCAATTTATTCTCTCTCTCTCTCTCCCTGTATCATCAGCCTAAATTATAGCCAGACCTCAGTTGCTAAGATACGTGAGTAGTGATTTTGAAATGTTTTGAAGGTCTTCAACTTTTCACCTTCATCAATTTCATTATGGAACTCTTTATCACATGATGTGAATGACCTAATGCACATTCATGTTTTTAAGAGAAAATTGAAAAAGTCTCTATTAAACGTATAACTGCTAGATTTTGTTAATTTTTGATATCTTGCTTTGTTTGTAAAAAAAAAAGATCGAAATGTTCCGTGACTTGCTCTTTCATTATTCATATTTTATATTTTTCATTGTATTAACATAGGAGGTCCCGCCTGCGGTTTACTACCTTGGGACCTCCTTTTGCATACTTACTCACAATGTACACTTCTGATGCTAATAAAGAAACATTGATTGATTGATTGAAAGTAGTATCGCAAATCACAGGATCGAATCCCGACTTCGGCGGCTGCATTTCCGATGGAGGCGGAAATGTTGTAGGCCCGTGTGCTCAGATTTGGGTGCACGCTAAAGAACATCAGGTGGTCGAAGTTTTCGAAGCCCTCCATTACAGCACATCTCATAATCACATGGTGGTTTCGGGACGTTAAACCTCATATATCAATAAATAAATAAATAAATAAATCAACTGGACTAGTATTAGCCATGTTGTGAACTTCGAATGGCGCGATACTCAATGCAGGTGCTTCATCTCAGAATAACCTCAAATAATGCGGAATTTCCGTCCATTTTAGACATTATTTTTTACTTTCACAATGCCTCGTCACTCACTTTGGTGATTTAGTGCAGTATAATTTCGGCACTGTAATGCAACAACGCGCTCAACTTCATAAAGAAGGTCCCTCCATTTTAATGGTAGCTCAACATCCGCCAAAGCGTAATAGAGGTAAGGGGAAGATACTTATAATAATACTTTGCCTTTTTGTGCATCAAGGTTGACAATATTCACCACATGTGTGTATGTACCTCATTGTGCTGGCTTGAATACTTGATATGGAATTTTGTGATGTTCCAATATTTTGTACAACTGCCCTGTGAATTGAACCGAATAACGAACTAATCGGATCTCATAATAAAAGTTTCGAATTCGCACACCCCGACCGACTGGTTGAAAACTCAAAGGCTGCCACCCGATAAACCTTCTGCGTGTGCGATAACATTCGGTATAGAAGTATTTCGCTACGTATAGTCGATGCTCGATACAAGGGCTGCACCTCGCAACGGGCCTGTTTCGGCCGCAAACGAGAGGCACCGGGGAAACCAGGCGAGCTCTCCTTTACGAGGCGGCACAACCGATACTCGCAGGAACCAGTCGAATCCGCTTCAGCGGATTCGAGCCCCGTAGGCTCAAGCGTGTCGCGTGCTTTTTCGGCACGCCGTGGAACAGGCACAAGGGGCGCCACATTATACGGCAGCCGCTTCACCTTTACTTCCGACACCCGAGCGCCCGTGTCATGTAACGCGGTAGAGCTGACGCTAGAAGGGCTCGGCTAACGTGCATTGCCTGCTCGCGTGCCACTCTTCTTAGAAATGACAAGCAAATATTGAAACGAGGTATAGATAAGACAGCATACTTGGTGACATCGCTTTGTCGTGCCAGATTTCAGGCTTTCTTAGCGCGAATGAAAACTGCTGATCTGGTAACGAATCAGTATTCTCTAGCAAGATTTCAGGGGCCTTCTGTTACGTCTTTGAAGGTGTCATCTGGTTGTGCGCTACCAAATACTAGGACAAATGAAAGAAAGTATTCGTCAGCATAAAAGCCTTGTTCTGCCCATTCTACTTGCCCTAAACCTAGTTACCATGTAATGTATTTCGGTCTGTCAGTTAAAACCTCTTTATCGTACCCTTGTTCTTTCATATTTATCTTGTCTATTATTCCCCTTGTCCCCACCCCCTCCCACGCGTCTGAGCTAGCCAACCAGGCCAAAGGTTGCTTAATTTCCCTGCCTTTGTCCTTCGTTATTTTTTTCCTTTCTTCCTCTGTAGTTTAAAACCCCTCAATAATATTCCCACCGCTATTAAGAAACATAATGATCGGCAGCGGGTTCATAAATACATTGCAAGGTCTCACCTTTGTAGCTCTTCGTGAAAGACCCTAACATTTCTTGCCAACCAAGGTAATGATTTTTAGCATTTCTTAGTAAACCAGTGACACTTTGAACGTTCTTTTTACGTACCTAACATGACACCTACCCATCTAGCCGACTACGTCTGTGAGCTGCTCTCGGGATCGCCTCGTTGGCTTGGTGTAGACCAAAGTTTATATGGGTGGGCAAGAGCGTCTGAGATATATGATTGTCTTATCGGAACATCATTAATGCAGAGAATTGTGTCACGTACATCGTGACACCATTTCCTCCAGACACGTGGAGTAAATATCCGTGCACCAAGGGCCACGATATGCCGCAATGCACGTCGGGTAATTAACAGTTTATATCTACCCAGGGACGACGAGAACAGATATTGGTGTTAAGCGACGATCTGTAGAAAATCTGCAATCGGCAGTGCTGATCCGATGAAGGCAAATGATAAGAATCAGGATTCCGACAGTAATCTAACTAAAGTATTGCGCATGGCAGTCAGGTAATCAATCACGGAGGCACAACAAATCTTGAAAATGCTTTGGAAAAAGATGCACGCGTAATGTCGGTGTAGTGCCAATTATTGCTGCAGCGCGGGCTGTCTGAATTTATACCAGAACAAGCAATACAAATGTACTCTCATAATACAGATTTTGTGTCGGGTTAACGTCAATTTTGGTTCCAGTGCTGGCTACACTTTTATGTCAAAGTGATAAAGATTACAACTGAATTTGTCATGATTCAGCAAGCTATATTTAAGTGTTGCTCGAGCCTGGAGGAATTATGCTAACGAAAGTTTCATATGATACACGACCACACCGTAAAGTGCATTCGGTTCGGTAATACTGACAATGGTGTTATGGCGTGAATGCTGACATTACGTCAGACTATAAATTACCCTTGAGCAACATTGTATTCGACGTTTCTGCTAAGGCTGCGATGTGCACACAACTACATTTGCCAGAACTAATCAATCTTCCCAGCAAGGCTCGGCTGAAAGGCAAGAAGTGCTGTATCGAAAATCGCCACCGACTGCTTCGCATAAAACCGCTTTCCACAAGGTGCGAGATCTGCCGTATTTTTTCATTGACTCCATAAATAAATTGACAGATATTGACCCATCCATCACCGAGCTTCCTTTTGCACTGACTGCAGCTTACATTTTTTTTTGTCCAACTTGCATAAAGCTAGCGTAAGCTCGCACAACTATTCTTATATCCTTCACAAGACTCTGCAAACTGCACGCTACTAGACAGCGATATACCCAAAAGTGACAGCGAAGACGGTGATATCGCTCTTATATGGAAGCGACAGGCACGATGGCGTTATCTTCCCTTTGACACTATGTTGACCAACAAATGTGATTATCTGGCCTAATTCCGTGCGCACCCAATCCCGCTCAGACGAAAAAAGAAAGGCGTAGTGCGAGAAGCTGACTACTTCAACACCATTTACCGACAGCAGGCTGTAGATATGAGCCCTCGGATTTCATCGCAGGCGGCATTGCGCTATGGATTTAATAAGCTTTGCATTTCGTCAGAGTCTAGAGTTTCATTACATCGATGCTTGAAATCTATCTGTGCGCATAAATTGAGCCCTCACGCATTGCATAACAACTGTGGAGTCTCTTTATTTTCTGTTTCAACATGGGTGGGTCACTTTCTACACTGCGATTTTCCTGCCTTAGTACAGTTACATTGCGTGTGCACTCTATAGCACTGCCACATGCCTAAGCAGAGAAACTGAAGCAATTCGGAAGCTCGTTTCATGCATGCGAGAGTCTCATTATTCTCGGTTTCGTCACTGCAGTGTTCTCTTCCTATAGAATTGCCTCACTCCTCGGCCATGACAGTCCTTGTAAATTTGCACGCCGAACGAGGGATTGCGTCACTACATATTGCCTTGTTAGACTGACAAAAATGAAGCAGACAAGTGATCAAACAAACCTGGAATCTTCTTTTGCAGATGCAGTTGCAACATCATCCACCGACTAACTAATCTCGCGTAGGAGAGATGAAAAAAAAAAATCATCGCATTTCCACAGAGTGAATGATGATGAGTGGGGTGAAGCGTACGTCAGTCCGTTCGTACGGCCGTGCGTCTGTGCTTCTGTCCGTCCACCCTTCCATCCATCTGTCCGTCCGTCCATTTGTCCGTCCATTCGTCCGTCCATCCATCCACCCATCTAGTGAACACTCCAAGTGCCTCCATATCGCATCTTGTCATCATATATTCATCATGTAGAAGTACCGCCATCCAGCGGACATTCGAAGGACTAAACAAGAGGCGGTTACCTACTACTACTACTACTACTACTACTACTACTAATAATAATAATAATAATAATAATAATAATAAAGAAAAACTACTACTACTACTGCTACTACTACTACTACTACTACTTCTACATACACCGGGAACTACTACTACTACTACTACTACTACTACTACTACTACTACTACTACTACTACTACTACTACTTCTACTACTACGTACCCCGGGGAAGCACGACCCACGGCTTAAAGGGCCACTCACCAGGCCCCATAACAAATTTTAGTTAGACGGTGGAAGTTGTTGCGTGTCCGATGAGCAGCATTCTGCCACAAAAATGTTTTTCAATCGGGTTCTCACGACCTGAGAAAACAGTTTCTTTTTTTTTTTGAAGCGGAGCGAAACGAGGATCAGAGGAGGCGAGCTCGAAACCCTTGCGGCTCCCGCGCGTAGCGTTCGCAAGCCAAATCTCTTCCCTATCTCTACAGCATCCGACCAAGAGGTAACTTGCGTATGACGTTCCTGAACAAGCCCGACCCCCGAGCACGCAATTTTAAGTGCGAAGCATTTCTTAGCGAACATATCTATCTATCTATCTATCTATCTATCTATCTATCTATCTATCTATCTATCTATCTATCTATCTATCTATCTATCTATCTATCTATCTATCTATCTATCTATCTATCTAGCCGTTTACGTTTGGGTGCTCTCTGTGTCACCCCTTTAACTTGGTGAGCACCAAAATTAGCATGGGAGAGTAATATGGTTTGGCGAATATGACGCGGTGGTCAAGAAATGAATAATGTCACCACCCCGTCACGTACGTCCTCAGAAACTTCCCGCCAGACAGTGGCATACACCGACGGGCGGATATGTGCCGCTGGTATGCGGGTATGTGCCGCAGGTGATTGATACTTAGTATCTACCCAGGAACGACGAGAACACACTTGGACAATTTCAACGCGCCAGCGTTAAGCAATACCCCACATCAGTAGTATCGACTCAACAAAGGCATGGAATAAATGTCAGTGTTAAGAAAAACCTGACATAGATAGCGTTGACTCCCCGACGAATGCAAATAATAAATTTCAGGGTCCCAGCAGGAATCGAACCCAAGCATTTTCCGTGGCAGCCAAGCATTCTACCGCAGAGCTCCGCCAGGTCTCGGAACTACGTTTCAAATAAACACTTTTCTTCGTGAAACCTCAATGGTGGGTGCAGTGCTGCCTACCCAATTTTATAAATATTACATATGCACTCTTTTCATACAGCCGTCCCGTCGGGTTAACGTCAATTGTGGTTAGGTGCCATGCGCTGAAGTTGCTTCATGTAGCAGTGTCCAGGGCCGGCATCTTCGCGAGCATCAGCGCTTCATATCACCTTCTGTTGCTAATACGCATGTTCCCAGTTGACATTGTTGCACAAGTGCAAAAACCTGCTTATATAAACATATGCAACTCTTCAGCATATCCGTGTGTGCAACATTTGAGCATATATATAGCGCCAATTCATAACCTGTCACTCAATAAAAAAAATGCAACACGGTCACCTGCCCTCCGCATGCTTTACATAACTTGAATTCTCAGGTACGTGCAATCTGCGAAATTTTTTTTTCGTTAAAACGAAGACAAATTGCCAAACGTTTATTATCCTTTATTAAAACGAATGGCAACGCAGACGGATAAAAATAGAGGCAAAGCCAATATTCAAGGTTGACGGGAAGACACATGAAGGCAGAGAATCTGACATGTCCTAAATCTTGGGCAAGTCTTGAGAAATTCTTAATATGGAATGATTGCGGTTGGCAACAATATTGGAGAGATTTCGCACTCGAGTTGCAGTTCTTTAGACGGGTTGTATTGAGCGATTCATTAGAGATGCAGTACACCCAATTGCATTAGCAGTATTTCTTTTCTTCGTAATGCATTAGTCCCTATGATGCCGCTGCTAAGCATATCAGTTTAACAATATTTATCATCAGGCAAATGTGTCCGTTTGTTTGGTTGTTGAGTTAGTTGTTTTAGTGTGTTTAGCTGTTTGCTTGTTTGTTTGTTTGCTTGTTTGTTTGTTCGTTTGTTTATTTATTCACGGGGTGAAAACCGGGCAAAAGTAGCAATAGTTTTTTGGTGTTCTTGCGGCACTCACGCTTGCATAAAATCTCTATTTATGATAAATATAACCGGTAGCAGTAATTACGCAGTATCCACAGTAGAACGTGCATAACCTGCTGATGAGATTGCCGTCCTCTTTGTTACTGCACGAAACTACTCGTCTAAAACGAGACATGTGGCTTGGGCGCGCGAGTTTGCGCAGGCAACTCCACCGTTCAGGTCTAAATATATCTGCCCGGTGCTCCCAGCAACACCGATGCCGCATTGCCTTCATTTCAGACCCAACCTAGAGTGCTGGCTCCCAATGTCTCGCTTCGATGGGTGGCGGCGTGTTCTTAAACACTGTTTGCCCAGCGGCTGTTTTTGTTCTTCGCCATTGTCAGTCCTTGGTTCGCGTTGCTGTCGTCG
Source organism: Rhipicephalus annulatus (assembly GCA_013436015.1). Lineage (NCBI taxonomy): Eukaryota > Metazoa > Arthropoda > Arachnida > Ixodida > Ixodidae > Rhipicephalus > Rhipicephalus annulatus. The sequence continues at coordinate 412,760 of WOVY01016060.1, forward strand.
CTTGTTGCTATCGCCTGATGTGATGTGTATGTTTTTTTTTTCCAACTTGAACAAGTTCATTGCAATAATAGCGAAAGTTAGGCTAGTTGGTGGTTCATGCTCGAGACGTAAAAACAGCCAAAAATATAGACAAGGACAGAGTATGAGACGACACCGAGCTGAGTTCATTGAGCTTAGAAGCAGCTATGCCACGTGTACACCATGGCGTAACTGCACTGAGAAGGCCTTTTTGCGCAAGCTAATTGCTTTTTTTTTTTGCGCAAGCTAATCGCAAGCTAACCGCACACCACTTCGTGCGGCTTACGAGTGTCGTTTGTTTGTTTTTTTATAATCGATTAGTGGTTAATAATTTACCGTTCAAGATAGTAATTGATTGATATGTGGGGTTTAACGTCCCAAAACCACCATATGATTATGAGAGATGCCGTTGTGGAGGGCTCCGGAAATTTCGACCACCTGGAGTTCTTTAACGTGCACCCAAATTTGAGTACACGGGCCTACAACATTTTCGCCTCCATCGGAAATGCAGCCGCCGCAGCCGGGATTTGAACCCGCGACCTGCGGGTCAGCAGCCGAGTACCCTAGCCACTAGACCACCGCGGCGGGGCCCGTTCAAGATAGTATCAATTTATAATTTACTGAAAACGTCTATATAGTGAAGGTAATATGGGTTTGACCTTTTTGATAAGAAAAGAAGTGCATAGCAGTTCTGGATGGAATGAAATCGAAACTATAGATATGAAATATTATTTGGAGTTCAGAAACAGTGAGGTGAAACGCATTTCTTTTACTGCACGGCTCTCTTGCACAATTCAAAAACGCGTGTGCAGTAACGAACTTCATCTGAACTAACGGAAGGTGAGCCACTCAAAATTCTAATACACCATAGTTTTGAGTGGTTCACCTTCTATTTTTATATACTTTATTATATTTTGTCGAAGAAAAACTGAGAATCTCCACATGAACCTGATTTCAGTACGACTAACTAACTTCCTTGTGAATGTTTTCTCTCTGGAAGGTTATAACGAGACACAAGACTCTCATGGAGATAGAATTATTTAAACACACTTTACTCGGTTATGAAGCACTCTGAATGATCGGCCAACGTGCCCTTGCGAAGTTGATTGTTGCTCAAGAAAGAGACGATGATTCCGCAGTTGTAACCACACTTCAAGAAGGCCGTATTTTTGGGGCATAACAAAAGCGGACAACCACGCTGCACATTTGAAGCAATTGCGTTCGATGTGCTCGGTATTGCGACGTTGCTTGCTGTTTGCTGATGAGAAACCGCACCAACAGTTAAACGGTGACTTGTCCGCACATGTAGAGAGCTTCGGCTGTTTTCTGTCGCCTCAGCATGCTACGTTCGTTGCCTATAGTATCTACAGGTCTGAAAGAGGTTATCGAGGTTTTCCAAATTGCGTAAAAGGGTGCAAAATGGATCAGTAAATTATAACCTAGAAGTGAATGGAGGCGAGATTGTTGGTACAATTTCATTGAAAAGGGCGCTCGTCCTCATATGACGCTTTTGGCCAGTGCTTCAATTAGCGCTGTTTCTTGCAGTACACCATCATTATCATTGCTAGATCATAAACGTCAATTTCGGTAGACAATTTGTGCCTTCTATAAATGTACAGACACGCTCAGTATAACATGCTGTGTTAAAATTGGCGCCAACTTCAAACTGGCACCTACGCATAGAAAAAAAAATTGGTGAATTAAACCCTCTCAGTTCTGGTGCTTTGTGAATCAATTTAACTTTTGTTGATGCCATTGGCCAGACTTGGGTAATATTAAGCACTGCCAGCGTGTTGCAACTCTGATTGAGCGCAACTGTGCAACCTATAGATTTGCGAGCTGTCTTGCCAATATACGTTACAAAGAGAAAATGCGGACATTGAAGCAATTACTGCGTTTAGTGCGTCACCCATCGAAAACCCGATCGTTGTTGCCCGTTAATGATACTAAATATTGTGTCATCGTGCTACTGATTAAACCCGCAATGCAGACCTATAACGTGGCTAGGAATGCTCAAAAGTCAAAACTGAGTTAAAATAAGCTAGCAAGATTGGACACATGGCTAACATGGCTATTAAAACCAACTACAAAATTGCACACGCTATAATTTACTTATAATTGATAGAAATGCTAAAGATGCATGTGGTTTACTTTTGCGCCGCGCAAGTGAGGGCACCACCACCTCGTAGTGCGCACAAGTAATCCTCCCACCAGCACTTCCCTGGTGCTTGGTCAAATTAATCAAAAAAATAACTAGAGGGGATGCTGTTGCTGCGATTGTTCAGCGACCATGGTGGGTAGTACCCAAATTTGCCTCTTCGTGGTTGCGGGCTTCGAACTCACTCGTGGCTTTGTTTATTGTAGCAGTTTGGAGTAAAAGAAAACGCTTTGAACTTAGTGACCCCATTTGAAATGATGAGCCTAAATGGTTGAGTTGGTGAAGCTAACTGCTAAGCCCTTATTGACAGTGATCTTGTGACAAAGCAGCTCCAAGCCACGGAAACTTAAACGGAGCCGTAAGTACGAAGATTAGGCAAATTCGTGAACTACACATCATGACCATGCTCGCAGACGGGCTATGCGTTCCAGCTACTGTAGACACTATAGCGCCAGAGTTCCCTATAGTGTATACGAGACTACATCTGAAGGGGAAAACAACAGTATGTAACTCGCCGCAGACGAAATGTATCTCAACTGTCGCAACAAGCAGCATGGCCATAAGAAGCTATCAAAAATAAGTGCGCTTGTTGCACACCGACTTTGCGAATCACCCTAACAATGTATTACTCGCACTAGGGAAACCACATGCTTACCTCAACCATCAACGTCAGTGATGGTTCGGTGAACGGAGCAGTAAGGACTCTACGTACGGGAGTGGCTGCGTAACCGTGCTATGCACTTTCTTAAACTTCAAAGCAATGAAGCGTTCTTTGTATGTTATACATGTGCCACACGTTGGTGCTGCTGATCGCGATGAAGTCGAGATGCGGGTTGAAAAACGCGAGTTTTTTTTTTTTCAAAATTACAGATTTTTTATTTTCGCCTGTTTTGATAAGAGTAGTACCTCTACTGTTATGAAAAAAATAATACAGGTCAAGACATAACTGGAAATTCTTCATAGTTTCATCTAAAGAGCACAAGGTGCCTGTTAAAAGGTCGAAAGTGTGCAGTCTTCGAGCACCTTGCCGCCGATAATTCGCCGCAGCTAGCCATTTTTGATCGCATGAGTCGAAGAGTCGAGCCTCACTCTTCAATTAACAACAGTTTCTCTCGCTGATGCAGCGCAAGAAATATTAACACGAATCACTCTTCTGCTCGTTCTTTGAGCGCCGCGACTGGCTTATCACATGGTATGAATCGGGACCACCATCGCCCCTGGTGCGGCTTAGGCCCACGCCTCAATCCGCTGGTTAAATAAAGTTTGCTCACTCACTCACCATCGGCCGCTGCGCGCCTGTATGTGCTGTGAAACCTGTTTGCGGGGTCCATGCCTTGTTTAGCGGCACAACTAAACAATGCTTTTCTCATGTAATTATCTCCATTATGAGTGAAAAAAGGCATTGCTCGCAAGTGAAAGCCGTTGTGCAGCGCGCTCTATAGCAATAGGCTACGAGCAGCTGGTCCGGCTTGGGGCAGTTGTTGCCTTGCAAAAGCGAATGCATCAGTCATTCACACCCGTCAGCCGGAGAGTTCGTGATGCGGCAATGGATGACGTCAGCGCCAATCTTCAGAGGTCGAAAGAGCTCGCAGTGAGAGAACTTAGCAGGGACGATATTGCCAATATGTACAATGGTATGTGGCACAAACATGGCTGCAAAATGGCATGACACTGGACTTAGTTTGGATTTCGCAGTCCTGTCGAACTTCTTCCTTGCTTGCAGTTGGCGCAAGGCTCTGCCAGATGGAGCGCAAGTTTGGCAAGCGTTTCATGGCCCTGTCTGTGAGCGAAATGTCTGTGAGGAGTCGGCTCGAAAACGCCGAGAGGCACAAACTCTTGGTGCTGGCGTATTTTAGTCGCAGTGGTTACTACAAGAAGGGTTGTTCTTTTTGGTGTGCAAATTTCATCTGATTTAATAATATCTATCATAAATAAAAACTCAATTTTACTTTAGGTCTCGTTTTCTCAAAACCAAATTTTTGCCATTTTTCTAATGTGCCCCTCCTTTTTCAAGCACTTCTATTGCTCGGATCTGCATGAAATTTTGCCCAATTTTTTTCCCAAGTGTGACAAATGTAATTATCTAGTTTAACTTGCAATATTTTGCTGTAAATAAAAAACAATTGTATGTATACCTTTACTAGGGTAGGAGAAATATAGACTTTTTACGTCTAATATTCTTCACGCGTATTACATATTTTGTATGTGCTTCCTAAGTAGTTATTTGCACTCTACGCTTTATTTGAAGCATTACGAACTATTAATGGTAAAAAATTACAGAAGTTTAGAGATTAAAAAGAAGGGGGGGGTACAAAAGTGTTAAGGTTTTCACTTTGTCATGTTGCAGAGCTAAAAGTGTGTAACTTGCAAGAAAAATAATTATATAATTAAAATCAGCATAAAAAGTTCCATTAACAGCTGAAGTATCATTGCTCTTGGGTAAATAATAAAGAAAAAGTGTCTTCGAATAGCATCTCCCCTTAAGCCCCATCGGGGTGAAGTTTCTCAACATTGATTGGCTATACCTCATGCAGCTGGTGTAACGAGCCAATCACAACTGCGGAAATTATATCCGAATCACCTGGCTCGATCGTGATGAAAAGTGACCATGCGACACCGGTGTGGTTAGTTAGTTTGTTTGTTTGTTTGTTTGTTTATATGATGGCATGGTTGCGCGCTCTTTGGTGGTACGGTGGTATCGTGCTTGTGTTGTGCAAGATATATAAATCAAGTGGTAGTTGGCGCGCTTACAGAGAGTGTTCTTTTGTCTCTTTCTTTTTATTTTTAGTGTAATCCATCGTACGCTATTTCGTCGACACTGTTAATATTTATTCAACAAGTAAAATGTTTGAACATTTATGAGTAAATTTTTATTGGGCAACTGTGTTTTTTATCGGCAGAAGTAACACGAAAAATATGCATCACGATTCAATTATTAGGACTATACAGACATCGAATCAATGCTTACTCAGGTGAAGCTAAGTTGCCCTGCTAACGCCTATACAATTCTCCCCATATATTCATTTGCGCCGATATAATGGCACGGCTGCTTCGACATTCCGGAGAAGGTTGCATGTAGACACCTTACTCCCAACGCTTACAACACCAACGAGCTTTTGGAGAGAGCCTTCGCCAGTGCTGACCTCAAGGATCAGCAACAGCTGACGTTGAGGGCAGTGGACGCTGCAAGACATTGTGGAATTGGGAAGCCTTATAAAAGTTCATTTCGCAATATAAACATGCTTATTAGAGTGAAAGCCATAGGTATGTTGTTGAGTGGCCCCTTGAGTGAAACACAGTAGGACAATAACGCTGAACAAAAACTGTTACTTATGTATTTGATGGCGTCATCTTGTAATATCCTCATGTATATTCATCATGACGTCCCGTATCAAATTTGTCGTATTACCGTGAGGTCACAAAATGGTATCGCGCATCACCAGAGGTGCGCCGATCACGGAGTTGATGCATGTAACACCACGTAAGATGCAGCAGGCTTCGGGTTAGGAATATTGATTGATTTTTGGGGTTTAACGTCCCAAAACCACCATATGATTATGAGAGACGCCGTAGTGGAGGGCTCCATAAATTTCGACCACCTGGGGTTCTTTAACGTGCACCCAAATCTGAGCACACGGGCCTAAAACATTTCCGCCTGCATCGGAAATGCAGCTGCCGCAGACGGCATTCGATCCCGCGACCTGCGGGTCAGCAGCCGAGCACCTTAGCCACTAGACCACCGCGACGGGGCTCGGGTGGGGAATAACAATGCAAACAAATGACAAATTTAGGGTATGTTAAGGCTTTTGTCTCACGCTGTAGTTAATATTGCTCGAGAAGTCTGGTCTCTGATAGTATATAACTTGAGGCCATGCTAAGTGTGTCTTCGGCTTTCGACTTCAAGTGTTGCTGAGTGCAACATTCTGCTGAACTTTTCTTTCCATACCTACCTGCTACCAACATGTGAGGTAGCGAATCGGAAGTGGGCTTCTCTCTGTAACCTTCTTCGCATTTTGTTTCTTTTAGGGGTGAAGCTTCTTAAAGCGGCACTCGTTCGTCCCTCGTAGCCGTTGCAGTATGTAACAAGTATAACATTTTGACCTCCAAGGTGGTGCCGGTGAGAGATTTTTTCTGTGCGTTGTTGAACAATCAAAAATAGTGCTCCATGTACAGGCCAATTACTGCTAATGGGGAATGAGAGACAGGAGCATTTGGCTTCTAGTTAACGCGCACGCTGCGATCCCAATTAGCAGCCATTGGCATGTACATTGAGCACTATCTGACAAGAAAGGGTTGCTACATTATACTCGCTAGGTGTAACCTCCTTAGTTTTAGAAAGGCTTAGCGAGAATTGAGCCGCAGTGCCATGAATACAATGAACTAGTATATACCAAGAATGAACTCGAGGTGGTTAAAGGTGGGAAGTACATACGAAGCGCAAGCCGTAAGAAAGTAAAAGCCGAATTCTCCTGTCTCTCATTTCCCATTAGCAGCCATTGGCATGTACATTGAGCACTATCTGACAGGAAAAGGTTGCTACGTTATACCCGCGGGGTGTAACCTCCTTGGTTTTAGAAAGGTTTAGGGAGCGTTGGGCCGCAGTGCCATGAATACAGTGAAATAGTATATACCATGAACTCGAGGCGGTTAGCGGTGGGAAGTAGACCCGAAGCGCTAGCCGTAAGAAAGTGTGTGTGTGCCATCTCTCGTTTATTTTTTTTTTAATTAAATGCATGTAAGGAGTTTAGTCCTTGGAATGTCCGATGAATGGCGGTGCTTCTATAAGGGGGATATATGATGAAAAGATGCCGAGATGGTGGCATTTGGAGTGTTGAATAGATGGGCGAACGGACACACAGACAGGTGCATGGATGGACGCATGAACGGACGCAGGGGTGGATGCATGTACGAATGCAGGGACGTACGCACGAACAGACGCATGCACGGACGGGCGGATGGACGCATGGACGGTAACACAGACAGACGCATGGACGGACGGAAGCAAGAACGAATGCACGGACGAATGCTTCGCCCCACTCTCCATCATTCACTCCGTGGATATGCTGCCAATTTTGTTATTTTTGTTCGTCTCTCTCTGTGAAGACGCGCGCATAACGTCTTACGACGTCCTTCAGAAAGGCGCTGGCCGCATTGCGGGCCGAAGAAAACAAGGCATACACGAGATAAAATGGAAGATAGGCATGCGAAGTGAACAAAGAAATGCAGAAGATGATATGCCTTCGAAATAGGCCCGCCTCAGCCGAGGTGTCCTAGTTATTTTGTTTGGTCTCACATCACTATCGCGTGGTGGGCCGTTACGTGGGGTACGGGACCGTGTTTGGCAAGTGTCTGTTTTATAACCTCACATTTCCGCTGTAAAAAAGGTCTGGGTGTGCATGCGCATGCACGCAGATCCCCCCATCTGTTTGTGCGAGAAGCGATGAATGACCTTGCGATGGAGCCCTGGAAGAGAAACGAACAGAAGGCTGGACAACAAGAGTGCATGGTCGGGTGTGGCGGAAAGTTCTCAGCCTGCAGTTTCCCACCATCGGCTCATTGCGATTACCATAAATAAACCAGAGAGTGGTGGCTTGTAGGTGTCACCCAGAGTCTCATTGCGCATCAAACATGCACTTCGTGGTTATTGTTAGTGTTTCTTAAAGGAGGTGAGACACCACCTTTTAGCTTTAAAAACATGAGCAATAGCCATCGTTATGTTATAAGGCAAGGTCGTAGATTTACTTGGGATAAAGTGAACAGCATTTGTACACTTGTAATCCACTTTATACAAAATATGTCATCATCATCATCAGCCTGACTACGTCCACTGCAGGACAAAGGCCTCTCCCATGTTCCGCCAGTTAACCCGGTCCTGTGCTTGCTGCTGCCAATTTATACCCGCAAACAAAATATGTATCGAGCAATAAAAGTATTCTTCACTGATTTATACAGAAAATAGACTTGTTTTTAATGATCAAGTGTTCTTCTTTGTTGGTAATTAGCACTTGCCTCTCATTCACAGTAATAGGTGTGGAGCACTGTAGGGGGCCAGGCTGCCGTACACTGTCGTCGTCACCTGGTGTAGCGCAAGCAAAACCACATACGGCATAGCCAGCTGTAACATATTGACCGTGTCCTCGCGCCAAGGAGAAGTCAGCTTCCCTCTGTTCCTCGAGCCCCTTCATCATTACATACAGTGCGGGGATCACTGTTATGGCTGGGGAAGCACGACAACAGAGACCCCACATAAAAATTCAAAGCCGATGCAAACAAGAAATAGACAGAAAGACAAAGGCATAGAAAAGGAGAAGGGAAAACATTTCGGACAAATAGAAAGGAAGAGACAAGCAGGAAGAGAGATGAAATGAAGAGAGGAGGGAAGTAACAGAAAAACTGGAGGACCCTTTAAGTTCATTTTGAAGAGTTAAACGCGATAGCGATATCCTGTCCCTAGTGTACAGTTCAACCACTTAGTGCATACATTTATTGTATGGTGTTACTTGAGAATTTGAAACTGTGGATCACTACAATGTTATTGATAAAGTTGAAACTGTCTTGAATCAGTGAATCTTTCACATATGGATGCGTTCTGTGTAACCAATACCATGCCTTAAACCACGGGCAAGTAAGCGCGGGAAATCTTTTCGAAGTTGCTGTGCACCTACTACGTGGTCCTATAAGGAAATACGTGCCCTAACGTGTGTGTTCTTTGTAATAAGTAGTCGGCTTTAAACCACGCGGTCATTATGATAATCCCGTGTTCCGACGCCCCATGGCAACGTACGCTTGTATCACACTATACAAATGCAATATTACATGTATTGTGAAGCCTTTGTACCGAACGCATACGTTTGTAAAGCAGAAACGTTAGTTTCACTGCCCTTCACGAGGATGTTATTTGAGCAGCATTTCAAAGCAAGCCCGTGGCTGTGTGGTGCTTGCCACGCGAAACAGTCCATGTTATATACTCTCTCAGACCCAGTAATTTCTATGTTTATTTTATTCGCATCTTTCTCGATTTTTAGGTCACACGAAGTTGTATACTGCTATGGAGTCTGGCGGATCATGTATGTAGACTCAACGAGGCGATGGTTTCGGGACGTTAAACCCAACATATCAATCATCAAATCAATCAACGAGGCGGAGAAAAACAATTTTCGGCACCCACTGGTCCCCACCGATGCCTGCTCCAACAACGTCGCAACACGTGGTGATGGCACTTCCCCGCCAATCGTTCCGCCCTTTTGTCTCATGGCGAAGAGATCACGCGAGCGTACAGTTACCCCTTGGATTCGGTATGGGACGTGGGCATGTCATTCGCTCGGAGCATGAAAAGCGGAAGTTCAAGGGGCGTCACCACGTGCAGAAGTGCGAATTGGCGTGAAAACGATGTGAAGCTGCAGCCTCAAAACCTACTATCCGCAGCCGCTGGATTCCATCTCTACAGTTTTTCAAGGGTTCTGGCTGTTTCTTTTATCACATTGTTAGCTTGAGATGAGTGCCCTATATTGCATCTCATAGATGTGTCCGCTCTGCAATTTGCAAAAAAGCTTGGCTGCATAACCAAGGCATGTGTAATAATCTTTTAAGAAGATTTTTTTTTGTCGAATTATATACCTGAGAATAGCAGTCAATGATGTAGAAGAGACGTAAAGACGTGAAAGAAAACGAGGACAATTGGGAGGCTGATGTGTATAGCACTGCCTTAGTGAGCACGCTAAAACAACTTTGGGTGTTTAAGAAATATTTCGATGCCCATCGAAGCACCTATAGCTTCGATGGAACCGATTATTGTCAATGAACGGTGTCATAAATCTCTTGTTAAACTTGGACACAAAAAAAGGAGCAGGGCCTGACAACATTCGTAACATCTTTCTTGTAAGATATGCAGAGGTGCTAGCTAAATATCTGTGCGTCATGTTTAACAAATCACTATCAACGTGCTCTTTATCTCTAGAGTGGAAAAAGGCCAAAGTTGTTCCTGTGCATAAAGGAGGATGCGGAAATGATATATCTAACTTTAGACCTATATCCCTGACATGTACAATCAGTAAAATCCTGGAGCACATAATTCTTAAACAAATAACAGTTTTCCTAGAAGAAAAACGTATATTATCTCCCTATCAGCATGGCTTTCGCCGAGGTCTTTCAACCATAACCCAATTAGTGGAATTAACACATGAGGTATCCCAGAGTATTGACAACCAAAAACAAACTGATCTAATCTTCCTCGATTTTGCCAAAGCATTCGACAAGGTATCACACAAGAAACTACTTCAAAAACTTGAGGCCACCTTAGGAAATTCTACTGTTCTTAACTGGATCAAAAATTATCTTACTGATCGTACACAGTATGTGGAATTTAACGATGAAACCTCTGCTACCACCTCCGTCACATCTGGAGTTCCGCAGGGCTGTGTGCTGGCGCCAATTTTGTTTCTTCTTTTAATAATGATTTGCCTACAAATATTAAGGAAAAAATCAAATTATTCGCGGATGACTGCGTGCTATATCGAGAAATAAACTCAACGGAGGACCATGTAGCTTTAAATAGTGCTTTACAAGATGTTTCCTGCTGGTGCCGTAAATGGCAGATGTCACTTAATGTAAACAAGTGTACAATTTTATCAGTAAGTCGAAAAAAAAACTAGGTCAAATTTTCTTTACACCATTAATGACATTCCCATAACTAGAGTAAGTCAGCATAAATATCTTGGAATCATTATAACTGAAGATCTAAGATGGGGTGCACAGATAAGTTACGTTACTTCAGCTGCACTACGCCGCTTGTTTACACTCAGATACCAGCTTCGCCAGGCCCCGCCTTCTCTAAAACTGCATGCATACACTTCCCGTGTGCGATCATTACTTGAATACGGTAATATTATTTGGTCACCATTCACAAAACAGCAAATCACGAAACTGGAAGGAATACAAAGGAAAGCTATGAGGTTCATTTACAACAAGTACAGACAGACAGATTCTCCGACTAAACTAATGAAAAAAGCTGGATTACTTACTCTAATGAATAGAACAAGGTTAGCACGTGCAAAATTCATACATGAATTAATACATGGTCACTTAAACATTGATGTATCCGCCTATCTTACGTTTGATCAAACTAGAACAACACGCCAAAAACACCCAATGAGACTTAACGAATACTCCTTCAACACAAACTGCTTTAAGTACTCATTCTTTCCGTTAGCCACTAATGAATGGAATAAACTGGATCCGAGTATCTCCAGCACTACCGAATTAGCAAAATTTCTAACCCTTGTCGAAAATGAACTTTGTATTATGCAAACGGAATCACCTGGTTGATTTTAATATGTGTGTTCGTGTGAACATTGTACGAGCGAAGTATCATGTCATCATATTTTTTCTTTAAGCAATTTTTAGTACTGAATCCAGGTGAAGAGAAATCGCTCTGTTGATTCTTGAACATGTTTCTGTTTTTCAGTGTGTATAAATTTGCCCTTCCTTGAAATACTTCGCCATATTGTAGGGTAGTTTCTCATTGCTGTGATTTCTTGTTGTGTTTCTTGATGCATATGCCAATATGTCAACCAATGTGTCAACCAAGTCGCTGCATTTATTTTCTTCTGACAACTTTTCTTTACACTAATGTTTTATGCCTTCTTTGATCTGAAATTGTTAAATGATCCGATTCTGTTAGTTTCATTCTGTACTTTATCGCGATGTATGTCTTTATTGTGTACTTATTCGAATTTTTATGTTCACGCCCTTCCTGCAAAAATCCCTGATGGGATTGGCAGTATGCCGAAATAAATAAATAAATAAATAAATAGCTACATTTCGAATGGCAAGTGTCGTTTGAAATTGTGAACGAATGGTGTGTGTGAATCTGTGGGTGCAAGAACTGCGGGAACTAAAAAACACGGGGCGAAGAAGGAACACAGAGAAGGACACGAATTCGTCACGTTCTTTTAAGCTTGCGCTGTTGGTGCCATCATGAAGTACCAACTTGCACAACAAGCTTCACTGAGGTATCTATGCATACGCATAAAAAACAATGTAAAGGGTCTTCTTCGAGGCTTTTTTGCCATGTGGCTTAGTGCAGAAACCCTTCTGCTGCAGTGGCAGTGACCTCAGGTAAGCTGCCGGATTACAAGAAGCCACTAGTAAGGTCTGCATTAGTTGCCCTTCACCGGCGCACAGTAAAGACCCACGAGAATCATACGTCTATCAGACGTTGACGGTATACGAGCGACGGTACTTCATATCGCCTGCCCGAGCCCCAGTGTAGCTGGCGTACATCGAATTCCGGGGTCTCCACTACGCCTCAGAGTACTCAAGTGTGGTACAGGCTGCATGGAATCTACCAAACTAGGTACGTCCTTATGGTGCGCTTAGCGGAACATTTACTTGCTTTTAACTTATTGCTCGCCTAAGCAGCACTGCTTAATTGCCAAATGCACTTCACTACTGCCAGAGTATGGATCGATCAATGGCACGAACTGTCGGGCTAATAAGGATCGTGTTGTAATAAATTCAAATTAGTGCTCAAGCAGGACGTTCACAAAAAAGATGAGGCAGACAAGTACAGAAGCGCCTGTACATGTCTTTCTTGTCTTATTGTGTCCATCCTCATCTGCTCTAATTTTACCTTATTACGCATTGTACCTAGTAAAGCGTGCCACCACCATGCGCGTAGTATTCCGGCAGTGTGCATCTGATGTCGTGCAATGTCTTTTTCACATGCGAAGAGGTTATTGCAAATTTCTAATGGGTTACATAGAAGTGGGTCAATGCCGTGAACGTCAACAAAAACGTTTATGTATTCTAAGGCGCAAAGCATTATACATTTACATTACAATTACTTCTAATAGCATCCCCTATACATTACCTGGCATTATTGTCTGGTGAATTGCGTTATATTGTATCTTTCAAATTAAAAACAAACCTTTAATATTACCGTTTCGTTCATTCAAAGCACAATAGAAGCAGACAAAAAGACTTCTTAAATACTCTTCGGTAGAAATGTCTGAAAGCTGTACATACCGAAAAAAAAAATGTACGAGATTATGTAGGAGACACTTGTTGAAAAAGCAGTGAAACAAACCTTTGGCAAACGTTCTTCCCTGGGTTCAAAGCCATAAAGGGCGTAAGAAGGCATTGTGCCAACATTTTTTTTTTACATATCTCTGCTGCCCTGACAATTCTGTTGATGCCTAGTCAAATAATATGTGCCTTTCGTGATTGTCGCATACTGCATAAACACCATATTCCAAGCACTGTTGCAATAATATTAATTTATCTTCTGTCAAAGCTGATTTCCGGTAGGGTTATTAAAATGTCCCGCAGCTTTCGTTGATATAAGGGTCTTTTTCATTGTTTAGTTGCACTGAATTTCTCTCTCCCGTTAAGTAGACTTACCCCGAGAGGGTTCACGGATGTGATGAGCCTTTCTGGGAACAAAGCTGGTGCTGTGTCAGGTATGATGATAACGATGATGATGATGATCATGGTGATGATAGCTTATCTGGCTTTTGGGGCCGAAAGAACGATATGATTATCAGCTAGGCTGTAGTGAAGTATTTCTTGAATGTTGGCCAGGCGGCTATTTAACATGCACCTGTATTTGAAGGTGAATATACACCTGCTACTATAGCCTCACTAGCACGACCACGTGTAACTGGCGACCACGGAGCGACTCAAGACGACTGCTGTTCACACCGGTGCACGTGACTTATACCGCTCCTCCACACAAAATTCATGTCTGTCCGCATATTGCTATGGTTCACTCTCTTATAGACCCGTAAGATATGTTGACGCCCCCTAACTGCGCAAGTGATCGGTCCGCAGGTTCGCGACTGCAGTCGAGCGACTTAGCCAAAGCAGTCGCTTGTGACCGAAGCGGCCGTTTGCGAAGATTCGCGGAAGCCCAAGTAAAAGCAAGATGGCGGCTCACACAGTCGTTTACGTCATCGGGGGCAACAGGAATGGCAGGCACTCGCTTCTTTTGTATGTAACTACAGAGATAAGCATACGCACGATCAGTAATTTTTCACTTATTAGTGCATAGAACATTTAGGCACAGGAAAAAAAAAGCACTGAGGCATTATTGAAAAGCTAATCCACTTGGTAAAGCTGCTCAACAAGACTTCGCAGGCAGTCTAAAGCTGTTAACCTTCAGTACTGACCTGCTAGAATACTCCGAAAACGTTTCCGTCAGAAATAAAGTAAACAAAAACTGCGAATTCCAACGAGACAGCATAAACAAAGACAATCCATACCAAGTATACTGCTGCTGGAGCATCCTTACATACAAAAAAAAGTAATGCAATATAAACGCATACCACGTAAGAGCAGAATATGAACGTAAGCTTGATTGCTTCTAAGCTTTCTATAACATTAAAGGAAGATCCTTTGCCGTCATCACGTGTCGTTGGTTGGGCAAAATACTTTTCATCCTTTTTTTGCTAACATACGTATCAAGAGGCAATATCATTACTTTGCACTACTATAGGATACTGCGAACAATATAGAAGTGAGGACTTCACTAATATTTTAACTTCTTTCCGCCTATACTTGGAAAGACCTCATTAATCAACGTCTCTCTAATCTCCGGTGTGACACGAGGAGGGTAATGCTTCTCAGTAAATCACCTCCGCACAGTATGGTGCTGTTATTTCTTCCATTGCCTTTTTTTTTTCATTCGCGAGATAGGAGCCGATGTCTTTTCACTTTATACATGAATCCTCGCTGAATAATGCTCAGCTCTAAAGATAAGAAGACCTGTGTTCTTACACACAATTAGCAGTTTGTACCAAAAGGACTTCTTGAGAACTTACACGCAACTTGAGCTAGGTATTCCGAGACAAGGACGAAAGGCCAAAAAACAATAAGGCGAAAAACTAGCACTAATTTGAAACAATATTGACGACAAACCCTTCAAAAATTATCAGGATAGCTTTCCTGATAAATATATCAGGTGAGCAGCCTCCGCGCGTCAACATTGCGGTAGAAGGTAAAGAAAACATCCAGAAGTTCAACCTGATGTGAAGAGATTGGGACTGCAGGAGTGCTGGTGCAATTATTCCGTGCATTTGCGATGTCAAAGGCTTTCGTAATCTCCGTTTTATCAGAAGCTGACTTCAGAAACTCAGTTTCTGAAGTGAGCCTTTTATATTTTCATGATATCATTATACCAGTGTATCAGAGACTCGCTGGAGGAACTTATCTCTTGAGAACTTATAACTTAGTTCCAGTCTCTCTCTCTTATCAAACACTTAAGGATATTCTAAAACTCATATACACAGAAAGAACAGTAATTAAGTGCTTCTACACGTCATCACTATCGCTGTCGAAAAAAAGGAAGTAAATTATTGGGCTGGTTTCTTTTAACATTTGCCGCAATGTCCGTGCTCTGAGACTTCATATCGCGTATATTTTTTCCACTATCCTTTGAAGAGCCATTTATATATCTAGCTTGGACGCTGAGAATAAACTGGAGGATGTCAGCGCTCGTCTCTGTCTGATTGTTTCCCGGTTTGTCGCGCTCTACTAGGTCGCTCTGAAAAAATGAAAAATAAAAAGCATGCTCATGTTCATAACTCAACTAATTCGCACCAGAGTCCTGCTAGCTCACAGACGTGTTTTCGCATGGCTTGTCATGTGCGTGAAGAACTAGACAGAGCACGCCAACATAATGATCTATTCACACACAGGACAGCGCTGCCAGCTGGCACGCAAGCGTGGGTTGCGAAAGAAGAAAAAAGCTAGCACCAGCTAGGGTTAATATATGCGTAGCATGACAGCTGCAATCACCAGATGCACCTGTGACATGTCAAAATTTGTCGATGAAGAGTGTTACGAATGACAACGGCATTAAGAGGAGCCTGACTAGACGTACAAGTCCACATATTCATTATGCGCTATGCCATAATGGTAAGGTGTTAAACATCAATTTAAGGGCTCATTTTCTGAGCTGAACGCAATATAATAAGAAAACAAGACAATAATGCCAAGGAAAGTAAAGAAAATGTTGTTAGAAGTAATTGTAATATAAATGTTTAGAAGGAAAAGCGGACGTAAGATCGATTGCCACCGGCAGGCATAGAACCTGCCGCTGGCAAAATAATTTTTCGTCCACTACTGATAACATGCCCCGCGAATATAGAGTTCTAACTGCCGGGGAAAACTCATTTCGTGTTGAAATCAATTAACTTAGGACCGAAATCTGTTTCACTACAAAAAGGATTTTCTTTTCGAAAGCATACGAGATGTTGATATTGTGCGTATGCATTTCAATTAGTCGATTTCAAGTCCCGGAGAGAGTATGTGTTAAGGTTACTTGAGGCCGAGCACAGAACAACGAGAGACATCCGTTGTGTGTCTGAGGCATATGGAGCGCGGAGACTTTAGGTCGTTCTGTTTCACGCTCTTTTGCAATAAAAATGGCATGAAGAACTAGAAAACTGAGACGTTTATTCTTTGCGAATTGGTGGTCTATATAGGCTTAGTTCCTCGTGTGGCATATCGACTTATACACGTCACGTGCGTTACTGATTTTGATTGTTTAGTTATCTACCCTGTGTACTTGTAGATGCAAGATTGGATGCTTTCGAATGCGGCATCTGGATATTTGAAATTGATTGACCTGTTTGAACGTTGCTCTCTACGTAAATATTTAATACTAAGGCTGTATTCCTGCTTGTAAAGGACCTTATATTACGGATTTAGTGAAGTTAATAGATAGATAGATAGATAGATAGATAGATAGATAGATAGATAGATAGATAGATAGATAGATAGATAGATAGATAGATAGATAGATAGATAGATAGATAGATAGATAGATAGACAGATAGATAGATAGATAGATAGATAGATAGATAGATAGATTATGCGTTAGTGCGTACATACATACATACATACATACATACATACATACATACATACATACATACATACATACATACATACATACATACATACATACATACATACATACATACATACATACATACATACATACATACATACATACATACATACATAATACATTACATACACACATACATACATACATACACACACACACACACATACATACATACATACAGCCCCGCCGCGGTGGTCTAGTGGCTAAGGTACTCGGCTGCTGACCCGCAGGGCGCGGGTTCGAATCCCGGCTGCGGCGGCTGCATTTCCGATGGAGGCGGAAATGTTGTAGGCCCGTGTGCTCAGATTTGGGTGCACGTTAAAGAACCCCAGGTGGTCAAAATTTCCGGAGCCCTCCACTACGGCGTTTCTCATAATCATATAGTGGTTTTGGGACGTTAAACCCCACATATCAATACATACATACATACATACATACATACATACATACATACATACATACATACATACATACATACATACATACATACATACATACATACATACATACATACATACTGTCGAAGCGCGTTTCGTTGTACAAGGAATTCGCATTAAAAAAGTGATTCCAGATGCTCACACTGTCGCATCGCGAAAACCTCGAGGCATTTTCATGCGGATTCAAGAGAATTCAATGCACGCATACACATGCCGACACTCTGTGGAGCGCGACTCGTCACTCTCCCTAAATCCTTGACCTACTTCCGACGGCAATGTTTAGCGCCCTCGAGTTCGGGACAAAGAAAGGTAAATACGGGCAACGTAGTGCACGAGGCGTCCCAACAACGAAGGAAGCGGACCGTAAGAGCAGAGTGCGCGTGTGTACAGTGAAAGTTGGATAAATTGCGATGGCAGGCAAGCTGTTAAAAAATACACAAATGCTAAATGCGCGTTAGGACCAGCGTTTGGTTGTCTTACGCACGGTGCAATGATTTGCACGGCTGGTAAAGGTAGCAAATATAGTTTACCTGGCAGTCATTTTTATAAGTTGTAATGCCGAGGTGGTCGTAGAAAAGGATTTTTTTTGGCTCCAGGTAGAGCTATAGTCATTATTATTTCAAAGCCTTCTTTGATTGATATGTGTGGTTTAACGTCCCCAAACTATCATATGGCTATGAGAGACGCCGTATTAGAGGGCTCTGAAAATTTCGACCACCTCGGGTTCTTTAACGTACACCCAAGTCTGAGCACACGGGCCTACAACATTTTTGCCTTGATCGAAAATGCAGCAGCCGCAGCCAGGATTCGGTTTTGCGACCTGCGGGTCAGCGGCCAAGTACTTTGGCCACCAAACCTACGCAGCGGAACGTAAACACTTCTCTTTTCAAATAATATTGGCTAATTTTGGCGCACTAGTAAAATGCAGGTTACTCTTAGATTTTGGTACCTTGAACATGCTACAGATTTGTCATCACATAAAAGATAAAAGCACCGGTACAGTGTAGCAGGTTATCTCAAATAGACGAATTAAATGTGCATAAGATCTGATGATGGTCCCCAACCACTGACGGCGTCCCTCAAGAGCGGCTCCTGTTTCATTTCGTAGAAACTTTTGTTAGACGCTTCCTGGAGTCTTCATATAAAAATATGTGAGAATCACTATATGTTGTATCCTTGCATTGGCTTTATAGAAATGAGCTGGAGATAAATGATCCTAATCACGTTCGAGAACGTGCGTTGGCACTTGCTGGCGCCATCCTAAAGTACAGAGAAGGTCGCAAATATGTCATCTCCTGCAACAAATCAGTTTACTTGGTCCTGTGGAATTACTATTCATTAACCACAGGAAGAGAGGATCGAACTTCGACGGTCCCACTTCTATAGAGCTTGCGTAGGACTTGCCTGGCACCTTCAGTACATGCCACTCGAGAAGCATGCCATGAGGAGAGGGCATAAGGTTTGCGATTTATTTTTGCAATGCCACGCTATGCTCATGCCGCATGCCGATGGCTCATGCTTTATGGGTGACCTCAACGTTGAGCATTCGCGTAAAATGTGTTTCACCATGTAACTGTTTATTATTTAAAAAAACTAGCGTGACAAGTTGTTAGACTATATCATCTGTGCCAGTATTATCATTACGATAACCCCACATGCCCAGCATCATACCCTGCAACGCTGTGTTCTATTCTTCTGTCCGTATCTAACCCGTCGGGCTGTAAATTATTCAACGATGAGCATGTGTAGCGCCACATGCTCTGCCCATGAAGAAACAGGCAGGTTCAGAGCATGCCGCGAAAAAGGAAGATAGCAGCTGATCCTCAAAAGTCGCAGATTGAATTTTTAAGAGAAAGCATGTGCACGAAGAGCAGGTTGAAGGTTAGGTTGCAGCTGCGTGACGTTATGTGTTTGGTCTGATAGCTTGATTGATTGATTGATTGATTGATTGATATGTGGGGTTTAACGTCCCAAAACCACTCTATGATTATGAGAGACGCCGTAGTGGAGGGCTCCGGAAATTTAGACCACCTGGGGTTCTTTAACGTGCACCCAAATCTGAGCACACGGGCCTACAACATTTCCGCCTCCATCGGAAATGCAGCCGCCGCAGCCGGGATTCGAACCCGCGCCCTGCGGGTCAGCAGCCGAGGTCTGATAGCTGACACTCACGAAGCGCTAGAGTTGAAGACTAAAAGACATACTGAAGCACAGGTAGGACACACATGTCCTACCTGTGCTTCAGTATATCTTTCAGTGTTGAATTCTAGCGCGTCGCGAGTGTCAACCCTGTACAACCAACTAGCTTCTACTCTGGCCCTTCTAACTGGTTAGATAATTTGGTGGCGGGGAAAGCTTTCGCTTCGATAATATCGTACCGGTTGCTGTATCGCTTCTTACACTACTGTGCGATGAGTGCAGCCCACAGTCATTACAAAGAAACAGCATGCAGAACTTAAATTTTGTATTGTAACATATAATACTCGTTTTAACAGTATAGATAGCATCGAAACTAATAAATCGACAGCATGGATTGCACGAAAACTCTGGATACAAAACTGAATTGTTCTAGGCTTCAAGTCCACTATAAATGAAGTATAGTATTCCTTAGCGACGTCCTTGTGGCATTTCAAAATAAATAGACCGAGAGATGAGAACTGCGCTTGCCTGAGCTCATTGGTTGCACATAGCGAGAGGCCTCCAGCAACTATATAGATGAGCACAGAAAGACAGAAGCCACACCATGTCATCTGTCTATCCTTGTTGAAGTAGCTGACATGATCCCCATTCCTGAGAGACATGACTGAAATACTGACAGAACCAAGTTCGTTTGACAAAACAGGCCTGTGTTCGCGCCTATTTGATGAAAGATGAGACCATATTTTTAGCAAATATCTTAGTGTCACAACATCATTTTTCATGTGGCTGAGAGAATAAATCTATTGTATAGATGTTTTGCTTGTATGTTGCTTTCCCCTTTCTGAGCCTCGCGCGAACCATATATTATTGTCAATACAGCCGATATCCTGGCGGGCACTCACGTTTTCATAGCTGTTACGCAAATACATCTGACTAAAAAGAAGCACGGTCAACCAAACTTCGCATTATATCTCTCTAAGCGACCACTCACTGCAAGAGTGTTCGCAGAGCTCGCTATAACGGTGTCCTATGCAAAACATGGCTATCCACAGCAGGGCCTGTGAGTGGTCACAGACGTTGCTGCCGTAACGAGATGATAGCATACCTATCGTAGCCTTCAAGGATATGAATGTGGCAGCTGGGCTATGACTAAGAATAGTGCTGTGTCTTGTGGTATCCCGATACGCAACGCTTATGCCTTCTACACAACTAGCTCATCGTCGCCACTTTTTTACTACATTTATGCTTCATTCAATTGTACAGCTACTCTCATGTGCAGGACATACACTTTTTCTACACACCATGTGCAACCCGCACCACGTGTCTGACAATATATGGCTGTAAAATCTACCATGCACCAAAAAGCACCGTTTACGCGTCAATTCATCCATCAATCGATCAAAGCAGTGCTCTCGCTGCTGCTTTCCATGTCGCTGATCGCTTGGCGGATTCAGGCGCGCGCTCCGCATGTGGGTTATCTCAAGTTTTTGTATTCTTCTCTTTTCATTCTGCCTTGATTCCGTCGGCCTTGAGCCATTGTGTCTTGTGGGCTTCAGAAGATAGCACCACTTTTTTTTTATTTATTTCGCCCACAGTAACTGCTCCCCGAGTCTAGCGGCTGCAGATATCACTACACTTCTATCGAGAAAATTCGTGGAAACCCCATAGACAAAAGGAGAAGGCAGTCGAGCGGCAATTTGTTTACGTAGGAAGGTCTCTGTAGGCATGCCTTATCGGTTTCTCGCGTGGCTTATTCATAACACTGTACCATTGGGGTTTCCTGCGTACGGCATTGAGGGACTCAATACTGTCGGTATATTTTGCTATTCCAATGGAATTGCTGTCTCTGAAGCTACACGCTGTTGGATCTACACGCTGTCGGCTATATCAAGAAAAAATGTTTTTCTATGCAAAACAATGTCAATGAAACAGTTGTCACCGTTTCATGGCACCACTGCTTTTTTTATGCGTAGTTAATGACATATGAGTTGTCTACGTTTGAGGTTCTTCCGCCGTGCAACGCAAAAACTCGGCTTCATTCACACTGCAATCCGGTATGTGCAAAGCAGCCTCAAGCGTAGGATAGGCGCGCAGAGTTAGTAAAGCAATGAGATGAAAGAGGGAATCGGATATGACGACGAGTGATGGGGGATGTAAGTAAGAAGGAAAAGAGGATGGGAGAAGGTAAAGCATGGCATACAGCCTTGTAAAGTATAGTACACGTTAAGCAGTTCCTACAGCGTATCATAGCATAGACATGCATAGTATAGAATAGCAAAGGGTTGCAAATGGGAACTGAGGGTGCTTAGGAGGAATGTGAGAGTGAAGAGAGAGGGAAGAAGCAGAGATGGTGTAACATGGCATAGCTCTGTATGATATGCTTTAGCAAGGGTAGGAAAAATGTAAGTCAGGTTGAGGGTGACTGTTGCTAGAGGGAGAAGACAGATAATGATGAAAAAAATTGTCGAAGCTTGCACCACAAAAGCATGCAAGCTTTCGGACATCGGACAGCGCAGGTTGTTGCTAGGCCAGAGTTTGTGATACAGCTTATATATATGTGACGCTACAAAATGCAGACACGTCGTGGTCCAGATGCCATGCGTTTATTCTAATGCACGCGCACTTCCTCTTCGTCGGCTTCTCCTAGAATCACCTTGTGAATGCGTCACACTTCCCCCTCCCCTCGAGAAAGTCTCAGTTCAGAAGGTTCAAAATAACGCCGCAGATTGCTTTCATGCACAATGTCAGAGTTTCTACGTAAGGGTAGAACGGAGCGGTTGATCTCATAGTTCACTGTTGAGACCTTGCGTAGAATCTTGTAGGGTCCTTCCATGACGGAACTCAGTTTGCCGTTGTTGGGATGCCATGGTGTCTCGTAAAGGACAAAGTCACCAACTTGGAACTCAATCGGAAGAAATTTTCTATCATAAATGACCTTGTTCTTATTATGGTAGGCGATAGAATTGGTAACTGCAGCTTTTCGCGCTTCTTCGACGGTTTCTTCTCATTGTTCCAGTACAGTAGGATAAGATGGAATTCCATACATCAGGAAGAAAGGTGCGTAGCCGGTCACTTCGTGGGATGTTCTGTTGTATTTGTCAATTACCTCCGGAAGCAGCTTAGTCCAAGACTTCTGTGGTTCGTCATTGATCTTACATTTAAGCCTCGTTACGATAGTCTGGTTTGTCCGCTCGTTCATGCCATTGCATTGTGGATGATGAGATGAGGTGAATAGTTGGTGTATACTATTATGTTATAAAAACTGCTTGAATTTTCCTGTGGTAAATCCTATTGCACGGTCTGAAAGGAGCTTCCGTGTTTTTCCAGAAGAAAAAAGTGTTTTTAAGCATGAAATGTAGGCGTCGCTGTTCTCACTTTTATGAGCAAACACCCATACGTAGCGAGTCGCATGATCAATAACCAAGTGTATACACCTTTTTGACGAGCCATATCCAGAAAATACTCCTATGGTGTCTATTGCAAAGAGGTCGAAGGGCTCTTGAGCTGGAGGCAGTGATTCAAGCGTCCCAAACTTTTTTGCTTTCGTCTTCTTGCATCTCTGGCATGTATCACAATGCCGAATGTAAGTGGAAACATCGGTTACCATATGCGGCCAATAATATTGCGGAGACAGGAGTGATAGCGTCTTCTTCCCTCCGACATGCCCCAAATGTTGATTTGCATTCTTCAGAATGGTTGGGCGTAGTTCATGGGGCACGTATATTTTCCGTAGTCCTTTTCTTTTAACGATGATGATGTTATTTTTCAATGAGTGCGTTCCTTTTGGACGCTCATTGTTACATCGCTGAAGGTCATCGTGTGATAGAAGATTAACTATTGGGGCTCTGGAGAGCGCATCTGCTTCGACATTACTTGCGCCCTTTTGATGTTTGATGTTCACATCATACATTGACAGTTTCAAATACCACTGGAAGAGACGACCTTGAGAATTTTTAACATTCTTCAGCCACTGGAGTTCAGAGTGATCTGTTACAACAGTGAATGACTTTCCATGAAGGTAGCAATGCCATTTATCAATCGCATCTACAATGGCAAGACATTCTCTTTCTGTAATAGCATAGTTCACCTAGTGCTTAAGTAGTTTGCGGGAATAGTAAGCAACAGGATGTTCTTCGCCTTTGTCATCAGGTTGTTTCAGCACTGCACCGATGCCTTCGCCAGATGCGTCACAGTACACAGTACATGGTCTCGAAGGGTCGTATATGCGATGCACCGGTTCTTCAGTTATCCGCTCCTTCAGTTCACGAAAGGCTTGCTCGCATGCTTCTGTCCACACCCACTTGCTGCCTTTGTGGAGTAGTTTTGTGAGCGGAAGAGCAATATCGCTGCAGTGGGGGATGTACTGACGGTAGGTTTTTACAGTGCCCAGAAAACGCTGGAGATATTTTTCTCGTTTTGGTGTAGGAAATTTGAGTATGGCAGCCACATTACCTTGCTTAGGTGTCACTGTTCCTTGTGAAATTTTGTGGCCCAGGTATTCAATGCTGCAGCGTGCAAATTGGCACTTTTTTCGTTTGAGTTTTACGTTCTCGGTTTTGAGAGTTTTCATTAGCGCCTCAAGGTGTCGTATATAATCATTAAATGTCTCTGAGTATACGACCACATCGTCAAAGTAATTCATAACATTGGTGAGCTGATGTTTCGCTAATATTAATTTCATGGCTCTTTCAAATGTAGCTGGAGCGTTCTTCAACCCAAACGGCATCACCAACCACTCAAAATGACCATCAGGCGTGACAAATGCAGTTTTCTGAACATCGTCAGGATGCATTTGGACATGCCAGTATCCCGACGTTACGTCCAACGTAGTGAAAAGCTCCGCCTTTCCTAAGTGGTCAAGAATATCATCTATACGTGGAATTGGTTGAAAGTCGGGTACCGTTATGGCATTGAGTTTCCGGTAGTCAATACATAGACGAGTGCGTCCTTCACCTTTCTTTTCTGCTAAAATGGCAGGTGCGGCGCAGGGCGATAATGAAGGCCTCACAACACCTTGCTTGATCAGAGCGTTAACTTGTTTGTTGATCTCCACTTTGTCTGCCTGTGAACATCGGTATGGTGCTCGACAAATAAGGGCAGCATTGGTAAGTGCGATCTTATGTTCCTCAGTAGTGATGCACCCAATATCTGTCTGAGATTTCAAAAATATCTCGTCATGCTTGCTTAAAAGAGAGTCGAGCGCCACAGACTCATGCTCTGATAAGTTTTACGAAGTCAGGGTTCGCAAAAGCGGGGCCTGAATGGTTTTATTTTCATTGTGATGCGGAAGGTTCATATTCTCACGTTTGTGTCACTGACTTGCTTTCCAGATTTACAGAAATATTGAAGTATGAAGCGCTGTCTAGGCCAAGAATTAATTGCGTTCTCATGCCTCGCAGCACATGTGCATAAACTTTCTTGATGACGTTCCCAATTTGTAACTGAATGTTTACGCGACCCAAAGTTCGAATGCTTGATGCAACTTGCTGGACCATGATGCTGGAGTCTCTCATGAACTGAAGCTTTAGCTGTTTGTACACATCCTCGCTGATACAAGTACTTGTTGCTACTGTATCGAGAATTGCACTTACTGGCTTTCCGTTGATGAGAGCACTGAAGTGTAATAATGAAACTCTGGGTCGCCCTCCTCGTTTCCCCGTTCAGTCTCAATGGCGGACACATTGCCGCGGCGCAGACATTCGTTGTGCCAGTGAAACTGTCGTGGGAAACCAGCAGCTGAGCAGTATCTACATTCGTTTTGCGGGGCACGCTGTTGAAGAGTTATTGTCGGTTGCGGCGATCTGCTGAAGAGACGTGGAGCTTTTGATGCGATACTAGCATTACGAGTGAAGGAAACTCCTCTCACCCGTTTTAAAGATGTCTCGACCCGTTGAGCAGCGGTGAGCCACTCTAATGACGAGTTGAAAGACAGTCCGGCGAGCGCCAGTTCCACATCATGAGGAACACCATCAGTCAGCCCAGAAATGATGTGGCACTCTTTCAGGTCGGCCAAGGAACCCAGTCGCTTTTTCTAGTCGTAGTAGTCCTTGATAGTCTGCCCTCCTTTCAGTCGGTAGTGAATGAAGAGACGGAAGGCATCCCCGTCAGTCGAAGCAAAGCGGGCTTGCATGTCACGCTTGGTATCGTCCCAAGTTGTCTCGCCGTTGCCGAAAATCTTTGTCAGATACCACTCGAACGCTTCCCCTTCAGTGTATTCGTTCAAGTGAGTGACATGATCGCGGTGAGTCCATGATGCCTCGGCTGCCTTCATGTCGAAAAAAAGAAGCCACTTGTCGATGGGGACGTCTTCTGGTGTTCCCTTGAACTTCTGTATGTTGAGCGGAGGCTTTGGCTTAGCCATGGCACGTTGATGAGGTCGATCCTGTCGACTTGTGTGACGCTACAAAATGGAGAAACGTCGTGGTCCAGATGCCATGCGTTTATTCTAATGCACACGCACTTCCTCTTCGTCGGCTTCTCCTAGAATCACCTTGTGAATGCGTCATATATATATATATATATATATATATATATATATATATATATATATATATATATATATATATATATCAACTGTGTTTCATAAATTTTCAGTCCGGGTTCAGTGGATATTGTGATTACATCTTGGATATCACTTTCGCAGGGTAGTGTCGTGTTGTCATTTTCATGCGCAAAAATCTGCATGCAGAGAATAACGCACCCCACACAAACACTCGCACGAAGCCATAAAATTGTGTATTCCTTTTTGTGAAGGCTTTACGTGTTAAAGTTTGCAGTGAATCTGATATCGAACGGCAATGTGTCTAACAACGCAGCAGAGGCTTCGAGGAAACGAAGCTCAGTTATTCTTTGTCTCGCTGTGCATCTGAATTGAAATATCTAGGAGGGCGTCCTTCTTTGTATCTGCGTTGCTGTGCGTTTAAATACGTATAAATTTACAAAGTGCTTTTCACACAACCCCTCAAAATCTTCTAGTTTGTCACATGCCAAAGAAAGACTGTAATTTAAGTGGCCTAGAGAAGCACTTTTATATATGTATGAAATACTTGAAAGAGCCCTGTAACATTTTTTCAATGTGGTCAGTAAGCACTGTCAATCGGCAGTCAAGGGTGTTGAGAAAACTCGAGCGAAATACTATTGGTCATCACACAGCCTTAACTTTAAAATTAGTTCTCAGAGTTGGTGGGAAATCTCTCCATTCTCACTCTACCCTTGATGCCGTATACCCTGGTTACTTCAAGCTGCTACACCAACTATCTTCCCGCATTCCCCGTCCGCCACTGACGCCACGATACACCTGAAGCCTACTACCAGATACATATTAGGCGTCTACCCAGAAATGCTTCTGCGATGAGACAGCCTCGCCCTCCAAATATACTTCGTGCAGATACTCGCACCTAATCACAGATTGGCCGAGACCACGCTGTGATTTGGTTGGTTGGTTGTTTCTCAGAATCCTGGCGCCACCCATTACGGGGGATCAGCCATGAAACGGACGGTACTTTATCGTTGAGATGGAACTGTTTTACCACACGGGATGTTTAGATGGGGTTGTTTCAACAAAGAACAGATTGGTAAAGCATGGATAAGAAATATAATAAATAGAGGTTTCGGCTGACAGTCCTGATCTGCCTTTGTCTTTCTCTGCTTCGAAGTCCGGCCTATAGCACGTGCCAGCCCCGCAGTGGCGCTGTCATGCTTACACTCGGCCATGACTGGGACGTAGCATGACGAGCTGTCGAAATGTCTTTGGCAGTTAGTACTGAATGTGCTTGGGCGGACGTTCTTTTGCACTTTATAACGTGTCTGGCAGGAGTGCTGAAGACTCAGGCCGCCTACACTGAAAGCTTCATTGTGACCACAATTCTCACTATATTCGCCTAAAGTTCATGACCGTTGGTTTATTTGAGAACTGTGAGCTCCATAGTTACCGTGCCTGCCAAGGGAGGCCGCCACGTACCTGCATACTCACTCGCGTTCCCACTAAATGTTTTGTCTGACAGCAAGACGTGCGCCGGAAAAAAATTAAAATTGTAGTACTCTGAAGCTTAAGAGATAAGAGAGAGCAGAGTGGATTAGGGGACAAACGTGGGTTAAGGATATCATAGTTGAAATAAAGAAGAGGAAATGGACATGGGCTGGGCATGTAGCGCGTAGACAGGATAACCGCTGGTCATTAAGGGTAACTAACTGGATTCCCAGAGAAGGGAATCGGGTTAGGGGGAGACAGAAGGTTAAGTGTGCAGATGAGATTAAGAAGTTTGCGGGTATAAATTGGCAGCAGCAAGCACAGGACTGGGTTAACTGGCGGAACATGGGCGAGTCCTTTGTCCTGCAGTAGACGTAGTCAGGCTGATGATGATGATGATGATGATGATGATGATGACTCTGAAGCTTTGCTTTTAGAAGTTGAACGCGATAGCAACATGCTGTTTGACTGTGCAGTTCAAACACTGAATGAATGAAATGTTTTCGAACTTGCTGTGCACTCAATACGAGGCCTCCTATAAGGGATTAGGTGTAGTAATGAGTGGGATTTTTGTAGGAGGTGACCGGCTTTAAACCATGAAGTCATTGTAATAATCACATCTTCTGACACCCAGTGGCAATGTACGATTGTACCACGCATTATTACTGCAATATTTCATGATGTGTCGTGAGGTATGTATACAGGACGCGTGTGTTTATAAAGCATGAAAGTTGCTTACATTGCATTTCCAAGCAGAGGGTTATTTTCACTATATTCACAAGCAAACGTCAGTCTGGTGGGTAGAACTCCATTTTGCCACGCAAATGATCTGCGGTCGATCGCCACTCGGACCCAAATGACCCGGGTTCGATCCCCACTCTGACCCAGAATTTTCCTAATATTTATTTTATATGCATCGTTCTCGATTTCTTGAACACGCAAAAGCTGTTGATTGTTCGCTCCCAACCAACGACACCGACGCCGGAATTTCTGTGAAATGAGCTCTGTAACGCTATCACGTTAATAATAAAGTGTTCAAGGTCATGCCACGTGTGCATGAAACAACAAATCTTCTTACTCCCTTATCACCATCCTTCCTGCGTAGCTTTCAGCACACTCGCTGGTACGAAAGCAAAAAGAAAGTGATCTAAGCGTGTGGCAAATCCCTGTCACACATCTAGTACTCGGTTTATTGTGAAAATTTCTGCGGAAGTCGATTGCTGTGACAATAAGCTCTTGGAATGAAGCTATTCCACGGTTATCTGGAAAAGTGTTGCAGGGCGGGCTCGTTTTGAGGGACTCGATCCCTTAGAAAGGTTCCACTTCAACTTTTCTTGAAAACAATAATGTCGTGGATCTGATCTTCACAACCGGAAAGGTATATTTTTTTTTTACCCCGCACATGTTTTGATGAGACTTGCCACAAAAAGTTCTTCCATGACATTGTCAATATTTCATAACAAGTGAAAGTTACGGTATTATAAAATCTGATAATTGAGTCCTCAACCTATTAAAGATCAAGAAAGGAATGGAATAAAAAAACTAATTTTTCTCCTACAAGACGAACTAAGCGGGCGTCTACAACCGCTGGACCGCCATAAAAACGCTTTTATTTTTATACCAGTTTGAAACTCTCCACCAATATTTAGGTTTACCATTCGTCAAATACATGCAAGCAGCAAAAGGCCATGACGGGAACTGCATTCAAAAGATAGTTTGTCTATAGTGGCTGATATAATTGATTGATATGTTGGGTTTAACGTCCCAAAACCACCATATGAATATGAGAGACGCCGTAGTAGAGGGCCGTGGAAATTTTGACCACCTGGGGTTCTTTAACGTGCACCCAAAACTGAGCACACTGGCCTACAGCATTTTCGCCTTCATGAAAAATGCAGCCGCTGCCGCCAGAATTCAATCCCGCGACAAGCGGGTGAGCAGCCGAGTACCGTAGTCTTTACACCACCACGGTGGCGCTTAGCGAGTGATATAAACAAGACGGTATTTTTAAAACGGCTATTACATTTCTAAGGCTTATGTTAAAACTAGGTTACTTAGCAAGTTCTGGCAGGATGACTGAATGCGCGGAATGACGATTCATTATGTTAGGCATTAGCGCATACGTCAACATGAACAATGAAACATTGAGATACTTCCGTAAACAGTGCCGGAACGGCGCGCAGATTGACTGCGAAACAGTCAACGCAGGCATTGTACGTCGTTTGCCGCTTATACTGTATACGTAAAAAGCACTTATTCGAAGTTAGGAATCAGTTAGAATCACAGCAAGCAGCACTCCTGGCATTTAATACTGGGGTGATAGCGCTGCACATCGACGCCACCAAAATTAAAAAGAAAAAGGCGACGACGAGGTGCCTCGTTCAGGCGTAAGCTCTTTTAGATGCGAAACAGCTCTTTGACTTGGCTGTGTAAAGCTGTCCATCCGTGTCTCCGTGGCAACGCGCCGCACAGCGTTTCCCTCGCCACAGTTGTTGAAACGATGCCAAGTAGTTGAAGTCACAGCTGCGCGTTGACGTCATTCTCTCCCTCACCCGCCACAGCTGCCGGCTCCTCCCCAGCACACCTAGATGGTATTGCTCCTCCACCCACTTGCAACACACTTCTCTCTCGCTTAAACCTCTTCACCACCCGCAACGCTCAACCGTCGAGGAGAAACTCTTTCGACTCGTTTATCTGCAATAAAACTTACACGAATCCCAACCCGCCTACCATGTCTTTACGTTTCAGAGAGACGTTTACTGGAATAAAGGCTGCACGGAGCTTCGCTTCAAACCATTCTTCCAGCATCCGCGTCGACGCCCGTCTAAGCCGAGTCAACGACGTGTGCGCCGCTGCTCATCCCGTCATGGTTCCCTTCGGGGAGATAGTTTATAGTTTTATTTATTTATTTATTTGCTGGCCCTGGAGGTTCGTCTGATGCCTTGAAAAGGTGACCTCTAAATGTGCGTTTACACTAGAGCGACATGACACTGACACGAGCCCGCCGAAGACACGAGGCAGACGCAAACCATCGGCCGACGAGTCGCCCGCCGACGCAGTCGCCAGACCCCATGGTCACACTAGGCCAACGACGACGACGACGCCTCAAAATACAGCATTTCATCGTAGCGTAACATGATGAGAGACCGAAATCATTAGCAAAACGCATCGGCAGACCTGTCGTCGGCATGTCTTCGGGAGATCGGCGGCTGTGTGAAAATTTGCCCCACGTCCTTGCTTCAAACGATCACGAAGTGGGCAATCTTGGGGGATCTAACAATGCCCTCTCCGAGGCTTCTGCAGTGTCTGAATAGGCAGCTCGAGCACCCAACGGAAGCCTTTTCCTCGCTTCCCTATTGTGAGCATCACCCCCGTCCCTTGATACCATGGATTAAGGAGAGGGCTGCGCAACATAGCCGGAGAAGGACAATGGCAGAGCGGGCAGTACGGCTGAAAATGAGGTGCAGGTGTGCAAGTTTAGTCGGTCTCACTGCGTGTGCATCCAATGTGACTACAAAATCGGCCAACGAAAGACTAGGGAGTTTTAGTGCTGGGTACCCAAACGGCTTGCGTACGCAAGACGTTGGGGCGGCGGTATTGCGCATGCGTGAAGCCCCAAACAGATGCGTCGCAAGATCGCTGGGGCGATGGGTCTGTGCGCCCATAAACAACGCTGCCACCACTGGCCTCCTAGCGGAGATAAGCTGCCCCGGCACACATACTGGCGCATCATGTTACTTTCACGGCGAGCAAAGCCGAGGCTGGCCAGAGCCACCACTTTGACATTTAAGTTTTAAGCGCAATTGTTATAGTGGCTAGCCACTATACAAATAGCATGACACAAAGGCGCGAAATCTCTGACAGCATGGATCGGCCGCCTTGTAAGGTCCACTTGCGCAAGAACTCACAATATCCGCACTGCGAATACTCTAGCCGTCGAGTAAAAATAAGCCAAAGGGCGAGCACTTATAGCGATTACACAGTTTCAGCCAGATTTCCAAAGCTATAATGGCCTGGAACATATAAACTAAATATATGCCAGCCCTGACCAGCTGAATAGGTGGCGCCATCTAGCGCGGCAATATTGAAACAGACAACCACAACATTGTTTGTTATTGCAGAAACATTGTGCATTGTACATCTGATGCAAAAACTGCGCAGCGACAATATTGCAAATGAGTAACGTTTTTATTTGTTTTCATCTCAAAAACATTACGCGTAAGCTAACAAACTCATGGCTGTGGTTGCATGAAGTGTCACAAGATGTCGACACTGTTGTTATAGTAAGCTTGTATTTTTCACTTTTTTGCGTACACCAGGATACTGTACACGATAAAAAAAAGTGTCCTGATCACTATGCATGTTTAATTTTACATTTTCAAACATAAAAATAATTAAATAACACTTACGCGACAAGACGCTATGGCGCCGAGAGCACGTGTGACCTTCGTGCGGCTTGCGTTTGCGTGCGCGCCACCGTGGCGCCAACTAAATAGCATTCCGGTTGGGTATGGGTTTGGCACGCAACGCCACGCACTCCCAAGCCCGCATCGCCCCAAGAGAATGCGTACCCAGCACTAAAACTCCCTACTGTGAGCACGACAAGGTGCGGGCGGTGTCTTCGAGAGACCACCTGCAGACTGTTTGTGTCTTTGCAGTGTACGTACATAGGCCAATGACAAGAAAAAAGGCACTTTTAAAGACAGCTCGCCGACCAAAATCGGTGTCGTGTCTCTAGTGTAAGCGCGCTTTAATAGGGAGGCATAGAGTCGTTTCTACGCTGTTTTGTGACGCCATGGATCCCAACCTCTTTTCAGTGTCTCACGTACGGAAGGCCATTCATTGCTTTGTGCTTTACGACTGCCAGTTGTTTATAAATGTTTCCGAGAAAGCTTGTACATCTAGGACACATGTCCCCAGACTTCTTCACATCTACTTACACCCTTTGCAATACACAGACCATGATCCTGCACCACATTATCAGGGGATGCAGACCACGATACTTGGCCCTCCTGCGAAAAAAAGCACAATGAAGCCTAAACTACAAGGCCACGTTTCACTGTCGTGTTACACCGATTCGTGAAAAGGGGGATTAATCCCATTTTTATACGGCACTTAACTTGACATCGCCGGCGGGAGACACTGACGCCGGACGTCGGTCAAAATTGGCGTTTGAAGGGGTAGCTAAGGCTATGGCCTTAATCTGGAACATCACATGCACTATGGAAAACAATCGCATGCGAAGCAGTCAGAGAGTAGCAGCCGAAGCTGGATTTTTCGCTTTCAAACAAGTATTGCGAGGTAAATCGTTGTCCTTGTGTAAGTTGGGCAGTTGTTCCCATGAGGGATTCACCAGACATGCTGACTACGTCGTCATGTTAAAGATAGCTTTTGGCCTGATATCACGTAAGCACTCACGTTAGAGCAGGGACGTTAGGTTTGCTCGTAACAAAGGGCAAGTTATGGTGTGATGATTTGCAGGTCATCAATCGTGGCCGAGAGCGTATTCAAAAAACATTTGAATATAGTTTAATTTAGCTTGCAGATATATAGCTTGCGCAGTCTAGGCATCAGTTTTCAAAGCTGTGCATATGTATTGCTCATGGCATTGTTATAAAAGCGATTACCCACCTACGAACACAATTGGCGTCGTCCCTGTACGCTTGTATAGCATCTTATAACGAAGTATTTTGAAGCACTTGCGTAGCTGTCGAGCTGCGATATTTTTATTCCTTGCTTCCGCAAGGTTTTTTTTTTCGCTCATCCACAACGCCGTTTACGTCGGTACCGCCACTTCAACGACACCCTCTCCTTCACGCTATCTTGGTAAGATTTGCAACGTGTGGGCTATTATCCTCTGCGACTCACTTGTGGTTGATACCGACGTACCGTGGGCAGAGGCAAGTGGGTATGTGCCATGCGATGTTTGTTGAAGAGGTTTCGTGACTTGTGTCACAAGAAAGTCAAGTTATTCGTGTTATAACTTGCGAATCATATTTGTCACGCACTCATGCACTCCTATACCAATGTTGTTAAGTGACGAATTCAGGAGACGACTACAAGAGCGTCATAACGTACACAGATAGATAGATAGATAGATAGATAGATAGATAGATAGATAGATAGATAGATAGATAGGATAGATAGATAGATAGATAGATAGATAGATAGATAGATAGATAGATAGATAGATAGATAGATAGATAGATAGATAGATAGATAGATAGATAGATAGATAGATAGATAGATAGATAGATAGATAGATAGATAGATAGATAGATAGATGCAATGCAGGCCCGTAGCCAGAAGGGGGAGGGGCGAACCCAGGTTGAAATTACGATGTTTGTGCCGTGCATCAGCAGCAGTTCACATCGGCTATTGTGAGAAAAAAAAGGCTGGCAGGGTTATTAGAAAAGAAACAACAGAAAAATGTACCTATAGCCCCTTTATGATTCCCGCGGGCTTTGAAAAATTTCTCCCCCAACACGTTGTTAGTTAGCTCAAGAAAAAAATTAAAAGGAGAATGTGGTGCAGTGGCTTTCATGCGCACTGAGGATGTCGAACAGTTAAGAGATGCTTGTTCGATTGCGCCTTCCCACCAATGCACTGCTTGTGCCTCGCTTTTCAGGTACTGCGCGCTCAGCTTTCTCGACTTGTGAGCTTACGTCGGATAACCGTGGCTTACTTGGGATACGGAGTGATAAATTCGGTCAACCAACAACATTTGAGGGCACCACGATTCCATGCAAGAGCGTGCGTCAGCTGAGATACATGAGAAGCCCCTGCGCTCGTCTGGGCATTAATCATGCCCGTTGTCGAAGGATGACTGCGCATCTAAAAGCGCAGCAGCACTTTCCTGTAGCAGTAAATGAGCACGGCTGACACGTGCTTACACTTTGCAGAGATGTCTGCAGTGCAGAAGCACTGGCCATCGGCAATTTCAGGCTCCGTAAAAACACCTCGCATACGCTCTATGGTCTCGTGTGCGTCCAAGTTTACGCCGGACGTCTGGACGCACAGAGCAGCAACATCCATTTCGTCGTCAAATTTTCTTTCAGATCAACCAAAATAAGGTGCTCAGCGCCAAGAACTCACTCGCCTTCAACAAAACATCGCGAATTCACGTCGCAATCTAAGAAACGCAGTATTTCTCCCAGTGATAATCTGCGCGCCGACCTCACTGCACCCGCCATTACTGCCAGTGTTGCCTAACTGCACAGTGACCCTTGTATTTGATTTTAGGTGCGGATTGCTTTGTTTGCATTTATTGTTGTGTACACGCCGATGATTCCTAGGTGTAATTGCATCAAAACCGTGTGTATGAATGCCGAATGCGCAAATGAGTAAAAGCCTCTGTCATTCCACATGGCCTTGAGCTCTATACTCCTCTTCTTGTAAAACGAAACAACTATTAAACTTAAAACGTCAAAATACAAATGAGAGGTATCACTCGTGGCTTCATCTGAGGGTCACTTGACAGTCTTCGGTCTACCTACGTGAATATTACCATGTTCACGGACGCAGTCACCGCAAAATTAGCAACAACGATGCGAGTCAACCGGTGTCATTCTCCGATCTTTTCTTGATTTATTAAGTTCATGCTCTAGGTATTGCTGCCTTGTACTAAGCGTATATGCAGCAAATCAATGCAGAATTTTTGAACGGGTTGTCGATGCGAGTTGTATGTTAGTTAGCCGAGCCAGTAACCTTCTTATTCGTTTGTTTCTTTTTTTAAGAAAGGGGGGGGGGCGTAAACACTAATCTGTTTATTGTGCCTGCTATCGAGGATGGGCTAAGAACCACCAGATCTTTGGATGAGGAACATTTTCCACTTCTGAGGATATGTTTGCGTTTTCTGAACAGACAGTTTAACTTGGTAACTGAAAATACAGAGGCCTTTTTGGGTGCCTTCTTGAGGTGGCTTTGATGGTGCGCTCGGTCGGTTTAGTAGCTCAAATTTGCATTGCAGAATACACTGTTGCGGCATTTGTAATAGCACAGAAAGCACTGGATAGCTAGAACAGTGGCATATCATCCCCTTTCGAAGGGCCGAATACTGCCAACATAAAAAAAGCATCCACACAACGTGTTTATTTTTACGAAGTGAAAAAAAAGGAATAGCATGTTTCACGCACCTCTATCCAAAAAAAACCCTTAGAAAAGGAAATTATGATATTTAAAAAAGAAATGTTCAGCCATTGTTTTTCCTATTTTTAGCCAACTGGTAGTTTCAATTTGATCTTTAAGGCTTCCATCTACATTATTTTCCTAACCTTGTTTCAGATGCCTTCAATTTCAACTATAAACCTTGTTATTCTTGAGTGATTTTGGAGGACTCTGCAGCGTCGCCTTTAAGAGTAAAATGGGATAGCGCAGTATAGGACCCCCTTCGCATAGCCTTTTCTATCACTAGCCTGGCCTCGTTTCTCGATAGCCGGCTGAACTCTACTGCAAGTAAATAACCGCATATAAAAGTGCGGAATGTATACTTAGCTATCTTTTTTTTTCTTTTGAGAATCAGCCAAGAGCCTACATCTCCAGCCGCAGTGCAACACACGCATTTCCACATCTGAGATTGCTGCTTCTAATGACGGTTCTCTAAGGAAAAGTGCTTTGTTGTGGTTAGGTCTTTAAATCAACCTTGGCAATCCATATGTTTTAGCCCTGGTGACATTCTATGGTTTTGTCCCGTAATATGGCATGCTGTAATTCAACAAACTACGTCACACTCGTATATAGGCTTTCTCGAAGCACCTTTAAGCAGTGACGTGGCTCCGTGGTAGAACTTGGCTTTCCAGGCAGTAGGGCTGGGTTAGATTCCCACTTGAACAAAAATTTTATTTTCTTATTTGCATTTCTCGAATTTTCGTTCATGGACAACGCTGTTTTGCTCGCAATCACTGATAGTGACGCAGGAATTTTGGCCAAAAGAGTTCTCATTCGCTGTCGCGCTAGAACCACGGAGAAATTCAAGGGGACCAACACTGGGCCATATACCTGTGCCCTCTCCCTGTAAACTACACTATGGCGGCGTGAAAATAAAAAAAAAACTTCTAAGGTAAAAAAATAAAATTACAAATGGGGCCAGGGCTGGTCGAGGGAGTAATTATTCTGCATCTGTTCTCTGATAAACCCAGTCCTAATTACCATTGATGTCTCACTTGCATGGCGTCAGCATGCTTGAATTTTCAGCAGCAGTCTACTATCTACGATGTTCGCATCAGAGTGAGAGACAACATTAGACATCAAGAAATGGGGGGGAATAGGAGGTTTCCGGACATGTATCCTGCCAGCACGTGCTTCTCAATGGTGTCCTCAGCTCGTGCCAAGACCAGTGTGAAGACGTCTCGGCTTGTGCGGAAAAAAAAAGGGCCTACCATTGTGCTCCTTGGTGTGGAGTGGCAAGACGAAGTCCGTGGGTGCGAGATCCTCCGGGTTGAGCAAAGCAACGCCTTTGCATAGACAGCAGCGTGACTAGATGACACCCGGTTGGATGTAAGAGTACAGAAAGGTGCACGCAAAAGTGTGGGTTCGCAGTCGGCGCTAAGTGATCTTGGATGCCACAGCAGGGAAGGTCTTAATCTGGTTTGCATGTAAAACAAGTGAAGGGTAAGAGAAGGCCTCGGGTGAAGTTCCGGCTGGCGGCCTGATAATCGCTCAAAATGATAGAAGAATTTCTTTTATGGGACAATAAGAATCACATATAGTAAATTTGCATTCCGATTTCTTGTTGTCTCATGCAAACTGTTTGTATTTCGTATAGGCATGTAAACATCCCACAATGCCTTTGCGAGTTCACTCTGAGGGCTGGCGGGTAGTCCTGCAAGTCCAAATATGAACCAAACATCATCTTTCCTAGCTTAGAAAAATCGCTCCGTAAACTCGCTTACATAACGAAAACCACCCTGCCAATAGATTCGGCAACACCAACAGCTTTTAATTCACTGTACGTAGTGTTGAAATCAGTGCACCTCAACCACATTTACCCCAGACAAATCCTTGTCACTATTAGGGCACCATATTTTGTGCCCTCCCTATGTAAACACGAATACGCAGACGTAGAACATATCCTGTAGAAATGACTACACAGTACACGGCTTCTGATCACAAAAACTTGGACCTCCTTGAGACGCGTTGGCACAGCTCTTTGGCTAGCTCAGAACTTGAAAATCACGTTAGTGCCTTCCAGCAGACCCGGGAAGCGGCGGAAAGGCTAAACCTTACTGCGACAACCCGGTTGACTTAGGCCAGGCTGCCAACCTGCTGGTTTTAAATGGAATTTGGTCCACTCCACTCCCACGAGGTGCGAAGAAGTTATAATTTATTGAACTCTCGCGTAACTTGCAAGGCTTCAAGTCGGACCTAATAGTCACGATTCCGGAGGTGTTGCATGAAATAACTAATGAAGTTTAATTTTTTAAAGTGCTTGAAATGACCCCTTTGTACCTCAATCCACATGCAGATAGCGGGTCCGAGTGATAAACATTCAACATAAATATGACGAAATGACAGACCAAATTTCGTAAATTGGTAATAAAGAAACGCAAGATTTGGCTATACCATAGTCTATGCCACCACTGCATGCAGGGACCATCAGCTTCTAAAAATGCTCCATTCAGTCATTCTGAAGCTGTTTGCGACGTCATGCCTCATTCGCCTCTTGTTATGCACCGTAATCGTCGTCGTCATTTTCTTTCTCTTTTGTGCTTCGCTAGACTGTTCTGGAGGGGGCGTGCGCGCCTGCCTGCAAATGTGGGCTGATAGGGGGTAGGTGTATGGCTGAGAGAGAGAGAGAGAGGATGGTGTGGGGACTGGGAATGGGGTGAGGAAGACGCCATCTTCTCTCCTCCCTTCATTCATGAAGAATTATAACTAGTTCCGCTTTGTATCTTTCCCCATCTTCACTGTAACGAATGCTTCAGGATACTTTCTACACAATAGACCTTCTTCAACAAAAATGTTGTGGTTAGGCAGGGCACTGCGCGATTATTTAGTTCACAACGCGCAAAATTTAGAGATTTATCACTACATAAGTCCCCGGGCCACTTCACCTGGCAACAAATAAGTTGTGGTCTAGCAGTGAACAGCACAGCCCTTCAATTTAGAACGCGCGACACTCGAAGAATTCTCCCCACATAAGTACCCACTTAAGCTGGCAACAAAGAAGTTGTGACTAAGCAGCGCGCTGCGTGGTCCTTTCATTTACGACGCGCGACGTTTAGAGATTTCTCACTACACAAGTCCCCACTTCACCTGGCAAGCCCGCCAGGCAGTGATAACTCCCAGCATACGCGCACACGCCACTCGAAGTGGTTTAGCTCGTCCGACCATGTTTGCTTTTCTCTTATACACAGACAGTGCATGTTGGAGTCGGAGAGAAGGACGGATAACGGGTGTCGTCGCCTTTATCACCGCCTACTTCCCTTCGCTCTCAGCGCGATGCACGAAATGAGGCGACTACGCTAGCATGAATGAGCAGCGAGCCACGAGCGCTTGCCCCGCCGTGGTGGTCTGGTTAAGTTACTCGGCTGCTGACCCGCAGGTCGCGGGTTCGGATCCCGGCTGCGACGGCTGCATTTCCGATGGAGGCGGAAATGTTGTAGGCCCCTGTGCTCAGATTTAGGTGCACGCTAAAGAACCCCAGGTGGTCTAAATTTCCGGAGCCCTCCACCACGGCGTCTCTCTTATCATATGGTGCTTTTGGGACGTTAAACCCCACATATCAATCTATCAATCCACGAGCGCTCGCGAACGCCGCGTTAATCCACAGCGGAGGCGGCGTCCCTCGGAATTCACGGCGCTCCCGTGGGCTTGCCGGCGGCGTTTAACGTTACGCGTAGTCACGGTTCCCCGCCGCTTCATCCTTTCCGATACTGTTGACAGAGTTGCTTCCGTTCTCCACTGCACGCAAAGAGAAACAAATAGAAGCTACACGATGCTGCCTGGGAGCCACCGGGAAGGGAATAGGTGGGGGAGTGTAGAGAGTAGGAGCGGAAGCGCAGTTCGCTACGAACTTATCACCTTGTCTCTGCTCAGTTGTTCTCTTCCTGTTCCGGTGCTCGTAGTACGAAACATTCATTGTTATTCCTTCCCCGCAGATTTACGGGCCGAACTTATCACGATATGTTTACGAAGTCGGGATTATTTCTAGACTTTCAAGGGTTATACTGTGATGTTCACCTAAATCGAAGTATAGGGCTGTTTGTATTTCATTATCATCGAAATGTGACCGCCGTGGCTGGCAGTCCAACCTACATCCTGAAGGACATCACCGCTTGCGCCTTCCCGTTAACTTCTACAACGGCGGGTAGCAGGAAACACGGATTTTTTTATCCATATAAGCGAAATCAATCACCAAAATTGAGGTCTCGTTCATATTGAAAGGCATGCTGTGTGGACTGTGAGACCGTTGGTCAACCTCCATCGATTGTTCTGTTATATCCTGCTTTGATGAAGTAGACAGCTGGGCAGGAACAAACATGAAGAAAATAAAATAAGATGCTGACGACGGTAAAAACAAATAAAAGCAAGACGTCCTGGCTCCTGTGTTGGAGCCAAAACGTCTTGCTCTTAAATATTCTGTTTTTCCACATGCACAATAGCGTGGCTGCCTTTCACGCAAATGTGCAGTTCTTTGCGCATTCATCAGGTAACGTTCGAACTATCCGTACGCGACTAAATATTTATATATATTTTTTAAGCATGTGTGTGTGTGTGTGTGTTTGTGGTACGCTTGCAAACCAAAGTTTATGCAAAAAATATGGGGCACGCAGAATTATTGATTTTGGAGGCCGCAGAGTCCCTACTAAGCAAACTAAATAATCATCAATGCTAACTAAAAGGAAGCAACCATGTCGCCCATCACTTATTGAGCACCCGGGAAGCTTCCATCGTTGGATGTATTCAAAACGAAATGGCATGTGACCAGTTCCTGCTGATTACCATAAAAAAGGTAATTCCAAATTGGTCGCTTTTGCTCTACTTTCTATCTCGTCGGACACGTTTGCGAAGCAGCATCATTTAGTAATTTAATAATATGTGCAATCTGTCGTCTTGCCCTTCACTGCCCCCCCCCGCACTTGTTGTTTTTCGACACTTTCGCAAGCACTTCAACATCATTCGCAATATGACTCGCAATTCTAACATCGTATTTTACATTGCTTAAGCTTTTTATCAAGTAACACTCTTACAGAACATTACTGATCACTTTATTGCTCTTGCTATTGGTGTTGCGTGCAATATTATTGCGCATGTCAACGTGTCAGCATGCATAAGACTTTATTCCGCGAGACGAAGTCACTCTCTTAAATGGAAACCTTCTCATTCACTATACATTCAAGAATAATGCGGCCTATATTACTGAAATTTTCAGGAATTT
Source organism: Rhipicephalus annulatus (assembly GCA_013436015.1). Lineage (NCBI taxonomy): Eukaryota > Metazoa > Arthropoda > Arachnida > Ixodida > Ixodidae > Rhipicephalus > Rhipicephalus annulatus. The sequence goes on from WOVY01016060.1 coordinate 453,770, forward strand.
CAAATATCATATGAGGCATTCAGAAACATCGTGCATGAGCTACACTTTTTAACGCTCTGTATACGATCTACTCGTATCTTCGGTGTCGTACCGTTTTCCTGTGATGAGCTTTCTTTGTTGGGAATAAGAACGCCTGTTGGTCAATGGCCATTTTTTTTTAATATTCATTCGTCTTCTCGGCATATAGAGAAATATATTCCTTGTTTGAGAACCATAGATTGTCGCCAGAACAGCAGCCAACATTGACTAGTGTGTGTTACCTCCACACCGATGGTTTAAGTGATTTTTAAACCAGGCCGCAATAACTTGGTCTTCCGCATTTTTGCTCATCGCTCGATTTATCTGGAAATGTATGTGATTCCACCAACTTTATTCGCCAGTTGAGTTTCTTGTTCATTTGTCTTTTTTCCTTTCATTTGCTGGGTTATTCAATCTCTTATGACGCAGTGGAAATCAGTCACTGAAGATGAGTCCAACTCGCTGACGCTCTATACCGTACAGCAATGGCCTTTTTTTTTATTGGAGTAGAAAATAAACGACGGAGTTTTCCTCACCGTTACTAGACGACGGTTACCCGTTTTCACTTGATTGTTACAAATAAAGAAAAAGAAAAAATGGTGTATATACATATATACAGTCCTACATGAGTGAGAGCAAAAGTTCTCCTTTGGGCAGAGCAAACACGTAGTCGCCACGCTCACTTTTACCTTTTGTCCGCTCAGTAGTGGTCACAAATTTTCGTTTCTTTGAAGAACTGTTGCGGCACCTTCATTGCTTTGCCATTTTTTTTTGGATGGCCATAAGCCAAGTATTTTATTCAACCCAACCGGCCGCTCCGGATCTAACTAACTTGTGCAGTTCCTGTTCTAGTTGCCTTGGGTGTTTGGCGTGTTTCGGACAGTCGAGCAAGAGGTGACAGGTATCCTCGTCGTCGTGTCTGCACGAACATGCTGAGGATGTTGCACGCTGAACACGAAGTAGGAAGTGCTTTGTGTAAGCAGTTCCATTTAACAGCAGTCAAAATTCAATGCATAGCTTAAGGCGGCGGCTAACACAGCTGGCAAAGTCCGCCACTAATTTTTTTGTCTCGCTTTTGCCCCTTTTTTATGTTTTTATTCTTGAACTTTTTATAGCGTTCCTCACTTACGCATTATTTAACTATTGTCACCTTGCTGCCTCGCGTCGCAGTCATAATAGGTGCTTCGCAGTGCGGAAAAACAACACTCGAACGAATCTTAATCGGAGAACAATAAACGGGATTCCACGGCAGTTGCAGTGTCGTCGCGCTCGCCTATCGACGACGAGGCACTGATCGAAAACGGGGGACGCAGTCTGGCGCAGCTTATCTGGCGTGCCGGCTACGTATACATCGCACGCAAAAGGTACAGCGGACGCGGTCGAGACGAGACGCAGCACGACGAGGAATAAGGCGAGCGGGATTGGGCTTATCTAGCGCGGAGACATGTTACCTACGGCATCGCGTTCACCGTCTCGCACTTGAAGCGGCGATGTTCGCACTTGTTTCGCGAGAGGTCGGTGATAAGACCCGCAATGCACGGACCGATGACGTGAGACTGTTGTTTTTACAACGTCCCCTTAAACAAAGAAAAAAAATCCGTCATAACGGCACTTTATGGGCTATAATGCTGAGATAAAGAGAAAGAGAACGTACTGGAAGTTGAGCAGTAAGGGAGGAGCAAGACACTTCCGCGGCGTTGAAAGGGGGGAGGGGGATATATAGCGGAACAACAAGAACGACATAACAAGAACGACATATCATCTCACCTCTCCTACGCATCGCGTTTGTTTTTCTCTCGCCGTCCGAAGTACAGCGTTGCAATGTCATGATTGGCACGCAGGACGACACCGGATGTGCAGGAGGACCACGTGATCACTCATCCTGGACCAATGAGTGAGCAGGCAGCGCTTCACGAGGAGCACTACTTAAGCGGTGTCCCGGGTCCCGCTACCTCAGCACGGGTTCGCCCCTTCAGCCGATGCATCCGCGCGAACGAGTTTGGAGAGACTTCTACATCGTGACTTTTCGTTCGGACCAGTTCTCAGAAGCCACCTCGTGTTTGAGGCCTCGCGTTAGCGTCTACCATACTCCGGAATGGTGTCCACAGCTGCGGTCGAGTTTATGGCGGCATCGGTGAGTCGGTCGTCCTCTTGTTCAGTTTTCTTCCTTAAACATGTCAGAAACTCAAACCTATCAGGTCGAGCTATGCTGATAAGGGGAAACACTTTCGGCATCTACTTTTCCTTTCTAGAAATGAGAAAGCTGTAGGCTTTGCTTACTAAACCACATATGGGTATCTCGTATCTCGTATATATGTGAATTCTATTTGTTACATGTGCATTCAATGGTATACACAATAACTTGTTGACGGCATCAAGACAGCACACTGAACAATGCGATGTGTGCCGAAAATATTAACACATATTTATACTAGCGAGCAGTTTTTGGCAGTTAGTAACGCATGGTCAACCAATACCTTGGCTCTATTAATTAGTAGAAATAAACATTTTTTCCTGAATAAACACTGCTTCCAGTTGTGTGTAGTCCTTCAAGTGGGCTAGATCAAATTTATATAACACGTTCTATAGCACTTATATATATATATATATATATATATATATATATATATATATATATATATATATATATATATATATATATATAGCTCAAATTTGCCACGAAGAACCCCTATTTTTACAGAAAACTTTATGAAATGAATACCTAAATAGTGTGACTAATTCGATCACTTTTACCTTCTTATCAGCCCTGATCCGCTTTGTTTTTTTTAACTGTACAGTATACTGAAAAACAAAACAAAGTACGTCACTGTCTATATAACCTTATCGTATACCCTTTCTGCAGTGTCGGGACGTGACGAGCTTGAACCTGACTGACAGGTGTGAGTTTGTTCGTTCTGAACCATCATGTGCCTCCAACATGGGCTACGTCAACTACATAGAGGGAATCTACTGCCTATTTGGCCCCGCACACTTCGTGGAATCTCTCATGCTCACGGTAAGAGCCCTGTTTGAAACAACATCAGCGGAAATTTTCGTGATCACGTTAAATATTGCATAATGTGGAGTGTGTAGAGTTATTACGTAACAGCGCTCGTTGCTTAAAGTACAAGAAGTCATTGCGATTATGAAATAAATGGACTTGTAGATTTCTAATATTTGATACCGCTGTCACGCGGACACTTTTTATCGTGACCGGGAACACATTCGAATGCCGAATGGTTCCTTTGCGCAAGCTACAGAAGAACGCAAAGCGCTGTTGAGAAATTTTATCTTTACTGGGCTCGATCGCGATCAGCAGTGCACCATATGTCCCCGGTACAGGTTGCAGTCACCGCCATTACCTTGCACATCTCCGCTGCAGTTACCTTCGTACTGTGTCGTACAAATGCATCTCACCTATCAAAATGTTTTATCTTTATCAATTGTCACAATGTTCTACCAAAACGAAGACTTCTCCCTTCCCTTTACAACGATTATTCTTTTATGCACACTTGGCACAACCTCAATTCTAGAATTTCATCCATTCATACCAATATTTAGTATTTTAGCATATTATAGGATACGTTTTCTCTACAAGTCTTTCTTTGTTTTCTTAAGCTGCATGTTTCCCATGACAAATTCCCACGGCAACAATCTAACACCCGAGTTATGTTGCACCGAAGGTGTAAAGTTGTCATTTGCCACTACTGGGATGCCAGAAAGTGTACGTCTATATTGCAGCGAGCTCCAAGATATTCGTACTCTTATCATATATTTCTTTAACTAGTTTTCGCTTTGGAGATTCATTTTGCTATCTAAACCTGTGAGAGAACTGCAACTCATGGAAAGCTAGAGCTGCTGGATTTTCCTTTCATGCTTACGCACGCAATAAACAGCTGTGTCCATCACATCACGTCGTAAAAGCATCCCGCGCCACATGGGCATGACAGGAATTGCCCCACTTTATGGATGTCCCTCAGACAGCGTCGCAGCCACAGTTATACGTACTTGTGTCGCAAACAAGGTGTGATGAAGCATCCTCACAGATAAGAGTCATTTCAACGACCAGATGAGGAGAGCGGAATCATGCCACAGCATGCACAACAGTGACGTGTATTGCATCATACATTTGTACCGGTTAAAAGTAAATCAAAATCACGCGATTTCGGGCCTCGACACCGCGAGCAAGAACGCGTTTTCATGAAGAACTGCATTGTGCTAAAAAGGGAAGCTTTGTTGGTGACTTTGGTTGTCTGGTTCAATTGAGCTATAACGGTATACAGTTCTCGTGAACAGGGAAATTGGTGACTGGTCGTAGGTGTCGCCCAAGGTTCACAAACTTGGGCCAGGTACTTTTTAATGTCAGAATAGCGCGAGTTCAACCAGACACATGAGTTTGTAACTGGCTAAGGTTTTACGAAAAATGACGCCATATGCATGAAGTGATTGATGATGTAGAAGCTTGCTCCGGAAGTTAAACCTGGTAAACCGTGAGTCATATTATTATTATTATTAATATATTATTATTATTATTATTATTATTATTATTATTAATATTATTATTATTATTATTATTATTATTATTATTATTATTATTATTATTATTATTATTATTATTATTATTATTATTATTATTATTATTATTATTATTATTATTTGTAGTAGTAGTAGCAGCAGTAGTAGTAGCAGTAATAGTAGAAGTAGTAGTAGTAGTAGTAGTATTAGTAGTAGTAGTAGTAGTAGTAGTATAACGAACGCCCTTTGCCGCGCCCCCTCCCTACTGCGCGAAAATCGGCGGATTTTACTAGCATTCGCAAGCGCCACGTGCCTTGGAACGGTGCTAACTATGGGAGCACCAACGGACGCCGGTCGCGTCGGTTGCGTCTCGCGTCGGGGCTCGCGTTTTGATGGCGTAGCGTCACTGGCCCAGCGTGCCCTCTCGTCCAAGAAGAGAGACGCGCGAATCGCGTTCCATTCTGACCCTGTCATTTGCTCCAGACGAAGCGTGGCTACTACGATGGAATGGATGGGCAAGGCTCGAGCATAAGGAGCAAGCTCCTAAAACGTTAGACGTTGCAACGGAAAAAAAGGCGGCAACAATTATTTTTTTTCAATATTCCATCATTTGATTTTCGGCTCATGGAAGCAGCAAGAAACTCTTGGGAGTTAAAAATGTGATAGTAGAAGTTTGCAACCTTTGACTACGATAACTTCTCACCAGACTAGAGGCTGTTAAGTTTGGGGACACGTATTCTATACGATTCTTAGCAGTTAATTACATGACCAAAACGTCGTCATTTTTTTGCCTCAGTGGCATGAATTATGGGTCCACCATGTGAACTCGTTGAGTTTGGCTTTAAGTGTTGTTACTGGCCGTGGTAATAAATGACTTTATATAGCAACCCCGCTTCACCGATACCTTGCTTAGATATGGGTGAAGTTTGAAAGCGCGTTACGCTTCTGGGGTCTGACTTGTCTTTCATCCACTGTCTCATATTACACGGTCACATAACGGCCAACCAAAGCCTCAAACAAGGCTAAGAATGCTCAAAACGAATAAAACTAAACTAGGTCTAAAGTAATATGAACTACAGCAGTAATCAAGAATTCATATCAATAGAGCTAAACTTGCGAAAAGCGTTGCTGAAACATCTGGCTGATCCACGCACCGCGCCAGAGAGGGCGCCACCACCTCGGCAAGCCCCCGATTTTGTAGACCTGGGCGTTGGCAAGAGCGTGATAACGAAGGGAATCACTGGGTTCTCCATGTGACGCACTTCCTACAGTTTCATGTTTGGGGAGCTGCATTAAGCGTAGAATTTAGAGTTACACCAATTCCTACGTGACAACATTTTTAAAGGTGATGGTCTTTCTTGGGGACCTTCGACACCAGAATTTTGCTCCGTCTGTCTTCCTGTCTCTCTGTACAATTGTCTGTTTGTCTACAGTAACGATTTTCCTCATGGCACCTAACAATATCTTAAATGGCCAAGCCCATCCGCAGCGCCCCAATATTGCTCAAGTTTCAGCGTTCATACTTGGGCTATTTTCAATTAAAGGGAAATTATTGCGCATATCTGAACCACCATATTAACACGCCGATGCTTTGTATGTATTCCTTTATACTAGAGAATGCATACGCAAGTAATTCTAAGGACCGTATGGTTTATCACGCTGTGCTGTCAGTGCAACGCGATGCTGAAAAAGGCAAGTGTTTCCAACGCTTTGCTAAGACGACACGGTGGTGGCACCTGCCCGTCGCTTTGCGTTCTACACCTTATCGCCTTTTGAGACAGGCACGCATCTTTCTCTATGGGCGCGCACGCCTTTCTTCGTTTTTGAAGATAACTGCTAGATGGCGCTCGTGTCTAACTGTCTCGATGCGCTAGTTAGCCTTCGCTGCACAGATCCAGACTCTCTAACGCAGCACTTTCAGAATACAATTCACAGATTCTATCGCGCAGAACATCAAATAAACGTTTTGTTCACACTATCCACCCGCAAGATTATCGTCTTTCGACGACTTTTGCAGTCAAACACTCAGATACGGAACCATTTTTTTTTCTTTTTTTTTATAAGTACTGCGTAAACTTGACCTCCTCTGTATTAGAAGGAAAGTACAAAAGACAGGTTAATACTGGTTGCTTTGCGGTATCTGGAATTGCCTTTATGTTACATTTTCTACGTATCTCTTCGTTGAATAACGTATTACTATATTCTACTTGCAGGTGATGTGGTTGCTGGTGTTGTTCGTCGCTCTCGGCGTCACGTCAGGTGACTTGTAAGTGATCATCACTGTACCTGTTTGCGATGACTTCCACTCATCTCATACTTGTGTCGGTGTTATCGTTTACCCGTAGACATCTAGTTGTTAGAAAGTCAGTGATAAATTTGAATTAACGGATTTATTACCGCATAACCAGTAAATATATTGTATCACCTTCATTTAAGTTGCAACGAGAACATGCATGAAAATTTTAATTATATCTTTCTCGGCATACCTAATAGACCATTTAGATAATAGTAAAGAAGAAAAGCTGAAATGCATACAATGTGTTTTTATAATGCAACGTAGGCAGGATAGCTCAATTGAAAACATTCGTAACACGTTTTTAACTACGATAATTTTCCCCGGCCTATTCTTGCTAAGGTACAACAGTTTGTCACACTGTGCTCATGTGATAATAAACTGCTTATATCAATATACACAACAATAAAAAGAAAATTGACCTCTCTAACAATTTTTTTTCCAGCCTGACCCCAGCGTTGTTCGTCATCTCAAAGACCCTCCGCATGTCCCAGAACATGGCAGTATCCTTTGTGCTGCAGAACTGTGACCTACGTTTGCTTGACTAAAATAGCTCAACATAGTCGAAATTGTCGTCTTTCTTGGAGGCTTTCTTCGTTATAACATTTGTCTTTTTTATTACGTTTCATACTGAGACAAACTTGCAATGTTCTCTACGTTTACAGTGCATTTATTTGCCATTATTCAGGAATCTATTTTTCAAAACTTTTTAACAAACTAATTTTTCTTTCAAGCTGAAGGCACTAACAAAACAATTTTTGAACATTTGTGCTGTTAAAGACACGACTCACATTAGTGTGCTGGTCATTATGCCAAAATGTTCTCGCCTTTTAATTGCGGTTGTTTCTAACAGTGCAGTATAACGTATCTTTATATCAAAAATGCCTTGACTAAAGTGCATGGCGTCACACTCCTCGCATTCGGCAATGGATCGCCGGACATCTTCGCTGCCCTGGCGGGAGTGAGACAAGGATCATACGAGCTTGTCATTGGAGGCCTTATTGGTGGGTTAAGCTCGATAATCCTTCATAAAGTTTCCCTAATGCACATTGTTGCACTACCAAAAAAATGAAATATAATTCACGGGTTAAACTACCGCGGTATATGAATAACACGTTCATATACTGATTCAATGCACTTCTGAACGTTTTGCAAAAGAACAAATTTTAAACTGAAAGGAGATTGTGCTTCCTTGCAGGTCAGGCAACATCGTCTCTTTTTACGCCAGTGACGTAAAATAGCCAGCGGAAACAGTCATGAACGTAAAAACGAATGTCAAACCGACCATCAGTCAGCTCTGCACTACAATTGCGCATTAATGGAGCGTAACGCATGCCCCGCCCCAGTAAGCTTCAATTGTTAGTTTGGCCATAATTGTCTGTGAACGAAGCGTAATTGCTTTGTTAATTAAATATATTTATGCTCTATGAAATGACTTACTCATAAACGTTCAATATTACCTAACCAATGCTATTAGCGTTAACTGGCTTTATACAGTTCACGTTATCGAGTTCGCTCGTTCGAATGTGTGGTTTAACGTCCCAAAACCGCCATATGATTATGAGAGACGCCGTAGTGGAGGGCTCCGGAAATTTCGACAACCTGGGGTTCTTTAACGTGCATCCAAATCTGAGCACACGGGCCTACAACGTTTCCGCCTCCATCGAAAATGCAGCCACCGCAGCCGGGATGCGAACCCGCGACCTGCGGGTAAGCAGCCGAGTACCTTAGCCACTAGACCTCCGCGGCTGGGCCGAGTTCGCTCGTTAACAACTTCAGAAAATGTATTGTCATTGCTCTTACTGGCAAGCGTTTATCCTGCTTCGCATAACGTTATCTTAGGGGTGAAGCTCCTTAAGGCGTTGGTCTGTCCATCCCTTGTATGTGTGTAGTAGTACGTAGCTTCCAGGGGCACATATCCGCTCTAGAGCGGGTATGTGCCACAGGGGATACGAGATGAAAGATTGCGGTACTTGGAGCGTTTGTTAGATGGACGCATGGACGCATGGACAGACAGACTAGTAGATGGACGGACGGATGGATAGACGCGCGGATGTATGGACGGATGGATGCATTGACAGACAGACAGACAGACAGATTGATGAACGTACTCACGGAAGGACGCATGGACAGACGGATGGATGCATTGATGGACGCACGAATGGTCGCGTGGACAAACGGAAGCAAGAACGAACGGACGGATGAAAGCATGGATGGGCTGACGGACGCTTTGCCTCACTCGTCTTCATTCACTTCATAGATATCCTGTGATTTTTTTGTCCAGAGGGAAACATTCTCTACTAAGGGCGAACCGTATTCTCCTGCGCAGGTGGCGGGATATTCGTCACCACCGTTGTTGCCGGTTCGGTCTTCCTGGTGGCACCCTTCAAGCTGGCCTCCCGACCATTTGTGAGAGACGTCGTGTTCTACTTCTCCGCTGGGGCTTGGGCCTTCTACTTGTTTTACACGGGAGCGATCACCATGATGCATGCTATAGGTACGTTCAAATGTTCGTTTTACTTAGAAGTTTTTTTAGGTTACATGCGGGACAATACTAACATATAACTAAAGAAGCGAAAAAGATCAGTCAACTAACACTTAGTGTTGATCACCCGCCATGTTTTCCAGTGTTTTCATAGAGCTTCCATGCCTATTGGGGCATGTAATTGTATATTGTGAAAAACGCTCTTAACGGCAGTGTCATCCAACTGCTAGGTACTTGTTTTCAAGCAAAAAGCAAGAATCAAAAGTACATTCATGCACAAAATTTAAGTAAACATTCTGCACGAGGGTAGGCTACAGTGGCAGTCAGTAAAGTCAAAATTTCAGAGTAGAGGGGTCTTTATAAATAACATTGAACTCTAAGTAGAAACACTTTCAGCAGTCAACTCTTCAAGACAGGGTTTTCTTTCTGAACACGCAGGTTTTATCTGCCTCTACTGCGCCTACATTACTGTTGTCGTCGTCAGTGGAATAGTTTACCAAAGGTACCTGGTCAAAAAGCAGGATCGCCAACAGCGAGACGCAGAAAAACCGGGCAAGGATGAAAAGCCTCCTAAGAACGGTAGGTGCTTCCCCACTCGACCAACGCTTCTGGCGCTGACGGTTTGCAGGCTCGTATATACTGCCAAACCAGACGGGCGCCATGTCTTGCGTCGGCAGCGCCATCTCGCCTTGGTGACTGTCACCCGGATCGTGCGCGTGGGATGCAGAAACCTGCCTCCGAGCTTTTGGCAGACGGCTTCACGCTGAAGTGCAGCGCAAGTGTCCTTCTCTCCTTTGGGTAGGAGACGGTCCTCCGAGACCCGCGTCGGTAGCGCGCACTTTCACACAGAGGTGTGGCTGCTAAAAGACGGATTCGGCGTTTCTGTGCCTTCACAACGCACGTAAGGTATACAAAAGCTGTCCTTTTTAACTTTTGTGATGCTACCCCTTTCGCCGTACTGTTACCGCACAATTTGATGGTCCTTGGCACAGTTGTCTCGCTTCTTGCAGGACTACCTCGGGAGTCGTAAGCTCTCCGAGTTCTCATATCTTTTGTCGTTCAGGATGTTGATTTTTGCGAACTCGTTTGTGCTTTTCAACCCAGAACTGTATATATCTTGGTGTGAGAGCTTTGTACTGTATCCAGAGCTCACGAGAGTCTTTCGTGTTTCACTCATTTTTTTGGCATTTCCTATTCGTTTCGATATCTTCAGTCACCTGCTCTGTCTTTCAGTCCCCAGCGCTGTCGTTCATCGTCTATATGTGTACAGTTTTGCAAGAGGACTGCTGTTCTGACTTACACATGTTCAGTGCTGCCCTTGTGCGAAAGTTGTGGCCGTTTTCTTCATTTTAAGCTGTATGCATCTGCTTGACATCAAGGTGTAAGAAAGCAGCCTTGGTGTACTTCGTTTTCGAGAGGCAAAAAAAAAAAAAGCTATGAGCATTCGACTTTGCAAGCGTCGAACGAAGCGCATGTTTTGCATGGAGACTTCTTATTTGGTTCTGATATGTCATAAGCATGCAGCCTGATCATTGCGAATCGCCTGCATTAAAGCATGTCACTGTCGACTGTAGCAACCTTTATGGACATGCACGTCGTTCAGCTGGTGTGTTTGTACTTTTTTGCTTGTTTGCGAAAAGACACTTTGACAGAGCTCCTTGAGCCGCTGAAAATCGTGTTTTTCTCCATGGTCGCGTTGTTGTACTTTAAACCCTTAAGTCTTCTGCATATCCTGCGTTCGAGTACTGCATTTTGCTAGCCAATTTAGAATGCTATTCATACGTGATTTGTATTCGTAGTCCTAAAGAGAGCTATGAAAAATTCTATTTTTTGTATAGAGACGCTTTATCTGTGTTGTGATATGATAATTAGGATGGTTTTAAAATCTAGACAAAGAGTAGAATTTAATCAGGACTAGCTAACATAACAAAGTGCATGCTAACTTCACAAGGAGGTCATAAGCACAGTGCTGCATGACACTGGTGCTTATTCAGAGTGAAACGAAAAGGCTCGTTTTATTTCAATCGCAGAATGAATGCGAAGTGCTCGAACGCAGGACAAATGCCTTAATTCTTGGGTCTTTGTCTTCCAGGCCCCCCCCAGCGCTAAGGTGGCGCCTCACCGCCCACAGTGTGGTGTCCCGCCCAAGAGCGTTGTAGCCCCCAACAAAACACACGCATGGCAAATGCCACCCGTAAAGCTTAAGACACAAAATGAGTACGTACCACATGGCCAACCCACCCCACAAAAAAAGAGAACCACCAGGTATCACAATCTTGGTCACAAGAACAGGTACATCACTACGTAGTCAATTAAAAGGCAACGCGGCAACGTACTTTGTATTTAGCATAAAGGGACCACGAGAAGGCAAACGCAAGGACACGTCGGACGCAAACGCTGCCGCCTCTCCGGATCGAATGTGTAGGAAGATTACGAATGCGAACGGAGACTGCGCGTGCGTCCGGAGTGTTCTTGTGGAGGTCTTCCCGAGTTCGTTTATGGTAAATCTTCACTGGTACACATCCTCGAAGGTACCTGTTCTCGCAATCTTCTATCTTACTCAATTTGTAGCATGGTGCCTGCAACTATATTTCATGTGCATCTCTTTGGCGCTTCGTTTCGGTTACAGAAGCATCCACAGTTGCAAGCGAACTCACTTTCAATGGAAGGCGGCACTCCTTAGATGACCCGGAGCGGGCCTATGTCGTGCCAATCGGTAAGTGTAATCGGTGTAATTGTCAACTTCTATATGCGTCCGGTTTTACAAGAACCAGAACGTCGTTTGCTGTTCCGTGCGAAGGCTTTGTCTTATTTACACGTTTCTTTAAGTAGATAGTAAGCAGCAAAGGAACGAAAGTAACGTTACAAGGCCTGAATTTCTACTGGCTAGAGGGCTGGTGTAACTTGAGTTCAAAGTTGAATCTATTCGCATGAAGAATTTAGGTTTCTAGCACAGGAAAAAACGAACTGTGCTTTGTACCTGACAGAGGCCTCTGGCATTGTGAATTTTACACCTGGGGCGAGAATCACAAAGTGTTTATATTATGTGTTTGCCCATTGGAAATGTAGTTAGTAAAAGTATAAATAGTGGCATCGAGGTAGATCAAAACTTTCTGGGTGGAATAAGTCTTCATTCAGTGGCTTCAAGTGACTTTCTCGGGGCCATATTTATAGTCGCATGCTTTTCTAAAGGTTAGTCGCAAAAGTGTTGTTGCTTGGCAATCTCTGCTCAATGCCATTTTTTTTCTGTGCAGCCTTCAGATATTTGAAAACTGAACCGAGCAATGACATTGAAGCTGCCCGGAAAAACACAGAGCCAGATCCTGATGAGGGCGTCTATTACATCAACCTCGGCGCTGACAGCCTTGAGGAGGAAGTCGACGGTGAGTTGATTGTTTTGCATTTAATAATGTCAGATCAATCCCGTGGAATGCTTGCTTTTTTATTTGTATGGAAAAACAAGAAGAGCCAGTTACGTGAAAGTACTGCTTTGAGCTGCCACTGTTGTAAAAAGTATTGTGCATTTCTCTGCTCTGCTGATGCAAGCAATGTTTATTCCGATCATGTATGAGAACACCCTGTACATCAAGCCGTACCACCAGTACTTGTCTCTTGCTGGTCAGTGTTAATTGACTAATGGGCAATGTTGCGTAGCTGGCTAAAAGATGGCTAATGCAGCGTAATGGTAAACTGATCAGTAATGTCGCCTATTGAATGTTTCAACAGCAAGGTTGTCTTCCTTACATGTCAGTACAAGGTTTCACTTGCCCACCTAATTTAAATTATGTTTATGCTATTCTATCTTCTTCTTCTTTTTTTTCAGTGGACACACTTACCATTGCCGTCGACAAAACAAGGAGATCCTCAAAGCCGGACAAGCTTCCTTGCATCCCGGAGGAAGAGGAAAAGAGTTCGACGGGCCTTGTACTGGACGTGATCAACAAACTTCTCTCCGTTAATTTGGACGAGAAAGAGAAGGAACCGTTCCTGATGTACCTCGTTAGCATTTTTAAGGTAGCTGCTTGTTCTAATTTTATCCTAGAACTCACACTTTGGAACAGTATGACATTACAGATGCTTTGACAAATGCAGTTGAGTCGACTAGTCCTGGTTAAGGGGGAGCTGTCTATAACAAATGTTCGCCCGCAAGACCGGCATGCCTGGTGAAAATTGGGATTTACTGACTGATTTAGCAGTATGGTGCCTATCTTATAAGCAATGATGAGTCATTAATGTTTTTTACACCCACTTTCGTTGCCCGGTTTGCACGTTGGATAAAACATGGTACGTTAACAGCAGGGACTCTGCTAGCAACTAGTTTCCACGACGCCTTAAGTATGCTGTGCAGGTGTGTCTATGCGTGCGTGCACATAGTATAGAAATGAAAAATTTCGAATGTGAGAAAGTTTTGAAGCTCCCCCCTCCCCGCCCTGTTTCTTTTCAGCGCCAGCGGTAGACAATGTTGTTAATGTTGGGAGCCTACATGCACAGTTATTTATCTCTTTTTGCTCTCTTTGTCCCGAGTCATGCCAGTGGCTGTTATTGTAAGAAAATATCACCTTCACAGAGGTTTCTAATGTGTATGATCACATTAAAAAGGGAACGCACAAACCACCTCGTGAAGCTGATAGAACGTACAATGGTTGAGCGTTCAACAATGCTACAGATGCGTTGACAGTCTTGTCCACCTTGTTACCTGTCCTTAACATGCCTTTCAACATGCTTACTAGGTAACAATGCTATCTACGTTGTTAATGAGTCGAATCGAGACTCAGGGGTTTAGAAAAACTACACATGAGCAATCGGCGCAATAGTTAAACATAGTATGCTGGACTTTGTCATCGTTCGTCGAGGCAAGAACTTCCGTGGTATGATGGTTGATAGTTTGCAACAAAACCGCGTCTTTTCTAGTTTAGCAGAACATTTCATGAACGTAGCCGTATAGTATACGGTAACTTGAAGTCACCCTAACAATATAACCATGCATAATCATATAATTTATTAATATTTATTGCTTATTGCTGCGCCATTGAACATGGTGAAGACGAGGTGAATGGACGAGTGCATGATAGTATGAACACCGTAAGGCATATACATAACAACCATCCACAATTTCGGTTGGAGAGGCTAAGTGCTGGTTCAGTAGCCGCAGCTCCTACTGATACCTGTTTTATCAGGTAGTTTAACTTACCTCTGCATTTAATACCGATGGTACTGGGGATGCGAGGACTGTTCTGGTGCTCCTTCCTATAGTGATAGCTGCTGCATCAGCATCCTGTTGTTTTAGAGACTACGTGATATTCTAGACAGGTACTCTTGAAAATTCTGCTAAATATCCGTTGGTTCCTGCCTTAATATTGCGCAAGTTGGTTATATGACAACATCGTAACATTAATGATACATAACGCCGCATATGCTTGTATTTGTGCCGCATATGCTCGTAAGCGCACCAAAAGCGTGCAACACAGAGGCGGTGTTGGTACTTGCATGCTGCTTTGCTATACTGTGTGCATGTAGTGTTGTGCGCAACTATAACTAGGATAAGCAACACCGTCTGTGTCGCTCTTCGTCTCCCATAGATCCCAGTGTTTTTCACTTTGGCAATAACGACCCCGGTGGTGGACCTCACCCAGAAGAACAACAACTGGTGCCGCCCTCTCAATGTCATCCACTGCATTACAGTCCCTGTGCTCCTAGTCTGCGTCTTTGGGCGTAAGTATCCATCTTTCGTTTTGTACATTGTGTAGATTGTATTGCATCGCCATAGTATTTAGTATCGCTTACGAACTTTTTGTACGTTTCGTAGTGAAAATATTAAGAGAGTTTGCGTGGACGATCTCATTCACCAATTATATATTCTTAATTATTAGGAAATGAATCGTTTCCATTTTCCTTTGAGACTATGCATGACGACCCGGACATCTTCACAAATAATCATCCCGCTATACTGTGCTAGACTTAAATTCAATCCGGTAAGGTTGTTCACGTAAGTGTGTGATTGGTACGTTTACGTCGAGTAGCACAGTAGGCCCCTTTTACGGAGACTAATTTTTTCGAAGACTAAAAGCGGAGGTCAGAACTATACGTAGATGACTTCAGGTGTGCATGCACCGTACAACGCTTGCGTTTTTTGCTCCTTCATTGCAACAACGCTGCCAGAAAATCTGTCGCACACACTTCCAGAACTTCAGAAAATTTGTATATTTATATCTGCATGTTGTGATTCACAGCTAAAGGTCTGAACTCCCTCTGTGTAGCCTAATTTATGCCCTGGAGCCCAGTAGAATAGACATCTTTAGCGTCAACCGTGAAGCTTGTTAGTAATAAGGTATATTTCTTTTCCTCGCGAGAGAGTCATACAGTGTTAAACAAGATCAAACAGTGCAAACTTAAAATAGCCCGTGTCTCTCCAGTTCACAAAGGGGGTGCAGTCCATTCTGTAAACAATTTCCGACCTATTTCAATGCTACCACTCTTCTCAAAACTTTTTGAGGCTTTTATTAATTCACGACTGGAAGGTTTTTTAAATAAGTGTGCTAAAATCAGTACATCTCAGTATGGATTTCGGAAAAATAAATCATGTGAGGATGCACTCCTCAAAATAAAACATCAAATACTACAAAACATTGAAAATCGTTTATACATGGTTGGTTTATTCCTTGACCTCCGTAAAGCGTTCGACAGTGTGGATCATGAAATATTGTTATCTAAACTTCATAGCTATGGGATACGCGGTACAACGTTAGATCCCATGCGAAGCTACTTAACGGATCGTTTTCACTATGTTTCACTTAATCAGGTGACCTCTCCATATCTTAGAGTACAGATTGGCGTACCGCAGGGATGAATACTTGGCCTGGTATTATTTAACATACATATCAATGACCTCCCAAGCATTTAACCTACACCAAACATAGTCATGTATGCGGATGACACCAATCTTTTCTTTTCAAATTCATCCCTACAACAGATTAAAAAAGAAATTAATGATTATTCAGTTTTATTATCTGACTGGCTAAAGTTAAACAAACTTCAATTAAATATCAGCAAAACTAAGTATATATTATTTAAACCGATAAATAAGCCAATGCCTGTCAAGATTACTGTTTTATTTAAAGGAAAGCAGATAGAACAGGTATCAACGCAAAAGTTTTTGGGGGTATGGTTTCAAGAAAACCTCTCTTGGGAAAATCATATCAATAAACTCAGCAGCGACCTCAGTAAAGTAGTAGGCTCTATGTATAAAATTAGTAGTCTTATACCACTAACACTAAAGAAGGCAATGTACTACGCCCTCTTTCACTCAAAACTTAGCTATTGTGCATTAATATGGGAAACAACAACTGCAAAAAATTACAACAAATTATTAAAACTGCAAAAAAAGGGCAATGCGAATTTTCGAAAACTATCATGGTAGACCGCGAGATTTACCCACACAAAATCGTTTTGAGAAACACTCGTTAATCACAGCAAACCAAATCTACTTTTATAGATTACTTTTGCACATAAAAAAGCACAGGCTCCATGTTAGTAGCCTGCCCGTTTCTCCCCCTCGATATCAATTACGCTGCCAAACGAGAATGCCACCACTTATGCGAACTAACTACGGGCGTCAGGACCTTGAGTATCAAGTACCCCGGCTATTGAACATTGTTGAACATCATATAGATTTTCATGCACCCCGCTTTAAAAAAATTATAAAGAACTTTCTGTTACATTCCACGATAACTTATCAATAAAATAAATCTGTCTAATTTTCTACGTGTACCGCATATACAGTTTGTGCTACAATTTGAAAGTTCACAATTTAATGCGTATAGGTATATAATCTTGGAGTGTCTGTATGATATGTTTGTTTTCATGAAGAGTTTTCATGTATGAAGTCTATGTGTAATGCTTTATTTGCAGTGACAATTATGTACATGCATGTTTTGATTTTTCTGGTTGCTGTACTGTTTGTATACTTGCATCGCATGCAAACATGTACACGCATGCCGAATGCGCATGGGAGTAGGAGCCTCTGTCAGGCAATACGGCCTTTAGCTCTTACTCCTCTTTCTGTATCAGGAAGAAATAAACTTCAATTCAAATTCAAATTCAAATTCAAATCTGCAGGAGCTACAGGAGTTTGCGTGGTCTGTAGAGTCCAAACGGAGGTAGCTTATACTCTCTCGATAATGTACATGTTGTATTGGCATTATGGTAAAAGCTTACTGAAGGCTGAGGGACATGATCTTCAACGACCTGTTCTCGTTTTAGACGGCAATTGCAACATTCTAACTAGCTTTCACTTGCAGTGGGCAAAGTGGAGATCGGCGGCGTGGTTCCCCTCTGGACAGTTGTTGCCGCCGCAGGTGCCCTGATCGGAGTGGCCGTCCTGTTAACGTCTGAAAATGACAGAGCACCCAAGTACCACTTCGTATTTGCCTACGCCGGCTTTTTTGTTGGCGTCGTGTGGATCTACGTCATCTCCATGGAGATCGTCGTCTTGTTGCAGGTGAGAGCGATGCCGGAAACAACTTAAACTTGTTTTTTCCACAGTGTCACCTCTAAATGGTGCAACCAAGGGATACACCACTTGACAGGCATTCGATTTATAGGGCTCGCTTGAAGGTTCTTGCAGAAGCAGTTGCGAAGCAAGCTTAGAAGTAAATGTTCTGAACCTTTCTGGTGATTTACATTTTCTTGTGCGTTGACATGTGTTGCTAGCACACTGTCGAATAGCATAACGACATATTACTCAACGAATGGCAATCTATGCATTGTCGATAAATACTACGCTTGAAAATTCGCAGGGAAGTGTAGGGTGGTTCAATTTCTATGAAACACTCTCGTGTATTTTCCTCAGAAATTCAAGACACAGTATCATTTAAAGTTTATTAGGTTTGCATGAGAATTGACATGAATGCTGGTAAGATCACACCATGCATTGCTAATCGGCATACAGGAACCAATCACTGCGTATAAATGGCAAATGAGTCACTGCTCATTACGCAGCACTTTTGCAAGAACGTGTTTGTGCACACCCCATTCTTTGTTGCGCATCTGAAGCGCAGAAATGAATAAATACAAACCTAGTGCAGCTTTCACTGAGTCACGCAAGGCTGGCTTGGGTCATAGCTGAGCTGGTGGGCACCAGCTCTGCTATGAACCAACAGAGAACCTGGTTTCAACTGCTCTTGTTAACCATCCATACAGAATGCTTCGACGGTTACCGAGGGCTTTCCTGTTCATACTGAAGACATCGTCTATCTACGACACGCCACAAACCTAGGCCATAACTTCTCTGCAGTAAAATGAACAATTATAACTGTGATGGTCATAAAAACCAGAAACAATGGGGATGGTTAGTGGTAGTGGTTTCACTGGCACGGCTGTATCGTGAAGACGTAATTGTTCCGACAACATGTTATGCTAAACGCTTGCCAGTGCTGGAACAATGTTAATCCCTGTCATATAATTTTAGTCATGTGAATGCGATGTTCTCGTTTTTTTTGCAGGCCGTTGGCATTGTGTTTCGCATTAGTGATGCAATACTCGGACTGACAATACTCGCATGGGGAAATGGTCTTCTCGGTAAGTGGCTGGATTGTTTTCAAGTTCAGGCAAGTAGACCAGTAATGTAGCAAAGATTAAGTGATGTCCCATGCATTGACTTAACAAAAAGATGCTCCCACTTCATATCTACCACTCGGAGTGATGACATCAAAGACGTGCTTTTTTTGTAGATCCAAAAGTTTGAAGAACTCAGTCTTCTGGAGTGTGAGCAATGATGCTATTCGTTTGCAAGCAAAAATCATTCTTTCCAGAAAGAAAGACAAAGCTGTATTGTATTTTATCTCTCTCATAGAAACCGACTTGCCGAATAAACGTACATCCTCGAATCCATGTGCAGTTGGCGTTTATCACTAACACTATCTTTCATTGGATTTTGTTGTGACAGTTTCGCGATAACAATTCTGAATAAATAAGAAACTTCCATGAAAGCCAATCATGCAATGCAAGATGATCTAATCTGTATGGCCTTCCAACAAAATGGCTTTCAACGACCCACGTGTCTTAAAAAGTTAGGTTGCATGTCCACCCAGGCCTCTTAAATGACAGGACATTGTTATAATTACTCGAAATTATTTCAAGTAATTTATGGAATAAGATTCTGAGGTTAAACTTTTGGGAATTTTGCACAGCCTCACTGCATAACAACGAGGTAATGATAATTATCATGTGTGCCATTAGCCTTTCAGTCAAATGTTGGTGAGTAAGGCATTAGTATATTTTTAAGTTTGTAAAATGCAACACTGTCTTCGTGCCTGTACCATGTGAAATATTATGCTCCTGAGACTGTGATGTAGGATTACGTTTATATTGCTTCCTTCTCCAATGTCTTCGTTTCCAGACTTTCTTGCCAACGTGAACATCGCGAGAAAAGGCTACCCACGAATGTCTATCTCGGCCTGCTTTGGAACACCTTGCCTGAGTATCCTTTGACAGATCGCATGATTTCCAAGTTCATATGTTTATTACGTATGCGTATTAAACTCCACGATTCGCTGATGTCCACTTAGTTGCTGTTTTCCAAATTGTATTTCACCTACAATAAGCATCGAGAGCACAAAAATGCAAGCTTGTAAGAAATCCATCAGCTGGTATTTTATAGCTTATATTGAGATTATATTATATTATATCTGCTAATATTGAGAAAGCCTTCAAGTTCCAAGACATTTTACCTTCAAGAACACGTTTGTTGTTCAGGAAAATGACTAAGTGCAAGGGCAGCCGAGCTAAATTTAGACTTTATTGTGCTTCCCACATGACAATCTAATCCGCATATGAAGTTTACGTGACTGCTATCACCGACATTGTGCTTGCAGCTCATTTGCTGTTTCTTGTGTCAGCATCTATTCGCACATTCTCCTTAACTGCTTCCTACAGCTCTTCTACTCGGTGTTGGAATTCCGTCTATTATTCAGTTAGCCGGAACAAACAACGTACTTGTGGTGAGTATTCCAATTATTTTTAATAATATCTTCCATGCCGTCGTGTCTCAGTGCTGCAGTAGTGGCTAGAACAAGTCGTGATGCTTCTGCAAGATTATTATTTTTTCACAGCCGTCACTGAGGAATATTGACCACTACTTCTCATGTTCATTTCTTTACCTGTTCTTATAAAGCGTAATTAAAGCCTAATTGTTCTATTTCGTGACACACACTAGTCTTTTTGTAGCAGTTAAGCAACAGTAAGCAGCATTCATCTACAAAATTCATTTGTGATGAACTACACAGAAAATATATAACAGACAAAACCTGATTAGGTTGTGCTTTTGTCGCCCCAATACTGCGTTACACATTCTGATGGGCTTTGCAGTAAGGAGTGTGCATTGTCGCTCATCTTCTTGTGTACCACGAAGTGACGTAAATATGAAAAGTTGAGACTTCTTAATTTCTCCCGTATCAGAATTAGATCTCAACGCCCTGAAAGCTATATGTTTCATTTTATACCTTCTTGGATTGCATCACAGGATACACCAACATTCTTTTTCTAAAACTTTCTCTCTGTTTTCTTTTTGTTTTTCATCACCAGCTTCAGTACACCAAGCTCATCACGGTGCTCTTCTCTGGTCTAGCCACCAGCCTATTGTCTTCAATGGCCACAATGCTGGCAACACGCTTCGAGAGCAAGCGCTTCTACGGTGGCGTGCTTCTTGCCATCTACTTCACATTCCTCGTCGTAGCCGTACTTGTTGAATCTGGATTGGTGTGAAGAGACACGCACATGGAACACACATGTCACACACGAAGCACAAAGTGCTTAAAACTCAGTTTACTGCTTCCCCAAATTTCACAACGGAAGGAAGCGCATGGGCAAAGTTTGATGAGACGGTTTGCACAGCTTTTATGCACGTGTCCTTTAAACCACTTCATCAATCTTGCAGTTGTAGTTAACAGGAGGGCGTGGTGGTAACTGCATCAGGTTTTGGCTCCAATAGTGAGTCCATGAGCGGAAGCGTGTCGTGCTCTGTGGACAGAGCTTACCGGGCATTCGTGCTCTCAGCTAGTCGCTGTTTTTTTTTCTCCTGTTCCAGAGAGCCGGTCTTTATAACTGTCGAAACTACGTGACGTCCACGATTTGCACGTGGCAACTGAACACAAGACACACGCGAGTTGAAGAGCCACAGTCGTCTGATCTTTGCATTCTTTGGCAGCCGCCTATTGTGAGCAGCTTAACTCGCACGGGTCGTCCCACCGAATAAAAGCCACGGCGAAAGTACACGTACACAAATACCACACGAGTGCTCGTTATTTAATGCAATAATTTTGTACAAAGCAGAAAACCATGACGTCTGTCTGCTTGTGCATGGAGAGACTGGCGAAGGAGAGGTTGATTTTTTTTGTTTTGTGTTTTTCGCGTTATGTTCAGCGAGTACTAGGATGCGCGTTGTATACTATTGTATTTCATTAGTTTTTGAGAGAACTCTTTGCTGCTGGTGATGGTCTAGCATTTGCTTCTGGGACGGCATTGAAAAGAAACCCTGAAACGAATTGGATGATAATATACAAACCTATTGACATGCAGCGGCAGTTCTTCGAATAGTAACAGACTGGTTCATGGACTCTTAGTTTAACGTATAATTACAAGGCTTAAAGCAGCCACTCTGTTACAGCTCTCCGCTGGGCCACCACGTTGACTTTTCAGCCAACTCTTCATTTGGGGCGCATCATGGTTTTGTGATGTCACTCATGCCGCTAATCATATTGTCTTCTCGCCTTCTGTATACCGGAGGAAACAACGAGAGTGACAGAGGTTGTAACGGCACTTAGTGGCGTCGAGACACACCAAGCGATCGCGGGGCATGGCCTCCACCATCTTCCGTGCGCCGGCGGAACATCGCGGAAGGCAGGGCATAGCACGTCAACTCAGTGAAGTTGTTGAGCAAGAAAAGCACGGTTTTGGAGGATTGTGGCCTTCCAGTGTCCCATAGTTCCTTCCATACAATGTGCTTCCTGTGTTGAGAATAATGTACTCTAGTTCTAGACTAACCATGCACGAAAGTTCCAAAGCCGTTTCAGGGACATTTCAACGTCGTCATTGTGGGAAAACTACATAGCTATTTATTTGCATTTTCTTAAGGCTGAAGTATACACACTGATTGTTCCTGAAGCTCTTTTGAGCATGTGTTTGTTCCTTCAAATGTATACACGTTATTTATGTCGCACGTGATAAATCCGCATTCTTCAAGTTACCGGGCTTGTACGACTCCAGTCAGTGGCAACATTTCTAGTTGAAATAATCTTTTTTTTTGCTTCTTTTCTGAAAAACAAACTACACCGTTAGATCTGAAACACAATCTTCTTTCCAGTCGTCTTTTCGCTTCTTTAGCTATACAATTCTGAATCTCTCCCAGTTTGACTTTAGGTATTGGTGGCGTTGTGCATGCGTTGTACACTTCACCGTCGATACAACCAATAGTCCTGACATATCTCGCTCCCATAGTGTCGTTTTGTTTTTGCGGCACACTTTTTGATGAAAAAGCTGGCTGTGTTGACGCCTAGACTGTGGTGAATAAGCAAGGCACCTATGAACACAACGAACACGAAGATGATTTTCATCCCCCGGTGCCGCCATGGTCTGGCGTTTTCCGAAATCTCTTATGTGGATACGTATGAGCCGTAACGGGGAGTTGCTTGTTGAGACTATTTTGCGCATGCATTTCTTACTTTTGTATTATTGTAATTCTAGTTGCAATCTTTGTTCTGTACTGACCGCAATAAATTATATTCGTTGTTCCAAACGGCTTCGTGTTTTATTGATCAAGCTCTGCCTCTTCTGAGCAAGTACAGGGGCTTTCAAAAGTCCCCAGTCCTCGTCGCCATAAGATTACACCGACCTTTCACCACCTCTGCACGAACTACGGACGTCACCTCTGTAAAGGCGTGTCAGCAGATGAAACTTTTGCTACCTGTTAAGGAGCAATGAAAGCAACCATATGCCACAATATGTCATCATTCTGCAAGTAAAAAATTTCAGTAACTTCAGCAACTTTCAGACTTCGGTAGCATTTGAATTGGCAAACTATCTATATAGCGCCATGCGCGCGTAACAATGTGCACACAAAAATAGCAACAATCTATCAATGCTCGGCGTACCTAAAACACGCTTGCTTGCTAGTACTATTATAACACCTAGAGACATTGATCCACCGACTTAGATTGGAAGTAGCATACACAAACAGCTTCCTGCACAAGATACATCGATCCAACTCACCGGAATGCCATTGTGGTCATGCAGAAGAAAATGTTCGCCATATTCTTTTGGAGTGCATTAAATACGCGAAAGAAAGAGAAAAATTAAAGAACAGATTAGCAAGTTTGGACAGACGGCCCCTCACAATAAAGAAACTACTTGGACCATGGCCTGAGATGCATCTTCAGAAAAAGGCAATAATCTTCCTGACAGACTTTTTAGTGGAGACCGGACTGGACAAGCGCCTATGACTGACAGCCAGAAATGAGTATTATGTAAAGTGTTGTCATGTATATACTGGCATTAGAGTACTAAGGTGTGCGTGAAAGTAGTTTATGACTGAGTGAACTGCGTGAAAAAAACTGTGTATTGACAGGTTATTTGAACTGGTTTCAGTGTGCTATTATGTTTTTTTTCTCCTTTTCCGTATTGTTAATTTTTGGGTACCGTTCTGTATTATTATTTTATTTTTCGCTGCAGAACTCTGTGATATGGAGTAGCCGAGGCAATAGGCTCCTCAACCTCTCCACAGCAAAACAGTTAAAACAACAACAACAACAACAACAACACGAGCAAGACGTGGTATAGCTGTTTCTCTTCTAAAATTTCCGGTGCAGCTCGTCTGGTTTTCGAAAAGCAGGTTTGAAAAATAAAACTGGTACAATAATTACAGTTCTGATTTAACTTTAGTTATATGGTACCGGAGCCTAAATTTGCTTAAGGTAAGGACCACATAACTGTCAGCATAGAAAATTAATTAATTGAGTTCTTTAAAAACGAAGACTGCTTTCTCGTGAGCAGCTGAGATTATTGTGGCACCTGGTGGAGCAGATCTCAACCACCCTTTTCTTTCTACGCAGCCTCTGCTATCCACTGCAGCAGTGCAATGAAAAACAATACATACCCAAGGAATATACACCCGGACATACGAACGCCGAGATGCGAGTGCCACCACCGGGCACCTAAGTCGGGAATCAAAGCAGCCTCCATTCCTGCACCTTAATCCATACGCCAACTTGCTGCAATCTGACTAGCTTAACAGACGTGAAATGACAAAATGACCAGAATGAAGCATAACGTATCACACGATGCCCTTACATGTTGGCGTACGAAAATTCTGAATTCACTCGTGAGGTCTGAGTGAAGCTTGTATTAAACGCGCCATTGGTATTAGAGTGACAGAAATAGATGAAAAGGAAAACGCAGGGAGACTAACCTGGTACAAGCAAGGAGTTTGACCCCTGAGCAGGGAAATAGTGGTTGTAAAGAAGACAGATAGATAGGGCAAATAAAAACAAGAAACAAAGTACTAAAATCAACTTCAACATTTTAGCTCAGATGTCTGAAACTCACTTAAGAAAAGTGCTTTTTCTATAAGTCTCCTATTTGAAGGCAACCTCTTGAAGTGTTCAACTTTGCATTCTAAGTACGTCAAACATCTTACATTTTGTTTTCTTACCAAGCGAGTTCCCTTATTACAAAGAGTTAGCTGCTACAAGCTACTCAGAGCTGTCAATATAGCCGGCTAGCAATCAAATATTTGATGGTTGGTCTTGTTCTGTAGTCTTACTATACCTCCAAATAAAACTTAGTGCTGCGCGAGTTGGCTCATACTTGCAAACAAAAAAAAAATGGTTGCGCACAAACTACACAACGGCACAGAAGACATGGACCACGGCGAATAAAAAAAAATGCTTTTGTCCGTGGCTTCTGCGTGCTCGTGTAGTTTGTGCACAACCCTTTTTTCCTTACAATGCCGGATCCTCTTATACACATAATCAGGGGGTACTTATAAATCCGCAAATGCGTTTCGCGCTTAACCTATAGCGGTTTGTCAAACTTTTTAGCGCCCCTTGATGAACACGCAGACTTGTTAAACTTTTATCTGACTTCTCATTCTTGTAAGCTACTCGGACACATAGTTTACAAACATATCACGAGTTACTTGGAAACCAATTGTATACTAAGCGACTGTCAGTGTGGTTTTCGTCACGGTGTTCACGCAGTAACTCAGTTAGTGGAGTTCACCCATGACATCACCAAACCGCAATATCTTGGTACGAAAGTTGACGCAAGTTTAATAAATCTGTCCAAAGCTTTCCACACTGTCAGGCAATATAAACTACTACTTGAGCTTAGTCTCATTTTTAATAATCTTAAACTAATCAACTGGATTGCCAGTTTTGTGATAAATCACTTCAAATATGTACACTACAATGATTCTGACTCCCCTGTTGCGAATCTATCTTCAGGCGTGCCACAGAGTACAGTCCTTGGCTCGATTCCATTTCTACTTTACATAAATCACTTGCCACAAAACATAACCTCTGAGATGGATATATATGCCAACGATTACGTTATTGACAACACTATTTACTCTCGTGATGACCAAACAGTTCTTAACGACGTGTTTTCCCGCTTTTGATTTATAGTGCAATACCTAGCAAATGAGTATAAATTTCGCCAAAGCTGTTTTATGGACATTCACCAGGCGTTTTGCTACCTCAGTTTTCTTGTACTCTTTCAATAATTCTTTTAGACTGAAAGTACCAGAATACAAGGATCTAGGACTTATATTTACTGACAATGTACTCTAGAGCAAACATATTCAAATACAACGTAATGTATCGTTAAAGAACTGCATTATATCCAGCGCACCCTTCAAGCAACTTCTCAAGAAACCGAACGGCTCACATGAAGAAAAAACACTAATACGTCCAGTCCTATAAAATATGCATATATTGTTTTGAGTTCATTTCGTACGAACGATATTACAAGGACGGAGTCTGTTAAAAAAAGCTATTTGTTTTATATATCATTGGTATGATAGGCACTTTTCATTCCCTTCCAAACTCTCTAATCTCAGACTGAATACTCTGGCAACACGTCACCGCAACGAAAGTTTAAAGTTGTAACATGCCTTGGTTGAGTCCCCACGCTGTGCCAGCTTAAACCAGTACTTTCAGTTTGGTCAAGTTCCGCCGTGGTGGTCTAGTGGCTAAGGTTCTCGACTGCTGACCTGGAGGTCGTGGGATCGAATCCCGGTGACGGCGGCTGCATTTTCAATGGAGGCTAAAATTCTGTAGGCCCGTGTGATCATGTTTGGGTGCACGTGAAAGAACCCCAGGTGGCCGAAATTTCCGGAGCCCTCCACTACGGCGTCTCCCATAATCATGGTTTTGGGACGTTGAACCCCACACATCAATCAATTATACAATCAGTTTCCTCAACCTTTCTGTAATCATATCTCGCATATTCTTATCCTTTTGCAGTTTAGATATAGAACTGATTTGTACAAGTACAGCTACTTTCCCGCAACAGTTGAGCGTTGGAATGATTTGCCTGGGTTTGTTCGCACTTTGCCAATGACCGATTTTGCCTTTGTTTTGAACGTGATGCTTTCGCACACTCCTTCCATAGCTCATGATGGGCTGTAGTGTGTACAAATAAAGGTAATTATTCTGTAAAATATCAGCTAAAAACATTACTTTTTGACAATAGTGTGATCGCCATCAATCAGGCAATCCTCATACAAACATAATATTGCACAGTTATTTGCGTATATTACACCTCTTCGTGAAACAACAACATGTGCGAGGTGGTGGATGGGTTTAATCTCTAATTTATAAGGAACCTAAGTGGTAGCAAAAAAAAATAGAGCGAAAGCGAAGAAAAAAAGAACTGCAGTGCGGGACGGGCTCAGCCGGCGCGTGTTTCGAGTGAACACAGGAGTCGTATATTTCAAATAAAGTACCGTTGAGCGTAAGCACGTGAATAATCACGTGACTGATGGTTTATCCAGTTTATGGAAGCAAGTTTAGTCACTTTACACGCTGATTCGCCTCCCTGAGTCCACAACGGACGCATAGCCAACGTGTACTCAACCTACATTATTTCTTCTCTAAAGGGCCAAAATTCGAGTTCATTACTCAGGACTCGCGCCGCAGCCGCCCTTCGCTATTCCTTGCGCAACGCTGAATAATGAGCATTCCTATCTCTACCAATTTTTTTGTTAGAGCGATAACACATGCAGAAAGTACCCGTCGAGTCCCCGTTTGAAATAAAGCGGCGGTTCATTTGTCTCGACTCTGACGTTTGCCGAGATTCGCCCTGTGAATACGCAGGCTCTCGTTCAGAAGCCGGCACTCCAGAGCGGTTCTTACTGGTTATATATCGCTTGCTTTTACCTTTTCCTTCGTAATCACTTGCCAGGAATACGACAATCGAAGGGGCTGAGGAAGTGGCAATCGTTCATTCAAGTGAGAAAAAATGAAGGAAATCGGTTTTCAGACAGTGCAAGCATATGTGTGCCCGGAACTCATATATCGCAATACACTTTATCGAACCAGAGCGTACTTCCCCAAAGCGTGTGCATGTTAACTTCGGGGTTTGCAAGCAACTCGAAGAAATGGGGCCTAGTCTTGTTAATGCGGTATCTGGGAAGTTTCGACAAATGCGACATGAAATCACGAAGCGGAACCAGTTGTCGCTTGACCTGCCAACTTCTGGTCATTTGTCTGCTAGTTGTGTAGGCGCTTTGTTTTATACTTCTGTAAACAGTGTCAGATTTATTCCGTGGCCAATGGCGCATTGATTTTTTTCATGAAGTATAGCTCCACCTTTGTTTATAGAAGCGGTAAATCATATCTCGGAAAGTTCGCCAAATGAAGCGAGTGTCAACGACAAAAAAGAAGGTGTCCCACGTACTGTATAAGAAAGTTTTAAAAATGGTTGGTGCACGTATCCCCTTAAAAGAAACTTTACAGCTTCAACAAGTGTACCTTGATCCAAGAGTCGCGCTCCGCCTCGACACTGTTTTGGTGTCGGTATACATGGAAATAAACACGGATGTCTACATTTGCAGCGGGAAGAAATTTACCGCCACGTGTTCGCATTCAACAAGTACTCACTATGCACTACATTTCAAGAGAGATGGATAGGGGGCACACACATTAGCGTAAAATACTTTCGTTGCATCAATTCTTAGTGAGATCACAAAACAGTGTGTGAAGTGAGCTTTCCTGTCTCGTCACCAATTTTCGCAGTCATTTTCTTCCCCGCACTACGCAACACAATGCTGTGAAGCTGTGTTAAGGGGGGAAAATGGGCATGCGTTTAACTCCGTGCGGTCCGCTATCCCTGTCAAATTATACAAAAAGTTGCCACTGTCCAGCCTCCTTCATTTTTATGTTTCACGTGCAAATGCATGATACTCTGTGCTTCAGTCAATGCTTATTGGTGTGGCCCACTAGCGTCTATTTCACAAAAAATGTTTCATAAAGTGCTGCTTTAGTCCCTTCCTCGTATGTACACATAGGCATGAGCACTGGGTCGGCAAGGGGGGTAAGGGGGGGAGGGTTGGGGTGCACCTCCTTCAGACTCAAGCTCATCCCTTCATATACTGATATAATTGGGGTGGAGGGAACCGCTGCGACAAACCTTTGCCTCCCCTTGAAGGCGAACACTGCCCACTCCTATGTATGCGTGCATTCATTCGAAACACTACTCATCATTTAAGTGATTATTGTGACATCATTATGTAGTTCCCTTAATTTGAAGCACACAAGATTGTGAAACATCTATGACATCCCACGCACATATTAATGAGATCTCGAGAAGCGTTTAGATCATCATCATCATCATCATCATCATCATCATCATCATCAGCCTCACTACGCCCACTACAGGGCAAAGGCCTCTCCCATGATTCGCCAATCAACTCGGCATTGTGCTTTCTGCTTCCACGTTATACCTGCCAACTCTTTTTGTCTCCCATTCATGCATTTGCCTCGTCTGAAAATCGAGTCAGTTACCCTTTTATGACCAGTGGTTATCCTGCCTACATGCTACGCACCAGACCTGTGTTCATTTCTTCATCTTGATTTCAACTATACATTTGACCTCAGTTTGTTCCTTGACCCACTCTGCTCTCTTTTTGTCTCTTAAGATTACACCTATCATTTTCCTTTCCACCGCTCGCGGCGTCGTCCTCAATTTAAGTTGAACCCTCTTTGTCAACCTACAGGTTTCTACTCCGTAGGCAAGTACCAGCAAGATGCACCTGTTATATACTTTACTCATGAGGGTTAGTGACAGATTACCATTCATGATTTGAGAATGCTTACCGCACGTGATCCAAGCCATCCTTATTCTTCTAGTTATTTCACTGTCATGGTCTGGCTCCACAGTTGCTGCCTGTCCTATGTATACATATTCCTTTAAAACTTCCAGCCTCTCTCCACATATCGCCAAGGGCGGTTTTCTCTCGAGACTGCGAGATATTAGTTTAGTTTTGTGCATATTAGTTTTCAGACCTGCTTTTCTGCTTTCCATGTCCAGTTCAGTAACCATGAGCTGTAATTCATCCGTTTATATCAAGTGTTTAGATAGAGTGCATCAAAACAAAGCCATTATTTGCAGTAGTTATGCATTTACCTTTAAGAAAGCGCGCAATCTCGTAAAACGTATTTGTTTGCTGATTTCGCCACTGAGAAGCTATACGCTGAAATGTAAACAGCAGCTGTTTTCGATAAAGTTTTTGACGTATACGCAGCGCTAACACCATGACTAATGTTCCAGTTTTATCGGTATCGGAAGGCAAAACAGGACGACAGCCGTAAGCAGAGTAAAAGTTCTCTTGCTGAAAGACTTTTTGTAGTGCTTTTAGGATGTAATTCAAACCTGTTACCTAGACAAGCAATATAAAAAGGCAATTAACAAGAAAAAACCTTACAAGGTGTTCGACCTTCTCATGTGTCCCGGATATCAGTTTCAAGCAACATGCTCGCTCGTAGCGATTGCCGGGTAGAAGTGAGGTTGCTGTGGACATTAGCATTTATTGTCCTTGTCGAGTCTTTACAAATTAAGAAACGTCATTGAACTCTACTCTGTTTTTTTTGTTCATTTGTCTTGTCTAGTGGCTAAGGTACTCGGCTGCTGACCCGCAGGGCGCGGGTTCGAATCCCGGCTGCGGCGGCTGCATTTCCGATGGAGGCGGAAATGTTGTAGGCCCGTGTGCTCAGATTTGGGTGCACGTTGAAGAACCCCAGGTGGTAGAAATTTCCGGAGCCCTCCACTACGGCGTCTCTCATAATCATATAGTGGTTTTGGGACGTTAAACCCCACATATCAATCAATCAATCATTGTTCATTTGTCTTTTTCTTTTTTGAATTTCAAACCGGGCGAAGCACGGAAACTTGACTTTTTTGTTGGGACCGATTGTCTCGAATCACCCTTGCCACTCACTCGGCGATATCGCAAGTTATATCGGGCTCGGTTACATCGCTCGTTTGGCGTGCCAAGTGTGAATGCGGGAAAGATAAGACATTTGATGCAGCGTGCCACGAACGGAGGCCACCGTGAGCTGCGTCGAGTATAGGTCGACGGTGCATTAGACGAAGTTGGTTGAATGAAGCATCACTTGTTTTGTGCGGCTCTTTTGTGTCTTAACCCACGGATTGCCAGTTACGCGAACATTTGTCAAATTTCCTAATGACAACGGGTGAGTAGAACTATTTACGTTCATTACTTGACTAGGTGTTTTACCTGATTCTCATGAGCAAACCCAGTTCTTTGTAAGTCTGACTGAACTGACATATGCGCTAGACTAGTTCTCATGACCACGGTTTTCTTGTTGCTGGAAAAATACGTTTACAGAAAAGCCTGAATGCATGCTCGTTCATCTAGATAGTTTATTCATCCTTTAATGCTGACATATAGTGAAAACAATGTGAAGCAATTATAGGCTCCAGCCTGTTCAATGAAATGTATACATGTTGCAAGTTTGAAAGCTTGTGGGTGTTTACTCATCATACTGTCCCTGAAATGCACAAGATGAACTCTGCGGTTTGAGAAAGTGTTTAAAAAGAAATGTCGCTGGAGCCAACGTTTTGGCAACCGAACTTATCTTAGTCAAGGCAATACTGTTGTGGTGACAAAGACCATTAGGTCAATTTGATGAAGCATCACCTCCAGCCAGGAGGCGTAGGCAGAATTGATTTTCAAGTGGCGGGCAGGGGGGGGGGTCACTTTTTTCATTTATAGCGGGGCCTGGCCGGGATATCTAGTTTGCTGTCATTTTTGTGCTCTGTATGCCATGGCAAAAAAAATTATGATGGGGGGGGGGGGGGGCACGGCTTGGTTTGCCACTTCAGTCTACACCACTGTCTCCTGCGGCATTCCCTGTTCAACAATTTTTCAACCCTTACTCCTCCATATTTTTCTGAACTTTGGTCTTGCGTGATATTCAAGTTTCTTTAGGGGAAAAGAACGTGCGTCATCATAGCTGACGTGATTGCGACAAGTACGATGTGGCCTGCTCGTAATCCCGGCTGCGGCGGCTGCATTTCCGATGGAGGCGGAAATGTTGTAGGCCCATGTGCTCAGATTTGGGTGCACGTTAAAGAACCCCAGGTGGTCGAAATTTCCGGAGCCCTCTACTACGGCGTCTCTCATAATCATATGGTGGTTTCGGGACGTTAAACCCCACATATCAATGTGGCCTGCTCGTAATTGCTAACATTTCTTGCACTTGTTCAGATTCTCTGGGTCTAATGTTTGCTCATTATGTGTTCACTTCAGTTGTAAATTAAAGCTGCTTTTTCAGAGCAACACTTTCACACTGCGCATATTTCTCTGTTTTTTTTTTAATATGAAACGCGTGATTAAAAAATTATGTTTACTTGTGTTGATCAAATTTTTTTTCTTGTTGAAAAGCAGACAGCTAATGTTTCTTCACTTCCAAAACCCGAACAAAAATTTTAATATTGATTACTAAATTCAATGAATGGCCGCCTCACCGAAGCGGACCTGCGATGAACCCCTTCTGCTTGCATGTGAAGTGGGAAAGGAGAGCTTCCGTGGCAACCCTCCTCCTCTCTAACGCACACCCTTTCCATATTTTGTTAACCTCGCCAGCGGAGTGATAAAAGAAATGATTTGTCTGTGAATTATTCGTAGTTGCATACCCGCCAGGGGCACCTCCAGTGGTGGAAGCAGTGCAGGCGCGGTGCATCATCATGCAAGAGTGCTTCTCATATACAGAAAAATTCTGCCCCCTGCTTCGCCTTGGAAAGTTGAACGTGATGGCGTAGTCGAGTCCCGATTACGCAACGTTCTCATTCGCTAGCCAGGCTTCGCTACTCGGAGGACGCCACAACTACGTTGCGCGGAAAGGAAAGTTTCGTCGTTTTCAACTGTACCAGAATGTCAACTGCCAATATAGATGTTGCTGATGGCGATGACTAATTAGACCTGCACGGTCTGCTATGAGGGGGCTTTCAAACCTCCTACAAGTTGTGCAATTCAGTTGTGATGTGAAACATGAGGAAATTTTACGCTTGTGCCGCACAGTCCGCCTCGGTGTATTAAGGACTGGGGTACTCGGCTGCTGGCCCAAGAGCCACATGTTCAATCCCGCCCACGGTGGTCCAATTTTGATGGATGCGAAATGGTAGAAGCCCATATACGAAATGGCCATTTCGATGGACGTGAAACGGTAGAAGCTCATATACTGTGGTAAGTTAGTACACGTAAAAGAACACCACATAGTTGAATTTTCCAAGCTGTGCACTACACCGTCTCTCATAATCATGTTCTAGTTTTGCGATGTAAAACCCCATATATTATTAATATTGCATATTATTGCATTTGTGCCACACAATTCTACATATGGCACCACGGCTCTTCACGCTGCCTCACGGCAGTATACAAGATATTTTTTCATTCATTCTGACGAGGACTGCGATGCGGGCTCGTTGCTTTAGGAAAGCTTCAGTGCGATACAAGGAAAGTTATCGAACACATTCTCACGTGCTGGCGTGGCTCTGACGTAAAACAGCTGCTTACCATGTTAAAGGCTCAGGTTCAATTCCAGCTGGGAGCAACAGACTTCTTCATTTTTTTCAGGATTTATCACTCATAGACAACGCCGACGTTTCGCTCCCAAATAATGACGCTAACGCCGACAGCTGAATTTAATGAGCTGATCGACGCTGACCCCTTAACAAATAGACAGTAATATCGGCAGCTTGTTCTGTGGGGCAGACATTCATCACACTGGACGGGCATAGTGCCCCTCCCCACCTCGCACGTTCACACGCTCTCATTAAACTCCTTTCGTTCAGACAAAGCACGCTATATTCTTAGCTGTACGTCAACATAGTCTCTAAAAAAACGTCACCAAGAATTTTGCAGTCCATAGTACAGTAGAAAGCTTATCTAGACGATGCCGCTGTTCCAGGCCACCGGTCTGGCAGTTAGAGTTCAATCGAAGTCGAGGAATATGCTCTTGCAGTTTGTGTGGCTTAATTAGCGCGTTCAGTGTGATGCATCTGCTGAGAAGCAAGAGCAGTACGCACCAGCATGTAGCTGCGATTCTGTATGCGAATTTCGAATGTTGTGTAGCACGTGGCTTTGATAACTGTAGAAACGGGCTAGTTAGTGTACGTTCTCGTTAACACACAAAAAAATAAAAGGACAGAATGAAATGTTGTGCTATGTATCTAAATATAGCCCTGTGTTTTCTAACAAATATGCGATGTCGACTTTTGTGCAAGAGAAGAGGAGTAGTCGGCGCTACGAATTCGCACCAACCTCTCGTTATATACATTTAATTAAAAAAGAAGTAAAAAATGCTACGTGATAAGCGCTCAAACATCAGATTTCAGATTGAAGGCTGCATGACATGTACAATGCGAGTTCTTTAGTGCGCAGCTTATGCCACTAAGAAAGAACGAATGTGTGCCATATGCCTTTCTATCTTTTTTTTTAATATAAGTTGCCTGCGTTCCGCTTAGCGATGTTTCTGTTTGCCCGATTTCGGATAGATTCAGCTTCAGATGTTATAATTACTGGATCCTGTAATTTAGCAAAACATTCGGTGATCCGTACGGCTTGATACAGAACGAAAATACGGCAGAGTGAGCTGCGTTGACGAAGGTGCGGAAATATTCCACTTTTCTTCATAGATGGCGCAATGCACGAACCTTCGATGCCAGATGCCTAAGTCAACGTTAAATAAAAAAGCGAACAAGCTGTAAGAGCAGGGATTGGCCAGAGCAGTAGGTGCATGTAGTATATTCAGTCAGCTTTCAGAATGCAAAAACGGATGTTTCTTGCTCAACCTTCACTTTACGTTGTTCTTTCCTTTTTTAGCTTGCTTGATGTCCTTCGACAGCTTTAGAGCGCATAAATGTAGAGGTGAATTTTTTTTTTCTTTGAGCCACTCAGAAAAAAAAAGAAACAGCCGTAACAAAGCGTGTCTTTCCGCTTTAGTTATGTGTTTTCTCAAAAATATTGGTCAATAGAATCAAGAAAACATTACGATCACTCAACCAAAGGACCAAGAAGGATTTTGTACAGGTTACTCAACAATATATACTATACTCATACGGATAATCAGGGAACAGAGAAAGGCGCGAAATACAACCAGCCCCTATATACATTCGCTTCATATATAGATAACGGGAAGGCATTTAATTTGGTCGAGATATATCAGCACTCACGCAGGCACTGCGGAATCATGCAGAGCGTCGACGAAGAGTATATTAATCTACTGGAAGAAGTAGAGTGGATTCACAGCCACCATAGTCCTCCATAAAGAAAGCGATATCATCCCTATAATGAAGTGTGTAAGGCAGGGTGATACGATCTCTCCCATACGATTCACCGCCGTTTACGAAAGTTTTCTAACCCCTAGACTGGAAGAGTTAGCGAAATGAGTTAATGGAGAACATCTTGCTAACCTACAATTCTCTGATGACATTGCAGTGATTAGTAACTCAGGAGACCAATTACAGCTCCTTATTCTTGAATTGGACCCGTAATGCGGGAGGATGGGTCTGAAAAACTCATGTTCATAAAAGTAAAGTAATTTGCAACAGTCTCCGCAGAGAACACCGCTTTCTGGTAGGTAGCGAGACACTGAAAGTTTTAAAGGAATATATCTGCTTATGACAGGTAGTAACCACGGATTCGTATTATGAGAGTGAAATAACTAGAATGATAGGAATTCAATGAAACATATTCGGCAAGCATTCTGAAATCATGAATAGTAGTCTAACACTATCCCTGAAGAGAGAGATGTATATAATAGCTGCATCTTATCGACACTCACGACGGAGCCGAAACCTGGAGGCCTACAAAGAAGGTTCAGCTTAAATTGAGCATAACGCAGTG
This sequence comes from Rhipicephalus annulatus, assembly GCA_013436015.1. Lineage (NCBI taxonomy): Eukaryota > Metazoa > Arthropoda > Arachnida > Ixodida > Ixodidae > Rhipicephalus > Rhipicephalus annulatus. The sequence goes on from WOVY01016060.1 coordinate 489,500, forward strand.
AGCGACGGAAAGGAAAATGATACGCATAACCTTGAGACAAAAAAAGAGCAGAGTGGGTCAGGGAACAAGCCGGGCTTATTGATATCATAGTTGAAATCGAGGAGAAGAAACTCATAATAAGGAGACAGAAATTCGGGTGGGCAGATGATAGTAAGAAGTTTCCAGGTAGAACATGGCTGCAGAAAGCACAGTACCGGCTTTATAGGCGGAACATGCGAAAGGCTTTTGGCCTGTATAGTGGACGTAGTTAGGCTGATGATGATGACGACGATGATGATGAAAGAACCTTAGGCTGTCAAAATATTGGGTGCCTGCTAATGCAAGGCTTTTCTTAATCATATCGAGGGTTTGGTACGCTGGCCACCAACAAATATTAAACGACTTCGTGACGTACCTCAGAGTTTTTTAAAGTACGTCGAAGTTCTGCGTGCTGACGGGGTCGAGTACGTGTTTCATACGTTAGGTGGTCGTGGCTGCAGCCGGAGGTTTGTCATTTTTGGAGCTCTCTTAAACCAAAACTTAGACTAATCGATGATGAGGAGCTTGTAACAGTTTAGCAATCACGCGCTACGGCGAACGACATGTCGCGTTGTGACTAGTGGCCGCTAGCAACACAAAGCAAAAAAAAATGCGAGGCCCCAATTTTTTGTCAGTACCCCTTTAAAGCGTGGCTATTAGGCACCCGTTCCAGCATTGAGCGGCGTCAGCAATGGCGTCTGTAGGCAGCCGGTGGTAGGGCAACCGATAGAGCAACCAAACGAAAGAGATCGAACACAGAGTCTGTCGATATCAAGAGCCGCTGGCCTCTAAGGTGGCGCTCTCCTGCATTTGATGAACAGGTCACTGTTTCGATTAGTAAGCAGGTGAACACCACTGCAGTCATTGTTCAAATAAGGCAGCAACAAGGCATCAACATGACACTCAACTTCAGCAGGTTCAGTACCCACGAGAGTTCGGAGTTTTCATGGAAGGTCAGAGGAAGACAAACGAGCATGTCATAGCCAAAGTCATTGCTATCAAACTAAGGGGTGACACCTGCGAAGGCGAACCGTTCATTCCGCTGAACAAATAAGATTGAGACCGAATCCCAGCCACCTGATCCATTCGCACAAGTGTAATGTTTTCGTTTGGTGGCTGTTGCCAGTTGTATTGTGCAAAAAGGTTGAAGTTTCGTGCACCATGTTTCCCTGTCCACTTTTCTTTACATTGCCTTGAGGCAATAAAACTTTGCCTCGTTAGTGAGCGCTTCTCCCGCGTTTTCATTCAGTGTAATACGTCGAAGTCGCGCCGTTTTTCCCTCTTAAAAGTGCGACCAACAAGCCACGCGACCTTGGCCTCTTCCCTCACTTTCTTCCTCCATCACGCGCGTTATTCGCCCGGTCAGAGCTAGGCACAGAGTTTCTCACAAACTTACCTAGAGGGAAATCTGGCGCTAGTGATCTGCTGGATGCATGGGAATGAGGGTATATGTGAACTTCGAAATTGACTCGGATTTGTATACCTCGAAGACGCGTCTGGCTTCACGTTAAAATTATTGACTTCTTACAAAAAGAGCACGTAATCATCTGTTTATTTTTGTAATTGCCCAGAAACGTGTTTTACTAAACCCTAAAACCTTCTGCGTCGATTTAAAATTTTACAAAGCGTAAGAGGTAACCAACAGCCGCTAAACTTGGCAGGCAGACGACAAGGAGAGCGTTCCCTCCCCCACTTTTATGTCGTCTTTTTCTTTCTTTCGCCGTTTTCTTGTGCAGTCAAGGTGAGTGTACTTATATTTTAGAATGTAATACGCGAGAATGAGATCTGCTCATAAATGTTTTGTTTTAGAGAAGCTTTATCTACGCAGTCGTGTTCGTTTTTGAGCCGGAGCCTCGCTCAACACCAGCCAACACAAGATTCGCAGACACATATACCGTCCTTCCCAGCGCTCCAATGGTGCCCCTTAGGAAATTCTTATAGACAGTGGCGCCACACTTTCCTCTATGTATTATTGTGAGAAACTCTATGGAGCTAGGGTTACCAACTCTTCTATTAAGGAAGCTGAGACGAAGGAGGAGAGTGCGTACACTAACAGCGAGTCACCAAAAGTAGTTTTCACTATTCCAGTATCTTCCAGACGAATTCGTTGTTCCTTTATGGCTCTGGCCACTTGAAGCACTTCGACTGGCTACGCACTGCTCTTAACAGATCCACTTGATAGACAATGTACTCGTAAGAGTTGCCGCACGTACTTCAAAGATAAGTTCAGCTGAAGTAGCTAAAACCGCTCGTAGCACTCACAACTCCACGAAAGCCCTCAAAGCTTGCCATCAAAACGTTGCTTTGTGTGTGCGATTTGTGCGAACTTCGTGTCTCTTGTCATGAGGTACGTTGTTTTGTGTGCGTTGTATCGCATAAAAAAGTATAACTGGACGATCTGGAACGAATTTGGGACAAGTAACTGACCCGACGATGAAGGCGTGGGAATGACAGAATGTACATAAAAGGTCGTTACAGTCTCTAAAAATTCGGGATGGCTGGTAACTCTAGCCGAAGCTCGTGCGCATGAAAAACCATAACCTGCACTGCAGCTGACTTCGCTTGTCGTGACGGGGCTATCGGCATTTCACTTCTTTCGCTACTATTTGAATGCACATGGTGGTGTGCGTAGCCATCGAGTGCGTTTCGCTTGGTTCGTGACTGACGCGTGCATTGCACGGAGCGATTAGTGTAGCGTTCACGGTGTAAGAATACACCGTGGTAGCGCTAGAGCACTGAGAGTTTTTGTGGCAATATGTAGCGCTTGTTACACTGCTGCATGTGCGGATAGCCAAAACTTCAAACGCTGATGGCATCGCCCAAAAATTAAGCTGCTCTCAAAACTTGCATTAGGCAGTGTCGTAAACGCTGGTGATAATTTTCTCTTTCTGTTTTTTTATGCAGGAACACACTTTTCGAAATGTTGCTCACACATGAATTCTAGACCAGACTGCAATGATAGCATGGTAAGACAAATCTTGTCTTTGTACACGCTACCATTTCAAGCCAAACATCAGGATTCTTCGCATATGTTCGTTTGATTATGAGAACAACCAATCATACAAGTACGTAAAAAACACTAGCAGAGGATATATTTCAAGAATCACAGAACCTATCTGTATCAATATATTAGTAAAGCAGAATGAAATCAGCCGCCCAATGACGAGAATGCCTATTCCATCTAAAGAATGCTGAGCTCGTCCGGAAGAAATCAGATTCATTTGAAGGTAAATAACATTAAGATCTGAAGGTGGAAGCAATACTTAATCCCTTGATCGAACGTAGGCAGCGAAAATCCTGGAGCCTAATTACTTCAAGTAGGGAGCGCGGACAAGAACACAAACGTATTAAGAAATGGCAGGGAGATTCTGCTGACCTCTGCTTTGTCATGCTAACTAATGAGCCCTATATAGTGGGATACATCCATCTCACTTCTTGCTGCACTTCGCTCCAATCTCATTTTACCTTAAGCACACGGTACGGTACTAAGCAATTGACTTTCTCAATTGAGTTCGGAAGCACAAGAGGGTTTTTAAGATAAAGCTTCTGTTTGCAAAATACTGTGGCTTTATATGCTGCTGTGGAATTTTCCCTTTTACTTTCCTATGAGGGCCGAAGCGTCATTTAAATATATATATATATATATATATTTCGACCAAAACAAATCATTTTTGAAGTGAGGGGCTCTATTTAAAGATAGATAGATAGATAGATAGATAGATAGATAGATAGATAGATAGATAGATAGATAGATAGATAGATAGATAGATAGATAGATAGATAGATAGATAGATAGATAGATAGATAGATAGATAGATAGATAGATAGATAGATAGATAGATAGATAGATAGATAGATAGATAGATAGATAGATAGATAGTGTCCTTAGGTGGTTAAGAAATGAATCTCATTTGATAAGAGAGCCCAATAATAATTTTAGTGATGAATCACCGCATCTTTTTATACCTAGAGATGTACTATAATTGCAGTGTTTTCATACAAAATTATCTCCATAATTATTTTATGGAAAATCTGCTTCATAGCAGACTTTTCATAGCCTGCTATAAAGCAGACTATGAAAAGTGAATTCATCGCGCATATGAGCCGTGTTCACTGGGAAATCGAGATGGAAAAAGTACGCATATCTGGCAGGCGCCAAGTGTCTCTGTCGCTTTTCATGTGGTCAAAGCCTGAGATGTCACTAAAGTTTGCAGCGTTGGGAAGTGCTCTGTAGTGTTGTCTTCATTCGCAGCCAGCTTTGTAAGTGCAGCTGAGGTGTTATCTGTGTTTTATACCCTTGTCATACGTTTACCACGAAACTCCGTATATAAACTTCTTCTTTTCGTCCAGGGAAATGCAGTTCATGTCACATGGTCTCTATTTCACCGTGGAAGGAAAATAGAGCAATTTAAAAAGGGAGTTTGGTAATGGCCGTTTTGAGTCGACGGTGTTCTCTCGTTCCCCCATAGCTACTGCTCAGTACTAAAAACACCGCGCTGACAAAGTTGTCTTTGTAACCTCTATTGTAGATTTTCACATTGCACTTTTGTTCGGTGCAGCATCACACATCGCGTAGTGCAAGTTTGAATAATACTTTCGGGGAAATCAGTGTCTGCACCGTCTACGTCAAATGCTTCGCCAAGCCGCCACTGGCAAGTGTTTGGTTTTTTTTTTTTTTACACACGTGCGAGATGTACGCTCGGGCGCAGTGTACTTTCTCGCATACTTTATCGCTTTAACTTTATTAGAATGCATGCTTAACAAAAAATAGACGCGTGTATTTACCTTTAAAGGCGATTACATATGTGAAAGGTGGGATGTTCCGACAAGCGCTGCAGCACCGTTTCTGTCCGGTGCGGCTCCCGTCGAAAGCTTGCACTAAGCCGTATAGCATGGTCGCAACGCCATTCTCGCAAAGCTCCATTAAGAAGTTGGATGCTGAACGGAGGTAAATGGAGTTTGGGGGCTGCCGTGTGACAGGAATAACTTATTTGAGAGTGTAAATCCTGGAATGAGCAATAGGCCGCGTACCCTGTGTGTTATTCATAGCGAGACCTCATGCCTTGGGATGAAAAGTATGTGGTGCACCCTTTGGGTGCAAGCAAATGTGTACTTGAGTAGAAACATTTTCCTGGAAACAGCTCAAAAATTTCACGCTTGCAGTCATATTTATTCTATTTGCTCGAACACAATAAAGAAAGTAATTTTAGTGCTCTTTGCCCGTCAGCCAACTTTTCTTACGTACTTGTTAATATGTCGATCCCATTGCAGCCTGTTCGAGTGCGAACAAGACCACTGCCCAGTGAAGGACTTTGAAGACGCGGTAAACCCACTCTTCCCATTTCTGACCGCGATTCTTGCGCAGGATCACAACGCCCATTGTGCAGCCGATCGCCACACCGACAAGGTGAGGAAGAGTGCCCACACTCGGGATGTGATTCAGGTAGTACGCCTGAGCCGCGTCGGCAACGGTGTAGATGAACACCACGATTACGCGCCCGACCACGCTGCCAAATTGGGAGTGGTTAACCAAGACGTCGACCACGTGCGCCCAAAGTACGGCGTAAATGGCTGCTGAGGCACCCACAGTGAAGCCATAGCGGCAGACGTAAGTGATTTGAGCAGCGGCGAAGGCTCCTGCGGAGTAGATGAACGGTATCTTCCAGGGGCTGTGCAAGAAGCTGATAGGTAGGCAGACCAGCATCTGAATGACCACGCTGGCCGCCAGTGAAAGGCCGTTGAAGCTGACGAGCACGAACGACAAGTTGCGCCAGAACTCGCGCTTACGCTCCATCACGAGTACGAGCTTGTCTTCGAAGCGCATGTAGTCTTCGATTTCCTTGGTGCTTGTCGGACAGCATCGGTACAGGTACAGGACGTACGTGACGATCTGCGTCATTGTGATGAGGACGAAGAAGAGAACCTGGAAAAAAGCATAGACATCCTCAATACTTTAGTTTCCTAAAAGAGTTCCTAAAAAAGTTAGAAATACGGCGGAATCTTCCCACCACATATTTCTGGTGGGAACCTCACCTTCCAGTCTTAATTCATCAGTAAACTCAATGAGGTTGATGCAAGCACACAAATAAGACCTATTGTTGCGATATAACTGATTCCTGGGTTGTTTAGATGACCAAGGAAGAAGAAACTGACTGAAAGAACTAGACGTGTGGGCCCGTATAGCGTATGCCGGCAGGCGGCGCGCACAGTATGCTCTAACTAAGCGATTTATTCGAGATGATTGCCAAAGATAAATGACCAAACTTTTCAATGACCAGTCAGTAATCAGCAGAAAGTTGTTTGTTCTGGCACATATCTAGCCACACATATGGTTTTCCCTGCCAGACGCCAGCCAAAATATACTTGGTAACCCATCTTAACTCTACTGTCATATTATTTATTTTGTGAGATATGTTTATGTTTAGATGAAAAAGCTCCATTGTGGTCCTTCAAGGCAAGTGTTAGTAGCGCCCTACCACGGTGGTCTAGTGGCTAAAGTACTTGGCTGCTAACCCGCAGGTCGTGGGATCTAATCCCGGCTGCAGCGGCTGCATTTCCGATGGAGGCGGAAACGTATACGCCCCTGTGCTCAGACTTGGGTGTACGTTAAAAAACCCTAGTTGGTCTAAATTTCCGGAGCCTTCCACTATGGCGTCTCTCATAATCATATGCTGGTTTTGGGATGGTAAACCTCACATATCAATCAAGTGTTAGTAGAGAGCCGTTTCAGCATCACAATAGAAAGGCTGAGTTTGTCTGCCACGTCGAGTGCTGCAGTTGCACATCCCATAAAAGTTCATCAAGGTGGGGCTGCGTAGAAACGGACCCAAGCTTGAAGAAGTGATGTCTGGATCATGGTTATTCAAAATGTGAAATCGATTAAAGAAAAAGAACATACGATTTATTGCTGAATCAAGGTAGAATTCAAGTCTGGCATCTCGAAGTAGGCCTGGGCGTACGCCGCAGACGTGGTTCCAAGACTTTGCCTTGAAATGTCCCGAGGAAACAGCTAACAAAAATTTTGCATGGCTACGTGTCAGGCTCCGTACTTCGTTTTCACTACCGGCGCATTCATTACAAGGTAGTGAACGTTAATGTATGCCCACCTGTGTAAGGTGTTACGTATATAATAACGAATTATTCGTGGTGCATGCATGATGGTGAAAAGAGGCCGGATAAGTAGACGCAAAGATAGAAGCACTATTTGCCTCTGCTTATCATGTCAATTTCCTCTATCGTCAATGCACCGCGAATAATTTCTATATAATTAACCCTTGCCAACTCGCCCGAGATTCGATTTTGCCTGTATATTTTGTGGTGCAAATTTACTGCCCATCTCGAAAGTAAAGCAGTTCAATGTGAACCATGTCTCGGCGAATAATGTTGGCACTCACTCAGACTCACTCAAGAAATACATTTTGCTATGAGAGCTCACTCGGACTCAGATTCGCCGATGTTTTTCTGAACAGAACTCACTCGGATTCACACTCCCTAAACCATTTCTCAGCTGGACTGACTCGGACTCAATTTCGCCAAAGTATTTCTCAGCCCGACTCACTCAAACACAAACTCAGCTTGGCCAGTGTCTAAAGGAGTCTGAGTAAGTCTGCTGGCATGAAATTAGCTTTTCTGGTGATGGTATGAATGATCTTAAACGGTAATATTTCACATAATGGGTATTCTACGATACGCCTTTTGACCTTGCGGCTTCAAATACGGGTTATCAGTTGTTGCAATTCAGTCAGGACATTTACATAAAAAAAATGGCGCCTGCATCTTCCCATGGGGAGAACTCGAGTAAATTTGTCGCAGAGTGGTGGGGGGTATCGCGTAAATGTTGCGTCTACTCAAGTCAAGCAAAGCGTCAAGTCAAGTGAAAGCATGTAAAGGCACCCCTCATTAAATTATACATACCACCCGCATTCGAGGGAGACGAGACGAGGCCCGAGACGAGCCGAGCATGCGCAGTGGGGGTGTGGACGATGCCTACGACGAAACGCGACATCGTGCGACTAAGAAATGCTCCGCATTTAAAATACGCGACTCACAAGAGAGATCAAGAGCATTCCCGTGAGAGAGTTTGTAGGGGAAAGCCTTGGCACTGCCCATCCTACGCAATTGATGTCCTTGATCAAAAATATTGACATTGCACATGAACATTTATGTGCTGAATTATGTGAGAATGAGCTTGATTACAAACGTGAGTGACTAGAGGCTGATATTAATGCTGATTGGCCGCCAGATAGAGCCATAGGTTGGCGATAAATGGTGAAGCTCACTCAGGCCCATTCAAGAAGCATATACTGCGCTTAGGGTTCACTCGGACTCAACGTCACCAAACTATTACTGACCCGGACTCACTCAGACACATACTCACGTCTCGGTGTTAGTCAGAGTCAGCCTAAGTGAGCCGACTATCAGTGAATTTGCCAACCTATGAATGGAAATGCGGGTATGGCTCGACTGTTTTTGCAATATCAAACGCAGCCCGCCATTTCAAACATTGTCCACAACGTCGCGAACTTTTACCTGAAGCACGAAGAGCGGATAGTCGACCATGGCGCAACGCAGCGCCCTCGCTCGCTGCAGACTCCCAGCGTAGACGTTGGCGGCCGCCGTGACGACCCTGTGGAACCGCTTCTGCCTCACGGTCGAGGGACGACCAGAGGTTGTGATGAGGAGGAACTGCTCCAGCGTGAGCCAGCTTTTTTCGTCTTGGTCTACGAGCTCGCTAAGCTCTTCAATGACGCTCGCAGGGCACTTGGCCATCGGCGTGAGGAACGCCCTCAGTTCCACTGCGTAGGCCTTGTCGCCACGCTGCAACTTTCGGTAGATATCGGTCCAGAACGGAACCTCTTCCATCCATATCTTCTGCTCTCTGGCGGTCGTCATGCTGTTGCCCATGTTCGCAATGACGCAACAAAACCTATTTTTTGAGGTAAACCACGGCAGCTGTCTGTGGGAGCTGATCGCGTATGTCGATGCACGCGTAAGGAACTGTTGGGAAAAAGTAACCTCGAGGAGCGAGTCGATGAGAAAGGCTCTACAGTGCCGGGCGCATCTTAGCTTTTTGAATGTGACAGCTTATGCAGATGGACCACCATCAAGGACACCGTAGGAAACGCAAGCACCGACTTTGTTTCTAGTATTTCACCGGCCGCCCAAGGCGATATCAGTTTATGAATCTTTCATGGGTTTTATTATTTTTTTCGCAATCTTGTTCAAGTCTAGAGCACGAAACAACACACGTTGCTATGGTGCGCAGTGAGCAGGGTGACACTGCCATGCGTTTTGTTGATCACATGTATTGATTCAGCTTATTAAGGGTACCGAGATGTGCTAGGTGCCTTGATGCTATCTGATGAACATTTGCGTCTGAAGTTTCAGAAAGTCGGCATATATTAAAGGAATGTCAGCTGAACTTCATTACTTTGAAAGAAAGATTTTTTGGGGGGGGTTACTTTCTTTATAATAAATTTTTCCAGCCACGTGTGTTTATAGTAGTTGTAGAAAGAACCTTGCAGTTTTGCCTGGCTTAAAGCAATAATGATGTTTCTGAATATCATAAGCCTGTTCTATAGATATTCTAGCGTTCGTCTTGTTACTTCTGTATCGGCTACATTTCTGTCTCATAATTTTCACAATGTTGCAGATTTCTCACCATGTTAGAAGGACGTAGACGAGGGTATAATTATAAGGGCACTAGCACTTTATTTCCGAAAGCACTCAATATAAATAATATAACGCACATGCGGAGAAGGCCAGAATTAAAAGCAGTATTACAAAAAAATTATTGATATGCAATGCGATCGAAGGCACGCTTGTACACCAACTGCCAAACAGTTTGATAAAGATTTTGGTAGTGATATAGACAAATTGGTCCGCATTTGTGATAAAATGAAGTAATAAGAAATCATGACTACGCTTCAAGAATTAATATCTGCTTTATGTCTTGCGCGCTTTAAGTTTGCGGCAGAAATGAATGATTTCATGAACACGCAAGTAACACATTTATAATTAATAGTGGTGGGCTCAAAAGTTCATTGACTCAGAAGATAGCCATAAAGTTACACAGCATACAGCATACAAATGCCTATTTATTCATTTTTGTACACAGTGTTAAAACTTGCATGACTAAAGCGGCACGTTTTTTAGCGAGAAAGCCAGACAACCAACGAGAAAGTATTTGTCATTTGAAGGACCAGCATGCTAGCTAAAAGTGTATCGCAGCCTTTCATTACACTTCTTAGGCTTTCGGCTTGAACTTAAGCTTACGAAATCAAATTTGTGTACAGTGCTCGAGGTGGTCCAACATTATACGCGTTCAATATTGGGATGACTGACATGGCATGTCCTGGCGGTGTAAAGCGGGATGTCGAGCTCCACCATAACAAAAATAACTGAAAGACAAGCTATTCTGCAACTTACGGTGGAATTGTACCTGAGGTGGCAAGAACAGTGTTTTCTGCTCATTTGTTCGCCTGGTGTGCGACCGATGGCGGTGCTGCTAACCTTGCCGGTGTGACGTAAGAGCGGGGATGTGCGCGTTTTTGTCTGCTACGTAGGCCGTGTGGTAAGAATCAACCACGGACCTATCACTTCGTTATTGTGTGTATCGTGGCTACTGACGCTATTCGCTCAATCATTGGTTTCTGCTTTTTACGCTCGTTTTAGGAGCACCACGCTTCGTTTCTTAGACCTGCGGCCTCTTGTCTCCGCGGTGAGTGCTGCACTTGGGTGAAGTACTGCTCTGTACCTCTGTATACATCGTCCACCAGTGAAAAGGGCGTTAGCTTTCAGAACTATCCCAAGAACCCGAAGCGGAAGAAGAATCGGATAGACAAGCTCAGTATGGGAAAGCGTATCTCACCTTCATAAACCGCGTGCAGCAAGCACTTTGCTGACAGTGACTTCTGCTATACCCGCCATGCGCGCCACTCTTCTTTAAGCTTGTAACCGTGTTTGATTGCCTCGCTTGTATTTCTGTCATTTATTGTACGTTGGAAACAAGCATAGGCGACTTACACCCGATGGGGTGCCGTCCCAAACCTACCGCGAAGGCTCCTATAGACAGGAAGCCAACGACGCGGCCTCGGAATGGCCTCCCTGGTTAGCGCGCTTTGTGAGCGCCACCGAGCGGCATTGGTTATCTGAAACTACAGCTTTATTTGATTGGTGCAGAACCATGGGCACGTCTGCGTAGAGCACATGAGGTGCCAATTTTTTATGTAGGGATCTTAGGTTTTTGCTCTGTGGGGCGACACCTCAAGGCAGTTTCGGACTCTGACGCAGTCGCATTTACACTATACAGTAGGTATCACACGCTTCTGACAAAGCACGTCAGACCCCGCAAATGCCTCCATGTGTCAGGCCACCGACAAAAAACGTGCTGCCGGTGCACTCAACACAAATATGGTGACCGTGGTTGTACGTACTATATACGTGGTCCACTCTTGAAGACGAGTGTGCGCCTACACTGTAAAAATTTTTGCACCCGAAAGGGTGTAAAAAGGGTGCTTTTACGAGAAAGCACCCTTTGCAACACCCTTTAACACCCATAAATGGTCGATTGAAAAAAAAGCACCCCTTTGTTTGGGTGCTTGCCTCGATAGCACCCTAAAATAGGCTCTAAGGGTGCTTTTCTGCCTGAGAAGGGTATAGGTGCCGATTCATCAGATGGAATATGCAGCATAAGAACACATAATTATAATATTTGGGATATTATGTCTCAAAAGCCTCGATATGATTATGAGGGTCGTCGTAGTGGAAAGCTGCAGAGATTTTCACCATTTGGTGTTCTTTATTGAGCGCTCATATCGCACAGTGCAAAGGCTTCTACCTTTTCGCCTCCGCCTTAATTCGACTGCCACGGCCGGCAGCGAACCCGCGACCTTCGGATTGGTGGCCGAGCAGCGCAGCAACTGCACGAATATGTGGACCTTGCGTTAAATGACGGCCTAATTGACTTAGAATGTGTGAAGGTGCTCTCCGAATACAGCAGAATGTCAGCAGAAGCAAATCGCGTTTCATCTATAATGGCAATTAACAGCAATCCATGTTACGAAAGCTTTCCTTAGCGTTGGTTATAAGCTGCTTGTTTGCTATGGATTATATACACACAAATAATGTTCGCCCGAGTATGGGTGTGTGTGCGTGTAAGCGCGATTGTGTGTACACCCGTGCATGTGTGCGTGCGCGTATGTGCGAGTCCGTGCTTGTGTTAAGCGTGCCTGTGCACATGTGTACGCCCATGCATGCGTGCTTTTACGGTCGCCCGTGTGTGTGGCCGTATACGTGTATACGTGTATGTGTGTGCGCCTGTGAATAAGCATGCGTGTGTATCAGCCCGTGCGCCCTCGAATTTCGTGTGTGTGTTGTGTGTGTGTGTGTGTGTGTGTGTGTGTGTGTGTGTGTGTGTGTGTGTGTGTGTGCGGGGGGGGGAGGCACTGCTTCTTATTGTGTAAGGTCCCACACCTGTTCAGACTGGGAGTCTATATGGGAGGTGGCTTAAGGAATGGCGGTGGTCAACGCACTGTACACGGACTATTCAGTACATGAAAAACAGCTGCATATTTTCGTACCTGATCGTTGCTTACGAACTTGCTGTGGTAGCTGATTAGGTCCGCTGAGGTGCCTCTACGCTCGAAAACGTGGGTTATGACCAATTCTCACGGAAAGCTGTCACTGCACTTATCCACAACCATCGTTTATATTAACAACATTTAACAAGAACGTGCCCTGTCTTTGCTACAGGTGCTTAGCTAGCTCATTGGGTAACCATATTGAATTATGTGCTGATCATGTGGTCAGCAAAAAGTTTGTTATAACAACCTCGGCACGTTTCGTGGTGCGTGACAAGCCTTCTAAACATCCGCGATTGTGGATTAAATTGTTCCAGTTTCGACTACGCATTCAGTGTTTGCGGCACCATACGCGGAAGTGCCAGACACAGACAATGCAAAAAGAAATTCCTCTGGAAAAAGGTGTAGCTATGCTCTCCCGCTAATGCCACCGAGGACGAAATAATTATTGTTTCTGGCCATTCCATGGTGCACTTTGTTTTCCGCAAGTTTTGCTTCACTATTTTTCGCCCACTGCAATCGCATTCCGTCAAAATACTCAAAGAACCCGAGGCTGGTAAATAACCTGCGTCGCTGTACGACTGGCTGGAAGGAGAGTTGCCATTTACAAGGAGTCATTCCGTGTCGAACGGCCGTCGGCCGTATGCGCCATAGCGTTTGCCTTTCGGCGCCGTCCTGGCGGGTTTCCCGCTCCTTCCCCCCCCGCTCACCCCGGCCAGCATTGCTCCCACAACGGCGGCGTAGATAAGCGAATAGTTGCGTCACCGAACACCTGCGTCGACAGCCTTGGCGCCGCCGCCAGTGCCTCCTCCTTCTCTCTCTCAACGTCGCTCTCTCTGTCTCATCGTCTTTCAAATGCGTTGCGTTGGTCTGGGGTCTTGGTCGCTGTGTGTGTTCTAGCGAGCAGGCGCATATTCAATGGTGGTCACGCATGACACCGTGTTCGAAGTGACGCTTGGATTAAGGAATATTCATGGAGTGGCGGACACGGACAACGTGGACCTGTTAACGGTGAGTGTACTGTTTTCGTAGGTAGTAATAGGTAGTAATCATGCAGCGCTAGCTGGGCGCCTGCAGCAGCTCTGCCGAAGTAGGCTGCCAGCCATTTACAACAGCATGCGTTCGCGGGCCTGTTGCAGATGCCCGATTAAACGTGTGACTTAACGAGTTCACACTGCTATGCGCGATGTTGTGTAAGTGCCTGCATCACTCATACAGTGAGTGATGTGATCACTTAACAAGGGCGGGATTAGTTGCTGATCGCACATTGTCTCTACACTGCACAAAGTGATTGATATTGTTTTAAGATGTGCTTTGGGCTACATCGTAATAACATTTCTATTAATACTCAAATGTGCAACGTGCTTCTGTAGGTGTAAGCGTAAAAAAGAAAAAAAAAGCAAAAATTATGTACAGAGACGCACTGTACGAAATGGCTTTTTTTTTCTTAAAGACGGTATAGTTGGAGGTGCTGATATGCCGCGATGCTCCCAGCACGTGCGCCTCGGCCTTTTAAGCTATTTAGGACAAGTGCCACCAGCAACAGGGAAAGATCTAGCAGACTTCCAAAGACGCGTTGTTGTGGCCATCGCCGTGCGTTGTTTTCCCTCGTTTCTGTTTGCTGTTTTCGTGCTTCGCTTTCATCTGCGATAATGTTCGGCGTTATAACAGAATCAAGAGAGTATACGTGACTGTTGGAGCTATGTGCGGTAGCTCTAGCATAAGCCATGGCTGCTGCAACGTAGTCGGCGTCCGCGCGCGTTAGTGTCGTTCGAGCGCTCTTACTTGCGTGATTGTGTCTAACTGAGTATTTAGGCACGGGTTACGTTTGTAAATACCGTAGTCAATAATCGCTAATAGTGTGCCCCTGATTGCCATCAGAGGATGGGCTTGGTTGTCGAAATATGCCAGACGCTTTTTCTGAAAGCAAGCTTTGAAATTTTTTTTAAAGAGAAGTGCTTTCATACGTGCAAGGCAGTGCCTATTGCAGGCCCGCAACTCTTTAAAAACTGGACGAGCTATCACATCTTCTATCAAATTACAATGAATTAAGATGATTGAATTATAGGTTACGAATTTCTGTGCTAGATTAGGTGCAGAAAACACATGTTCGCAGCCCTACGTTTAGAAAGCAGGCGAATAGGAAGCACAGCGTCAAATTTGGATTAGATTCCATTGACGGAGCGTCTTGTGAGGGTAGAAAGAACGAGAAAATTGTTCATTTTTGATGCCTTTATAGAGGCAGTCAGAATTGCACTGATTGGGGACTTGTAACAATTTCTCAGATTGTTAGAGGCGTGATTAAAGTCAGTAAATCTTTTACTTTTTTTTTGCAGACCTCTTCGCTAGTGCCACGCCCAAGATCATTTGTTCTCATGTAAAAGAGAAAGCAGTGATTTCTTCACTGTTTGTACATGAAGAGGTAAGTTTCTTGTGCATTTTGATTAATGTTACATGTTCTGAACGTTGTACTTTAGGAATTGTTTTTCACACTGGCTCACTACCCTAGAAGGAATTTGATTCTTAGGTCAGTTCAGGCTTTCGTAAGGGCCATTTTTGAGCTGTAGTCTTACACTTCACCTCATTTCGGGAATTTGCTGTCTGCTGGAAAACTCTTATCTTTATCATACGAAATTATTGGAATGTATGGGTTGTATGATTCAAGTTCAGTGTAATGTCAATTACACGCCATTTCGAAGGATAAACACTACACATTCTTTATATATGGTGCTGCCAGAACAGCACGAACATCCTTTTATGAGAAGTCATATTTGCTCTTATTACAGGATGAGAGGGTGCCGCTGACGTCCTGCGTAGTCTACCCCCCGGCCCCAGCCTAGAGCAAGCCTACTTCCTGAACCTCCACATGAATAACCGAAAAATCTTCCGTGTCAGTAATGACGAAGAAGGAGTGACAGCACTGATGAAATGATTTTTTTTATTTTCAACATTGTCTACGGCCGCAAGGCCTTTAACAACCACCGTGATTGAGCGGCTTTTTCTCGGCGTGAGTTTGGAGTTTATCAAAGAAGTTGTTCAGGCAGTACGATGCTGAAAATTTTAGCGTCACAATGCCTGAACAACTTTTTCTAGTGTGGTCATGGAAGATGAACAAACATTGTTATTTGTGTAAGTTATTTTGCTTAAATATAGCTGGACCATTCCATGCCAAACGTCCCAGCCACTTTGGCGACCATCTGAATTGTATGTGAAAAAAAAGTGTTGACTTACAGCGTTGAAAACAGGGAACTGCTAGAATATTTCAGCGAGTAAAAAAGTTTTGTTCATGTGGCTGGCTTATAACTTCCTGGCATAATGCCGTCTGTGTGCTGTTTGTGGAAAATTTCGTTTTAAAACTAACGCTTATTTTTTCTAAAGCAAATTCGGTCTACCTGTTAAGTAAATGTGCTTCTGTAAGGTATTTGAAGCTCAATAATAATAGTGCAATTTTTTCGCCACATTCGCTTCCAAGAATAAAGTCAAAGTGTGTTATGTTTGCATTTTTTATTGCAATATTGCACTTTGTATGAATATCTGAGCAGTGAATACTTACTCCACAGAAGGTATAATTTGAGGAAAAAATATCTTTAGACCTCTCAAGCTGCTGAAATATACGAGAAAATATCACAAATTTCACAAAATTGTGATTTTTGTCCGTTTTGAGATGCAATTTGCTCCATGTTGTGATACAATTAAAACTCATCATTATACCTAAATTGTAAGAAAATGAAATTCTTTCTGTAATAAAAATCTTATCGCAAAAAGGACAGGAAAGAGCGCTGTCAACTGAATTTTATTGAACGTGCTACAAGCGTTTTTATACTGAGCACAAGACCAGGGCTCATCTGCAACAACACATGTGTGACCATGACAAAATAATTTTAACGGAGAAAAGAATACTCTTTCTCGGAAAAGATAAGTGAAGGTGCACTGATGCATTGATCCTTGGCCTTCCTGATAAAAAGTTCTAAAATCTTTCATTTTTCTGCTTGCTTTCTTTTCAAAAACCGTGTTTTATGAAACCTAGGACTACACTTACATTCTTTACGGTGTCCGGCCATGAGACTACTATAGCCCTTCTTAACATTTAAAGCATGCTGTCTTGCTTGATCATTGAAGAATTTTCCAGTTTGTCCTATGTTTACTTTTCCACATGTTAGCGGTATCTTATACACATAAGATTGGCATTCAGTTAACCGATTCTAGTGACGAGTGGTGCAAAATTGATTATTCCTGTTGCTGCAAGTACATGCACTTTTGAAAGCTTGCAAGGGGTGGAAAACAACAATGTCATATCTGCTGGCTCTTTTCCTAAAATTGTGAGACACCTTGTGTACGTAGTACCGTGTGACATGCAAAAGTGATTGGTCATTCTCTTTTTCTTTTGGTCCTGTTTCCTTTAACTTTACTTTCTGCAGGAGGGTTTTGCAAACAAGTGTGATGATGCTGTTGGGGTATTGGCTGGTGCTATCAGCCCAGGAGTGCTAAGAATGTTCTGCCTTTTTATAGTGGGCATTCAAAATTAGTAGAAAGAGGAATTGATACCACATGTACTCAGGCCACCCTTCAGAAGTCATTTTAGCACAAGGGTGAGGTCAGGTTTAAAAAACCAGATTAAAAGACTAAAAGATGCTGGGTATTCCAACAGAATCATCACACCCGTTTGCAAAACCCTCCTGCAGAAAGTAAAGTTATAAAAGACAGGACCAACAAAAAACAATGACCAAAACTTTTGCATGTTATACCACATCATGTGTCTCACACTTTAAAAAATAGCCAGCAGATATGATATTAGCGTGTTGTTTTCCACCCCTTACAAGCTTTCAAAAGTGTGTGTACTAAACAGCAACAGGAATAGTCAATCTTGCCCCATTCGTCACGAGAATAGGTTTACTTAATGCCAATTTAACGTTTTTTGCAGAAGTATTTTTTATCAGGTAAACCAATGATCAGTGCATCACTACACGTTCACTTATCCTTTCCGAGAGGGAGTATTCTTTTCACAGTTAAGATTATTTTGTAGTGCTCACACGTGTCGTCGCGCATGAACACGGCTCTTGTACTCCGTACAAAAGCGCTCGTAGCACATTCATTAAATTCAGTTGACAGCCGGTGCTCTTTCCTGTTCTTTCTGTCTCTTCCTATAGTTGTCGCGCTGTGACTAGCACACAACCACGATGAACCAACTCTCCCAAATTAAGCTCTTGTTACGTAACACGTAGACCGAGTTTCGTGTGGAAAGAAGGAGCGGTGCTTTTAAAATAAAATTTTTCACATATAACACCTAGACGGCATTCCAGGAAGTTCAGAAGGCAGCCACGTGACAAAATATTTTTCCTCTCCTAAATATTCCAGAAGTTCACTATTTTCAATGCAGCACGAGTTTTTCAAACACTTTTACGAGTTTTTCGAATACGAATACAGACTGGGACATTTCGCATAAAGTGACGCAGCTGTGTCATTAGCCATAATTATGCATTACCTCTTTTGTTTTTTTCTGTGTCCTGACTCAGTTTTGTGTTCGTTTCTAGCTTATTGTGTTTCTGATCAATGTATTGGTTTCTTAAGCATTCGCTAAAGTTATATGTGCGAAAACCCGTATATGTTTGCATGTACATCATTTCTCATAACAAATTGTTATACATCCAGGAATACAAAGCTTAATCCACTGTGATTGTATACATTTGAAAACACTATCCATATTTATTTTTGTGTGCATCACTTCTTGGGAACGATTGTGTACATGAGGGCGTATATAGGGAAATCATGGTGATTGTATATATTTGAAAGAATCATAAGTATATATTTGCCTGTATTTCATTCCTATTAACCGATTGTGTACATGAAGGAGTATTAAACTGGAAACCACTGGGATTGTAGATACTTGAAAGAATTATAGAGTTATATTAGCGTATATTTCATTTGTAGTCTCTATGTACTTGAAGCAGTATACTAAACTGAAACCAGTGTAATTGTATGTTGCAAAGAATTGTCAATGAAGTGAAACTGAATAAATATAATAAACATTTGAGGTGTTGCATGTGTAGTGTACGTATACGTGAACGTATATCTGGTGAAAAAGTTGTGTGGCAGAAAAAAGTTTATGTTTTATTTGCCTATTAAATAAACGCAATATGCAAGGGCAGCAAGGCTTCATTTTCTGTAATGCGCATTATGCATATACTGTGAAGTATATATAGATCCAGCACAAGTTCATACACGATAGTACGCGTTTATATTTTTGCCCAGACGCAATGAATGGAGCTCGACAGATGGCGCACCATTGATAATCAGGACCACTTTCTTCAAGTAGTGTGTAATCAGTGCATGCTGATATCTATTAGTGCAGTCTAAAAGAATACTGGCACCCCTGCCATGGGCACTCAACACCCTTGTGCACCCTTCTCGCACCCTCCTCAGAGGGTGCTAAAAAAGTGATGGACATCGAAGGCACCCTTCCTTAGGGGTGTTTTTGTAACACCCTACAGTTTTTTTACATGTACACCCTATTCTAAGGGTGCATGCAAAAGCACCTTTTTTGGAAGGTGCTGAATTAACACCCTTAGGGTGTCGTCCACGGGACAAGCTCATTTACACCCTTCTGGGTGTAAAAATTTTTACTGTGTAGCAGACTGCTTATGGCAAATTTGTAAGCGAAAGCTGATGCCGCTGTTTAGTGGGCATTCTCTAAAGGTTTTCACCTCAGGCAGTGCATACACGTTTTAAAAAGCGGAGCTCTTCAAGCGTTTCTTGATGTCGTGTACGTGAACAGAAACTCTACCGACCTTGCCTTTGGCACATTAATCTCTGTTGGCCTGTGCGTGGCATATATAATCAGCGATAACTACTTGGTATATCCTAATCCCTTAGCGATGACTATGTGCAGTGTTAATGTGAACTACTTCATATATTGTTCTCACTGAACCAACATTACTGAGCTGAGACCAGCTGCAGTCATTTGCACTGGCCAGGGTGTGCAACGACCCGCCCTTGCCCCCTCCCTCGGCCCCACAAACACCTGTTCTTCAAGCCCCCAATGAGAGCGATACAACACTGGCTTGCGCCGGCAATTAAGACGAAACGCTGCTGACGCCCATTACTGCAATCTAAGCACGAATATCTCAAATTGGGTAATTTGATGCTACTTCACATTTATGGTAAATTTTGTGTACGATCAATTTACTGCCGAAGCAGTAATATAAACAGCTGCCCTGTAGCTATTGCTTTGTGTATTGTTTGCGAATGCCAGAGTGGCAGAAGTAATGAGCGATTACCTAAAATCTGTCACTAGGGAAAAAACTGTCACTATAGTAAAAACTGTCACTAGTGAAGCAATGCAGAAAAAATATTGTTACGGGGAGAAGAGGACGATGGTGTGGTTAGCAGCGGTTTGTTGCGGCGTGGCAAGCCCGGCTGACCGAGGCACGGTTGGAGACGCTTCCTATGCATCCTCGTATTGCTCTTGAGCAGGCATAGCAGAGGCAGCCAAGGATCGTCCGCTACGGAGAATCATCGTGATGGTGAAAGGGAGGACCCGCACTCTCCACCAAAATGTTATGAGGAGAAAAGGCGTTGTAGAGTATATTTAAAAGGTGTGTATAAATACGTAACGCCAGATATACAAGGTAGAGCCAAGTCCACGCGCAAATCAGTGAGCGTTGTCCCATATGTTGGTTGGTTCCTCAACACCTTGGCGCAACCCACCTAGGAGGATAGGCCATGAATGGGACGGTGCCTTGCTTTTTAAATTATTTCACTTCTTGAAAGAGAGGGTTCGATTAATTAGGTAGTATAGGTAATAATAAAATTGTGTTAAATTTCTAAAAAAGCTTGAAAAGAAAACATAATAAACATACAAAAAAGAAAAAATTATACATAAAACAACTGAAGTTACTTACTTTTAGCATTTCAT
The DNA here is from genome assembly GCA_013436015.1 of Rhipicephalus annulatus. Lineage (NCBI taxonomy): Eukaryota > Metazoa > Arthropoda > Arachnida > Ixodida > Ixodidae > Rhipicephalus > Rhipicephalus annulatus. Next base: position 510,011 of record WOVY01016060.1, read on the forward strand.
TCTTTGAGATTCTCGTAAGAAATTTGTAACAGCGGTAAAAACGCTCCTGTGGCTGAATCCAAATGCGACTGCGCCAAATGAAAGAAGCACCAGAAGTGTCAAGTTTAAGGCCAACTTTCGTAGGGGTTCTTCTAGTAGATTTTCCCTTTGAGTTTTGAATTTATGGCATGACAAAAAGAAGTGCTCCAAAGATTCCCTCTCATTACAATAAAGGCACAAAGGCGACTGTGCCAGACCCGACCTGTGAAGGTATGTTACTCTATGGTTGTCTTCTTTGCTGTCTTCCTCTTCATCTCCGACGGCTATTCGTAGAATCATCATAAAAAGAGAAACTGAATAATCACTGTTCGTCATGAACTCGATCACCACGGAGACGTTGTTTGGTGGGTTCGCAAGTCTACTTGTTCGCAGGACTAGAGCCTCGACGGTGATGCTATTCCAGTAGACGGCCTCAACCACGCATTAAAAAACGTGGCCTTCGTCTTACACAGCTTCGCCGTCAGTGACACCGGGAACTTTCGGAAGAGAACACATAGTTTCACTTTCTCACCAGCAATGCAGTCAGTGCAATCGGTGTGCTCGCTGGCTATCCGGGAAAAATCATAACCTTGTTGATTGAGCACGCAACTAAAACAAGTTCATATTTGCACTCAAGAACGTTCGTCGCAGGCGTTTATTGACTCTCTTAAGACTGTTCGTTCGGCAAAGTTCCCAACTGAAACAGACTATCTGCGTACAATAAGTAGTTCTTGAGTAATTCGCTCTTGAGGAAAAAGAAAAGGCACCTAATTTCCACCGGCATGATTGGCGACATGGTGCAGTGCCTTGTAGAAGTGGGGGAAGAATATAAAGAAGAACAGTAGAAATAGAAAGAGCAGTGGCTGCTGCTGTGTGCTTGAGAGCGGAGTTCCCGCTGTGACGTCACACGCGAGAGCACGCCACTCCAAAATCTCGCACCTAATAGGTAAAAGCCCTCTAGTATGGATAGAAACGCGGGATATCCTTTGCCTGTGTTAGTGACACCATTGCACCAGCGCTAGGTAGATACGAAATCAGTTCGTCTATAAGAAAGTTTATTATCGACATCCGCATCACAAATAGGAACGCTTGCGTTGCGCTGAGTTCAGCACAGGTAGCCCTACTACCAGACCAGCCAGCGCGCCACCGTAGTGACCGGCGTAGCTCAAAAGCTGGCCATGGCGGTTTTGGGGGCCCCGCACGATCGAGTACAGGTCATTCAAGTAAACGAGAAGCAGCATGGCTATTCTGAGCCCGGCAAGTTCCATGTCGCGTATGTTGCTTAGGACGTGTGCCAAGTGCGCCGTCTGGAGGGAGTACACTCCGCTCGAAGAACCGGCAATGAAAGCGTCAGGGTTCAGCAACGACTGCACCAGCGGACCGCAGAGCAGACCACTGACGTATACGAGCATTATCGGCCACCAGGAGTGGACCACTTCAAGCGGGAAGGCGAAGGCGATCTGGAGGAACACGTTGCTGCCGAGGTGCAAGAAGCCGTCGTGCACCAGCGAGTAAGTCAGGAAGCGCCACAGTTCGCGTCGCTTGCGTGGATTGAAGATGAGAGAGGTGTTGCAGGGTAATTGGCAGAGCTGGCGGTCCTGGGTGGATTCGGAGCAGGAAGGGACTGCGCAGTGATAGGCGAATGTAGCAACCTGCAGTTGAAAAGAAAAGGCTTACTATTCAGAATTCAGGAGCCATTTTGTTTCTCTTGGGAAAATGGCAGAAAGCGAAGATTGGCGTGTGCGTACTGCTTTTACTCATCTTTTTTATTTATAGCATTGCGCAATTCTCCCTTCTGTCTGTTTCCTTTTTCCATGCCGGCAAGCATACCTCTTTCGTTCCCGGAGTACACAGTACAATGACACAAGTTGCGTGCACACTTCCGAAGTTTGCGTTATGGCATAAGCTTAATTTTTGCATTGCTTGCGTTGGCTGTGACGCCGTAGAACGTGGGAGTTAAATGTTCGCGTTTTATGAGGCGCCTGAGGTTCCTGCTTTATAACAAAACACGGCTACAGTGTCCGTTGTGGCGCATTGTCGGAGGCATGCAACGTACCTGCACCAGGGAGACGATCAGGATGAAAAAGGGAAAGTGAGTAACGAATCCGCAAGTCGTGGAGCACATGTTCACTCTGATCGACCTATCAATGCATCCCGCTGCTTCCGTATCCCCAGAGAGACTCGCAACACGCTTCAGTATGGCATCTTGGCGACGGCGTCTTCCTACGACGAGTACGGTCGAGAACCGCAGGACGTGCAGCATCCAGGGTCTCGATTCGAGGTACTTGCCGGAGCGGTAGGCGTCCCGACACTCCCGCAAAGAGAGCGAGTTCCTGCCTTCGGCTTCGGAACTCTCCACGTACTCCTTGAGCAGGTCCCCCGTGGGGCAGCAACCAAGAACACGCCTCAGGTCACTTACTCGAAATCTCGTCGTGGTCGGTGCTGACGCACCCATCAGCAGATCGACGAGCTCCTGGTAGTCACCGGTATGCCTCATTTCTGTTCCGCATTTATTCCACGGTTGTTCTACGTCAGTCGTTCTCGGCGTGTCCAAGACAAGGGCGTGCTCGGCGGAGTGTTTTGTTTTGTTTTGTTTCCCTGGGAGTCTGGCTCATACCCACTCAGGGGGATTGGCCAAGAAAGCGTAGTGCAGTTTTTCTGTAATGATTTTAACAATGTTTAATGAATTGGTAGAATAATGAGATTAATGTAAAAATAAAAACAACATAAAAAGAGCAAACGAAAAAAAAATCAAGTTGAGCAATTTTGAGATTTGAGGTGTTATGATTAGCATTCAGCTGCGTTTACTTCACTCTGCCCTGGGGAGTAATAAATATTTTTTTTGATTGAAGATCACAATGGTATACGCTTGGTTGCCTGAATATAATTGCAAACGGCATTAAAAGCATCCCTGTGGCAATGTCCCAAAGCTGAGGCGCCAAAGCTTAGCGCCGTTTCCGCCGTTAATCTAAGGCCTATTTTCCGAAATGGCATAACTAGTAATCTTTTTCTAAGTATCTCGTAGCGGCGACAATACAAAAAATAATGATCTAGTGATTCCATTTCTCCGCAGAATGCGCAGAGGGGTGATGTTGTCTGACCAGCTCTGTGTAGATACAGGTTTAGAGGGGGGACACGACATCGAAATTTAGTAATTAAGACTTCGAGCTTTCTGGACTGACTCCAGTGGTGTTGCCATGGAAACATGAGGTGGTTATAGTCTGTCCGTGTAATTACTTTTTCTATAGTATCAGTGGAGATTGCTGATTTTCGATATCTTATTGCCGTGATATATTCAACATCTGGCAGTATGGACAAAACTGGCCCATCAAGTGCGGCTCGTGCTAAGGAATCGGCCAATTCATTTAATCTTAATCCACAGTGTCCCGGAACCCATAGTAATCTCAGGAGTCTCAACTGCGGGGGTACTAATGCTTTGAATGTGCTTAGGATTCGAGAGTTCTCTGAAGCCGTCAGAGCTGCACAAACTGAAAGAGAATCCGTCATTATTACTGCGTTGTTTTGATTTGATGGAAGTTTTCGAAGAGCTAAAATAATCGCCAAGAGCTCCGCTTCAAAAACTGGAGTAAAATCAGGCAGTCTCACTGAAAAGGACCAGTCAAGCAAATCAGACGCAATGCCTACACCTGCCTTTTGATTATTTACGGAAGCATCTGTGGCTATTATATTTTTAGTTTTTGCATGCTCCAAGTAATCTAATAATATGTTATTTAAGAATTTGAGGGATTGTAATTTGGCGTTTTGGGGGAATATATCATCATACTCAATAATAACATGACAATTCGAGTCATTAGTCTCAATTACATTTCTAATGTTCACATTTATACTTTGTAGATTTTTTTGTACAAACATTATCTGAGGTGTGTGAAACCGTGGCCAATGAGCAAGAAAGAAGGCGTCTGGGTTTGCGATAAAAGCATATTGAGATCTTCTTGCCGGTAAGCTATAAAATTTTAAAAATGCTTGTACGGTCAAAATTCGAAATCGACAAAGTAGTGTAGGCAGGCGCGCTTCCTGGTACAGTACGTTGATAGCCACAAATCTAGGGAGTCCCAGACACATTCGCAGTGCTTCTCGCTCCAAGACAACTAGAGGTTTCGTTTTATAAGCAGGGCCACCCGAGAATAATATGCAGCCAAATTCCATGATGGGGCGCATGTACATCTTGTACAACGTTATCAAGGTGTGCCTCCGTAATCCATATTTCCGGTTACTTAGCTTGTGTAGTAAGCCTGAAGCCCGCTGTGCTTTGGTAGTTATATACTCTATGTGTGGACTCCAGTTAAGTTTGTCATTATAAATGATTCCCAAATATTTTATAGAGTCTACTTGCTGGATGGGTTCCTGTTTATATAGAATTGAAATTGAAATTGGTTCTGCAAGCGGAAATGCCATGAGCGCGCTTTTGTTGACATTTAACGATAACGAAATCGACTGCAACCAAATTTCTAACATGTTAATATATCTTTGTAATTTAAGTTGTAGTGAGTAAATATTACAGTCAGCAGCAAAGAGTGCGATGTCATCAGCATAAATGTAGACAGTAACTTCTTGATCTGTTGGAATTGTGCTCATTAAAGCATTAAATAATATTGGAGATAAGACTGCTCCTTGGGGAACTCCGCGCGTTTGTTTAAATCTAGATGAGGAACATCCATCCTTGACGCAGTAGAATTCTCTTGATTTTAAGAATTCTGCCACCCACTCAATAAAATATTGTGGGAAGTTCAATCTCTCTAGCGTATTTAACAATATGAAGTGCTCCACACTGTCATACGCCTTGGCTATGTCAAGCGTTACTAAAGCAGCGTATTGCCTTCTTTTACGCGCGAGCTGTATTCGGCTCTCTAAATCAGCATGGGCACACCAAATTGAGAAATCACTACGAAAGCCGATTTGGTTCGGTTTTATTACTAAATTGTCTGTCATCCAGATACTTACTCGGCTATGAAGGACCCTCTCTACTAGTTTGACCATGTTAGATGTTAGAGAGATTGGTCTGATATTATCGACTGTTAATCCTCCACCCGGATTTTTTAGTATAGGAATCACCTTTGCTATCCTCCAATCCTGCGGCACCCATGAGTTTTTTAAGGAGTAGTTAATAACATTGGCGACGTCTCGAGGCGATAAATTGAACAGAATTTTAATCATGGCTACAGTGATTCCATCTGGGCCAGGAGATGCACAGGGTAAATGTTTAATCACGTTGGATACTTCAGTCTGTGTCACTTCTTCAAAGTCAGACCTTGTCGTAGACTTGTGCCAGTTGTTTGGCACTACTGAAGTGAATCTGCTTTCCAGACCTTTACCTATTGCCTCTAAGGTAGTGGTCATTTCTTGTGCCGACAGATTATCACAAGCTACATTAACTGGTGATGGCAAGATTTTCCGAGCTCTCATATATCGGAACAGTGCTTTCATATGTTTAGGCTTCGACAGGTATTCATAATGTCTTTTGTCATAATCTTGTTTAGCTTGAGCTACCGTTCTTTTAAAGCCCGCAGCAATGAATTTATAATCGGCCCAGTTTTGTGGGGATTGATTATGTAAGAGCTGCTTCCAAGCTGCCTTACGTCGTCGGTGCTCTCTTGTACATTCATCATTCCACCAACGGCTATATACTCTTTTTGTGGATTCAACAGTAAATTCGGCTCTTTTGTAGGATCTTTTAATGACTGCGTTTATTTTCAGTGCTTTTTTATCATCGCTCTCTTCCGAGTGAGTAGCCAGTGCTGACTTCAGGTCATTCCTAAATTTATTGTAATTTACAAATACTTTTACATTTGAACAAGATGGAATTATCGGACAAGAAATTTCAAAACTTATCGGTAAGTGGTCGCTGTTGGTGCCACAGTCCAGCGCTTTCCAAGAAGAAGTAGTAATGGCTGAACTGACAAAACTTAAATCTAAGGCCGACCTGTAGTGAGTACGAATAAATGTGGGGGTTCTCACGTTGAGGCACGTCAGGTCATTAGCCATTGTCCACTCCCACAAGCGTTTCCCACTAAGATCAGTTCTAAAACCCCAACTCGTGTGGTGAGAATTAAAGTCTGGGGATTCCATGTCTTCTTCTTTTGCGATGATGATGATGGTTCTTTGCAATGGCACGCGCCCGAAATAGCTTATTAAGAATCAGCCTGACCGAAGGACACGTCAATCGAGTATTTATTAAAAAGAAGGAAGATTTCTAGACAAAAAGAATGGTTTATGCCTCTTTCTTGGAATTGTGTACTGACATGGAAGTGAGAGGTGATTTATAAAATTTTAGGCTTTTTTGGACGCTGAAAAAGACAAGCATGTAAAGTTTAATGGTGGAGCAATATGGTTGAATTCTCTATAAATATCTTTCACACGCAACACCAGGATGTTTAAAAAGGTAAGTAAAAAGTAGTTCGGGAGCACTTGCTCTATCAAGGAAATAGACGTGCCTGGCGTACTAGGTTTCCCTTTCATTTTCATTTCTTTCTTTCTTTACTTTTATTTATTTGTTTATTTATTTATTTCACTTTGCGCGATGCTACCTTTGAGCTGTTTTCTTCCTCCATGACGGAAAACGGAGATTCATCCACGACAAAGCAGCGCAACACTGCAATTGCTACAGGACGCATCGGTTGTCATGTGCTCATACTGTCACGTGGTTGCGACGGTGGAGAAGGCTGCAATAAGGAACTATCCATTTGGGTGAACCTGTGCCAGTAAAATGAAAACTTAAGATACAAACGATGCACGCTGCGCACTGGGTGATAACGTTGAGAAGAGGCGTTGGCCGTGGAGTAATGTGCCAAGCGGTAAAAGGCGTCGGTATTTGTACATGTGCCATTGAAGATTCCAGCGTTATTGCTGGTGGCCGCCTAAGTTCCTGAACAAGCTCGAATGTTCGCATTGTGTGTGTAATTGTATCGATAGGTTCCAAGCACGTGGTTCCAAGATAACCTGAAAGGTTCCCAGTCAATCGGGCGTCGTGTGCACGAGGAAGTAGTGACACGTGTAATGGGCCACTAACGTAAGAATTTGGGGGAAAGAGGTGCCTGTGGCAATATCCAAGTGACAATGAAATGGGGAAACGTGCAATGACCAGCGACCACGATAAGAAATCAGATTGATATATCAGAAACATTCGATTGACGACAAGCCAGCGATGATTGCAAAACGAAGAATTCAAACGTGCACGTTGCTGGCATACTCCCGGAAGCCACACTACTGTGTACTCGCATGCGCCAAGTATGTCATACATGACGTTACCGAAATATGACAGTGATAAAAGTTTTCTGCCCAGAGGAATGGCAAAAAAAGCTGTCTCGGGCGAGGGGGTTGCTGTGTTTTTTTAGATATTTTGTGAAAAGGGTCTCATCAAGTGTGAGGCCCACGGGACGGCTTCATGCTTTCCCATAGTAGAGTACCTATATAATACTATAAATTGATTGATATGTGGGGTTTAACGTCTTAAAACCACCATATGATTATGAGAGACGCCGTAGTGGAGGACTCCGGAAAGTTTGACCACCTGGGGTTCTTTAACGTGCACCCAAATCTGAGTACACGGGCCTACAACATTTCCGCCTCCATCGGAAATGCAGCCACCGCAGCCGGAATACTAACCCGACCTGCGGGTCAGCAGCATAATGCTATAAATTGTTACCCACTTTTTCTAAACACGCTAACGTGAAGCGAGCGCATGCCCCTTTTAACGCGATAGCGTTAGAGAGCTAGTGTTCGACGAGCCCGTTCGTCGATAATAGCGCTCAGTGGTCAAACCTACTGTGTGCGTATTTGTGGGGATTTGTGTGTATGTAACAAAAGACAATAAGAAGTATACACTTAGCGGTTGAAGGGTGCACTATGTGCCGGATTTCACTCTCGCGTTCAACTCTTAAACGCGAAGCTTAAGAGCCCCCAGTTTTTTTATCTCGAAAACATTATCTCTTATGCTGGTCACTACTAAGAGATCAAGTTGTCTCTATAAATTTTTGTAAATAGGTTAACTTTAAAAACAGATTCACTAGTCTAGACGAATGAGACATATCATGTTAAGTATTCATGATTTGACCTCTACTAATATTTTCAGAGACATTGGCGCTTCTTGAAGAAACCACTAAGGATAAATTACACATTTATCTGTACCCGCCCAGAAAATTTTGCCTTAATAAACTTGAGGGTTGTGGGAGAGAAATTCTTCCTTTTTATTCCATGGATGCGCGCTAAAATTGTTAATAAATCGTTCTAAAAAACGCGTGTTTTATTCTGCATATGCTTATTTTTTCAGTGGTTCGAACGAGGGGTTCAAAGTGAGGTGCTGGACGTGGACAGACAAGGGCTCTGTTATTGAGGGGGGAGAAACAGAAGACCTGCACCACACTTCACGAAACGAGGAACGCGGGACTCTACCTGCGAGCGCGCCGCAAAGGACGCTCATCGGCCTGTCCGGCATCTGCGCTCCGCATCCCACAAAAACACTTGGCGAGATGAGCGTGCGCCTCACAGTCCGCACAACGGAAAGCCTATTCACTTCGACCGCATACCGCCACCATATTATTTTGAACACGCCATGCCTCAAGCCCCCCCCCCCTCCCAGAGCCGGCTCGGAACCAGTAGCTCGGCTCATAGAGTGCACCCAAACACTTCTTCTAGCTAAGGATGGTGGCCCCGCGGTGGCCATCCTAGGCCCGTATTCACAAACAAAACTTATCCTCAACTTATGAGCTAAGTAACCGATCGCCACTTGACACGTTTGACAAACCATCTTGCAATTACAATAAATATAAATCGTCCCTGAAGTACCAGAAAGAGAAGTATAGCTACTGGCTACATCAATTCCTACTTTCGTTGTTTTTTCGTCAAACAATAGGGCCGACCACTACGGCCGTGTCACCGACTTTACCGGTTTTGCTGGTCGTGTGGAAGAATTCTTGCGCACGATGAAGCACGCCATTACGCCCCGCCCATTCCGCCCAGAACGAAGCAGCAGTCCCGTCGTGGTACCACTTTTCCGAACGAGTGGTGCTATGCCTGTTGCAGATGTTGCCGCTCGGCACGAAGGACAGCCAACGCTGACACCACGTTCCGTCACGCTCCACGGCATGCCGATGACATGCGTGAAATATATTTCAGGGGTGAGGTTCTTGCCACATTAAACAGTTTATCAGTCGTACACAGCACCTCTGCAAATGTAGGCATCACTATAAATGGCTGGCGGCACGGCGGCACGTGTTCGTAGCGCTCATAAAGGCTGTGAGCACTCAACCACGTCTCTATGCAGTCTCCGTCTACAGAACAGCTGTAGACGCTCGAATAAACTTTGTAAGGAAATAAGTGAAATGCACTCACTTCTTAGTTTTTAGGGGTGAGGCTCTTAATGATGTGGGCTGTTCCCTCCTTAGCCGCTTGTAGTTAGTTTTAGAATTACTCACCAAATGGCGTTGTGTGTATATGTCCTTAGACACAATATCACTAGATAGCGTTAGTGGTTTTCGTATTGTTCACGATTAAAGAGCATAGATGGAGCTGTTATAAAAAAGAAATTCACAGCATATCCACTGAGTGAATAATAATGAGTGGGGCGAAGCATGTGGCCATCCGTTCGATGCGTTCTCTAGTGTGTTATGAGCAGACGAACGGACGGACAGACAGACGGAAAGACGTACGGACGGAGGTTTCACCCCACTGCTCATCGTTCACTCCATGAATATGCTGTGAAGTTTTATCATTATTCCTTCCTTTAATGTGGAAACACTTTTACCATTAATGGAAAGAAAACGCACTCGGGTGCTCTGAAAACGGGAGGTTGAAAATTGCAGTGAAGGCTGAAATCCTAGGCGTGAAATGCACATATGGTGATGGAAGAACAGCTCACTCTGGCTTGGTCATTCAAGACTGGGCGAGGCGTTTGCCCGTTTTGTGCCTTTCGTGGCGACATCGGCACCATCGAACATTTTGTGTGGCTGTGCCAACGCCCGTGTTTTGAGACGGAGTAGGTACGTAATTATCTTTATTGACTCCTGATCGAATCATTTGAGGGGGGTTTTTTGGGGGGAAGTGGTAGCAGGTTGACGTCGAGCCCTCGGGACGCTGTATGCGGCCGGACACTTCTGTGCTTTCGTGACCCCTTTTGCCCAGCTGATTTTCCGGATCATTAGCCCCGGTTGCGAGCTGCGCAGAGCAGCCTCCCAATGCTCTTGGTGCTCTACCCTTACCATGGTGGCTTGGATTTGTTTGGGCAATTCATAAATACGTGTTTGAAGTCGACTCTGGAGCTAGGACACAAGTTGCATTGAGGACAGGTTTCGCCATGCGTAGAAAGGAAGAGGGAAAGGAGCCGTGACTGTAGCCGTTTGAAGTCTGCGCCCCAAAGCCTGGTCACTTTTGGAAAGAGATTTATGTGGTGAGAGATACGTTAGGCGGGAATTTCTGTAAAAGAAAGAGCATGACACCGTGGTAGTGGCAGTGTCGATCACTGGCACATCGAAGCGAAGGCTTTGAGCCCGGTTGACGAGTGTTCGAGCTAAGGTTTAGCGGCCGTGTTGCCTGGGTGTCCACAGTGCGCAGTGACACAGAGGAAGGTGATGAGGTGATCAGGCGGAGGAGATAATTCAAGAATTCTAGCAACTGGAGAGTGGAGTTTGAGAGTGGCGAAATGAACAATTGGAATTTTAGAATCGAAGATAATTTTCTTCTATTGATACTGGGAAACATGAAATGGACGCACTAGCGGCCAGTTTTTGAAATCTGTCTACAACGGCCATTACGAAAGCTGGATGGTGTGCATATTCGGCCGCGTCTACGCATACTGCTGGATGATTAGGAGAGAAGCGCTTGTGAAGGCATTCGGCTTTATAGCTTCCCGTCTCGCTCGATTATGATCTGGGGGAGTGTTCTTGGAGAGTGGCGGTATGCATAGGTTGCTGCTAACGGCTACTGGAACTGCGTGCGGGGGCGTGGTGTGACGTGTGACCAGGAACGTTGATTCCAAGTCGGCGCAGGAATACTTGACCCATTCCTGTAAGCGATAGCCTTTGATACTGACTGAAAAGATGCGCCTCTACAAGCTCTACGAGGATGATGTGTGTACTAGTTGAAGTAATTCATCCTTGGCTGTTGATTTAGGTAGATGGAGAGCAGTTTTACAGGCAGTGTGAGCGAATCGGTCGAGTTTCTCGGTCTCCGTGGGTGTGAGATAGAATTAGGGTATTGAACAGGTAATTCTGCGTAGACAAAATGCCTCAATCAGGCGGCGTGTGCCTGCTTTCCTCATACCATGATGACGATTGTAAATGCGCCTAATGAGAGGATGTGCAAAATGAACGGAAGTGCGGATTTACTTTATGGTGTCAGCTTTGGAACAATTGTCGGAAATACTAAGTCTTAAAAGTTTAATTTTATTGACAGGGCGTATAGGGGTGTCATCAAGTGTAACTTGAACGTCCCAGGTATACCTCGTTTTTCAAAGTCACTTACTAGGAGTTTCAATTAAGTCGCAGGTTGTCCCAATACTGTTGGCATGCTCGACAACAGTGTCAGCGTAAAACGGAAGTGTCCATTCAATTTCGCCACGGTTGCCAGCATTGATCTAGACGGTGATGTCATCCGCGTACAAGGTGTGATTGATGGCAGGAAGATTGGCAACTTTTGCGCTAGCGGGATGGGAGAAACATTAAATATGAACGGGTGCAAAATCACTCCCTGGGGCGTTCCTATGCTACATATGGCGTGAAGGAATCTGTTTTGAATGTGCCTAACTGTACGGTGACGGACTTGTTGCTCAGAAAGGCAGTGACATACCTATGTGTGCGAGAGCCTACGTTTAGTTCGGCAAGAGACTAAAATCTAGGAGAGAGAAATACTATCAAAAGCCTGGGTCAGGTCCAATGCGAGGATGGCTCTGGTGATGTGTGGGAAAGTAGTATTGAGCACATCCTCCTTAAGCTGCAGCATCACATCCTGAGTTGAGAGTCCCACTCGGAAGAAGTGCATGGTGGAGTGAAAGAGTTTTTCTTCAACATGTAGCGGTAAAAGCGGTTTCTTTATTACATGCTTCATCAGTTTTCGTGTACACGAGGTAAGAAAGATCGGCCTTATATTCTTAAAATGGCCCTGAAACACTTTTTCAAGTAACTATGGAATGGATTGACTAAAAGAAGCCCATTTCTTCACGAATTCAACGCCGCAAAAAAATTTAAAATCCGTCAACTACGATCGGAGTCAGAAAGATTTGTCGCATGCTGCAATCGCGTTCTCTCTTCTCTCGTCCCGGCGAAAGCGCTGGAGGCTAAGTATAAAAGAATTTCACGGGTAAAAAAACAAAAAAAAAACGTCACGCGCACCTTGTGACCTTGGGCACTTTCTCTGTGTGCTCGCACGCACGCGTGCACAAGTGGCGGCCTCTCGCTGCGATCCCTGTAACGACAGAGCGCGCCATGTTCAAATCAGCTAATGGCTGAAGGATGACCTCTTATGCGCAATTTTTGAGCGTTTTCCGTCATTTCTCGAGAGAAAAGAAAGTAATGCTGAGCTGACTTTGGATAATTTATTGTGAATTTATTGGTTGTGAGACAGAAATCGTCATCTTATGCGTGACCGAGATAATAAGAAGGATGCAAATAAAAGAAATAAAAGAAAAAAAATTGGCCCCATATCTGCATGTTAATCTGCAAACGTTGTCGAAAGGCGAAAGTCTTACGTGTGGAGAGAGTGAACAATTTATTTGATGTTCAGCGCAAAAAAATTGGTTAATAGTATTCTGCCTCGAGCGTGCAGCGGAGGCGATCGAGCGCATCAAGTCACGTCACACGTGAGACATGAGTGCTATCTGGCAGTTTTCTTGGAAAACAAAGCGCGTGGCTCTGAGACAGGTGTGCGCGCCCATCCCAGAGGTGATAAGATGTAAAACGCAAGGCGACGGGTAGGTACCACCACCGTGTCGTCTTAGCAAAGCCTTTTCGTACAAGCGTTGCAAGGTCAGTGCAGCGTGATTAACGCTACTGGCCTTAGAATTACTTATGCATGCCTTTTTTTAGTAAAACACACATACATATATAAGTGTTTTTATGGTGCCTCAGATATGCGCAATAATTGTTTTTTAATTGAGAATCGCACAAGTATGAACGCTGAATCTTGAGCAACATTGGTGGGCGCTGCGGATGGGGCCGGCCGTTCGGGGTTTCGGTTGGGGCCAGTTAGAGTACCTGAAACCATTAAGAGTGGACAAAGAGACTAGTGCATAGACAGACAGACAGACAGACAGACAGACAGACAGACAGACAGACAGACAGACAGACAGACAGACAGACAGACAGACAGACAGACAGACAGACAGACAGACAGACAGACGAACGGACAGACAGACCAAAATTTTGCGTTTAAGATCCCCAAGAAAGACTATAGTCTTTAAAACTTAAAAAAACGCCGCTCGCGTGCACGGTTATTGGGCTTGTTTGTTCGGGCACGTCATGCGCGTTTGACCTCTTGGTCGGATGGCAGAGAGAGTAGGGAAGAGATTTGGCTTGCGAAGACTATAGATATGGAAGAGCGGCAAGGGTTTCGAGGTCACCTCCTCTCATCCTCGTTTCGCACCACTTCAAAAAAAAAAAGAACTGTTTTCTCAGCTTGTAAAGAACCAATTCAAAAAATTTTACGGCAAAATGTCTCTCATCATACACCCAACAGCTGTCATGGTCTAACTAAAATTTGGTGTGTGGCCTGGTGAGTGGCCCTTTAAGTCGTGGTTATGACCTCCCTTTCTCACCTTCAATATAAATTACAGTTTCATTAAAGAACAAAATTTTTGAGAGCTCGTCTCTTTCTCCGCACAGCTTTGATAAAAACCAGCAGATAAGGAAGCCAAGGCAGGTACAGAAAAGTTAAGCTGTGCGGTTTTTAAACGCATTGTGACAAAGTCGCAGGTTCAGTTTCAACCAGCGCCAAGTTCTTTTTTGTTCCCTTTACTTTCTTCACATCTAAATCACAATTATTAAGAGATGCCTAAATAATAATACCATCACTGTTCTCCATGCTTTCTTTGGCTTCGTTGCCTGTCTCAGAGATGATAAAATATTACCAGAGTCAATTTCACGCAATGGGTTGAAAAATTGATAATTTTTATCGGGCTGTGTCAACTCTTCTACCCGTCCCCCGTCCCCTCACCCCTCGGCGAAAGTGGCCCTGATTACGCTTGCATGGGACGGTGGTCACCGTCATGCAACCGGTCACTGAGATTATCCTAAAGGGGCCCTGCAACACTTTTTGAGCATGGTCAGAAAACACTGCCGATCGGTAGTAGAGGCTCCCGACAACACGTGAGCCAAATATTATAGCGCAGCACGGGGCCAGGAAATAACAAAAAACTATCAAAGTCAGCTAAAAATAGGTTTCTCTTCTATCGACAAATCACGGAATTGAGCCCAGTAAGCCTGTCTATCACCCATTGATTGATTTAAACATGGCGTGCTAGGATGTTACAAAGGTCGCCGCGAGAGGCCGTCACTTGTCCACGCGTGCACGCGCGATCGCACTGATATAGCCGCGTATTCGAGGAAAAAAAGAAAAAAAAATGCAAGGTCACGAGGCGTGAGGAACGTTATTTGTTTGCCCCTGCCATCATCTCTGCTCAGCTTCCAGCGCTTTAGTCGGGACGAGAGAAGAGAGAATATGATTGCAGCGTGTGACAAATCTTTGAAACTCTGCTCGTACTGGACGGGTTCTTATAATTTTTATGGCGTTCGATTTGTGGGGCAATACGCTTTTCTAGTGAATTAATTCCATGGTTACTAAAAAAATGGTTCAGGGCCTCTTAAAGCTTGTGAACTCCGGCTGCCTTCGCGGCTTAGTCTTTTCCATCGAATATTATAAGTTCGTCATCCAAAGAATGACAGATTGTGTGGCTTAATATCTCTTAAATGTCTCAACATCACTGTGCTGGACAACCCCTATTTCTGCGTTTTGGCACTATTTTTATTGCTCTTTCGCAAGCCGCAATGGCATAAAACACGTGAACAAATCGCGAATTAGCATGCGAAGAAGCGTTACCTTAGAATAAAGCTGACCAGAGAAGTAGAATACAAATGCTTCCTCTATCAGGATCTACTAGTCAGGTCAGTTTAGCCATCACGGAAAATTAGCATGAACACGTGTTAGTTAAAATAAAAAAACTGTGCCATTCTACATCGTTTCTTAGTTCTAAAATACGTCCTTGGGTGTATTTTGCGCGAAATCTCGAGTTGTCTTCAAGGACAAAGACGCCACGAACTTGTTTTCTGCTTTTTATTAGTTTTGTCACATGAGAACGAGTAGGCCCCGTCGACCATGTGTTGAAATCGACGCGTGCCTCTGAAACCGCACTTATGACGAAATCTACCCGACCCGACGGATATCGCAGATCTCAGCAGATACGATGGCTGAACAATATTACCACGCACGTTTGATGTCTCCTTTCGGCGCATTCGGGTTTCACTCACAAAAACTGTTTGCGCTCAGCGGCACTGACCACATCTGCGTGTTCGGGAAGCATTGCGATTATTTTAAGAAGAGGAAAGCAAGGACAAGGAGGTGAAACAGTTTTCAGACTGGCTGCCTTAGAACCGAGTGTGTCAAATCATTTTGTTAAGATTACGCGCAGGATGCTAAAAGCGAAGTTTGTTCGAGAGCTTTTACCAGCACGAGCGGTAACGCTAAAACCTTCGATGCCGCATGTATGAATGACGACACGCCTCAGCAAAGATATTGTGACTGACGACGCAAATCTCGCCGCCATCAATGCACAGCTTGAATTGCTTATACTGGACGTTTTCTTTTCAGGGCACAAGTTCGCACAATAAAAGAGTTCCGTATACTTCCAAGTCCTGCTGGAGCCTTCTACATGGTCGTGGCCGCGTGATAATAGTTTCACAAACTCTTTGTTGTAAGGAGGGAGCCAGGATGCCTCATCAAACGCAAAAGTTGACTTTTGGCGTCGGCGTGAGTGACAAAAAAAAATCATCACATGATGTCATCCTCCTTTGATGTTATCAATACGTGAGAGGCAAAAACAAAAATTGTGACGTCATTATGCCGTCACCGTACACCATCACACATCATTGCCGCTTGGACAAAGGTGGACCGATCCCGGAGGCACTGCGAAGCCGCGTGAGGTGCCGAAAGATTTCGATGCCTCCGATCTTGGAGACAATTGAAAAGCACCTTGCCCCGCCGCGGTAATCTAATGGCTAAGGTACCCGGCTGCTGACCCGCAGGTCACGGGATCGAATCCCGTCTGCGTTTCTGATGGAGGCAGAAATGTTGTAGGTCTGTGGGCTCAGATTTGGGTGCACGTTAAAGAACCCCAGGTGATCGAAATTTCCGGCGCCCTCCACTACGGCGTCTCTCATAATTATATGGTAGTTTTGGGACCTTACAACTCACATATCTATCAACCAATGACACATCAGCCACGGTTAGATTAGGGGTAAGGGATAGGGGATGTTAATACAGTCGACATAGAAGCAAAAGAACATCGATTTCACCTTCCAGTCCTCTTAGGTAAATGCGTAAGATACCATACCACATTTTTGCTGTGCATATTTCTCGTTTTCACTTTGTCTCCTCTCCGCAAGTGACAGAGCGTAGAAGTCGAGGACAGATCTCGTCGAGAGCCAAGGTTGCTCGTGCTACGTCAAGAATTTCAAGGTCGAACGCCAGAAGTGAGCATAGTCAATACGCAGCGCACGCAGAGTTTCTTTAACGCTGCCGTCATGTAACTCCTCCCATGTACGTCAGTTAGACGGTCACGCTATCCAAGCGGTTGTCTTCTTTTTTTTTCCTGCCCTTTATAATGGAAGCGATGACGTGATGAGGCGGGTCGATGCGACTGTGTTACCAACTGTCCGGCTTATACGAAGTTTCCGGGAAGAGTTCTTTAAGTGATTGCAATAGTTACGCTGGTGATACACGATGCATGCGGGAAATACTCGAGTGAACGGAGACTTCCGCTGACCTTGCAGGCTGCATGAATTTTAGCTTTGCTATCTCCACATGGAGATGTAGATTCGCATGACCGTCTGTGCTGTGTGTGTGCGTGTGTGTGTGTGTGTGTGTGTGTGTGTTTGTGTGTTTGTGTGTGTTTGTGTGTGTGTGTGTGTGTGTGTGTGCGCGTGTGTGTGTGTGTGTGCGTGTGTGTGTGTGTGTGTGTGTGTGTGTGTGTGTGTGTGTGTGTGTGTGTGTGTGTGTGTGTGTGTGTGTGTGTGTGTGTGTGTGTGTGTGTGTGTGTGTGTGTGTGGCCAGAGAAGTGGCCCGTGTTTTCCGAAGCAAGTGCGCTTCAAGCTTAGTGTCCTTCGAAGAAATTTGTGAATTGCCCTTGATACGAGTTGAATTCAACCAGATCCTGTCATCCAATATTACATCGTTTTCGCTTCTTTGAAGGAGTACTGATACAAAATTTTCAGGGCGAGTTAACTTGTCAGATTGACTTTTGTGAACACAGATGCATCATCTATACGATATATCGATGAATAGCTTGCCTACAACATACTTGAAATCCCTTTCCGATTGCACTTTGCGCTACCGCACGCGAAACGCGTGCAAACAACTAACCGCCCCCTGCGTCACGTCACGTGTTTGTTTTGGCTGCTACATTCTTAGCGACTGCTTTCTTCTTGCCCACTCTAAACGAAAGGATAGGGTGGGCAGACTCGCACGGAAATGCAAAGACATAAATCTTTGCCTTGGCAGTGCATTTTTGAAGGCTCACAAGTAGTACGGGCAACGTCTTATGGGAGATGCTAGGAGCACCCAGGCAACCTTCGTTCAAAAAAGTTGCCAATGCGGCTCTTATGTGCATGCCGTCTTGCGTACTCATGTAGCCAGCTATGTTCTCATGAGAACTACTCCGGGTCCCGTCTCACTTGGTGCTCTCTGAAACCTGAACTACGACTGGGTGCTGTAAAATCGTCTCCAAATAATGAAAAATCCCGTGCTCCAGCAAACAAGCTTTCCGGTGGTGATAAGAGGTTTGTTAGCTACTCATTACAAGTGAAAAAAAAAACGAAATCCTGAATCTTTGTCTCAACGCCCTTTTAAGTGATAGGTGCGCTACAGGCATGTAGCCAGGCATTTCCGCTTACATTATCCAGCTACGTGTTTTCTCTTTTTCAATGGTCTAATTTACACTGAAGAAGAGCTGACTGTTTGTAATTTAAATATGTTATGACACTTTGTACGTATTCATAAAACTACAAAATAAATAAGCCTTCACACAGAGTTGCACGGAACCAACTAACGCATTTCGCATGTGTATAGTGCACCGTCGGGTTAAATTGCAGCGGTTGCCGAGAAGGAAAATGGAAAAATGGAGGACGCCCTTTTATGACATGGTCCGCCGCGGTATGCCGCTTAATAAAGCGTAGTTCGCAAAATGTTCGGAACTCTTCGCGAACTTTTGGCTGAATTGCTGGGCCAGCCCCCTGACCTCAGGGACCTATACGTTGTCCTACGGGGGTTCCTTAAACACTGCATGTTCGATGCACGTATCATGACTCGCGAGTATTTAAGGACTCAAGCAAGCCATATTGGCGACGTAGTTGCAGCCACCAAGAGGACCTTCGTAGGCGGGCGTCCGACAACATTAAGAAAAGTTTTCGACAATGCACTAGTAGTGTAGAGCTATCAGAAACAAGCCTTGCAATTGGTATCATACACTGCTGCATTTATAAACAACTTTCCTTATTTTCGCTGTTTTCGGTGAATAGCATAAAACTAGTTTAAATAGCATAAATAGCATAAATAGCATAAAACTAGCATAAATAGCATAAACGGTGAATAGCATAAAACCAACGGCTATCATGCGATAAATCCGTTGGTTGGCATACGGCACACCAATCGGACAAGGCCCACGTCCAAGGGAGGGGGTTGCGAGTGGTAAAAAAAGAAAAGAACTCCGTCCGGCAAGTGGACCGCGTGAAACCCGCAAAAAAGAGATGACAAGAAAACGATAGAAAGAGAAAAACAAAAATAGAGATAGACAAACGGAATAACAATTAAAAAAAAACATTAGGAGAGAATAAAGACCGGAAAAGAGAGATACGAAATGAAAGGGAATAGACGCGGAAGTGAAACAGTAAAATAAAGAGAGGTAGGCAGAAAGCGAAAAAATAATAAAGAAAAACAAAGAAAGAGATAAAATGGTAGAGATGGGCAAAGAGAAGAAATAAAAATGAATATCGATAGAGTGAGCAAGCGAAAAAGATACAGAAAGAAAGAAATAGAGTAAGAATTAGAAACAAACGGATACAATAAATAATACCAAAAATAGAGGGAAAAAGAATAAAAGGAATGAGGAGATGCGAGGAATGCCACTAAGCTCCACTCTTCCTTGAGGCCTGACCCCACTTGTGCGGAGATTCCATATTTTGTTTTATTATTTGCTCGCTATTATGCAATTGAGGAGTTTGTAGCCGTACCGACTGCGTTCTATACCCAGCGCAAAAATTATGCATCAAGGCTTTCAAATTTTCTTTGTCGCATGAATATCAGAAAAGTGTGAATATTCTATTTTAGGGACGAAGCTCCTTAAGCCGTGGGTCATGCGTCCGCGATTTATGTAGCAGCAGCAGCAGCAGCAGCAGCAGCAGCAGCAGTAGTAGTAGTAGTAGTAGTAGTAGTAGTAGTAGTAGTAGTAGTAGTAGTAGTAGTAGTAGTAGTAGTAGTAGTAGTAGCCACCTTCACGGCCGCACTAGAGGAGTGGCACGCGCGCCCCCTGTTCAATTGAGGAGAAAACCCGCGCACGCAAATCATAAATAAAAAGATAGTTGTTTCTGAGGAAATAACTAACAGAGACAAGTAACGATGACTTAATCTCTCATAAAATTTGCCTTCAGTTTGACGCTTACTAATAAAAAAATGGTAACAGAAGGACGCACTTTGAGCACTATCTGACCAGAATAGTTTGCCTTTTAAATTCGCTCGGCGTAACCTCCTTGTTGTTAGCCTACTTTTCATGATTTCATGTGCGGCGTTACCCACGGGACGGCTCTATGCTCTGCCATAGTAGAGTACTTAGTACTCTGAATTGTTAACCACTACTGCTAACCTCACTTTTCATGATTTCGGCTCCTCACAGAACGGTTTTACGCTCTCCCATAGTAGAGTACCTAGTACTCTAAATCATTATCCACTTTTTCTAAACACACCAACTTTTGGTGTGTGTGGATGTTGTGTTCTGTCTCGATGTTCTTCTGTTGGATTGAAATTGATGTTCACTGTCCGTGAGAATAAATTTCTCTAAACACAGTATCCATGTTCATGTAATTGAAGTCTGTTTGTCATCATCGTTATTGTATGTATAAAAAGAAAACGTTCTGGTGAAATGTTGTTGACGTCTGTGACAATAAATTTTTCTATACAGGTTTAGCGAGGGTTGGGCCGCAGTGCCATGAACTAGCGGCGGGAAAAGGCGGGAACTAGTCACGAAGCGGAGGGTGTAAGAGAGTACGCGCGTGCCGCTCCTCTAGCACGGCTGCGCCACCTCTCGTTTAGTGTTTGGAATGTCTGCTGGATGGCGGCACTTGTATACGATGAATATATGATGAAAAGATGTGAGATGGCGGTACTTGGAGTGTTGACTAGATGGACGGACGGCAGGACAGACAGGCTGGCAGGAGCATGGAAGAACGGAGGGACGGACGCACGCGCGGACGGAATGAACGGATGCACACACGGACGCGTGGACGAACGCAGGGACGAACTCAGGGACGGACGCAGGGACGAACGCAGGGAGGGACACACGAACGGACGCATGGACAGATGCACGGACGGACGGGTGGAAAGACGGACAATCTCACAGATGGATAGATGGACGCATGGGCGGACGGATGGACGCGTGGACGGACGGACGAATGAACGGATGGACGGATGGACGAATGCACGGACGGGCGGGCAGACGCGTGGACGACCGGATGGACGCACGAACAAACGCACGGATGGACGGACGGTTGCACAGACGGACGCACGGACGGACTGAAGGATGCTTCAGCCCACTCATCATTATTCACTGCGTGGATATGCTATGGTTTTTTTTTTCTTTTTTCTCGCGCTGCGCAAAATATTGAACGCCAATTCCGCTAAAAGGTGAGAGAAGTTTCGTATCTGTTGCCATGACACCCTCTTCAGCTATTCAACACGAAGGCATGATGCATTAGTGAGAGGCTACAGGTACTGGTACGGGTGTGACATTAAAAAAAAGAGGGAATATGTTGAATTCGCAGTACTTCTAGAACGTGAGATCCAAGGCCAGCGAGAAAGAATGAACTTCATGCATTATTAGGATTCGAGGGCGATTGTGTCTGATTCTGAAGTTGAGGCTATTTTTTGGCACCCCATTCAGTTGAAGTAATGATTTGGCTAGTGCAGCTTGAAGCGTGATGCATGACGTCATTGTTATTAGATTTGAAAAGATCCACTCACGGTCATGGTTTGTCAGACACAATTGTTTTCTTTTTTGTGACAGTGGTTGGAGGGTAAGTAGTCGTTAAACTGATGGCATAAGCAAAAAGAAATTGTGCGATATGTCACAATTTCATGATTGCTTTGAAAAAAAATGTCTAAATTTCCTAGGTCAGCACAAATGTTCACTTTTCACAGAATCACCTCTGCGCGAGTATACGCACACTTATCTCCGTGGAAACAAGAACGACAGTTATCTTTGATTGAAGAATACGCCTTGTCATGGTTCATTACATTTTACAATGTGCTTTATAATTTTCTCGCTTGAAATTCTTTTTCTGGTTTATTGTGACATCGAATAAAGTGCGCCAGAATTCACAAAGCTTGTATTTCGTAAGTTCATTTTTCCATTGTCTGACCGGCTTCCCTAATGATATGCCCTGATTCATGATAGGCTTAATTATTTTCTTGCGAAACCTTACAGCGTAAAGCATTTTTGTGACTCGTTCAGACTCAGATCTTGCCGTCAGTTTCTGTTTCAATGATTCTGGGTGGGCAATTTTTACGCGCACTTGAGTTTCAATTAGTCCGGCTGGTGAAATAGTTGGTGAGTATAAGTGACTCCAGGGAAAATATTGGTGATTCAGTGTCAGAGATAGCCCTGAACGTACACTCTTAATCAGACCCCGCTTAAAGTTCCAAATATGGCCAGGCAACCGGACATTCTTTGTCTGGTTTCTTTGATATAGTCAGCATTCAACCAGGGCCTCATGAAATGAGCAAAGAATATTTCTTTATTTCTTGAGTGAGTCTGATTGGTGTGGAATTATTTTACAGACCTAAACTCTTAAATAAGAGGTAACGGTACGTACTAATTTTTAGGTAGCAAAGCGCTGTCAGAACATTCACTACCTAAGTATAAAATGGTGGTAGTAGTCCACGGACATTTACTACCTCTGGTTGCTTCTGAGGTGATAAATGTCTGTGGTCTCCTACCTGCAGTAATTACTCAATCTATATTGACCAAAGGCACAGAGGTGGGGGTGGGGTAGGTTGCTTTTTGCCCGCAATCTCTTTCTCTGCTAGTTGATAGAAAGACCTCGGGTAAGTCGAGTATATCATAAATATCTGCTAATTGTATTGAATCCACTGACAACTCGTATTTGATGCTTCAAGATTTAAAAGATATCGTAAAGCAGAGATTGGACCAGATAGAGGCACTAAATAGCATTCACATCATTTAAAAAAGCCTAAATTTACGCTGACAGACTTATGAGTCAGCTCACTCAAGCTCACTAAAGCTCATGTGAAGTCATGAATCAAAGTAACACTGAGCCCGGTTCAATGTTGTATTGGTGAGTTTGAGTCAGAGTGAGTCAGGTTGAGAAAACGTTTAGTGAGTCTGATTCTGAGCGAGTTCGGTTGAGGAAAATTTTGCTGATTCCGATTGCGAATGAGCCATCACAGCAAAATAGATTTCTTGGGTGCCCCGCCGCGGTGGTCAAGTGGCTAAGGTACTCGGCTGCTGACCCGCAGGGCGCGGGTTCGAATCCCGGCTGCGGCGGCTGCATTTCCGATGGAGGCGGAAATGTTGTAGACCCGTGTGCTCAGATTTGGGTGCACGTTAAAGAACCCCAGGTGGTCTAAATTTCCGGAGCCCTCCACTACGGCGTCTCTCATAATCATATAGTGGTTTTGGGACGTTAAACCCCACATATCAATCAAAGATTTCTTGGGTGAGTCTGAGTGAAATATGGTTCTTGCCGGCCTATAGCGAAAAATGAAAAAAAAATGTTCCCGTATCTGGATGTTTCACCGCAAATGTCGACTGACAACAGTGTTTGCGTCTGCAGAGGGCCAATAGAACATCAATCAATCAATCAATCAATCAATCAATCAATCAATCAATCAAAGAACTTTATTTTCACCAAAAACAAAAACATTTACGGTGAAAAAAAGTGGCCGGGAAGAAAGCTGTCCAATGACAGCTTGACAAAGCCCCAACCACCCATCGGTGGCGAAACGACAAGGTACAGCACCTGATAAATGTGGGGGGAAAATGCATAATAATAGTCGCTAAACAGTTTCAACTTGATATCATAGTGCATTCACTACGGGCGCAGGTGCACTACGAGGTCAAATGTATCTAATTATACACTTGCTAAAGATAAGTAACGAGGAAAAAAGAAAAAAATAGAAAAGAAAAACAAGGACAAAAAACAAAACAAGAAGTAAAACAAAGCCAGAAAAGAAGAAAAACAAAAAATGGAAAGAAATATATTAGGCACTTCAAGTACATTCAAATAAACAATGCGCAGTTATATACTGATATGCATGCGCATAGGATTCACATATATATACATATACACACACACACACATATATATATACACATACATCACATGAATAATGAAGGAAAAAGGAAAACACAATAACTTGCGAATTCAAGTTCTGCGCGAGAAAATTGGTGAATAGGATTTTGGAGGCGCTGCGTTAGAGAGTATCGATCCGCGCAGTCTCGACCACCGCATTGTCTCAGCAAAGCACAAGAAACACTTATGTGTTTCTTGTGCAAAATTACTTATGTGTGACGTTTATAGTATGAAGAAACACGTCAAACTATATTGTCGTGTTGATGCTCTGCCTCACGGATGTGCGCAACATTTGCTCTTATCGACACTACGCCAAAATATGGAAGCAGAGACCAGAGCAATGTTGGTTGGGGATAAAGACGTGGTTAGATTTCGGAATGAAAGGCATACAGAATGCAGGGCAACGAAACATTTTGTTTTAGGTGACGAACAGAGAAGTCGGCAGAGAGACTGGGCAAATTTTTCGCGTCGAAGCATCGCAAGGAAGACTATCGTCTTTAAAAACAAACGATACATCCTTCACAAAGTGTCGCTACATGAAATGGTGGATCCTTACCAATAGCCCGGCCAAATCGTCTATCAAAAACACTGAACACATAAGAATAGTAGGAATGAAGCAGTGAAAATAGACCAGGCAAATAACTAGTAATGAACTGATTAATAGTGTATGTCATGAGTTTTTTTTGATAATTTAGGAAATAAGTTTTTTATTACCTCCAGCTGTTACTGATCTTTCTAATCGATAATTGGCAAGACATATACGGCGTACTTGACATTCAAACGCACGCTAAGCTTACAAATGATTTCCCAGTCATGATTTATTTTCTGTGATGAATAATATCTGAAAATTTCTTATGAATAGAAGCTTAGCATTCCTTTCTTTTTCTATTTTCGGGCCATCTAGCGTTTGTCATTCCTCATTCGTAAAAAGTGTGGAAAAATTCAGATCTGACAAAGCTCCGGGCAGAGTTTCTTTTTATTTCTTTAGCATTTTGTTCACCCCATCAAATCCTTTGAGCTCAGAAACTAGGGTAAGCCCTCGTGTACCATTGTTTAGAAGGCAGGTGTAAATTAATGCGCTAACATGAAGAGATAAAAATAAACATGAGCAAGTTTAACACGATGAAATGTGTCGCAGAACTTCCAGGTTCAGCCTGCAGTGATGACGAAAACAAGTTTCTCGAAACTCCGCGTTCGAGAAATTTCATAACGATACTCGACTCGCCAGAAAATAAAAATCAGGTTCTGTGTTCCCTGGGTTCTTGCGAAACGATTCTTTGTAGGCGCGTGGAAATGGAATCAATTTCGGGGACTCCTGGTTTGGACAAAGCATTTAAAATAGTTAATTAGTGGCAGCAGAGCTGGCGAAGGCATGAAGCAATGTTATTGCGTGTTGCACTGCGAAAGAATGTTTTGTGACGCCTCGAGCGGACTCTAATGTTGCACTTGAAAGAAATATGAGCTCCGAGTGAATAACCTTAAGCTTCCCACGCGACAATATTCATACGAGTTATCCGTTGCCAGGCAACCCACCTCCTTTTTTTTCTGCGTATGTTGCATCGTACATTGGTGAACGTCGACCTGTAATTTCTTTTGTGCAGTCGTGAGAATGAGTTTAAATACCCGTCTCTACATTGCGGACACGTCGACACCACTTTCGCAACCAGCGTTGTAGAGTTCCTGTCAAAGCCATATTGTGAAATCACCTAGCAAAATATGAAAAAGAAACACAGAATTGACACTGCAAGGACCCAATATTCTCTTCTCTCGCCTTTGACTACTACTCGGAGAGCATTCCCGTCGAAACGTGTCTATTGGAATCTAAAACCTTTCTTCGACTGTTCGGTACTCAATTACTCGCACGAGCGCTTTCATGTTGTCCTTACATGTTTTTTTTTTTTTGCTGTTCACAGCCGTACGGGCATTTCTTTTTCCAGCCGTGACCTCGAGATTTCTTTTGTGTCTTGGACAAATTGCCTCACGGCGCTATTGAGCGGCTGGGACAGTGACTCGGTTTTGTAACACAGAAGGAGGCATCTGGCGAGTATAAATTATTTTGCTACCACTCGCGTGGAACCAATAAATTCCTATTTTTCACAGTTCCCTGCATCGTTATACCATACGCCGCCAACCAAGATTGCTGTCCAAATCTAAGGCTCACAGATAACAGAAACGCCTCGGAGGCGGCAATATGGATATCAAGGCCCATTGATAGGCAGCAAGAATTACAATATCAATTTGATTATTAACACTTCATTTGGCTTAGCTTAGGCAGTGGTACTGCAGAATAAATGGGGCAATGCACACGTCAACTCTTAATTTCTTCAGAGTCTTTTTTTTTCGGTGGAAGTGTTATTCGCGGGTGCTCACGCAAGAGTGCCTTATCAATGCGATACATTCTTCAATGCATAGAACTCTGAGATAGCAGCTATGGCATGCTTTATTTCCTTCCACAGTTACGCTGTGGAGCGACCTTAATGGATAAAGAGCAGCTATTTATAGAAGCGAGTTGTTGGGAGAGCTGCATAACTTCCATATGCAAATCACTGCACGAGAACCCTACTCTTCCTTTTTCTTTTAGGGGCGAAGCTTCCTATGACATGGCTTGTGCGTCCCCCGTCGTCCTACGTAACCTGTGGCATGTACCCGCATACCAGTGGCACATACCCATCCTCGGGCGCAGATCCGCATGTCCACATGTTACAAAAAACGTAACACGGTGTCGTTATCGCGCTCTCTGTGTTAACAAGGCACTGACAGCAGAAATGTGTTACATACTCTCGGTTAGTCCTTGGATCATCCGCTGGATGGCGGTACTTGAAGCGAGCTAGATGTCGGTACTTGAAGAGTTCACAAGATTGATGGACGGATGCATAGATGGATGGACGGACAGACAGACAAGCAGACGAGCCGACGGACAGACAGACAGAGACATGAACGGATGGACGCGCAGACGGGAGCACGCACGGACGGACGGATGCACGGACGGACAGAAGCATGGACGGATTCGCCCCACACATCATCATTAATTCCGTGGATATGTTGTGATTTTTTCATCTGTTGTACTCGCCCAAACCACTGCACGGAATTCCAGCACCGTTGTCGTGTAAGCCCTATTGCTGTGGAAGTACTTCCCATAAATCCTTCGGCTGAAGCCTTTCTAACCGACTCTTGAAAAGTCCTTCATGTAACTCCATGCCATGGCTGCTCCCATTTCATTCACGTCTCGCACCGACGCCTCTGCATGCGGGAAGTTGATTTACACATTCTTGTCCACCCGCGGGCGACAGTGTACAATAACTTTTGCCGCAAAAAATTGCGAGAAACATGGAGACGTATATGCTCCGGCATATTGATCGGTTCTTCTTCACACGAGGTAAGACACGTGCGAGTAGAAAAACGATTCTTTATTTTTTGTCATTTTTTGTACTTCTATCTTCCTATTTTTTCTTTCTTTTTCTTCCTTTCTACTTTCTTTTTTTCTTTTTTCTATTTTTCTTTCTTCGTGGATGGAGAGTGTCGTTTCAGACATTTCTGCACTCTGCTACATCAAAGTTAAAATGCCATCATAATAAACATTTGTACATGCGCACCCTCGTGATCATTATTAACATCGCGCTAGTGTATACCCTTGGACATGCTAGCGCCTTATAGAGACGAGAACTAAGATGTATTTTCTACACAGTGCGCGAGCACGGAAAGCGCAATCATCAGCGATGGCCACCTGAACACGCATTTTGCTTAAAGATGTATCGGCCTCATCTGTGCTATCAAACGTTAAAACGGCAGGTGTGACGCGGACGGCCATATCGCTGACCTAATTGTATCATGGCGTTATTAAAGACCACCGTATCTACGAGTCGACGTTGGTGCAGTATTATTAAAAATTGCAAATTCGAAAATGTTCATCGCAACTGGATTTGTCAAGCTATTACCGCTTGACACAAATTTCAGTACAAGTTCCTAATGGCACATTTTACGCTGAAGAAAGACAAAAAAATGTCAGAAGTATGTTAGGCATGCCACCCTTTGGTGAAAGTAGCACACGATCTATTCAAACATTCTGTAATGCTATTCATTTGGCGTCTTGTACCTTCGGTTCTGGAATAAAATGGGGTAAAATGCCGGTCCCATTTTGTGTGGCAATAAAGTGCCGAAAAATTCTAAGCTGTTACCGAATACACAGGCAAACATTTCTGGTGGGAAAACTCGTAATATCGACAAGCGGGTCAGATTCAAACCCGGGTGACTCTGCTGCTTTCGTTTGATAGTTATCGACGGCAGGTTTTCTATAAGTCGATTGCACCCTGTAGGAGCGTACAAACCAGTTGTGCGTCGATTGCAGCCTGTTTAGCATAGTTCCGGCTCACATGCTGAGCGCGTGAGCTCTGTTTACAAAATGCAGAACCTTCGAAGGCTATTCTCTTTGCCCGACAGCCACATGCGGAAAACAAGTTTTCCGCCTTGAACTTCAGGGAAGCGGCATTCGTGCAAATTTATTACATAAGGTCTCGAACGCAAAGAAGCCCGGGCAGAGAGCCTGAGATAAATTTATCTCAGTATGTATACTCTTTGTAGTATCTCGTATAGCCGTCATGGTGCTCGACTGCGGAACCGAAGGTCACCGGCTCATCCCGGTCACTGCGGTGTCATTTCGATCGAGGTGAAATTCTAAAGGCCCGTGCACTGTGGGATGCGAGTGCACGTTAACGAACACTGGCTTGTGCAAATCTTCGGAGTCTTCCACTACAGCGTGCCTCCCCGATCGCATCACGGCATTGATACGTGAAACACCAGATAATATTATCTTTCTAGTTTTTCTGGTTCACAATAATGCACAGAATACCCGGTATAATTTATGTTGCCTGCCTGTCTCTTGCACCCAGATAACATTTACGAGCTTCAACCGTTTGGTGTGACATGACGACTAGCGAGAAAATAGTCGACGAATAATACACCTAAAAAGAGGGCATAGGAGTGGCAGGAAAGACGCTCAGCTTGCACCTAAGTTTATCAGGCACGAACGACCACGGTAACATCCGCTCATGCGCACGCCCCAACTCATAAAAAATGTTCTTAGTAAGAAATTTATTTTGCAATGTTTACTTTGCAGGTAAGTGGAACGACATTCAAGTAAATATCTAAGTTTGTATCTCTCTTTCGACAGCCAAGCGTAACAAAATGCTCCCGTTTCAAAATTATTATTTCACAGAAAGAAATATTGTGAGAAAGAAACAAGGAGAGCTCTATACCTCTCTTGTTTTGCCATTTTAAGTGCCTTGACAGTTCAGAAACCACCATATTGGTGGGCACGTGTTTTTTGGGGCCACCAAAACTTGATCATCCTTTTTTAGGCAAATTTTTTTCGCAAAACTAACTTCGGAGTCATTGTTCCTGGTCAAAAATCTGTGCATGGAATAATTTCCTAGCAAATGGGATTGGTTACAAAAACCTAATGTTCGTTCTTTCTGAACACACTTTCACATTATTTTTCTTTATTTCTTTTCTCTCACCGATGCCTAGTTTCCTTGCAACGAATGAACAATTCGTTGTGATTATGATTATGGGAATGAGCAATAGAAAAACGACATCAAGCAACCATGATGCCATCGAACCAATATCCATGCAGGGTTTTGATGGTGCCAGAACCAGGTACGGATAATTGGGTATATGAATTAATAATTGCGGCGGTTTTACATAACGACATCACGATATGGTTGTTAAAGACGCTGTAGTAAACGGTTCCGAAAATATCGACCACCTGGGGTTATTCAACGAGCACCTCAACTAAGCACAAGGGCGTCTATCATATATAGTGTCTCCATCGAAATGCGACCGCTGTGGCCGGAATACAAACTCACGGCTTTCGGGTAAGTATTTTTGCTCCAAAGCTGCAACATTAACGTGGTGGGTATGGGGATAAGATATGGTTTTTTGACCAGTAATATAATAAAGTGCAGATATATCGGATCGCGTGATTTTAGCAACGTGAGTGTAACGAGAATGTTGTCTTTTGTAAACTTTTCTTTTGAATATGGAGAACTAAGCTACGGGCAAGATCCTTCGAGGACACGTACTTCTAAGGCAAAAAGTAACTTGGCCAGGCGACTACGCAGTCCCCCGCAGGGTGCAGTGAAGTTGATAAAGTAGTAGAATGGAAAGTTTGGGTAGTTCGAATACTTGCATGGTAGACGCAGCACTGGAGACAAAAAAGAAAAGAACAGTGAACATAGAAGAACATGGAATCGTGGGACTCATAATCTTTCATGATTACAGTTCGTAATTATGAACAACCGCTATGGTATCTCAGTTGCTAGAGCATCCGACGCGTTATTCGAAGGCAGGTCACAGGTTGGATCCCTCCCCACGGCCCAGTTATCTTTCGCCCACTTTTCTTTCTTCACATCTACATTACAATTACCTCCTATAACATCCCCTATACTTTCCTTGGCATGACTGTCTGTCAATTGGACAATCAGCCACTCTTCATGCAGATGCTACTGGAGCACCGTCCTTTTCTTCCACCAGCTCAAAAAGCACTTAGAGCCCTCTTGTGCTTTTTTGTGGACTACAGGCCAATGTGAACACTTTAAACTTTTGTGTGGTGCCACCACTGCATACATGTCAGCCCATTGTATGACGATCCTTTTTTTTTTGTCTTTTTATCTTCTCTTTCCTCTCTATCTCATCTACACTCCCCCTTCCCATTCCCCCAGCGTAGAGTAGCACATCGGGCATGTGCCTGGTTAACCTCCCTGCGTTCTCTCTTGTTGTTCTTGTACCTCTCTCTAATGTCTGTGGAATGTCAGCGTTATTGTGTCTAAAAAGAAAAACGAGCTCATAAGATTGCGCTTCTTTCCTTTATTAACCTGCGCAGCATTTCATGCGAGCAATGTTGATTATAATCAAAAGGGCGAGATTTCAAATTATAGCTTGTCGATAATCACGCCTACATCCTTTTAGCAAACACCTCACAGCTCGCAGCTAATCGTTACGTTCTGCCCCATCAGCAAATCAAAGCGTGTTGCAATAAGATAATACATAAAAACAATACGAAAAAACGGGGCAGTGTTTCCGATGTATACTGCTGTCGGCCCGCGATAGAAAGCTCATGAGCTTGTTTTATTTTATCTCTTTTTCGTTTCTGAGTAACACTCCCAGGCGGTATATTTTTGCTTGGTATTGCAAAACCAAGCCGACAACAAGTAGCTCGCCCGTACCACTTCATTAGACAAAGAAATCTTGCCTGTGGCTGCAATCTGGAAGAAAAGCTATCGTATGGTTTTCAATTTCGCGGGCCCTCCCACGCACAAATGTATAAACAACACTGACCGAAAAATAAGGAATCCAAAGTATTTTATCCCACATTCTATGCTACCGAGTTCGCGCGAATGCATTTTCGCTGTTCCGCGGGTTCGCGAAACAGCCGACTTTAATTCGTGATTTGCGCTGCGCGGTTGCACACAGCTTCGTCAGGAGGCCCCTTACTGTTTATTGCTCTTCCGTCACGCTTATATGGATAACCATTTCCCTCTGCAAGGAGCCCCGCCGCGGTGGTCCAGTGGCTAAGGTACTCGGCTGCTGACCCGCAGGTCATGGGATTGAATCCCGGCTGTGGCGGCTGCATTTCTGATGGAGGCGGAAATGTTGTAGGCCCATGTGCTCAGATTTAGGTCCACGTTAAAAACACCAGGTGGTCCGAATCTCCGGAGCCCTCCACTACGGCGTCTCTCATAATCAAATGGTGGTTTAGGGACGTTAAACCCCACATATCCATCGACTACTGGTATACAGCTGACACCAGCATAATTTTTTCATAGCTTCACTAACACCGAGATAGATAGATAGATAGATAGATAGATAGATAGATAGATAGATAGATAGATAGATAGATAGATAGATAGATAGATAGATAGATAGATAGATAGATAGATAGATAGATAGATAGATAGATAGATAGATAGATAGATAGATAGATAGATAGATAGATAGATAGATAGATAGATAGATAGATAGATAGATAGATAGATA
Source organism: Rhipicephalus annulatus (assembly GCA_013436015.1). Taxonomy (NCBI): domain Eukaryota; kingdom Metazoa; phylum Arthropoda; class Arachnida; order Ixodida; family Ixodidae; genus Rhipicephalus; species Rhipicephalus annulatus. Next base: position 541,858 of record WOVY01016060.1, read on the forward strand.
GATAGATAGATAGATAGATAGAACAACACGAAATACAAGAAGACAGAGAGGACACAGTACGAGCACTGATGCCGATTGCATTTATCTCCGTGGGCAGAAATTAAGGCACTTATTGCCCTCAATATATCCACAATACTAATGCCCGACGTAGTATTTAGATAACAGAAGGGGGTGGATCCCAAAGTATTTCAACAGCGCATGCGTCTGGGTGCTAAAAGGGTTAAGAAAGTATAACAAAGAAGAAGCAATTTCATTCACAGCGGAGATATATAACTTGCTTGTCGGTAATCAGGCCAAGTTGCGATTGATAATATTCTCGATTATTTTTAATGGACCTTGATTTGTCCGGGCTCAACGGTACTGGGTAGTGTCGTTTTCGATCAACCTGATCCAATGCAACGACGTTTCGCACTGCGATACTGTATGTGTAATTTTTGTCAAGAGGACCTCATCCAGTGTGAGGCCCACGGGACGGTTTTATGCTCTCCCATAGTAGAGTGCCAAGTACTCTAAATCGTTACTCACTTTTTCTAAACACACAGGGCTTCCCATAGTAGAGTACCAGTACTCTCAATCAATTAAATAAAAGCACTTTTCCTGAACACACATGACCTCCTTGCAGTTCCCTAAGTACATGAGCTAGTGCTCTGAATCATTAACAACTTTTTCTTAACACAGGAGCACAACCTTTTCTAAACACACTGTTAGTAGTCATGCTGTGTGTGTATGGGCAACACAAGCTGCGCGTCCTAATAATTCTTTTTTAAGACCTGGTGTTTTTTTTTTTAAGCGAAGCTCCTCAGGCTGTGGGTCGTTCCCTCTTTTGTAGCAGTAGCACTAGTGTAAGTATGTAGCCACCTCAAGTTTATGAATTGCTCAATAGATGGCGTTGTGTGTATATATTCTTGGAAATAATGTCACTAGATGGCGTTAGTAATTTTTCTATCTTTCACGATTCGTATAGTCGACGAATGGACTGACAGACAGACGTAAGAGCGCACGGACGGATGGATGGACAGAGAGACAGAAGCACAGAAGGACGGATAGACAGATGGACGCACGAATGGACGGATGGACAGACAGACCGCTGAGCAGACAGACAGACAAAAGCAAGGACAGGTGAATAGACGGAAGCACGGATGGGCGAACGGACAGAGACAGACAGACAGACGGACAGACAGACAGACAGACAGACAGACAGACAGACAGACAGACAGACAGACAGACAGACAGAAGCATGGATGGACGGACGGATAGACATAAAGACAGGCAGGCAGATGGACGCAGGCCAACACCACCTAGATAAGTTCAGGCAGTCCTCTTCACTGCCGCCGTGACGTCACGCACCTGGCCCGTCGACGCGCGCGCGCGCGAGCCGCTGCGGCGCGGACGCTTCCCGCGCGGCGGCCACTACAGATGAGTAAAACATTAATTTCTGCATTGCCGCGATATAGGCATAGAATATAAAATTTCTGAACGAACATTATTTCACATCAAGATGAAATAGTGCTGTTCCGCTCCATCTTGGCGGACGTAACTGCTTCAGATTGCACTTAAAAGAAACGTACACAAGTCCCGGGCACCTGGCAAAATATTTATTACAATGTAAGTACCATGTATCACAAGGAACATGCGAACTTTCAGCTTTTAGCAGTCATATTGACATCTATGACTACATTGTGCAACACAAAAACCGAAACTGACAAGATTAAGCAAAAAAAAACAAGGTGCTAGATTATTCGTTATAATGTTTCAAAATTTATCACAGTGAAAAACTTTTAGCATCTGGTACAGTCATATTCACAGCCATAATCACAATAGGGGGAAACAGAAAAACACAACTGCTCTTAGAACGAAAGAAACTAGCTACTGGAGTATTTATTACAATGTATAAAGTGTATCACAAGGAACAAACATTTAGCATTTGGAACAGTCATGTTCAAAGCCATATTCACATTGTGGGACAAAAAGAAAATACGAAGCGGCCAGCTTGAAAAAAACTAGCCATTAGTAAAGCTTGCTTCATATTTTAGCGAAGGGGCCACTAGCAAAGTTTACTGTAGCGTTAGCAACTTTCTTTGCTTTGTACAGGCTTTTTCTTTCATGACACTGTCATTCCTGCAAGCGACATAGTTTTTTAGAAGCGTGTTGACAGCTGGTTTTAGAATGTTCTTGAGTACGGTATCTGGATGGTGGCCACTTGCACACATGTCCAACTCCTCGCCGTCGCTTAGTAGGAACTGCATGATGCTCAAGAGGACCATCCTTTGGTTGGCTTCTGCATGAAACCGCTGCTCCTGTTCCTTACTGACAAGGTGCTCTAATACTATCTTAGTGCCAAGAACAACATTAACAACAAAAGGCTGCGGAAACTTCAAGCCGCCTCTGCTCATGCTGTCAATGAGTACGTGCTCACTTTGCTGCAGTTCTCGGTCAGTGATCATGAGCTGTGACTGACAATCCTCACATGGCTGACATTTAATTGCAGCATGCGCACAATAGCCTGCAATGTATGCCAACGCAGGCACGTCAGTTTGTGATGCCTTTAGGTCACTTTGGGTGAGTTTGATGGCATACTTTGCTATTAGCATCTCGGCATCAAGCTCCTGTTCCTTAGGTGCCAATGACAGCGGCATGTCTTCCAGCTTTAAAGTGTCCTGCAAGCGAATCTTTGTCTCCGCTTCGAATACTTCTGTGATTGACACATTGTAGTGAGATCCACACATTTGGCGGTACTTCCCGAACCTGGCCTCAAGGCAATCTGTTTGAAACTTCCCCAAAAGGACGTACCTAAAGCCCAGCTCATCAAGGCAATACCGTGACAGCTCAATCAATGAATACGTGCTTAGCCGGAGAGCAAAGTGGGTCTCCTTTGTCAAACCTCCAGCCATGGTTCCCCTCAGGCTCCACCTGTCAAGCCAGGTAATGAACTGATCAAGGTACTGAACTTGCAAACAAGACATATCCTTCAGAAGCTGCTGATAAACATCACGTAGTCTGTGCCCCTTTTCTGGAGTCTTAACATTTACAATGCTCCACCACCTGACAATCAAATCAATAAAGGTGGCCGTTTCCTGCAGTGCAGCCAAATGCAATTTCTGCGCTTCAAGTGACAAAGCTGATGACACAAAGCTGTTAAAAACTTTCAACACCAATTTCACATTTTGACGCTCTAGGTGGCTTGGATAAAGTGCTTTATAGCTCAGACCATAGGCAACCTTTGCATGCTTGCTTTGTTCACTCTGGTACAGCTTCCTCAAAAAAGTAAACGAAGCTTTTTGGTCCTCACCACTTCCACAGCTTTCAAAAGGAAGATACAAAAACGACTTGTCATCATCCTTCTGATTGAGCCAATTGTTGCGTATACACTTGAGCAAGTGAACAGTGTCCACAACATGAAACAATGGCTGCTGCGGGTTGGCAGGATGAGGCAAAACAATCCCTGGCTCATTTTGCTCGCTAAACAGAGACATCATTTTCCTGTTTATGGCATTGTTGTCTGTTACGACCGCAACAACATGCAGACCAGCACTTTCAAGCCTCATGATTAGTGTCTTTAGAACATCATGCAGCTCCGTTGCTGTGATACGAGTTACCGGAAGGATATGAGCAACATCTTTATAAGATGAAAGCAAAGACTGTACCATGAACACGTGCGCTGTCTTTGCTGGTTCCGCACAATGCGCAGCAAACCCTGTTAGGCAGCCATCTTTATATTCAAAAAACTGTTGCAGGTGTATTTCATCAAGCATGACAGTCACATTTTTTCATGAGGCTTCAGAATGGTTGCTCTGCGCTTATCGTTGAAAACCTCAGAAAACCTTCTTCGCACTGCTCTTTCGATGGGCTCACATCATGTGCAGCACAAACTCGCTTGATGGTAGTGTCATGCGGCAAGACAAGCTTGTTGCTGTGGCGAAAAAACTTGTAAGCATGTGGAGAAATTGTGTGCAATATACTGCTAAAAACTAAAAGCTCTGCAGAATACTGCACGCCATTACTCTTCTTTGTCACCAGCTTGCACTGCTCTTTCAGGAAGATTAGTGCGTCAGCCCTCTCATCATCATGCAGCTCATCATCACAAATGTCGGCCAGCAAGGATAAAACAAGCCTAAGCACTCCTCCCACCTTGTCCTCCTGTTGACGGGCCTTCTTATCACAATATCGCTCCACGCTGTCTAGAAGGTTGTCCAGCACACGGACATCACGGACTTCGTCAGGAATGCACACATCATCCGACACCAACGGAGCGCACTTAAAATACACGGAAACGGACAGATCCTCTGTAACCACCACAGATACAAGCATCTCCGGAGCTTGCAACGCCGGTTCGATGTGGGCGACGATGAGGCACGTCTCGCAGGCTGTTGTACACCAAAACTTCTTATTTGGACGCTCGTTAACCCGAGAAATCAGTTCACCCAGATTACAAACTTTGTACTGTTTTTCTTCTTTTTCAAACGCTGCTTGGGACTCGTGTATGGCTCTCTGGAGTAGCTCATTTTCAGTCCGCTTCCTTTTCAGTTCAGGGTCTTCTCGCGACGTGCGCGAATCCGAGATATACGAAGGGCAGTCTGGAAAAATGGCTGGGAAGGCGTCTGGAGTCAGCCGTGTCAACTTCGTAGGAGCTTCAATGGTTCGTCCATCGCAGTCCGTATACGTTGACGTTGGGCGCAGGTGTTCCGACTTGAAGTGACGCTCGCAAACATGCGCGTGACCGGAACAAAAAAAACACCAATTAGAATCTCCTGGCATAATTACGAGAAATCTCGTTAATTCTGAAGGGGTACGCTCGATGCAGCTTACCTTGGGGTCCTTCAACAGCCTCACGTCGACGTCGCTCCGTCGCACAGCCCTCTGCCATTCCGCTCTTCGCTTAGCGTCTCTCGGAAAAGAAAACAAGCGGACTTTTGGACCATTGTCATAGTTCCCTCGTCAGTTGGGTACACAACACCGCCCCATGTCTCAGGATACATTCGTCAACAAAATAAATTCGGCGGAAGCGGTAACTGCAACATGGAACAGCGCGCACGGCGTGGCCGCGTGGTCTCGTTCAACGACAGAGTGAAATAACTGTCACGGCTGCCGCCACCTGTCGGAGACTCGGACAACTTACGGCTCTGCCGCAAAGCTACGGGCTACCACGGTGCTCGCTCTCTCGAGAGAGGTCGCCCTCCTCCTTGCCTGTCAACATACCCGGACACGCCGAAACGCTGCTGGTATGGCGTGAGCTAGGTGGTGTTGGCGTGAGAGGCTCGGGCAAAGTTGAATGACGTCACACGAAGGCGCGCCGGAGTGAAGAGGCCTGAACTCATTTGGGTGGTGTTGCGCAGGCACGGATGAACGGATGGGCAGACAGAAGCCTGGTAAGAAGGACGTTCAGACGCATGCGCACACGGACGGACAGACAAAAGCACGGACGGGCCGACGCGTGGACAGAGAGAGACAGAAGCATGGACAGACGGATGGATAGAGAGACAGAAGCATGGGTGGACGCCCGCACGGACGGACAGACAGAAGCACGGGCGGATGGACGGAAGCATGGACAAACGGACAGACAGTCGGGCAGGCGTATGGACGTACGCACGCATGGACGGACCGATGTATGGATGGAAGCACAGACCGACGGATAGACGTACAGGCAGACAGACAGAAGCACGGACGGACGGACAGAAGCACGAACAAACGCATGGGCAGACGTATGCACGGACTGATGGACCGGCAAAAGCATGGACGGATGGACAGACAGACAAAAGCACGGACGGACGGACACACCGAAGCACAGACGGACGGACAGACAGACAGAATAAACTATGAAGGGACGGACAGACAGACAGAAGCACAGACGGACGGACGGACGGGCAGAGAGCCAGGGCTTACGGAAGCACGGATGGATGGAAGCATGCACAAACGCACAGAGGCACAGCCAGAAGTACGGACGGACGGATGGATGGACGCGTCGCACCACTCATCCTTCACTCCGAGGATATGCTGTGAAATGTTTCTCGATGGTCTTCATGTTATTCTAATTGACGAGTTCAGTTGTGTGTAATACTGTTGTCACACGGGCACTATTAATCGCAATCAAGGTGATCCAGATCGGTTTTCTTCATCGCGATGAACTTTATGGCCGCTGCTACACGGCCCAAGCTAATCCGGTTCGACCTTGCGTAAGCTGAAATGCGGCTGTTGGTGCTTTTCGTACCGTTAAACATTTCATTGACGAATCTCGGCGCACGATGTTTTTATAGAGCTTTTTATCAACAATAGAGAGTTTTAGTACTGCGGAATGGTGCTACGTACGCATCACGCAAGCGCCTTGCGTTACGTGGCGTCGTTTGCCACTAATCGGCTTGTAGTACGCTTTTAGTACGGCTTTTAGTAAAATAGAAGTACGTGTTGTTGACAGCCAATGTGAGCCAATCCTAGTGTTATAGCCAGATTATGGCCATATTTTAAGCCACAGAGCCGGTCGGTGCTTGCTTTCGATGCCGCCATTTTGCAAAACGAAGTTTCGCGCTGTCGCGAACTTGTTCGAGAGCGGCGCGATCACCTTATACGTACGCACGCGCGCATCTCATGCGTGCGTAGGTAGCGTCTGCGTACGCAACGCGATACGTGCGCGTTGCGGTCTGCGCATGCGCACTACGCAGAACGTGGCGTCCTTACGTACGCAACGCCGCCACATACGCAGCGTACGCAATACCAAAACTCTCTAATGTTATTGGTGCAAGAACCACTCAAACGTCCGAAACTTTGCGTCCCACTACAAAAGTAATTTCACAAATCCATCATTCGATAGAGTTTCTTTTAACTTACCTGTATTGCTGTGTGAGATTCTTAATGTTCTTTCATTTCTGATGGCACCTGCTCGTAGCCGTCGAGAAGCAGTGAAGCGACCATCTCGCTGTACGCGCCTTAGTTTCACGTCAGGCGCCTCAAATGTCTGAGTCGCTCCTGTCAGCATTGAATCACGGTAAAGATCTATTCAATTTACCACGAAGTGCGCGTACGTTGCGACGTAGTCGAAAGGCTTGCGACACTCATAATCAGTTTGCTTCGAGGTGCTTCAACTGCTGCGACGGTGCGAGAGTCGCGCGAAACTAAGCGCGGAAGACAACGGTCGTCTGCTTATCGCCAGCTTCTCCCATAACTACACGCGGTCAATACGATTCTTCAAATATGCGATAGTTCAGATATTCTTCCAATTTAAACAGTTTACAATTTCTTTTTAAATGAACATCTAGTTTTTTTTTCTTGTTTATTGTGCTTTCAACAAGCTCGGCTAGGGGCGCAGACGACAGCTAAATCGCGATCTCTTGGCCAGATCGCGATGCGTGGACCGCGATAGTCTCCATACCACTCGGGCCTGATCGAGATTACAAGTGACCATGTAGCGCAGCACCTAAACCGTATCATGGTTGATCCGGGTATGCACTGACCACGATTAAAAATGCCCGTATGACACCGGTAAGAAATACGCGAAGCAGTGTACAATGTTCTGGCTGGGGTTGGTCTGCCTGGAATTCACGAGAGCTGCGACGCCTTTTTCAGAACTTTTCATTGTAGGATGCTCGCAATGTCGTGCATGGGAATAATTTTGTTTGGACACGGCGGCGCGGACGATCTTCCTGCAGACTCGACTGAGTTTGTGCCCTGTCACATGGCCACCACCAAACTTCGTCAACGTAAATCTCCCCTAGGGAGTTCAACGGAGATGAAGTTGTGCCAGTGTCGCACGGCAGTGACAAGGTTGTAATAGTTGGCGCAAGCGGCTCAGCCGGCGCTGTTTGATTTTCGCAGGAATATCCTAATTTCATTTCTAGTTCTTTTTCTTGTAAATCTTGGTTATATGGTTTTTACAAAGGCATGCTAATTAATAGGTCTGAAGTGAACGCAGCATTAAAATTTATTTCAAATGAAAAAGCATTCGCTAAATGTAGCGATGCTAGAAGCGACACTGGCCACCTTGTGCCTAAAATGTTTGTTTACAATTGCGCCACGCTCGATACCTAGTTGTTTTGCAGCCCATGTACGAAAGTTCTTGTGTCTCCTTGCCTCGAGAGCGCACATTTTGTCTTTAGTATATTGTGATGTGTCTTCAACTAGTGACGATGATGCAGCGCTGTCAGTCATTCCTCGCACGGGCAAACACACTGAACATGGCGACGACAACAACCACACGAACGGACGAAAAACACCGGCCTTACCCGCTAGGCACGGTGTGGAGGGCATTGGTGTGAAGAGGAGCTTCATTTTGGCGGGTGTATAATATATGTGAAGGAACACATATTCTGAATGAGTAGTGCAACGAAAGAATGTTCATTATTTTCCAGAATGTATTGATAAGAAGTATTATTGTTTTCAATGCGGTAATTTAGTGCTCGAATTTTTTTTTCTGACCTGCAGACTACTGAGGACGAGAGTATCTCATTCCGCAGATATGGGAGATCATCGAACTTCTTTTGCGAAATAGTCCCTTTACCTCCGTTTTCGTAAGGGTCACCGTGTGACACAGACCACATGTCTCTTGTCGTAAGGACGAGGGAGTTCAAAGGTGTTCGCGGGTGCCTGTGTGACAGGGGCATTCCACGTGATTTAGTAGCGTTCGTCTCTGACTTACGTCGTGCTCTGCCCATCCCAACTTCGAAGAAGAAGCTTGGGTGGTGGAGCGGAGGGCTCGCAAGACGGCTGCAGCGTAGGCTCCTCCGGGTCCGCATGTTTCGGGGGAGGAAGGGATTTCGTCATACAGATACCTAATAGGGGTGGGAGGAAGCTACGGCAAACTTTCGCTATACTACTACTACTACTACTACTACTACTACTACTAATAATAATAATAATAATAATAATAATATTAATAATAATAATAATCAATAATAATAATTGTTGGAGTTTAAGGTGCTCAATTCTTCACTGCCTCTCACAGAGCACGTCTTTGTATGATGATATAGTCGATGTACGGAGGATTCACGGTTTACCATATTTCACCTCCGGGACAAGCTCCTTGATGATTATTCCCTTCGTGAATATGGCGTCATTTTTTTTCTTGCATTCAGCTGATTTAGCATGAAGTGCAAAGCTAGAGGTTTGTTAAAGATGCATTGTACTGGTTGCAAGGAGGCTGTGAGTGGCGTTCAGGTACGCTTGTTCTTGATCCGAACAAACCTCTCGCTTTTCAGGCTAGTCTATCACTTGGCGGTGGCCCGACTTCCCGGTGCTCGTCTCGCTCTCCATTGCTCCAATCACGCAAGCTAGCTGAAGCGTGACCAACGGGGAAGTGGGAGCCTTCACCCTGCTACCTATTCCGGCTACTAGGAGATACTGCGTAGAGAGCGAGAGGGGGCAAAACTTTATTGAATTCCACAGCATTACTTTGCAGGGCTCCCACCTAGGAGCTAACGGAGAGTCGTGTCTCCCGGCAGCTTTTTCGACATGCTGGATCACCCAGAGTTGCTCATCCTGGCCCGAAAGCAGCAGCGCAGTCCGTCAACGCGCCCTAAGGTCTTCACAAGAGGCCACAACCCCAGATTTGCAGATTAAGGCTGGACAGCTTAACAGAATATAGGCAAAACTTCAGTGCTAAAAGACACAAGCAATAAATTTGCACAAACAAAATTTCAGTAGGCAGTTTCAATTTTTTTGTAAAGGCTTATGTGCTTGATTAGCAAATTAGCTTGATGGCTTACCTCAATATGCGTATATTTTCTGTTTATAGAGATAAATTAAGAAGAAGTTCTTACAAACCTTGTTCTGCGTCTGTGTCTGAAAGTAAAGTGGGCTAATTGGGCACTCCGCAACGTTCGGCTACGTATGCCGTGCGCTCGCGACTTTTTCACGGGACTGATGTATCTCCCGTAATGTATTACTTAGTTCTATTAATCGTAACCCACTTTTCTAACCGACATATTCTGGTTCATTTCTCGGAACAGCCTTTGGCCCTCCCATGCTGTAGTGCGCATAGTCATGGCCTCAGCACAAAAAAAAGAAACTTGTTATATATATATATATATATATATATATATATATATATATATATATATATATATATATATATATTCAGTGGCTGTGGTTTAGCACTTTTGAAGCATGAACGATTCATTCTAAACGCACACTGCGGTGGCAGGCGTTGCGCTGTCACTTCTCACGCGAAAAAATTCAGCTTAGGGATGTCGTATATGTGGCATGAAAGCGATAGGTGTAACCCTAAGGGACAAGAAAGGAGCAGAGTGTATCAAGGAACAAAAGGGTGTTAAGGATGTCATAGTCGAAATCAAGAAGAAGGAATCGACATCGTCCGGGCGCGTAGCATGAAGGCAAGACGACCGCTGGTCGTTAAGGACCACGGACTGGATTCCAAAAGAAGGCAAGTGGTGGAGGGGAGACAGAAATTTGGGTGGGCAGATGATACTAGTAAGTTTGTGGGTATTAAGTGGCAGGAGTAAGCGGGCACAGGACCGAGTTCACTAGTGGAACACGGGAAAGGCCTGTGTCCTGCAGTGACCGTAGTCTGGCTGATGTTGGTGATGATGATTACTATTATTAGTATTATGTGTAGAAACTTGACGTAAATGCCTAACGCCTAATGCTAGAGTGTACTAGAATGGGGGAGTGGGTCCACTGTGGCCGGCGGCAAGCGGTGCGGGTGAAGCAAAAACGGCGGAAAATTTGGTGGCGCTGCAGTAGCCTTCTCCTGAAGTGACGTCAGTTTCGGCGGGAGCGTGCGAGTCGTGCGGCGGTTCGGGCCGCACGACGCGCTGGCGGGGACGCTGAGCGCTCGATGTTGTCGTCTGCTCGACGCGCCGTCGTCTGTTCGATGCACCGTCGTTCGTGCGCTGTTTTCACAATTTGTCTCCTGGTTCTTTTTTTACACATTATTAGAGACAAAAACAAGTGACATGAAATAAAATGTATGCTTTTTTTCGTGAACGCGTAGGTTTGTATTTCCCTTTGAGCAAAGCCGTCTGGACAAAGAATACGCGGCAGACGGCACGTTTGCGTGCGCAGATATGTGTCTGCTGGTTGCATAACGGAGCGTTCCAAGCTGCTTCAAAAGATTAGAGGATGAGCACGTCTAGGCGTAGAAATTACTGTTGTGTCGTAGGCTGCCAAACCGGATACAGCAGAGTTAAAAACCAGCCCAAGCTCTCACTCTTTGGAGTACCTCAAGACGAAGAAAGACGCCGGCTATGGGACCAGAATCTCAACCGCGCTGATCGGCCCTTGCAAGTCACCGATGCCATTTGCGAGCTGCACTTCGAGCAAAAATACATACTAAGGCAATATGTACATATTATCGAAGGCCGAGAAGTATATATAGAGCGGGGAAAGCCGGAACTTCGCAGTGATGCTGTACCCATAATTATACCTCATCTCCTGAAGTGTCCTGACGAGCAGCCCACACCGGAGCAGTCAACGAAGAAGAGAGCGGCTTCACCACCAACCTGTGAAGACCAGCCGTCAAAAAGAACTGCGCTGCAATCAGTTGAGCCGCAACTGAGATTTGAAGATTGCGAAAGTGCGAGGCAAAGCGACAACGCATTTGAACTTGAAGACGTTGTCCGGCCAAACGACCACTGGGCAATGCACAAGTTTCGTCATTATGACGGAATTGCTTATGTTTCGGCCTCCCTAAGTCGTGAACTCGTAAGCATCGAAAAGACTGTGCTCATGAATTACGGTACCGACCGGAGTGAAGTGATTTGTCGGACATATGTTCGGAAGACGCTGATCTCCGAAAAGGTCGCCTATAACCTTGAAGATGCCAAACAAGTCCTGGACTGCGCAGAATCTCTTCACCCTTGCAGAGGAGCAGGTAGGGCGAAGGACTTCACCTATGACGTTCTTACGAAGAAACTGGAGCAGCAAATCTCTCATTCCGACGGCCTTGTCTTCAGTGTCACGTGCAAAGGAGCGGTTAAACAACAAGGTGAGTGCGGCAAACGTTTATTGAGACGTCACTTGTAATTGTACAATTAATCAATCAGTAACCTGTTTAATGCTAGAACATTTGTGTGGCCCCTAATTTTTGTAGTACTCATTAACATTTACGAAAGAATAGTTTGCCTACAGAAAGTGAAAGTGCATAAATTGCGTTTCAAACATGCATGGTAAAAAACTGGAAGCTCTTCATAATTTTTTTCTCGTATACTTCCAGGTTCTTCATGCATTTCATGCAAGTACGTGAGGAAAGTAATACTCACCAGAAAAAGCTACCTAAAACGAAAAGAGCGAAGAAACTCAGTCTCCACCAAACTGCGGGTCCTGAGTCAGAGAAACAAGCGGATGGCGACAAGGCTGTTGGACATTGCTGGTCGTCTCGAAGAGATGAGGGCAAACAATGCGAATGTCGCGGATAAAATACTAGAGGATAAAATATCGTCACTACCGCGAAAGCAGCAGGCAAGTGTTCGCGCTTGCTTTCAAGCTGCCAAACAAACCAGCAAGCAGGGCATGCGCTACAATCAGGAGTGGATCCTCGAGTGTTTACTCATGAAACTAAAGAGTCCCCGGCTTTATCAGCACATCAGAAAGAACGAAATTCTCATGATGCCCAGCAACACTACTTTGAAAAGATACTTGAGGTCATACGAGTCGGCCTTCGGTTTTAATCAAGCAGTAATGAACACTCTAAAGAAAAAAACCGCGAGCATGTCAGACCTCGAAAGACACGGCGGACTATTGGTGGACGAAATGAAATTGTCAGAACATTTCAATGTGACGGCGTCTGGCCAGATTCAAGGCTTCGTGGACCTTGGAGAATTTACGAAGCCCGAAGACAAGTACCAGCAATGTGATCACGGCATGGTCATCATGTTTGTGCCTTTCGCTGGAAAATGGAGCCAAATTGTGGGCGTTTTTGCGACAAAAGGAAATGTGAGAGGAGACATTTTATTGAAAATTCTCATGGAAGCTATCATCCTCGTGGAACAGGCGGGCTTGTTCGTCGACCACATCACTTGTGACGGAGCCCCCTGGAATCGAAAAATGTGGAAGCTAGCGGGGGTGTCGGCGTCATCGAAGAAAATAAATGGCGCCATACAGCATCCTGTCGACGAGATGAGGAAATTGCACTTTATCTCCGATTTCCCGCATCTGCTAAAATGCCTCAGGAATGGTCTTCTCCAGAAAGGCTTTGCAACACCAGACGGATTGGTACGTATAGATTCATGGTTGACATTTTACAAAGATTGTGTTTTTTGCATACATTGCATTACCTCAACCTATATTTCTAGGTGTCTGTGCATCCGGTTCGGGAGGCGTACCTTCTAGACAGAAGTGTTAGGACACTGAAAGTTATGCCCAATTTGACCGAGACGCATCTGGAACCAAACTCATTTGAGAAGATGAGAACCCCTTTCGCCTTCCAACTATTCGGTCCATATGTCCTACGGGGCCTGGCCTTCTACAAGGAGGACATCGAGAGAAGGTGTGGCAGCATCGAGGCAACTCAGCTGTTCTTCTCGTGAGTTGCGCCTACGTTCCAAATGAATTAAGTGTAATCGTAAACATCTCAAACGCATGATGAGCGCTCTTCTGACATACATTCTTTTTGTTTATTTTGCAGGAAGATCCAACGACTGATCACCGTGATGACTTCCAGGTTTCGGGCCGAAGCGCTGAGACCAGCTTCTACAGACGCGGCATTCCTGTCCAATTTTCTGGACTTCCTGAATGACTGGGAATCATTCAGTGACAACAAGCGGCACTTTCTCAGCGAGTCCACTGCCATAGGTTTTAGGGTCACTATAGCAAATACCCTTTCATTGCTGAAGTACCTGACAGAGAGCGTTGGATTCAAATATCTCATGACATCTCGACTTAGCACCGATCCCGTGGAACATTTCTTCGGCATCGTTCGCCAGTCAAGTGGCTGCAACGCGCACCCCTCTCCGGATGAGTTTCTAATAACCGTCAACTGCTTGTCCTTTTATAACTTGGCGCACAGTGTGGACAGCGCAAACGCAAACCCTGACATGATAAACGCTCTTGTCACTGTGCATGACAGACAGGGTCTAAAGGTCACGCACAAAAAAATTGATGATCTTATATCACAGGGAAAACTTGGCGAGGTCGAAAGCACGATTGCCACGATGCCAGAAAAGTTTGCTGACCACATCGATGTGACTTTGGAGAAGAGTGACTCGAGACTCATTTACTACACAGCAGGGTACGTGGCCAGAAAGTGTGTATTGAAGTTGGCATGCGTACAATGCAAAGAAGTGCTTCTGTTTGAGAAAGCTGTCGCGGTTGCTGAACAGCTCCCTTCGCAATTCACGGAGCAATGCGACTGGGGTGGACTTCTGTACCCCTCACGACAGCTGTATGATTTCATTGCCTCACTTGAAAACTTGTTTACTGAATGTTTCAGTGTTTCCATGTTGCACACAGATAGCATCTCTGACATCCTTTCATTGGTGAAAACTAATTTTCTGAACTCGAAAGCGGTCGGCTGTCCAGACCACAAAGATGCAGTGAGCACAAAGCTCGTTTCGTTCTACGTGCTCACTCGCCTTCACTTCTTAGTGAAGGGAATGAACAGGGAAAACGCTTCGAAACGAGCGAGAGCAAAACACTTAAAGCTTAGCAGGACAACATAGAGCCTGACGTTCCTTGAGCGACGGTGTCGAAGTCTTTCGATGATATTTATTTTGTTTTTTATATTTATGCGAAAAGCTTGCGCAGTCAATTTAAAATAAAATATTTTGCGCATATCACTTCTTTATTGGTGTCTTTCAGACTTCCTATCTATAGGTGAAAACACGTTCATGTTTCGAACAAATGTTTGCATGGACACGTACCGCAGGCACGAAGAGAAAAGGTAAAATATAACATATTTCATTAATACCTACAACGTATACCAGCACTAGATGCCGAACAAAAACTCATCATAAAACCACCGCGACGGACGTGCGTCCGCCCTATAAGTCATTTCCTACGAATAGCACAGTTGCCGTCCGATGTGACTAAACTTCCTTTGCCAACACCCTCACGTAATCGCAACAGGACTGGTTCAGTTTTTCAATAATATCACGCGTCCCTAACGAATAGCTGCAAATTTGCAGAAGGGTTCGCATACTTTAGCTTTAATTCTCGTGATAACAGCTGGTAACTTTAGTCTTGCATCATATTCAATTTGCTGCCGTGAGTCTAAATTTGCACCAAACGCAAACTTACTTATATATCCCAGTTATATTGACATTTTTAAAAGCATCGCAGTTAATGCTCATATTACACTTTCGATGCGTACGTTTTCGCAAAAGCCAAATTCAACTTACGCTCTTGATTGTAAACAATTACCGTGGAAATCACGGTACTTGCGTGCGTGACTACCTATACGAGCAGGGCGTTTCGCAATATAAACATTTAGATTTTGTTGAACTGGCGCGGAAGCACGGTGCGACGCCGTTCACGGCCACGCACGCACGAACGAAGCAACAACGCTGCGAGACTGCGCCAGACGCGCGAGCAGCACGCGAACCGCGCGAACTATCAGACTACCCACCCGTCGCGAACCGCGTGGCAAAGGGGACTTGTAACCATGGCAACCACGGCTAAGTCTTCAGGTGAAGGCGATGGTAGCGCCACCTGGATTTTCCGAAAAAAACGCCTCAGCGTGGAGCCTTCAGTGGACCCACTCCCCCATTCTAGTACACTCTACTAATGCGTTCAATACATACATTACGGTGAAAGTCCTGCATGTGTGATTGCGCCGTGACCTTGAGCGAACCACTGCATACGAACGAAGTGCCATTAGCGTCTGAAGCGTCTTATGGCAGCAAGCGGGTTGTTTTAGGTATTGTGAAAAAGTACGTTGCAATTACAATAAAAAAAAACATTTTATCTTTTGTAAGCATTTCAGAGATCGTCAGCACTTTATTGGCGATGTGAAGCTTCAAAACATTTATTGTCCACGTGGCACAGTGTGAGGAAGGCTGATAATTCCTGCGACACTTCGGTAAGAGTTGATTTATTAAGAAGCAGTTACGAACGTACGACATAAAACTGAGAAGAACGTTTGCACAAATTTCAGTGTCCTGTTGCATAACGCGTTGACAGCGTGAAGAGCAAAAGAAAAAGAAGGTAGACCTTGCCACGAACAACCTAAACTAGTTGGGCTGTTCCCACCGACCCTACAGGTAAAAGTGGCTCCACTGACTTCTTTACGCTAACCGTCATGTTTTGGTAGAAGGTGTGTTGCTCAAGGAGGCCGTATACAACCAGGCGACGTGCAGACGTTTTTCGGGAGGCGACCAGAAGAGGGACTTCATATGTTAGACTCGGAATGAACGTTTTCGTCGGTGAAAATATGAGGACCATGGCCGTTAAGAACAAACGGCCCAGGAATGAAAGCGCTCCAGCGTTTTTTGTTTTTTTTTTTTGAGGATACGAAAATTTGTGATGAGTTTCAAGGTGACACTACTGAAAGTGTACACCCACGATTGCGTTTTCGCTCGGCCCGAATGAGAATTGTGAACTAACCGATCGGACGAGAACCG
This sequence comes from Rhipicephalus annulatus, assembly GCA_013436015.1. Lineage (NCBI taxonomy): Eukaryota > Metazoa > Arthropoda > Arachnida > Ixodida > Ixodidae > Rhipicephalus > Rhipicephalus annulatus. The sequence continues at coordinate 558,357 of WOVY01016060.1, forward strand.
GCGCATTCAGCATGGTATGGCCGATGGCATTGTGAACTAACCGACGTGGAACTGTTTACACGTACATATATTTTGTTTCTTCATCATTTTTAAGATGGCAAACACCAATTGCAAAGAAGCCAAGTGTGAGCGTTCACGTGGGGACAACTATTATATTTAGTTTTTTTTTTTATTTCAACAAAATATTATGGCTTTTGCCTTCAACTCACCTTAGCCAAATCCATATGCAACCGAGTTTTTTTTTTTTTTGATGGCATACTCACAATTGCTTACGGCTGTGTGACTAAGATACCCCGCATATAATGATTCCAAACCCTTTCGTTTTTTCGTGTAATTGTATGACGAGACTAGTGAAGCAGGTGTACGAGTCCAGCACCAGTACTACCGACGATTCCCTTACCTTGCGAGACCGGTACTCCGCATACATTAAGCACCTAGATTCGCCTCCATTGCACCGGTATTTTGAACAATGAAGCGCGAATGCGGAGTGGTCTTTTTGTGGCATATCTTATTTACACGAACCGCTCATACAGTGGTTTGGGCTAATTGCTATTGTTTTGAGTTGACTGCATGTGATAGTTAGGGCAGCACGAGGGGGATGTTATTTGCTAAGCTACGTAACCGTGGTTCGCAGCCATAGATGCTTTGGTAATCCCTTCTGGACTGTTGGAAGAGATGAGGGACCCTTTGCAGTATTTGAGAAAAGGGGATGACCTAAATTAAGACAACATTCAGCGTGATATAGGGTACATTGATTCCTGCGTGGCAAAGAATGAACTAAATAAAAGGCAACACCGTTTCAGTTTTCAATCTCAAGGGCTTGTAAATTTGTCGTGTGGTTTGCTGCCACATTCAACCTGCTTTTAGTTGCGCTTGTTCTCCAAGTGTTCAAGACTGTAAAAAGCAATTTAGCGTGCATAGACCGCACTAAATTGCCAGAAAAATCTTTGCGACTATCTCATAGAGACCTCGGAACCATAAGTCAGCTCTGCCGCATAGTAGACGTGTGAGTTGGTGAAGCATAGCAAAGATCTGAAGGGGCTGCTGTAACGGGACATAATGTGCCTTTGGAAAATGCATATTCATTTATTTTTTTAAGCGAAGGTCTCAAAGCCCCAGGTAAAACGTTGAACGTCCGCTAGAAACCTTCCCCGCCCTTGCTTATCAGCCGCGACCACCTAGAGAATGAGTCCGTGCACAGTCCCTTAATACCGTTCTGGTCACGAAACTTCTCCGTCACTCTAAGGGAGAGCTTGATATGGTGCCAAGAGCGGCCGCTACGCGGCGCAAGCCGTCCTAGGGGGGCCATCGCCCCGCTGCGCCCGGCGGAACGCACTGGCCGCGGCGGCATCCCGAAGCCGTTGTGTGGTGGCAGCTCGCGGTTTCTGCATCAGCGAAACGCGAACTTCATGTGCCAGTGCACCGTGCTCAAGGTGGACGGCATGAAAATTCGAATGAACGATGCCTAAGACGTGCTGTGTGACGGGTTGCAGCTCCGGATACCGAAGCAACAAAGAAAAGGCGTCGCTCTTCTGTTTCCCAAGTAGCGCCGAACTCCGAGAGAAAAGGAAGCGAGCTATACCGCGGTTGGAAGCTGGCGGTTTCAGCTTGGAAAGTAAGAACGTTCGGGTGTGCGAAAAGCATTTTGATGCTAGCGACTTTGTGAGAACCGACGAGCACATCGTGAACGGGGTGGTCGTGTCGCTTCAGCGAGAGAGACCGAGGCTTCGCACGAACGCCGTTCCAAGAATTTTTCCAAGAATCGAGGGGCTATTTGAAAGTACCTAGCAGCCGTCTTCTTGCTCTCCTGAAAATTGTTGAAGAACATGTAGAGACGTACACGGTGCAAAACATTGCATGCGGTGACGTGTACGCGAGGATAGTTGAGGGCATTTTGCTCGACAGCCGCACAGCGTCAGCAAGTGTAGGTTGTCTGTTGCACTTTTTAGGGACAACAGCTGAGGTTGAACACTTCCTTTTAGATGTAGATTACATTTCTTCACACGAGAAAAAAACAAAGCCTCGCGGGCAACTGTGCGCAGTTCATGCCCTGCAAGTGGTGGTTGGAAGCCACAGTGTTAAGCATAATGGCTGTGTATGTGAGCACGCCTTCCCATTTGTATATAGTGTTGTATATCTTGTATACATTACACTGTAATATTTTCGTACTATTCATATTTATCAGCATATAGTGTAAATAGTGTATATTCAAATACAGTTTATTTTAGGCAGTGAACTAAGGCAGAGTGCAGCTGTTAATGAAACGAAATACACATTGTACAGTAGAGTCACAGATTTTGTAACATTGCTCAGAACAGCTGCAATGGTTTCTAGTGATTTTCCTCTCCAAAGTGTTGTTCTCAGTGTATTTTCTGTAAATAAATGTTTTCCAACTTTCTCGCCATTACATGCACCATATGTGAACTCCCATTCATAAGTACACACCTGACTAGTAGGCGGCGTATCATTAGCACCAAATTTAAGATTTATTGCATGCCTTAAATCATAACCGCCCTTCCCCGCCTCCCACCCAAAAAATAAAAACAAATGTGTGATGAGGTACCTCGGTAGTGGCAGAGGCGGCCAAGCGGCTAGCACTGGCATCAAAAGGAACTTCCAGATTAGGCTGCTGTACTTCCGTTCCCGGAGAAATCATGGGTTGTCGGCCGGTAAATAATAATGCCCTAAACAGTAAACACAAGGAAACGTGAAGCGGCGGATGTCCCGTGTAAACTGCGTGGAAAGAAGTGATCAATCAAATGTTGGGCACGTTTAGAGCGGTCGCGAAAGGCCTCGGCATCGAAAGTCCCCGCGTCAAAAAAGCGATCGGACAAACGTGTGTCCAAAACAACTGCGCATTTGGGTATAAACTCAATTGAAAGGTCTGGAATAAAACTTCTGGCTCAACCATTCAGTTCATTTGAATACTTGGGTAGTAGCGCGCGAGAGGCGAGCCGGATATAAACCAATGTGATTGCTCCTGTACTACCCGGTCGTGTTTCATTTCGTTCACCTTCCTCCCCCTATTAGCGGCCCTACCAGAACATAAAGCTCACCTACAGCATAAACATAATCGCCCTTTGGCCGGGCGCAAATACAAACATGTTGTCGAGCAGATCAAGCAGTAGCTGCTCGCATCAAGAGCATGGATCATAAGCATCGTCTTTCAACACTTGCGAGCTATAGCTCGCAGGTACCGCTTCGAGGCATCGTAAGTATGCATATAATTGGGCTATGAGACAATTATTGACACAATGCGTTATCGCGCGGTGTGAGAACACTTTTAATGCGCTGCTGTTTATAAGGTGGGCCCGCACTTCCAAGTAAACTACGCGTGTGTTCCAAAGTAAACAGCTCTCATTCGTCGTCGACACTGGATCGTGTTTCAACTTATTTATCTGGTGGCATTGATGCGTTCAGAGACGTTTAAAAAAAGGTAACAGGAAGAACAGCACGCACATAATCGCGTCGAAACGTCGGCTGCAGTGCGCATACAAGCCCAGCAGTGGCGGCGGCTTGTGGCCCCCATACGACGGGTGGCGCCTCTAGCGACAGATTTTGTCCCTATATCAACCTTCGGGCGGAGTTTCGTGACCAGAAAAGCATTGAAGGACTCTGGTCCGTGCAACAGCAGGGCCGAGTTTGCCCGCCGCCCGAATTAACAAAAACGACGCAAGGCACGCTCTACATTCGGACGTGCCACAGCCAGATTTTGCACGTAAGTTTTGCCACTGGAGTTTCGACATCCTTAAATGGTCTGTAATGGGCTGTGGATTGACTCTGCATTGCCCACGCCAAAGAAACACCCAGGATCGGCCAAAAATACCATGTTAAGTCCCGGATATCAAGCAGTGTTGCTGTTGCTTAAAGAGGCCATGACACCCAATTTTCGATCATAGTTCATGTAATGTGGGTTATTCTTTGGGCATTCGCTAATAAGCTGGTAGAATGTTTGTTCATTTCGTCAAATAATTAACGTATAACTGAACGCGGGAATGGCCTTAGAGCCCGGCATCACTGGTGCCCTCGCCAGCTGGGACGTACAAAGCAGCTGGCTGTGTGAGCGTCTGCATTCCGGCAAAAAAAAAATGTTGCCCTGTAGTCACTGGTGCGCGAAATCAACTTATTTTAGCTTTATTCTTCTTGGCACAGAGACTGGGCGATTTGCAGCGATCGAAACTGTGGTAGACGATGAGGGTACCACCGCTTCATGCTGAACGTGACGTCCCAGGCACCGGGGCAATATGGCGGTCGCCGGCGGTGGGCTGGATGTACAGCTGGCGACTTCTAGGGCCTGTCTTTTTTTTTAAATATTGTTTTACGGCTCACTTTTCATACCTGTATAGGCATAATATACCCTCTAGTTCTCGTTTTCACTGAAAACCGCATAGGGTTAGGTGACCCTGTCACTGTCCCTGTCATGGTGACCGTGACATGACTAGTGAAAATTTTCTTCTTTTTTTTCTCTGTTTTTTTTCTTTTTTTCAGGTTGTCTTTCACGGACGCACTAAAATGGCTCCGCGGACCCTGTGAGATGCCCCCTTTAAGAGCTCCCGTTTGGTAGTTAAGCCCTAGTTCTGTGTGCGTGTGTTTTATGTCTTGGTCTTTGGTGTTGATTAATTATTCCGAGTTTCTAATGATGTCTGCGTGGTGGTAACGTACTGGCTCTTTATAGTGAAATTTGGCTTGGCTATAACTGATCCACGTGACAGCACCCCGTCCTTCATTCATTCTTATATGAATAATTGAGCTATCTACTAGTTATGTATGATTTGGGGATATTACGGATACGTCTTATACTTCCTCAAAATTAATTGCAGAATTCTTTAGCCGCGTGTTGAATAGAGATATCAAAAGAAAATAAAAAGTGTGCGTGTCATACTATGTGCTCAGTGCGTGGCCGACAACAAAAAAGGGGGTCAGTGAATCATGCCTGATTCTTTTTCTCTTTCAATAGTAGTAGTAGTAGTAGTAGTAGTAGTAGTAGTAGTAGTAGTAGTAATACTTGTTCTTCTTGTTGGTGTAGGTGGTGGTAGTGGTGGTGGTGTCCCAGTGGTAATAATAGGCGTCATGCAGTTCATGCGAGGGTAGTGAAAAAGAAATGACACCATTAGAAGTGACGCCACGCAGGTCTGGTGGTGAGAGTGAGAAGTGAAAAAGTAAAAAAAGAAAGTAACGAATGATTTTATATATCAATAGTCATCATCATCATTAAGACAGCTTTGCCATCTGACGATTTTCGCAGCTCGTAAATGACTGGATTTCTCTATCTTTCTTGAGAAATCCAGTCATCTTTCTTGCATTTCAACGCGCAAAGACAAGAACTCACTGCAGCTCTGGATAGACTAGACGATCGGCCTTTGTCGGAACAAAGGATTCTGGCTCATTGGCCGAGCCCATCCTCAGCCCAGAAGGCTTTGAAAGCTTTGCTGCGCTCTTTGCGGACAACTGGCCTCAGAGACAGACTTTAGTGTCTTATACTCTTTCATGTTGCCTTTCCTCTGTCGCAATTTTTTTTTGTAATTTCTCCCTCTCTTCGCAACATTTCTTTTTAACATCTTTCATTACCCTCACCCCTTTCCCCAGCACAGGGTAGCCAGCTGGTCTAAGAACTGGCTAACCTTTCTGTCTTTCCGCTTAAACTTTCTTCCTCCTCCTATCTTTCTTGACTCGACACCGGTCTTTATTAAAGCCCCTAGAACGAAGCTTTAGGGGCTCTCTCTAGTCATGCGTCTCCCTCCGCGCAGAGGCGGTCAGTGCGCGTTAGGAACAAACTTCGCAACTGCTCTGACTCGCCGAAGCACAGTGCGTAGGAAGCAAGCAGCTGTAGCGGTTCGGGGGGCGGCGCTCTTTAACCTCCCACCGTGCAGTGCGCCCCGGGTGTTGCAAAACCGCCGCCGCGACGACGACCGGCGCTCGCTTCGAATACCCCCAAGGTCCTTTCGTCGAAAGGCACTGTTGTGCGCGCAGCGGAGCTTCTCCTCCAAGCGCTGACCTTGAGGAGGCCTTGAGATGGATATTTTTGTCACCGAGGCGGCACTCGGTCGGCCCCAGCTTGCATCAGATCGCGCCTGGGCCTGTTCATTTGCGTCCGCATTTAGTGTTCCTCCCTGCAATCCACCCACCACCCTTCCATAACGTCATCGCGTCGCTTGTTTGCTCTCTCGCGAACTCTCGTTCGCATCTCGCCACACCGCCTGCTCTTCGCGCTACGATAGCGTTCTTTTTTTTTTCCAGTTAGGCTTCTAGTTTTCTTTCCTTTCGTTCATCTGGCTTTCTCGGACCAACTGTTCTCTTGCCGGCGGTTTCTTCGTTACAGTTCTTTCTTTTCTTAACCACTCCACGTCGTGGGCGATTATTGCGAAACTCTGCTCTCTTGGTAATTTTTTGTTGTTGTATTTTCCTCTAAATGTCAAGATAGTGTGGAGTCTACTCACTCTCGGCTAGCAACTACAAAATCGACAAAGAAAGTTCCTTGAACAGCTTCATCAAAAGGTCGCTTCCCGACAAGCCGTTTCCCTGTCTCCATCGTCGCTCGTGTGGTGATGCGTCTAGTTTGTCTGTATACCGGCCGGTGGTCAAAGTGCAAGAAAACTACACCGGGCTTTATTGGCCCTTCTGAGAAGCCTGACCCCTTGTCATTTCGCTAAGTCTTCTTACAGCGACCGCCTTTTTTGTGTATGTGCTGACACTCGAGTATCTTTTCCGTGTATGTTTCCTTCGGCCTCAGGGGCAAAGTGGACGTGCCTTGAAGCTTGTACAGCTCAATCGTGCAACGTCGTCAAGTAACCCGGAGGATATATATCTTTGATATTAGTAAGCAGAGAGAGGAACATCCCAAAAACAGCAATCTGTTAGTTTACTAACCACCTCCACATTGTTAACTTTTCATGACATTTTCTCTGTCCCCTTCCTCCCTTGTTTATTGCACTTAACGGTGGTTTGACTTATGGGGAACTGAGAACGACAGATAGATAAAAAGAAGTGAGACAGGTTAACTATAGACACTGCCCTTTTTTTTCACTGTAAATGTGGTGGTTGGGAAGGTAAGTAAACCGGAAAGAGGGAAAACGTGGCTTTCGATGATCTGTAAACCATGTAGGAGCCTACAGCACGTCAACTGCATTTATGCATTGCAAAAAAACAAAAAAGAAAGCTTTCATGACCCAAACAGGGCTGATGAGCTGCGAGGCCAGTCTCCAGACGCCATTTTTGTTCCACGAAAGACTGATCCTCAAGTGGTGGTGGTGGTAGTAGTGATTAGAAGGGGGGAAAAGGCACCCAATTTCTGCAGCCCGGTCGGGAGCACGGTGGAGTGCCGCTAGTGTACTGACGAATACATGTAAACCTGTGGTGGTCGTATCAATGAGAGGGAGGTGACTGGCTGCAAAGCGCGGCTAAGATTTCCCAACTGGCACGGTCAGAATTTCCCAAGCCTGGAGGCCGTGGTATTGTGACCTGCCAACGTTTGACCTCCTCCCCACCCCCATACAGACCGATATACATGAACATGTTAAACTAGCCTACGCGTACGGAGTAGAGAACAGATTTCGAAGAACTAGATAAAAAGAGTGAAACGATGAGACGAGTAGTAAGCAGACGGACTCTTCCATTGTTACATTACACGAGATATGGTAAATTAATAAACAGGTCATGAGAAAGAGCCGGCGTTTTCATGACCGCAGTTTCCTTCTTTGTGGTTGCTGACCATTGCCGTTTTGAAGGAGACAAGTGCGCTCGTCGAAACATCGTCCCTAGAACACACCGCCTGTCGCAAATACGTGCGGCTGACGTGAAGCAGCGGAGTGAAGCTTTGAGGCACATCCACACTGCGTCTTGTAAAGCTCACATCCGTCGTTTCATGGCCATATTTCAAGGTCATAAATTCCTCACTTTATCTCTGGATCACCCAATGTCAGCACAAGGACAGCGGCCTCCCACCACGAAATTCCTACATTCTATGAATGTTGTACACACATGCGGAGTGACTGCCTCAACTGATAAAGAAAAGTCACGTCGGACAAAAAGGAAGTTTCCTATTGTTGTACCTGAGAAAAAAAACGAAATACCTTTACGTTTTTTTTTTTGAACTTAAAATGAAGAGATGTTGCCAGCAGTTAGTTCCAGCAACACAGTCACGCGGAAGAGCAACGCGAACAGGGTTACACCGACAGCTGGTGATCTGAGGACAGGTTACGTCGCAGTCCGCGACACATGGTCGATTCGTGTCGCAGCAGCTAACATCCGGTTCAACGTCGTCGGTGCGTCGCGTTGTACATGTACGTGTCGTTCATTACCGCCACTGCTAGGCAGCTGTGCGCGTGCTCTGCGCGCATCCTCAGTGCTAAAGCGCTGAAAGGGGGCGGAAACAAAAGCACAGATAAAAGCATTGAGCCGGTTGCACGCGCGCGTTTGCTCGTAAAAAAAAAAACAAGCGCGAAAGCTCGTGTTCCGTCCTTGCTGTTGCTGATGATCAAGGTGAGAACAGACAGGAACAACAGGCGGCGTAATACACAGCGGAGGCGGCAGTTCCAACCATGTCTGTCGTCGGCGCGTGTATGCGTACGATTGCGAGGTGGTTACTGCAGCGCGCCCAATCGAGCCACTCCGACACGGCAATGGCTTCCCGATATCCAAGGTTATCGGTGAGTCCTCCCGTTACAAGTCGACGCGCTTGTCGAAAGCTCGCATTGTTGGTTTGAAAGCTGGGGGGGGGGGGGGGGTAGAAGCACTGAAGCGTGGTATTGTTGGCCTGCACCCATACGGCAACCTTGTTTTGTAAAAATACCACGAGGTACAGGTATCCCACGAATGCACGCGGCCGCGTTTACTACTAGCCTTCTAATTAATTCATTTAAACATATACCTTAGATATCTTATCAAACGTGAAAATAGATCAGTTGCGTGAACTCGTCAACCGGTCAAAGATTGCCGAAATTTGCTACTTTTTCATGAGATAACGATAATTATAGCGCGAGAAGAGAACGAGGACAAAGGGAGAAGAAGCATACGAGTGCTACGTCCGCGCTAGTCTCCTTCTTGTCCCTTTGTCGTCGTTCTGTTCTCGCTCTATGACTTTCGTCATGTCATACCAACTAGCGCAAACCGCCACATTTCCTTGATAATGAAGTCGTTATGACGTCGCATACGACAGATCACTAAGACGTGACGTCACATGAGGAAGTCATCAGATGACATCGTCATTTGCTCACAGTTGCACAGATCACGGAGGCACATAAAACTACATGATCAAGAAGAAAGCTTGCAATGCCTGTGATCAAGGAGGCAGGTCAACCACCGTAAGGAGGTGGGGGAGGGAGCATTTGCAGTCAACCGAGTTGAAAAAGCAAATGTATTTTTAGGCCATCGGGTCATCTTAGGAGAATGCGTAAAAGGCTACAAAAAATTTGGTTTATAGAGAGCTCTCAGGTGCGTGACGTCATGGTCACAGTTTCTTGACGTTCTTGTTCACCAACATGGCGGACGTGATGAGGTAAAAGAAACCCCACATCACGCCTAACCTGGTTCTATGTGGTACTGATGCGGTCAGCATTTTATTGGCCTCTACGCGCGAATATCAAAGGAACATGCAAGTGATGTTATTGACGTCGCTAGTTAATGTTAACATTAACTCACGATGACAAAAACGTGTTAACCAACATGATGGTTTGAGTAACATTCATGTAAGCCATTTATTTATATATTTATTTATTTATTCCTTAAGACGTCATATATGTAATACCCATGGTGTCTGATTTTCATTAAAAGAGGTGGGGTTGGCAATCATAAACCTCATGTAATGCATTCGCAATATATCGAGCTCATTGTAATCGAAAGAAACCCGCGAAAGAATTAATTGCCTTGGAACACACAGCAAGTGGAAAAATCGACCAACGTGGAACAAGTCGCACCAGGTGGAACGGCAGCGCAGTGATCAAAATCCACTAAAACATGGTTGTTGAAAAAAATAGAAAAGTTGTTACAAGTGTGAAAATTCGAAAACACTGGAGTGTGACACATGTGAGAAAACACTATTAGGCATGTACCGATGGAAAAAAGCGCACGATATATATACATACATATATATATATATATATATATATATATATATATATAGAGAGAGAGAGAGAGAGAGAGAGAGAGAGAGAGAGAGAGAGATAAGAGACAAAGACCTCTTATTTCATTGATGATGAAAATAATTACAATGAAGAGGAGCTGCAAACTACAGTAGCCCGCAGTCAATTTTTTGTTGTCGTTTGAAGAAAAGATGGGTCACCGAAAGCTGTAACGATATCAGCGCACTCTCGACCTTTACATATGCATGCGCAAAAGACGTGCTGAAAGAACAGGTCATGAAAAAAAAAGACGATGATAGCACACTCTCTCTTCATTTTCTGGCTTGCTACTTATAGCCGCAGCAACAAATCTGCTTCCTCCGTAAAATGATTAGGCTTTCAGTGGTGAGCTAAGACCGCGCCATTGAGAGATTGCAAGCGTCATTCAGTGCTCTCTAACAACGAGAAACCGAGAAGAAGTGTGGACTTCCTCTAAGGTTTCCCGATTCATTGGCTCTCCAATGCGGTAAGAAGCACATTGTACAACATGTTACATGTGGAATATGGTATAGAAGGTGCTTACTGACGTTGACGCAGCTGCGATTTAGCCAGTGACGAAGCCATCACTTTGCTATGACAGGGGCTCTGACGGTGGTCTTTCCTTCCTCTTTCCAAGCCCTTTTTCCTCTCTTCTGTGCAGGGTAGCCAGCAATCGGCTACCGTCAGAGATCATACGACAACTTGTCATTTCACATCTCCACATTTTATTGTTGCCTCAATATGAATGCGTGATCGTTGTTGTTTGACCCAGTTCTCAAACTATGGTGCTCCTCTGAACGCAACAGCAGCCTACCCAACGCACCTTGGTTTCGTAGGTCCCGAATCCTGAAATTTTTGATTAACTTAGATGTGGATGCCCCACCGAACGACCCACCCTGATAACGTTCGGTGCTCTCAGTCCCTCTAGGCCCCCACGTTGCCGTGCCCACCACGCAAATGCGGCCGACACACTAAGATCAGCGTATGGCATGTCCGTAACGACGCTGCGTTTGAGAGAACACCGTGGAGATGTGGTGTTCACCGCACGTGGCGTTTTAGCGGCGAAGCTCCTTAAGGCGTGGGTCAGTCGTAACCTATATATATACGTATGCATGTATGTAGTAACCACCTCCCAGCATATCCACGGAGTGAATGATGATGAGTGGGGCGAAGTTTCGGAGGGTTTTATCATCAAACCGTGAGTCCTCCGCTGGCCGCGTCCGTCCGTCGATTGTCTGTCAGTCTGTTTGACACACAGATGGACGGATGGACAGACGGATGGACGCACGGATCGACCCATGCACGGACGAATGGACGCACGGACGGACGGGCTGATGGATGAACGTACATATGCACGGACACATGGATGGACGGATGGACGCATGGATGGACGGAAGCAAGAACGAACGGACGGATGGAAGTGTGGATGAACTGACGGACGCTTCATCCCACTCATCATCATTCACTCCGTGGATATAATGTATATTTTTTTTAGTTCGCGAAAAACGTGGCATGCATTTCTACCTTTAGTTGATATAACGTGCATGGTGTGTATAAAATGCAAGGATGAAAAAAAATTGGGGGTCCCATAAGCTTCGTCTTAAAAAGTTGAACGCGATAGTGATGTCACGTTCCTAAATGCGCGTGTGTCTGCATTCTGTGTAGAGGATTGCACGCATGAAAGGTGGTTTTTGTGAGCAGAGGAGGTAAGTTTCTCTGAGTTTTCAAGCAGAGATGTGGGCGAGTGACTCAACATTTGCATGCCATGCATACAGTCTGTTTTCTACCCTTACTCGTACCCTGATTTTTTTTTATTCTTAGTGCGTACATTTAGTGGATGAAACCTGTGTGAACTTGCTATGCACCCACAAAGTGTCCTTAAAAAAAATAGGCGCCGTAGCGTGTGTCCGTTTTGTAGCTGGTGACTGGCTTAAAACCCCAAAGCCATAAGAGGGAGAGAAATAGAAAGGCTATTTATTAGGAAAAACAGAGTTTTTGCCGGCATCTATATAGAAATCATAAGGATAATCACATGTAGTGATGGCCGCTGGCAATGGGTGCTTGTACCATGCAATATTACTGCAATATTTCATGCTGCATTGTTACGAATCTATATACAGGAGCTGTGCATGTGTAAAGCATGAAATATATTCGCACTGCATTTCTAAGCAGAGGAAGTTCTTTTCGCTGTATTCGGCAGCAGTAACGCGGCCGTGTGCTAGAAAATCCACTTGGCACGCCAATGACACGGGTTCGATCTCCACGCTGACCAGAGATTTGCTAATCACTTCTTTTTGCATCGTTCTCGATTTTTTTCGTCACACACAAGATGAATATTTTTCGCTCATAACCAATGACACCAACGCGGACTCCAGCATTTCCGCGAAACGAGCTATTTAACGCTATCGCGTTAAAAAGAACAACTTGCACCTGCCTCGTCGTGCTCGTTCCTTTTACACCCCAACGTCGCTACGCCCCTTCGTTTTAGTGCCACAACACTGCGGTCGGCAAATGTACTGAAGCCGAACATCATGTGGGCGCGCTCTCCGACGCGGAAGGGGGAGAGTGTCCACACGTAAATTATTAGGGGCGAAGATCCTTAGGGCGTGGGCTGTGCGTCCCCTGTAGCCTGTATGTAGTCACCTCTAGTTTAGTTCTTGCAGTGTTCACTAGATGGTGGTACCGTCCCTTGTATGTAGCCACCTCTAGTTTAGTTCTTGTAGTGTTTACTAGATGGTGGTACTTGTAGCTGATGATGAAAAGATGCAAGATGTTATAAACTAGAAAGCGGTACATGTAGTTGATGAAAGACGCGAGATCTTATAAAATAGGAATGATGTCACATATGGCGCGTGTCATTGGTTGAAGGCAATCGTTCGATTTAGTGTGGCGACGTACGCTAGGGGGAGCGATGTAATAAAATCGAGTGGGAAAATGTACAGAGGATTCATGGTTTTCCAGGTTTACCTCCGGAGCTTCGCCCACTCATCATCATTCACTTCGTAGATATGGCGGAATTTTTTATTCATACACCGTGTTTTCTTCGTACCCCTGGTACGAAGATGCCGTCAATGCAGAGGCGGCATAGAACAGCTCTATCGCGCCTTCCGTTCAGTGAAGGCGCGTTTACACTAGAGAGACACGACACCGATATCGGTCGGCCGGTTTTCTTTGGAAGCGTCTTTTCTCTTGTCGTGAGCCTATGTACACTGCAAAGACACAAACAGTCCTCGGATGGTCTCTCGAAGACCCTGCCCGCTCCTTGTCGTGCTCACAGACTTTAGTTGGCCAATTGTAGAGTCACATTAGAGGCACGCGCAGCGACACCGACTAAACTTGCACACCTGCACCTCATCTTCAGCCATTCTCACCGCTCTGCCATTGTCCCTCAGGAATGGTCTTTCCTCAAGAGTGGTCTTTAAACCCTGATGGTAGAGCGCGTTGGAAAGTTGTGTTGTCTGTCTCAGCGACGCCCTAGCCAACTCCCGTTTAAAAATCATCAATACTTCCCGAACTTACACGATTGTGTGCTCGTCCAAACTCAACTCGTGCACAATGGCTTCAACCTGCACAGTAAAAACTTTTACACCCAAAAGGGTGCAAAAGGGTGCTTTTACGAGAAAGCACCCTTTGCAACACCTTTTAACACCCATAAATGGTCGATTGAAAAAAAAGCACCCTTTTGTTTGGGTGCTTGCCTCGATAGCACCCTAAAATAGGCTCTAAGGGTGCTTTTGTGCCTGAGAAGGGTGTAGGTGACGATTCATCAGATGGAATATTCAGCATAAGAAGAACACATAATTATAATATTTGGGCTTTTACGTCTCAAAAACCTCGATATGATTATGAGGGTCGTCGTAGTGGTAAGCTCCAGAGATTTTGACCATTTAGTGTTCTTTAATGAGCGCTGATATCGCACAGTGCACAGGCTTCTACCATTTCGCCTCCGTCTTAATTCGACTGCCACGGCCGGCATCAAACCCACGACCTTCGAATTGGCGGCCGAGCAGCGTAGCTACTGCACGAATATGTGGACCTTGCGTTAAATGACGGCCTAATTGACTTAGAATATGTGAAGGTGCTCTCCGAATACAGCAGAATGCCAGCAGAAGCAAATCGCGTTTCATCTATAATGGCAATTAACTGCAATCTATGTTACGAAAGCTTTCCTTAGCGTTGGTTATAAGCTACATGTTTGCTATGGAATATATACAGGAACTTAATGTTCGCCCCAGTATGTGTGTGTGTGCGTGAGCCTGCGCATGTGTTCGTGTGTAAGCGCGGTTTTGTGTACACCCGTGCATGTGTGCGTGCGTGTGTATGTGCGAGTCCGTGCTTGTGTTAAGCGTAGCTGTGCACATGTGTACGCCCATGCAGGCGTGCGTTTACGGTCGCGTGTGCGTGTGGCCGTATGTGTGTATACGTGTATGTGTGTGCGCCTGTGAATAAGTATGTGTGTGTATCAGCCCGTGTGCCCTCGAATTTCGTTTGTGTGTGTGTTTGTGCGTGTGTGTGTGTGTATGTGTGTGTGTGTGTGTGTGTGTGTGCGGGAGGGGGGCACTGCTTCGTAGTGTTTAAGGTCCCACGCCTGTTCAGACTGGGAGTCTATATGGGAGGTGGATTAAGGAATGGCGGTGGTCAACGCATTGTACACGGACTATTAAGTACATGGAAAACAGCTGCACATTGTCGTACCTCATTGTTGCTTGCGAACTTGCTGTGGTAGCTGATTAGCTCGGTTGAGGCACTTCTACGCTCGAAAACGTGGGTTATGACAAATTCACATGGAAACTTGTCACTGCACTTATGCACAAGCATCGTTTATATTAACAACGTTTAACAAGAACGTGCCCTGCCTTTGCTACAGGTGCTTAGCTAGCTCATTGGGCAACCATATGGAATTATGTGCTGATCATGTGGTCAGCAAAAAGTCTGTTGTAACAACCTCGGCACGTTTCGTGGTGCGTGACAAGCCGTCTAAACATCCGCGACTGTGGATTAATTTGTTCCAGCTTCGACTACGCATTCGGTGTTTGCGGCACCCTACGCGGAATCGCCAGACACGGACAATGCGAAAAAAAATTCCTCTGAAAATTGTGTAGCGATGCTCTCCCGCTAATGCCACCGAGGACGAAATAATTATTGTTTCGGGCCATTCCATGGTGCACATTGTTTTCCGCAAGTTTTGCTTCACTATTTTTCGCCCACTGCAATCGCATTCCGTCAAAATACTCAAAGAACCCGAGGCTGGTAAATAACCTGCGTCGCTGTGCGACTGGCTGGAAGGAGAGTTGCCATTTACAAGGAGTCACTCCGCGTCGAACAGCCGTCCGCCGTATGCGCCATAGCGTTTGCCTTTCGGCGCCGCCTTGGCGGGTTTCCCGGTCCTCCCCCCCCCCAGCTCACCCCGGTCAGCGTTGCTCCCACAACGGTGGCGTAGATAAGCGAATAGTTGCGTCACCGAACACCTGCGTCGACAGCTGCGGCACCGCCGCCAGTGGCTCCTCCTCCTCCTCCTCTCTCTCAACGTTGCTCTCTCTCTCTGTCTGATCCGTCTTTCAAATGCGTTGCGTTGGTCTGGGGTCGTGGTCGCTGTGCGAGTTCTAGCGAACAGGCTCATCTTCAATGGTGGTCACGCATGACACCGTGTTCGAAGTGACGCTCGGATTAAGGAATATTCATGGAGCGGCGGACGCGGACAACGTGGGCCTGTTAACGGTGAGTGTACTGTTTTCGTAGGCAGTAATCATACAGCGGGGTTTTTAGCACAGCGGCCACGTCAGCAGCACGGCTAAGTGAGCTCTGCACATATCTACCTATAACTTTAGCAATTTTGGTTCTAGGAGGGTCAGAGTGGTGTCTATTTGTTCGTGAAGATACAAGGAGTTGAACCGCTACAAATACTGCTATTACAAACGAAAATTTTAAATTTTAGGAGCGGAAAACAGTGTGAATCTGTGAAAACAACTGTCGGACCACGTGTTTTTTACGATCGCTTGTAGCTTCGTTAATATTCTACCGGGAAACTTCTTACTTATAAAGTTTAGAGTCCTTAGGGTAGACCTGACGCTGATCAGGCTAGGTTTAATAAGTTTGATCAGGCTAGGTTTAATAGTTCCAGAGTTATTAGGCAATCAAAATTAAGCCTAATCACTCAAAAGATTAAATTGGTAATATCACCTTGCAAACGCATTTAAATTTTGTCCGCTTATTATAATAATAAACAACACCCCATAGGCTACCAGGAGGCCCTATTCCGTACACTCTAAGCCCTTAATTAAGGTGGTAATCAGCGAAAAGCTCATTTCATTAAAACAATTTTTCAAAAGCGAGCTACAAACGCCACTGAAAAAGAGCTAATATCTTCTTTTAGAACACAACAGTCCGGTTTTTTCTGTGTAAAAATATTTTTGGTAGCTTGAGGTAACCGGAAGATACAGAGTTAGAAAGAATTTAACGAGAACCGCTAATAAACGTGTGGCGCCCGCGTCTTCCCTCGCCCTCGCTCAGGAGGAGGTTGGCTCACTGCTCGGGAGAAAGGTACGCCCGTCAGCTCGAAGTCTTGGACCACGTGTTTTTTTTTTCCCTTACGATTGCTTTTAGCTTTGGTAATAACCTACCGGGAAACTTCTCATACAGTGCAAAGCCCTATTTGTAGACCTGTCGCCGCTCAAGTTTCATCAGGACAGGAGCGATAGTACCGGAACTAGGAACAGCACCCCATAGGCTAACCGGAGGCCCAACTCCGTGCTCTCTAGGCCCTTAATTAAGGGGGTAATCAGCAGAAATCTCACTTTATTAAAACATTTTTATAAAAATGATTACAAACTTGACTGATGCACCGCTGAAACCTACCTTTAGAACATGACAATCCGCTTCTTCTTGTGAAAAAAGTATTTCGATAGCTTTAGCCAAATAAAAGGTATGCAGTTAGAAAGAAGTTAAAGAGAAACGCTGATAAACGTGAGGCGCCCGCGTCTTCCCTCGCCCTCGCTCAGAGGAGGAGGGTGGCTCACCGCTCGGGCAAAAGGTACGCCCGTCAAATCAAAGCCTCGGACCACGTTTTTTTTTCTTACGATCGCTTTTAACTTTGGTAATAACCTACCGGGAAACTTCTAACTCATACAGGGCAAAGCCCTAGTAGTAGGCCTGTCGCCGCTCAGGTTTCATCAGGACAGGTGTAATAGTTCCGGAGCTATATCGTGATCAAAATTAAGCCTAATCACTAAAAAGATTAATTTGGAAACATCACCTCACAAACGAATTCAAATTTTCTCCGCTTAATACACTAATAAACAGAATTGCTTAATTTTGCGCACTTGCAAATGAACAAGTCTAGAAATGCATCTCTCGTGAGTGATGTGCCGCGTCTACTGACACACACTAACACATTCGGAAAATTCAGCTTAAGACTGTCTCATGACTGTTACTTCTGAATTTAAATAAGGTAGAAGTTCATGGGAGGATCCTTGAAACATGATCTGGCGCTGGAGTCAAGATTTTGAAAAGCAAACTTATTCAAATGTTGGCTTCAGCAACACCCCAAGAACTTTTCGTTGCTTGTACCGTGTCCAACATGTAGAGTGTTACAGCAGATGTGTTTGAAGTCCTTTTAAAAACAGAAATGACTAGATCAATTAGGCAACATATGCAAGACTGTGTTTACTGTTGAGGCAGTCATGTGTTAAAATAACTACAGGTTGTGATTCGATGACCAAATATAAAAATTGGACCAGGGTTTATGGACAAGACAGCTAAAGCAGGGATCCTACCTTTAGGATGAAAGTATGTGTTATCCGAGAAGCACACAACTAATTCTGTACATGCCAAAAACTTATGCACTCTAATGAGGAATGACAGCATTTTCACTGAAAATTGAAAATGAAGTGAGAAATACCACAACTATCAAAT
Organism: Rhipicephalus annulatus; assembly: GCA_013436015.1. Classification (NCBI taxonomy): domain Eukaryota; kingdom Metazoa; phylum Arthropoda; class Arachnida; order Ixodida; family Ixodidae; genus Rhipicephalus; species Rhipicephalus annulatus. The sequence continues at coordinate 576,362 of WOVY01016060.1, forward strand.
TCTTATTGTTGACTATTTAATATTTACTGTCATGTAAAAATTAAGCAAGTGTCCATTCTAGGCTGTGACATGGCTCACTGAAGCACACTGTATGTTTTCGAATAGCTCTCACAAAATACATGTTCCCAGCCCTACATCTAGGAAGCAGGCGAATAGGAAGCACAGCGTCAAATTTGGATTAGATGCCATGGACGGAGCTTCTTGTGAGGGTAGAAAGAACGAGAAAATTGTTCATTTTTGATGCCCTTATAGAGGCAGCCAGAATTGCACTGATTGCTGAATTGTCACAATTGCTCAAATTGTTAGAAGCGTGATTAAAGCCAATAAATCTTTTACTTTTTTGCAGACCTCTTCGCTAGTGCCACGCCCAAGATCAATAGTTCTCATGTAAAAAAGAAAGCAGAGATGCCTTCACTGTTTGTACATGGAGAGGTAAGTTTCTTGTGCGTTCTGATTAATGCTACATGTTCTGAACGTTGTACTTTAAGAACTATTTTTCGCACTGGCTCACTACCCTATAAGAAATTTGATTCTTAGATGAGTTCAGGCTTTCGTAAGTGCCATTTTCGAGCTGTAGTCTTACACTTCACCTCGATTCGGGAATTTTCTGTATGCTGGATACTATCTTATCCTTATCCTACGAAATTATTGAAATGTATGGTTTGTATGGTTCGAGTTCAGTGTAATGTCAATTACATGCCACTTCAAAGGATACACACTACAGATTCTTTATATATGGTGCTGCCAGAACATCACGAACATCATTTTATGAGAAGTAATATTTGCCCTTATTACAGGACGAGAGGGTGCCGCTGACGTCCTACGTGGTATACCCCAGCCCAAGCCTAGTGCAAGCCTAGTTCCTGAACCTCCACGTGGATGACCGAAATATCTTCAGTGTCAGTAATGACGAAGAAGGAGTGACAGCACTGATGAGTTGATTTTTTTTTATTTTCAACATTGTCTACGGCCGCAAGGGGTTTAACAACCACCGTGATAGAGCGGCTTTTTCTCGGCGTGAGTTTGGCGTTTATCAAAAAAGTTGTTCAGGCAGTACGACACTGAAAATTTTAGTGTCACAATGCCTGAACAACTTTTTCTAGTGTGGTCATGGTAGATGAACAAATATTGTTACTTGTGTAAGTTATTTTGCTTAAATATAGCTTGACCATTCCATGCCAAATGTCTCAGCCACTTTGGCGACCATCTGAAATGTATTTGAAAAAAAAAAATGTGCTGACTTACTGCGTTGAAAACACTGAACAGCTGGAATATTTCAGTGAGAAAAAAACTTTTGTTCATGTGGCTGGCTTATAACTTCCTGGCATAATGCCGTCTGTGTGCTGTTTGTAGAAAATTTCATTTTAAAACTACCGATTATTTTTTCTAAAGCAAATTCGGTCTACCTGTTAAGTAAATGTGCTTCTGTAAGGTATTTGAAGCTCAATAATATTAGTGCAATATTTTCGCCACATTTGCTTCCAAGAATAAAGCCAAAATGTGTTATGTTTGCATTTTTATTGCAATATTGCACTTTGTATGAATATCTGAGCAGTGAATACTTACTCAACAGAAAGTATATTTCGAGGAAAAAATATCTTTAGACCTCTCAAGCTGCTAAATTATATGAAAAAATATCACGAATTTCACAAAATCGTGATTTTTGTCCATATTGCAATTTGTCCATATGCAATTTGCTCCATGTTGTGATACAATGAAAACTCATCATTAAAGTGAACTGTAAGAAAATGAAATTCTTTCTATAATAAAAATCTTATCGCAAAATGGACAGGAAAGAGCGCTGTCAACTGAATTTTATTGAAGGTGCTACAAGCGTTTTTATACTGAGCACAAGAACAGGGCTCATCTGCAACAACACATGTGTGACCATGACAAAATAATTTTAACCGAGAAAAGAAAACTCATTTTCGGAAAAGATAAGTGAAGGTGTACTGATGCATTGATCCTTGGCCTCCCTGATAAAAAGTTCTAAAATCTCTCATTCTTTCTGCTTGCTTTTTTTTTAAAACGGTGTTTTATGAAACCTAGGACTGCACTTACATTCTTTATGGTGTCCAGCCATGTGACTACTATAGCCATTCTTAACACTTAAAGCATGCTGTCTTTCTCGATCATTGAAGCATTGCCCAGTTTAGCCTATGTTTACTTTTCCACATGTTAGCGGTATCTCATACACATTAGATTGGCATTCCGTAAACCTATTCTAGTGACGAATGATGCAAGATTGACTATTCCTGTTGCTGTAAGTACATGCACTTTTGAAAGCTTGCAAGGGGTGGAAAACAACAATGCCATATCTGCTGGCTCTTTTCCTAAAATTGTGAGACACCTTATGTATGTAGTACCACGTCACATGCAAAGGTCATTGGTCATTCTGTTTTTCTTTTGGTCCTGTTTCCTTTAACTTTACTTTCTGCAGCAGGGTTTCGCAAACGAGTGTGATGATGCTGTTGGGGTATTGGCTGGTGTTATCAGCCCAGGAGGGCTAAGAATGTTCTGCCTTTTCATAGTGGGCATTCAAAATTAGTAAAAAGAGGAATTGATAACACATGTATTCAGGCCAACCTTCAGAAGTCATGTTAACACAAGGGTGAGGTCAGGCTTAAAAACCAGATTAAAAGACTAAAAGATGCTGGATATACCAACAGAATCATCACACCCATTTGCGAAACCCTCCGGCAGAAAGTGAAGTTAAAGAAGACAGGACCAACAAAAAAACAATGACCAAAACCTTTGCATGTTATACCACATCACATGTCTCCCAATTAAAAAAATAGCCAGCAGATATGATATTAACGTGTTGTTTTCCACCCCTTGCAAGCTTTCAAAAACGTGTGTACTAAACAGCAACAGGAATAGTCAATCTTGCACCGTTCGTCACGAGAATAGGTTTACTTAATGCCAATTCAACGTTTGTAGAAGTATTTTTTAATCAGGTAAACCAATGATCAGTGCATCACTACACGTTCACTTATCCTTTCCGAGAGGGAGTATTCTTTTCTCAGTTCAGATTATTTTGTAGTGGTAACACGTGTCGTCGCGCATGAGCACGGTTCTTATACTTTGTATAAAAGCGCTCGTAGCACATTCATTAAATTCAGTTGGCAGTCGGTGCTCTTTCCTGTCCTTTCTGTCTCTTCCTGAAGTTGTCGCGCTGTGACTAGCACACAACCACGATGAACCAACTCGCCCAAATTAAACTCTTGTTATGTAACACGTAGACCGAGTTTTGTATAGAAAGAAGGAGCGATGCTTTTAAAATAAAATTTTTCACATACAACACCTAGACGGCATTCCAGGAAGTTCAGAAGGCAGCCACATGACCAAACATTTTTTCTCTCCTAAATATTCCAAAAGTTCACTATTTTATTTGCAGCACGAGTTTTTTTAATACATTTGAGATGGTTACCAAAATGGCTGGGACATTTGGCATAAAATGACCCAGCTGTGTCATTAGCCGTTATTATGCATTACCCCTCTTGTTTTTTGTGTGTCCTGACTCAGTTTTGTGTTCGTTTCTAGCTTATTCTGTTTCTGATCATTGTATTGGCTTTTAAAGTATTCGCTAAAGTTAAATGTGCGAAAAACCATATATGTATGCATGTACATCATTTCTCAAAATGTTATACAGCCAGGAATACAAAGCTTAAACCACTGTGATTGTATACATTTGAAAACACTATCCATATATATTTTTGTGTGCATCACTTCTTGGAAATGATTGTGTAATTGAAGGCGTATATAGTGAAATCATGGTGATTGTATATATTTGAAAGAATTATAAGTATATATTTGCCTGTACTTCATTCCTCTTAACCAATTGTGTTCATGAAGGAGTAGTAAACTGAAACCACTGGGATTGTAGGTACTTGAAAGAATTATAGGGATATATTAGCGTGTATTTCATTTGTAGTCTCTATGTAATTGAAGCAGTATACTAAACTGAACCAGTGTAATTGTATGTTTCAAAGAATTGTCAATAAAGTGAAGCTGAAATAATATAATAAACATTTGAGGTGTTGTGTGTGTAGTGTACGTATACGTCAACATGTTACACATCTGGTGAAAAAGTTGTGTGGTAGAAGAAAAGTTTATAAGTTGTAATTGCATATTAAATAAATGCAATATGCAAGGGCAGGAAGGCTTAGTTTTCTGTAACGCGCATTATGCATATAGTGTGAAGTATATATAGATCCAGCAGAAGTTCTTACACGACTGTACCTGTTTATATTTTTGCCCACACGCAATGAATGGAGCTCGACAGGTGGCGCACCATTGATAATCAGGACCACTTTCTTCAAGTAGTGTGTAAGTGTGTAATCAGTGCATGCTGATATCTATTAGTGCAGTCTAAAAGAATACTGGCACCCCTGCCATGGGCCCTCAACACCCTTGTGCACCCTTCTCGCACCCTCCTCAGAGGGTGCTAAAAAAGTGATGGACATCGAAGGCACCCTTCCTTAAGGGTGTTTTGGTAACACCCCACAGTTTCTTTACATGTACACCCTCTTCTAAGGGTGCATGGAAAAGCACCCTTTTTGGAAGGTGCTGAATTAACACCCTTAGGGTGTCGTCCATGGGACAAGCTCATTTACACCCTTCAGGGTGTAAAAATTTGTGTCGCATGCAGATGATTCAAAAGACGCGTTATTTCAAACGTGAAATAATAATGTCACCAATTGTGTTCAACAAGCATTATACTCAATTTGAAGCTTTCTGCTGCATCATAATCAACGACGAAATAAATATGGAGAGAAGAAGTTTAGCTCAACACATCGAATGTGACCAGACGGCAAAGCGATACTGAAGGCAAAATGAATGCGAAGAACAACCATGTTATGCGAAGGTCCATTCAATGTGTTCAGGAAAGGAAATAAATAAAAAAGCTTTCATCGAAAACTTGAAAACTATACCTTTTTTACTTTTGTATGTACAAAGACGCTGAATATATGTTACCTATGGTAACCCCACCAAATAGGTGCTATTTTTCAGGTTGTAACAGACTTGCCGGCCTACTAAAGAAATTTGAGAGATTCTGTGTTAAAAGTCGTTACATCTGCTTGGCTCACAGCTGCATATGCTTTTTGTAATGTGAACCACTCGTCGTGAACTTGTTCACGGCATAAAATTTGTCAACAGGGCCTCATCAAGTCTGAGGCCCACGAGACGGCTTTATGCTCTCCCATAGTGGGGCATCTAGTACTCTAAATCATTACCCACTTCTTTTAAACACACGTACAGCTTAGGGCTCTCTCATAGTAGAGTGCGTATCGTGATCTAAGGCGTTCACAATGTATTCTAAACACAAATCTAGCAAATTGTATTCTGCAGTCAAATTTGATTCCTGTGGCTGCTCAGGACCACCAGGCCGGGTACGGTTCTAGCGTAATGTTTGTCGACGCGGCCTCAACGTTGGAGTACCGAGTACTCTAACGTTAACCACTTTTTCTAAACGCAGCGCCCTCCCACAACAGAAAGGCTTAGTACTTTGAGGCGTCTCCACTTTTTCAAACCCCATAGGAGAGAAAGGCTCTCGTTGTGATCTTAGGAGCAAAGCGCCTTGTTTGTCCGCGGTGTCCATCATGGGGGAGAGACACAACATACAGTTTAACGATAGAGTAATGTCAATATTCATTGTGAGAGAACCATGTAAAACACTTGTTGGCGCAATCCTTTTATACTAGTCGGCGACTTCAACATACACTCGCATGAATATTGAGAATTTTTTTTTCTCGCTGTTCCTGGGTAGATAAAACTGTCAATCTCCTGTGGCACGTACCCACCGATATCAATAAAATGGTTTACAATATGCAAACAACAATAATTATTGTGGTGGAATAATATACAACACTTACAAGCACTAACCATTTTTACTTGTTGGCGACTACCGCGTAGGCATTATGTACCTTAAAGGGACCCTGCAACACTCTTTGAGCATGGTCAGAAAACGCTGCCTATTTGTAGTAAAGGTTCCCGACGACACGCGAGCCAAATAATATAGCGCAGCACACGACCTGGAATTCACAATAAATGACCAAAATTAGCTGAAAATTGCTTTCTCTTCTCTCGACAAATCACGGCATATACCCAAAAACCACACGTAGCAAGCCCATCTATCATCTATTGGCTAATTTGAGCATGGCGCTCTCGCTCATTACAAAGATCACCGCGGGAAGCCGCGGCTTGTCCATGCGTGCGCGCGCGATCGCACTGAAGAAGCCGCGCATTCGAAGAAAAATGAAAAAAAAGACTCAAGGTCACGACGCCAACGTGACGTTTTTCTGTGGCCCTGCCATCCCTCCCTGCATAGCTTTCAGAGCTTTCGTCGGGACGAGAGGAGAGAGAATGCAATTGCAGCATGCGACAAACCTTTGTAACTCCACTCCCACTGGACGGATTCTTCAAAGTTTTGCGGCGTTGAATTCGTGAAGTAATAAGCTCTTCCAAAGGATTCATTTCATGTTTACTTGAAAAAGCGTTTCAGTGCCCCTTTAAAGGGCCACTCACCGTCCCAATATCGAATTTTAGTTAGACAGTGGAAGTTACTGGTTGTCTGATGAGGAACATTTTGCCACAAAAATTTTGAATCGGTTTGTCACGAGTAGAGAAAACAGGTTTTCCGAAGCAGCGCGAAACGAGGATGAGAGGAGGCAAGCTCGAAACCCTTGCCTCTCCTCCGCGTAGCCTTCACAAGCCAAATCTCTTTCCCACCCTCTATAGCATGCGCCCATGAGGTGACATACGCATGACGTGCCCAAACAAGTCCAACCCCTGAGAACGCGAGCAGCGTTGCTTTGTTGACCAGCGTTATTTTGTGGTCTTCTGCCTGTTTCTGCGGGATTGGAAACGCTAGCTTAGACGCGGTAGAAAAGATGAGCACAATGAGTGCGCGAACGCGAAGGAGCGTTCCACGGTGGTCGTCTGCTCAATGCGACGACCGCGGGGACACGAACACATGCGAAATTCTGGCACATTAGCCCCGCATCTCCTTGCAATTCACGGGGAAAAATCACAAAAAAGAACGCTCACATTCCCTTATTGCGTCTCATTATTTATCTAGAGATTAATTAATCTATTCAAGCAACAAATACATAAACTACGCAAGTTGTGTTAAATAATTTTTGCTATGTCACGTAGTATACTGTTGACAACGTCAGAGCAGAGTCGTCTACGTAGAGGACCAACGTCATGGCATTGCCGTGTACGTAGGGCCATTCATACGCCCACGTCATGCCCTCATTCTCTAGGCGTGCGTCGGCAGAGGGGAGGGGGAGCAGCGTTCATCTCGAAATTTGACCCATTTCCGCGGCGCGTAGTGTTGCAAATTTTGGTAGACGTGATCATGAACGCCTCGTCTACGCATTGCGTTTGTCATCTCAAAATTGTCAAACTTGGTGTGACCCTTTAAGACCAAGCTTTGTCGTCGACTTTTATGTCACGTTGTCACTAGTATTTTTATTGAATAGAACAGTGCTCGGGTAGCATATGTGAGACGCAAAGACAACAGGCTTAACAATACACTAATATCAGTCTTCGTTGTGACGCTATGTAAAACACTCAGAGGCAAAAACCCTTTACACAAGTCGGCGACTTACACGTAAACATTACAGACGTTAAATATCTAGATTTGCTCAATCGTAATCATTCACTCCGTGGAGGTGTACTTTTTTTTTAGGAGCTAAGCTCCTTAAGGCCTGATGACGCGTACCCATTGCCATACGCAAGCGCGGGATTTTCGCTCTCGGCGCCACGCGCCCTCTGTATATATATATATAGAGAGAGAGAGAGGGCGCAGAGTGGAGCTACACGAAGTTGCGCGCCCACTCTTTCCGGAGGAAGAGGGTGCAGTGCCCCGTCCGAATTCCACGGTGCATGTGGTGAGGCCTTTAGGTCTGCACTCTGCAGTACTACAGAGAAAATAGGCAGCTGTATCCACGTCCTCATAGCAAGCTCAGTGCTGTGGAGGCGACAGCGCTAAGAAGAATACAGACTAACACTTACATAAACCTGCACACTCTTCACCTGATCTACCCCACGGCGTACAGAGATATGTGCCCGTGGTGTGGAGCCACCCCAACACTCTTTCACATCACGTGGGAGTGTGCAGAGCACGACGAAGAGCACGACACCACTGGCACGTGGGAGGAATGGGAGGCCCTGCTGTCTAGCCCAGCCCTAGTGGATCAGCTGTGACTGATCCACAGAGCTGAACGGATGGCTCGCGCCAGTGAGGCCCTGGAATAGGGGCACCACCCTGTCGGACAGACTTCGCTCTACACCCCGTATAATCCCCGGGGCACTGGAGTTCAAGCCTGTCTGAATTATGTATATAATAAAGTTTTGTACTACTACTACTACTACTACTACTACTACTACTACTACTACTACTACTACTGCCGTAACCACCGATAAAGCTCGCAGCGCTGCGTGATTGCGCCGAGCAAAACAACAGATGCGCGCTCCCGGTGAGAACACGCACGGCAGCAGATGGCGCATGCTGCACAGCGCGCGCGGAAGACTTATTCGTTTAGTCCTTCTGGTCACTGAACGCAGCAAACGCTCTCCAAAGCCTCTCTTCACCATACCGCTTTCGCGTAAGCCAGCAGCGAGATCAGGCGCATAGTCGCTTACATCCCATTTCTAAGGAGCTTCGCTCATCGGTTGCATTCGTGCACGGAACTGCTAGTTTCAACAACACTTCGTCAAGTTCTTTAGGTCATACCTTTCCCCGACAACATTATTGATGGAAAGTAGCTTGTCGAAAGCTGCATATGATAGAAGGAGGTTTACACCACCTTGATGGGAACTAACTAGCAGAGTTTTCGGTTTCAAAGTGAAGGTTTTGTTGCACGATGTTTATGGTGCAGTCAACTAAAAGTGGAGTGCTCGGGGAGTAGCTCTGCTCAACATCACACGACAGTAATCGTCCTCAGACTTGCTCGCATTTACTTGTATAAGAACCCGGGGCTGACCACTTTCCTGTCGCGAATGCTATGCCACACTGATAACGCGGGTGCCGTTCGTGACCGCGAACTATCGGGAACGTGGTGATAGCATGGTGGTGTGTTTAGAAAACGTTGATAACGATTTAGAGTACTTGGTACTCTACTATGGAAGATCATAAAGCCGTCCCGTGGACCTCAGATGCTTACACGCAGCATAAACCAGCCAAGCTTCGATGCACGTAGAACGCATGGGGTTAAGAAAAAAAGTTCAACGATTTCGAGTACTTCGTACTCAACTATGGGAGACCAGTGAGTCGTTCCGATTCTCTATAGTGTGTTTAGAAAAAGTGCTTAAAGCTTTAGGGTACTAGGTACTCTACTATGGGAGAGCAAAAAGCCGTCACGCGCAGGAGCTGTGTGGTTAGAAAAATTGGGTAACAATTTAGAGTACTAGGTACTCTACTGTGGGAGAGCGTAAATCCGTCTCGTGTCGGCGCGAAATAAATTACGCATATCCACGCATTGAATGCCAAAAAGGTTGAACACAGTACTCTATTTCTTCAATAGTGTGGCGGTGTCATACGGTAAATACTATGATCACCGGCACGTTGAAGGTGCGCTGGTGGCATGCGTTTCCACACGTGTGCTTTTGCAGTAACTGATGCTCTATACATCATGGGATTGTTGACAATTAGCTGCTTTTGATACAGCAATAAAATGTTTTATGGTGCCTTTTCACTTTCAGTTGCAATAATTGATCGTTGCCCAGATATCAACAACTGATCGCCATTGTTGACTATAGCAACTTATAAGGTGTGCTACTAAGCACGCGGGACCAGGTGCAATTTCCGGCATGAAGAAAGATAACAGGTAAGAGGAATCATTGCGTAATCTTATGGAGAGACAGAATGATACTGAAGTAGTGCGTCGGTCATCCACATGTCAAGCCCCCATTTGAGACGTCGGGGAGGGCTTCTATCTATCTATTCATCTATCTATCTATCTATCTATCTATCTGTCTATCTATCTATCTATCTATCTATCTATCTATCCATCTATGTATCTATCTATCTATCCCATCTATCCATCTATCTATCTATGTATCCATCCATCTATCTATCTATCTATTCATCTATTCATTTATCTATCTATCTATCTATCCATATATCTATCTATCCATCTATCCATCTATCTATCTATGTATCCATCCATCTATCTATCTATCTATTCATCTATTCATTTATCTATCTATCTATCTATCTATCTATCTATCGCACTTGCCACAGCACAGGGTTAGACAGTCTGTTGTAAACTATCTTTTCGAGGACAGTTACAAAAACCGTTAAAAACATTCCATAGCAAAACGCGCAGCACCCAACTAGAGAATTCATGTTGAAATAGATGGTGTCACAGGTCCCGTTAATTAGGGAGGCGATCGCCGGGCTAATTCCAAGGGCCGAAGTATCGCCCCCCCCCCCCGAATCGCACCACGAAAGCGTGGACAATTTAGAAGTGGTCCTATTTGGCGCGCCAGCGGACGCCGGCTGTGGCCCAAAGAACAAGTCAGAGCCGAGAGTTGATAAACCAAACAAAATTATATTCTCAGTTATGGCAGATCAAAACGATACAGAAGTATGCACACTACACAATAGTTGAATACAATATGTCACTAATCAAACAATGTACTACACAGTACAATCAGCCACACTCGAAACAACAGACAAAGACAACAATACGCACTACGATGAAGTCGCATGCATCGAACAACCAAGACACTTAAAGACTAAAGAGTCAGAAAACTTATTCACTCCAAAGTTCTTGGAACAAAAGTCTGAATGATACTCTTCCGAGAATCACTCACTCAAAGTCCAGTGTTGTTGTCGCTCCGATGCCTCCGAAGTTTCTTTTCCAGGAAACCTCGCGTCTTCAATAGGCCGCTCTCCAAGCTTCAAACATCTTTGCCGGAAACACGTCGGCTTCCCACACGCAGCTGTTGCCATGCGTCTTCGCTCGATACCGGTAGACACACACTCTTGCCTGAATCTCGAGTCTTCACCCCTCAGGTGGAAATCCTCTTCTTCTCGACTTCCTTCTTCTCCTCCTTTGTCACGTAAGACAAAAGGCTTCGCCCACAAGGCGGTACACCCTACGCACTCTGGCGCATACTTTCTTCTTGTCCTGCTTTGTCACTAAGGACAAAACCTTCACCGACAGACGCGGCGGGATACCCTACGCACTCTGGCGTTAACTTCCTTCTTCTGCTGTTTTGTCACTGAGGACAAAACCTTCGCCGACGACACGGCGGAACACCCTACGCACTCCGGCGCGAAATTCCTTCTTCTCCTGATCTCCCATCTCTGCTGCTCGGTTAAATACCTTCCGCGCGAGATTCCAGAAAATTCTCATCATTTCGCCGGCGCGATGCGCTGCGAAGGCTGGGAGAAAGCGCGAGACGGTTCGACGGCCGTCCGCGACGGATGACGCAAACCGGCCTCACCTCGCCCCTTTCCATCTAGAACGTTCCAGGGCTTGCTCGGGCGCCGATGAGAGGAGGTTCGTCGGCGAACCCACGCTTCCGAGGGGAGAGGGACGCGCGCCCGGGGAGTTTTTGGATGCTTGTTTTGTTTTTTTATCGTTGACCTCTCGGCGCTTCGTCGCGAGAATTTGGCGGCGCGCCCTTTTTTGGGCGCTCGGTTTGTGACAGATGGGCTGTTTTGTTCCCCCTAACACAAATAATTCTTTGTTGCTGCAAGAGATATTATGAATCAGTTCTGCATTATGTTCTTATAGAAGGATTGCTGTGCTTCTCAGGAGTTCTCGGACACTTTGATTGATGAATCGGCTGAACATTAGCATAAGTCGAGGAGAGCTACAGTAGCGTGGCACGTTCCTATGTAAATTAATATTCTACGGTGACACTTCCTACTACTTCCTTTACAGAAAAAAAAGTAGAGCAACAGCCAAACAAAAAAAATATCTGCGACACCTTTCTTCGCTGTGCTTCTCAGATCTGCGATATTTCTAGGTAGCCTAGACCATTGACTAAACTTCATGTCGTAACCACACTGATTGATAGAATAGTTGTATGGATTTTACGTCTCAAAGCCGTGAAACAATTACGGAGAGACGCCGTAGTAGAGAGCTTCGGGAATTTCGGTCAGCTGAAGTTCAATAACGGACGGCTACAGTTAACAACAGGGGGCTCAAGCATTTTTCCACTACGGAAATACGACCTCAGAGGCCTGGATTCGATCCCGTGACTATCGGGTCTGCAGTCACTCATCGAAAACCCTAGAGCTCCGCGACGGGTGTAGACACTGTCGATGTCTATAGTGATTTGCGTACAACACACGGGAAACAGCCTTTGGGGAAGCTCCTTCTGAAATTGAAAATCAGCTCAAGTTTGTTTCTTTATTATCTCAGACGGGAAGGCAGCCCGTCTGGACGGCGCCTCGGTATTGCGACTTCAAGAAACAAGGTGCACGAATGCGTCTTCAGTCAGCGAGAAACGGCAGAGGCGACGGGTACGAGAAATGTAAATATAGAAATGAAGTACCATACCGTCAGATGTTGCGCCGGCCCCGACTTGCACGGTTGGCAATCACTCGAAGCCAGAAAAACAATTTTCGCTTTAGTGAACACAACCACACACAGACAAAAAGAACTAAGAGAGTCTGCTAGATGACTCCAACCTTGGGACCTAGTCTTGTCTTCTTTGTGGTCATGGAATTGTTGTTATAGTCGAAACATTCAGTACGTGAGAAACACACACACACACACACACACACACACACCGAGAGAGAGAGAGAGAGAGATAAAAGGTTTCACAATAGACTTCCACGTAAGCGTACGCTATGAGAGGAGGTTGCTGCTCCATGTGAAAATTGAAAATGGTCTATCGAGAAGAAAACTGATGAGTTGAAGTCTACTAAAATGCGCCTAGGTGTTAAGGCTTCTCAAGGAAGCCTGTAACACAAAGGCACACGCCGTCCACTATATGTAATAACAAATTACCCTTAATAAAATTGTATCTTGCCACTTTCAAAATGGCGCGTTCTTGGATTCATTGTCGAGCCCACGAATTTTTTTTAAACCTCCTAGGTCGACCCGTCTCCTCCACTACAGCAATTTTATAAACCCTCCTTGAATCGCCTAAGACGACTGGAAGGCGAAACTTGTAAATATGCGAACTTTGTGTCACTCAATTTACATTACATAGGGCAGCGCGCTCTGGGAACGTACGGTGTTACATACCGATACGATACCCAGAGCTTTATTTACTCGGCATGATTCCCTTCGTGCAGACGCGTGGATTTTTTTTTAAATTTTAGTCCTTGTACTGATCCCCCAATTATAATAATAATAATAATAATAATAATAATAATAATAATAATAATAATAATAATAAGCCTGACTAAGTCCACTGCAGGGCAAAAGCCTCTCCCATAATTTGCAAATAAACCTGGTCTTACGCTTTCCGTTGCCACGTTACACCTGCAAACTTTTTTTAATCTCATCGACCCACCTAGCTTTCTCTCCCCTTCGTGCGTTTGCGTTCTCTGGGAATACCCTCTCCCAAATATTTCGACCCATCTTCGGGTTTCGCACTTCCTCTTCGATCACACGCATTTCAAACGCTGTGCACCTCACCTAGCTCTGCCCTGCCTCCGGCTCGCCTTTGGCGAAGAGCCGATTTCGTGTGAATATACCGTCATATGAGGTCACGTTATATGACGTCATGTGGATGTCATATGGGGATGTCATCACGTGATCATAATTTTTCCATTACTCGCGTTTACTTTTGCAAGACGCTGCTGGGTAAATTTAGCGTTCGATGACTCATCTAAGGCTTCCGCGTTAAATTAAGTTATGAGCATTTTGTTGGCCTGGTTACTTGTAATGCCCAAGCAGCTGTGAATTCGTTATTTCTCTGTTTTATTGTTTATTACTGCCTTCATTCTTTCTTTTGTTTTATTGTTATTTTCTTATTCCTTCTTTTATTTTGTCACTTGTTATTTACATATTTATCTATTAGTTTGTAATTTTTATTGTCCTATATATCAAAAAACACTGCTGTCAAGGACAGACAAATCGTGCATGCTTTAAATTTCTCGCTCTCTTCCCTCATCATTCAACGCAGCGCTTTAATTAAGTGTACTACAAGCGTCTAGCTTAGGCATTAAAGCCATGGTGCGACGTCTGGTCGCCGCACATGTGCACTGGGAAGTGTCCTTTACCACTTGACCTTCCAGTTTTGCAACCGTTCTGTTCTTGTGGTGTAGTGAAATAAAGAAAAAAAAGTTCTTGTGGTGTAGTGGTTATCACATCCGGCTAACACGCGGAAGTTCCCAGGTTCAATCCCCGGCAGTAACAGTTTTTTTTTTCAGCTTTTTTTGACGAGTAAGAGTAATGTTTTCTGGGTAGCATGCATCTTGATTCCCTGATGTGCCTTAGTAATATTACGCGACAAAGGACGCCAACATCGCATTGAAATGGCGTTTCTATTTCTTGCCCTCCAACTACAATTGCTTTTTTGTAAAGACGTGCTTGAAATTTAACATCCCGGCTGCCATTCATTCATTCATTCATTCATTCATTGATTCAATTGATGAATAATATGTGGGGTTTATTGTCTCAAGACTACCGTGTGACTATGAGAAATGCCTTAGTGGAGGGCTCCGGAAATTTCGACCACCTGGGGTTCTGTACGGTCACTCAAATCTGATTGATTGATTTGTGGGGTTTAACGTCCCAAAACCACCATATGGTTATGAGAAACGCCGTAGTGGAGGGCTCCAGAAATTTCGACCTCCTGGGGTTCTTTAACGTGCGCCCAAATCTGAGCACATTGAACTACAGCATTTTCGCCTCTATCGAAAGTGCAGCCACCGCAGCTGGGATTCGATCCCATGACCTGCGGGTCAGCAGTTCATTCAGCCAAAGAGATAGATAGATAGATAGATAGATAGATAGATAGATAGATAGATAGATAGATAGATAGATAGATAGATAGATAGATAGATAGATAGATAGATAGATAGATAGATAGATAGATAGATAGATACATAGATACATAGATAGATAGATAGATAGATAGATAGATAGATAGATAGATAGATAGATAGATAGATAGATAGATAGATAGATAGATAGATAGATAGATAGATAGATAGATAGATAGAAATAAGTCTGCTTCGCAAGGGGCATATGTATCGGTACTCCACCGTCTCCACGTGCATTCTATTATAAATGAAACGATGCACACTATACTCTGTTTCACCACTTTGGTTCAGCACTGCCAAAGCTACGGGGTGTAAAAAAGCCACACGCTTGCACAGCAAAACGTAGTCCAACATACACGTGCCTTAAAATTGACAGGTTTGGCTAGAATTGGTGTCCCTGTGGTGTGTTTCACGCCACTCCGATACATGATATGTTTCTTTTTCTTCGCATTTCTTACCTACGCATTTGAATATTTGTGTCGGTTACCACCGATTTACTGTATTTACGAATCAACATGGCAGCACCCACACAGAAGTGACCACCCGCTTCGATACGGATTTGCTCTTGCTACACGCTCACTGCGCTGACAGCAGTAAACAAATGGTGAAATCCGCCATCGGTTTGTTTCACCTCTATATAGGACTATAGCATCGGGTGCGTTTTGTCTATATTAACGAGATATGGGAAGAGCACCAATTTAGCATTGTTGTACCCGCTATTGTAAGTGTTTCGCTGTTATGCGTATTGTCCCTCAAAATATTGTATTTCCTGAACTTTGTATCTACTTGGTTACCTGTGATGATGTATGCCCGCTTCCTGTATGGGTCTGAAGAAAGCCTACAGTATTGTTAAATAAATAAATAAATAAAATAAAATGCTGCTTGCTTAGCCGCACCTGCTAAGCCTAACGCGCCGAGGTAGTGTTCAGACTGCGTCATCAGACGAAGAACGCTGCATCTCCAAATATCGGACATGCCACGTCGCACAGCATTCCGTGCGCGTCAGATCCTCCTGGTGAAAAAAAAAGAGAGAGAGACAGAAAAAAAGGCGTTGAAGCGGGATACGCGAAGGAACGCGTCGACGGAGAAACAGACATGCAAGAGCCACGAGCAGCGCCGGAGAAAAACAGTCACAAAGTGAAGTTATCCGCCGGCACGAGATTTAGAAGAGCAAGAAATTTGCGCTGCTTCAAGTTTCCGGTCTAGTTGCTTGTTTAATAGCTTGACCGTATGTTATATTAGTAAACTAGCCATAATAACTACAACTAGGTGAGTGAATGCTGCGAATACGGTGGGCAGATGACACGGCGCGAGTGAATGCATGTGGAGGGGCTAAGCGCCGTTCCTATTGGCTGTAGGGCCTGTAGCCTGCACAGTGCTAAAAGAAACTTCTGAAGCAGAGTATAGTACCGCATGTACAGGATCTCCGCAGGCCACATAAATCCACGTTCGACCAATTATTGTTGAAGTATATTTGAAAGTTATTGCACCAGAGAAGTATAGTTGGGCATGTTGAACTCGCCTTTACTACAGCATGCTGCGTAATCTTTGTCTACATTTTTTAAGTGTCACTCAAGTTATGAATATTTTGACTACGCGACACCAGCCTCCTATTACAATACACCTATTGTTGTGTGAATGATACCTTGAGATATCCCTAATTTTTCAGAAATGAAAAATCCGTGTCAGAAAGGAACATTTATTTCTTCATGTATATAACGTTTCAACTAACGCTGATGAAACTAGATTTGAATATGATAGACGCAGTCGCTTCAGATTCTAGAGATTGCTATATTTAGGATCACCGTAAAAGATAACATGTATCATAAAAAAAGCTTTGCTTCGCGTGCACTAGTTCAAGCGTTATCTACACCACGATATGCACGTGCGCATTGACACAAACAGTGCATTGCCGAAAGTACACGAGCTGTTAATGTAAAATTGAACGTTCATTACGTTGAAACGGTAATTAAATTACTAAAAGCAGAGGTACAGCAATTCAATACTGCAAGTCTCAACTTCGACTATCTTAAACATTAAATAGTACAGCAGATCTACGGTCCCCGACAAATACAGTATATCAATTGGTAAGATTAATTTGCTACAGCCAGCATGTACGAACGTTTCGGATGGGCCTCTTGAATCCACCTGATATCGCAGACACATTACAAAAACCAATGACAATTAAGTTTATTGTTTTGGGATTACCTTCTACTTTTATCACCGTGAAATCGTCACTGTGAGGTACCGGGTAGACACGCATCACAGCCATAATTAAACAAAACTAATAGTCATCCTTCTACGCTTTTGTCGAAAATGCCGCGTCACCCCGCTTTCTTCCTCTATCATTTTTTACTTACCGTTTCACCCGTTCCTTTGATTCAGCAAATTCTGCACGCTGGTCCCTCCTTGTCACCCATTTGCGCACTTGCCCTTTCCTTCATTTTTTTAATGGACCAACGTGCAGATCGCAGGCTAATCTGGGCAGTTACAGCCTTGAAAAAGACAATCCGGTTGTCGAAACACTGAATTCCAGCGCTTTTCCTGTTCCATTCTTTTGTGTTTTATCAACTTGTGCGCTATCCGACGGCGAATTTATTTCCAGCGCCACCTGGTGTTTACGTATTTTAAGACCAAAGCATCTTAAGGGCGAGGCTTTTCCTGTGTCCATTGTCACGGCTACATTATATGCTACGGTAATGGGAGACACACACAAAACAGAGGTTTAACAATAGACTAATATGAATCATTATTTCGACAGCACAATATACGATAAAACACCGACAAACTCGAACACTAGTGGGCGAGTTCAGCGCAGGCATTATAGACCTTTGGGACCTAGCTTGGCCTTCGACTCTTTTTCACTTTCTGTCACTTTCCGTCGCCCAATTTACATTATATTGGGGAACGCTTGCGTGACGGACGATTACTCCTTCATACGATACTCAGAGCTTCACCCTCTCGTCGTGGATATGCGTGGATTTTTTTCATGTCTTCAAGACCTACCGCCCTTTTCTCTCTGTTTGCTTCCTTCGTCCATATATTCAATCTTCCATCTTCCCCTGAACTTCTGCTTTATTTGGATCTTTGCTTCTTCAGTAATACCTTGGCATACCTGAAGCTACGACCGGGTGCTTCGTAGTTCTAAAGCGTTCTTTTGTTTAGCATTGTAACAGATATGTAGAAGCAGTGTTGCATCCCTTTTGATCAATGTGGCGATCAAGATAGCCCTATTTTTCTAAAACGAGAAGTATATACCAAGGCAGGCACCCCGTACTTTATTGAACTTACGTAAGACCCTGTAGCTAAGAATTGAGTCGTTAGTTTTTTACGTCGGCTCTACGCCAAAGCACTCTCCAATCGGTATAGCCTCATTTTTTAACTTGTACAAACTTATTGTCGCCTCTCACAGCCTACAGAGTGTTCATTTTCTCTCAAAATATAATCAAAAACGAAACGTCTATTTACCTCCAGCAGGTTGATAATGTTCCCTTATACCAGATGTGTATTCCCATGAGTGCAAACCGGTCCGAAGGAGGGACCTTTTTGAATGCGAGAAAGCTTATGGTCGAGCTCAATCCGGCATCCGCGACCACCTTTACTGCGCATGCACAACAGCTGATTTAAGAACTGCCAGAGCACGCCCACGCGCTATAGTGCGTTCCGGCCTGTGTTTCTTGCAGCAATCGCGTGATGGCGTCGCGGAACGAGATTCTGCTGACGCGCGATGAATCCACGTGCTCCTGCGGCGTGGCGATGAACCCACGTGTTATGCTCCAAACAGGAGTTCGGGACGAGTAACAGCAACAGAAACGACAGCGAATTCATGATGTTCTCCGTTTGCGAGGATGCGTTAACATCGGGCAAGGTGCCCGTGATGAAAGGAACTTTATGTCGACCCATGCGTTGCTTTGCATGCTACCCTTGGTTCCCTTTAGTGGACATGGTGTGAATACTCTTTCTACCGATTAAATGAATTCCTTTTTTATGTACAAAATGCATTGGTCGAATGAGGTAGTATATACCTTTACTGTTGCTGTAATTACCTTTACTGAGGTACATACCTATAGCTCCTCAGCTGAAAGATATTTAATGACACAAAATATACAAATGACGTTATTTTTTAAGACCTGAACAAAGACCTTTAAACATAAAGCGAAATCATACAGCGAAATGATGCAACCATGACGGGAGTCAAATTTTCGGGAAAATGCAATAATTTTTTTTTGTCTCAGAAGCGGGGGTATGCAATAAAGCCTAATGTAACCACGCAATACTGCGCTAAGCAATGTCTGTGAGTAACCTGAATAAAACTGATCCGTTATAATGACATTTAAAAGTTAGCGCAAGAGCTATTTTTAAATCTCTATAGTTGTTCGCAGTGCTTGCACGACAACTAAAGGGAGAGTACGAATAGCAATGAAATGGGTCAATGTCTAAGTCAGCCAATTAGCCAGCCTGCTCTAATAGCAATTGTGCCCAACGCGGAATCAAAAAGCACGACCGTGTCGAAATCTAATATTGCGCTTCAGCAGCCAATTACACAAACTTGCCGCCTTCTTATTCCGCAGCCTTTGTGAGGGCCGATTCCTAGAACACCTTTATTGACAGCGGGTGCGCAATGCTTATCGATTCCTGGAACGCTATAGGAACTTGCACTGTGTCTCTGCGAAGGACAATGATGCCATAGTGAGGGTTTTCATCTGTGCTTTCCACACTGTAACACTGCGGACAAAGAATTAGAAAAAATGAATAGAAACTTGCCAGGCCGCGTTGTTCGCATACAACTCATGACCTAGAACGACAAGTAGCATAACACCGTAATCGTAGCGCGAAAAAACACGGACAAGAAGGCTACACCACCGGCGCTTCTGCCTGCGCTTCCACTATGAGACCTGTCTGTGCCTTGTCTAACAGATAAAAGTTATCGATGCACGCAGTCAGAACATAGCTCATAACGATAAAATAGCTGTTACGCCATATGTGCACGTGCTCTCACATCTGCTTAAGAAAACCACCCAGCGGTTTGACTGTAATGTCGTTTTTTTTTTCTGCTAATAACAAGCTAGGTAGACTATATTTTACATGATCGGCAACAAGCTTGACAAGGTAGAAACGCGTGGTTACTCCATAAAACACAAAGACAGATTCGTGTCATATATGGCCCACGTCATCTATTGCATCCCTGTGTTATTTGGTCGTGTATACGTGCACAGACAGGCCAATTTTTAAACCTTAGTTTTAGGGAGCATCAGTCTTCCTTGCAGGGAAGACCCCTAACGCACCTGGCCATGCACCGCGCTGAGTGCCAATGTGAAGCGCATGCAATTCTCCGCCACAGAGGTATTGTTTGGACACCGCGATCGCACGACACGAGAACTTCTCGAGGCCTATTAACGCTGGGGCTCGCATGTGCGTTAGCAATCCTTTTTTGGCCTTATCGGAAAAGGAAGTCACGCTGCTCATAGAAAGGGGGTGGACCGATGGGGAGAGGGGAGCAGGAGGTGTGTTCTTGGTTTGTATTAGTGCCTTTTGTTTCGACCACGATGCGTATGCGCGGAATTTCGTTGCGCGCCTAGTGTAAGTGTTATATATTTTCGGTTCAAGCATTAAAGCTTTCAGCTGTGAGTAAGCGCTTGTGGTGTACCCTTTCTTGTCCGTGTTTTTTCGCGCTACGTTTACGGTGTTATGGATCAGTACCAACACGCTCGCCCCTCGGTTTTGTTTAACAAGTAGCATTCGGTTGCGAAGACCGATGCAAATAATGTGGGTTTCGTAGCGGAAAACAAATCTAATGCAGCGAAGTTACTTCATTCGCAACTCTAATTGAATTCAGTACCAAGTACGGCTCAACTAAAGTAACCTTATATTCCTCGAAACGTTATGAATTCTGTATGTGTTAGCTAGTTTTAATCTTTTCAAGTACAGTGAGTATATAAAAAGCGCCCCTTGCTTTTTTTATTGTGTCCTCTATAATTCTTCACGTACCATATACCGATCGGTGCTTTGAGAAAAACTTTGAAAACAAATCGTTATCGAAATTCCTTCATTTCTATTTGAAAGCACCGAGACGACTTGTATTAAACATAACGAAATAAAAAGATTCTGGATGTGCCCACTGCATGCAGAGGTGGTGTTATAACGTATGCATCAATGCTTTGCGCACAAGCACCTGTTCACTAAACGTGAGGTTCTCACGTCTGGATCATTCCGTGTAAAGCACAGCGCATTATAGATAACTTTTTTGTTGATGTACACGGCCTACGGATTCAACTAATGCTCAACAGGGGTCTTTATTTTGCCGCGCGATTCGAACTAGAGCCACAGGACCATTTGGATGTGCGCGAGGTTCCCATATACCAGCTTGTCTCAACGGCTACCGGAAGTACGGGTATTTTCAAACGTTCCCACGACGTTGTCTGACCCCCTCGGCGATCATATGCCTTGGCCATAGCTTTCCCGAAACGTGTGCTCGGCATTTAAACAGGACGGGAATGCCAGCCGATTGGTAGGTGCGATATCACGAAAAGAAATCCCGCTTTCAGTGAACATTCAAGAGAAAGGTGGGGAGTTGTCTATCTACTGCAACAATTTCAGGACATGGTCTGAAAATGCGGCTGATATCGGTTGTGCCGGCTCTTGAGAACACGCGAGCCATACATTACAGCACAGCACGCGGCCTGAAATATGCCATCACTTCCCACGGGCAGCCAGAAATTGTTCCCTTCTTCTCTTGACAAATGATGTCATATAACCAAGATAGCACGCCATAAACCTAAAGTCCTTGGTCACTGGTGAGCATCGTAAGCATAATATTTACTGCGGCAGCCGCAGGAGGCCGCTACGTGCCCGCACACACGCTTGCGATGACACTGAAAATAAGCCACGTCTTCGATGAAAAAAAAAAAATGGCAGCATATCCACGGAGTGAATGATGGAGAGTGGGGCGAAGCATCCGTCCGTCCATTCGTTCTTGCTTCTTTCCGTCCATGCGTCCGTCCGTGTGACCGCAGGTGCGTCCATTCGCCCGTCCGTGCGTGCGTCTGTTCGTGCGTCCGTCCCTACGTTCGTCCATGCATCCGCCCCGGTGTCCGTTCATGCGTACATCCAT
Organism: Rhipicephalus annulatus; assembly: GCA_013436015.1. Lineage (NCBI taxonomy): Eukaryota > Metazoa > Arthropoda > Arachnida > Ixodida > Ixodidae > Rhipicephalus > Rhipicephalus annulatus. The sequence goes on from WOVY01016060.1 coordinate 598,441, forward strand.
GCATATGTCTGTGTGTCCGTTCGTCCATATATTCAACACTCCAAGTACCACCATCTCGCATATTTTCATCATATATTCCCCATATGGAAGCACCGCTATCCAGCGGACATTCCAAGGACTAAACGAGAGGTGGCACACTCACACTTTCTTGCAGCTTGTGTCTACTTCCCACCTTTAACCTCCTCGAGTTCATTGTATATACTAGTTCACTGTATTCATGGCACTGCGGTCCAACGCTCGCTAAACCTTTCTAAAATCGAGGGGGTTATGCCCAGCGAGTATAACGTAGCAACCCTTTATTGCCAGATAGTGCTCAATATACATGCCAATGGCTGCTAAGGGGGAATGAGAGACAGGAGAGGCTACACTACGACTACTACTACGACTACGAGGGACGAAGGGGTGCCGCAATAAGGAGCTTCGACCCTAAAAAAAGTACTCAGGCTTAGCGTGGTTGTCCCGACGTGGGAGTCGCCCGCTGCGCTCTATAGGGTGCATGCCTTCCGCAGGACCTGAATAAAGTTGTTCCAACCAACCAACCAACCAACCAACCAACCAACCAACCAACCAACCAACCAACCAACCAACCAACCAACCAACCAACCAACCAACCAACCAACCAACCAACCAAGGTCATGACACGCACCGACTGACGAACGGACGCATTTTATTGCCCTTGTTACCAAAGTTACTAGTTCACTCTTGCAACGTTCCTTGTCACCCCTCCCTGCGTACGTTTTAGTGCGCTCGCTGGAACGAGGGAGAAATCGGGTGGAGGGTGCAACCAATTTTGCAACTCCGCTCGTGCGTGAAGTATACTAAAGAAAGTCCTGCAGCAGCTGGTTCGTGAGGAATTTAAACTCTTGTAGTGAAGTTGTTCGATGGTTACTGAAAAGGCACGGCCGGGCCCATTTATTGAATGGCATGGGTGTCTCTGCCGCACCCAGTGTGCGATAAAAGCGTATGAAACAGTGCTCAGATATATAATGGACTGAGTCCATGAACAGGGTATACTTGTTGGATGAACCTGAGAACAAAGAAGCCTGAATTGAAGCTAGCAGTAGCCAAAGTAGTAAAGCTATTTAATTTGATCGTGAGATTTGTAGTCAAATAGAAGAGAAGTGGTATTATAATGATTGTTTTTATTATTGAATAACAAATATTGCGATTTTGAAGAAATAATGTAGAAATGTTCGTCCCCTGTTCATTAGCCTTCAAGCTAAGGATAGGTTGCGAATAATAAAGTAAACTATAATAAAATCAGCGCCCTTGCATATATTTTATTTAAAGTTTAGTCAGATACTGAGTTGGCTATAGAACGTGGCAACCAACATCTGAGTAGGAAAATTCAATTCTAAAGCTTTGTTTATTTTTCTTTTTGAAGCTGCAGATCAAAGTCGATTACGACATTACATGATGCCAGTTAAGTTCACGCAGTGAAATAGGGTTAAATATGAACAGTCCAGCTTCATTTTTTTTGTTTGCGTACCTGTTTACGTTAGGTTCCCGCTAGAACACACATTACACACCAGAATTAGCAAAGTTGCGCATGCCGGCAAGTGTGAGTAGCGTGCCCGCAGCATTGCCGGTCCACATTTGCAGGCGCACCACGCGTTGTTTTGCGGTGCCCCGTCGTGCAACAGCGTGGTGGTGTTAAAAAGAAGCCTTGCGTGTGGTCTGACATGACAAAAAAAAGATCAAAACAGCATCCCTTATATGAAAATAACAATACAAATGGCTACCTAATGCACAATAACAGAAGTTTAGAAGTAGCCATGGGAAGAGATTATTGAGCCAACCCGAAAGTTTAGTCCTCAGACGGATTCATAATGCTAGCCAATTCTCTGCATTGTATGGCCAGTAACTGTAACGCTGTCCGAAAGCCCACTTTCACGCAGCAGCATGGTACAGACATTCGCTCAAAACATCATCGTTATGGTGTTCATATTATCACTGTACCAACGCTTCACGGCACTCATTTGTATGAACAACGGCTTGTATTGCGGGAGTAGGGAGAGATAATTTATTGGAAGCCAGATAGGTTGGACTGAGCTACCGCACTCTAGCCTGCTACTCTGCACTCAAGATAAGGACGAGGAGAAAGTAAGAGTGGTGCTGGAGGACGTTGGGTTGGGGAAAAACTTACGCGTATATACAAGAACCACTTAGCATAGTGGTTTCGATAAACTATTCTGTAACTCACGTTGGGTTCAGTATACTGAATGACATGCGCTGCACGACAGTGAAGGTGTGACCTGTGCTGGGCATAGACGTTAGGTGCCGCATTGAAGGATGCACGTCACATTAAATGTAAAATTAGTGATATGAGAATGAATCGCATGCATTTTTACAGCGTTTAGTATGTGTTTATATTGAGTGGCCTGCTCTAACCTGTCGTCTTTGGCGTTGTCAGAAAAAAAATGAGTTCAACCCCCCTCCCTCTCTCATTTCATAATTTTGTATGCTTATGCACACGCACACACACAAACGCGTGCACGGGTATACATATAGAGTATAATAGAACCCCCCCATCCTTACCCCACACAAAACTTAAAAAAAAACCTTCTTTCTGCATTTCATACCGGCCTACATAAAAAAAATACAAGCATATTCACGAAGTGGATGCTGATGATAAATCGAAGCTAGGTACTATAAGGTTCATAATGTCTACGTTAAAGTCACCGACTAAAACAAGGTACGGACAGATGTACGGACGGACGCACGGAAGCACGGATACACGTATGGACGGACGAAAGTACAGTCTATTTTTAAGCTATACGCACACTCTGTAGACAGTCTTGCGCACAGATGTTTTGCACCTGCGCTTCGAATGTGCATGGTGCCCGGCCGGATTGAAGCCGCATGGACATCGTCAGGTCCTATGCAGCCTCGCTCTTCAAAAATAACGCAACCAGAGCGTGAAACAAGGCATATAAACAAGAGTAGCGTTTGCGCTCCGAATGCGTGGGTGAGGCTAAACCTCTGAACCGGTTGGCAACACTATTGCGTCGTTGCTTCACATGCACGTGTGGTTGTGTCAGCAAAGCCTTTATTTCTTTCTGCCCGAACATCAGCTGCTGAACAATCCAAAAATAATTCTCGGGTCCTGTTGCACTGCGACGCAAAGCATCTCTTCACGTGCAGCCCTTTTCACGGTTAGTTGGTGTCGACCACCGGAAATGAAGTTTGAAAACACTGCGCAGCACGTGAAGCGCGTAGAATTACCCGTCGGCGGCCGCAGCTGTGGGGCTGCGAAGTGGATGTCAACTTGATCCAGAGGACTCGTAGCGCAGGTCATATAATATACGAGGTGAAACTCACAATGCCAAAAAGCAGGGCTGGGGCACACCAGATTGTTGACGAATAATACTAATAATGACATTACAGATCAAATACAGTGTAAAAAATGAAAAAGTGTACTTTAACAACACAACAAGTCACCGTGAGTACAGTACTGAACCTTGTGTATCAATTGAAACACGTGTAAAGTCAAACTTTTCGCGCATGGAGATGCATCAATGCTAGACGCATCACTAAATTCCGTGTTGCCTAACGTATGAATGTTTGTTTGCCTCAAACTCACCCCAAGTTTAAACCTGAACGGTGCACAACTTAATGCATTGAAACAACAATGAAAATTTTCATGCTTACATACGACACTTCGTTCCAAACGATAACTGCCCGCATACGGCCCACGCCTTTGCGTTCGCCAAACAAAAAAAAAGGGGGTGCAGGGGGGGGGGGGGGCAAAAAATGCTAGGTTAAACTCAAGACGCAGTAGCATCCACTTCGAGAAACAGTGGAAGTAAGCAAAAACGTGCACAAGATGACTTTAACCACATTTGTTTGAAGAAAGGCTTTCGCCGTCTAATACTCCAGATATCCTCGCGGGATCGTATATAGACAGGATATAGCACAACTACCAAGCTACTGCGAAAAGAATGAAGCGCGTGAATCTATTGGGATGCTTTTGGAATTTTTTCACTAATTGTTTATGAGTTGAAAATATCATAATATATTACAACGGCTTCAATTTTATAGCTACCATACTTCAGCTTTATGCTTTAGAAATGCATTCTATGGCTACCAAGCTTTTATTTAACCACTCCTGAATACAGCAATAAATCCTTTCTTGCGCTAGCGCGGTTTTATATAAAGGTAGAAGTATAGATATCCAGCTGCTGTAGTTCCTGAGAAGTTAGAGATATAATAATTATAAATACATGAAAATGGTCCATAAAGCCATCTAAGTGAGAATTGTATAGGCGCAGTAATAAAACCTTGCTGCTTCCATTTGCGCAATTCGAAGGTGGGCTCGGACAACTGGAATGCTTAACCGAAAGTGTGCCGATGTAATGCAGTGTGGGCACATACGGCTTGCGCGCTTTGAATTTGATGTGCAGAAGACTCCAACTTTGGACGTAACCTCCAGTGGCACTATTGACTGCCCCGACCTTACATACTGCTGTGTGATCTGTTCTGTGACAGCTCAAACTATGTCCTGCATGTGACGTGACATCGCCAAGACAGGTAAACCAGGAAAATATATTCGATTACAATAGTTCAAACTGGTGACAATGAGGATACTATCCTGCGTGAACGAATTGTTTCGCGTTTATGAATGAATGAATGAAAAGTTTTTTTTTTCGGCAATGGAAGTCTGCCGGTGAAGGTGAAACCCCCAGTCCGGGGCCATTGGGGCATTTGCATCTTGCGAGCTTTATTGTCGATAAGATTCAGCTGCGCTTCAGGCTGCTAGTGAAATGACCACTTCGAAGTGGATCGAAACTGTATCGATTAGTCGTTTTGCGCAAGAAACGCGTTTACGCGATCCCGAGCGAATTCTCCCGTGGAATAATGCCGTTGTACATTTTGGAAAACAAACAGGAACTAGACGGTGATCATGCAATATGCAGCAGCTTGTTTAGCAGATGCACTTGACTTTTAAATCAGAATTCGAGGAACAACATGCTCGCTGGTGTTATTTTTTTAGGTGTAGCTCTGTTTGAGAGGCACACGTTGGAATTTTCAAAATATTTTACTTTTGACTCACAGTTCAAATTTCCGTGATTTCATTCTCATTGCTATAGGGATTTGGTAACATTAAAGAAATGAGCTCCATAGCCAACCTTAAAAGCTTAAATGTTAGTCAATTCAAGTGACATTCATTATAGAATCTGCGTGTGCAGAATGCACTTTGGCTCAATTTCTTATCACGCCTTCTTTTAAGAACGGAACTCTACAAAACTTTGCTCCCTTTCGCCTTCTTCTATCGCCTTCACCGTTGCTATCCTAGGAACTTTGTTGGCCCTGTGACGATAAAGAGCCGGTATAGCTATAGAGCAGCTTTACTTCGCTCTTCTTCGCTGTCAACATTCATGAAAGTCAACATATACTTTTGCGGATGCGATAAGCATTTTATGTGGGAGCTTCCTTGTGTCGAGACACCGCTGCCCTGGTCTGGTGGTTATTGTGCTTGACTGCTGACCCGAACGTCGCGCAATCGAATACCGGCCACGGGAGACGCATTTATAGATGAAGGTGAAAATGCTTGAGACCCGTGTACTTAAACTTACGTGCGCGTTAAAGAACGCCTGATTGTCGAAATTTCGGGAGTCCTCCATACAGCATGCCTCGCCATCATATCATAGCTTTGTGGCGTAAAACCCCAACAACTATTATTATTATTATTGGGTCACTTAAGGTGTGCCTATAGCTTCCCTGATGGGCAGGCTTCCATCCTTCTTGCGCCTGCTTTTTTTACTAGAACCATCGAGAAACTGAATGAGAAGCCCCGCACATTGTTTATTTCTTCTCACTGAGGTGGCGCGTGGTGTCTTAACTTTGAAGGGACCGATAGCCATCATATAACAGAACTGACAGCCGCGCTGGTCGTTCCTGGTACATCTTCAACTGACCCGTAAACGGCGCAATACAGAATGAATGGCAAAGACGCACAGGTGAACAGCACTGAAGAAGCGTGCGCTTCTCTCACGCTGTACAAGTCAAACGAAGATGACTCAGGTCGTGAGGCTGTACACTACCTCCAAAGGTCGGTAGTATACACATGAGCCTAGGTGTGTGAACGTACGAAATTTAGCAGATGTGGAATTTTAAGCAGCAGAGTAATCCAGAGGAAAGCTGTGGCGTGCAAACAAAGCTCCGCCAGACTCAAGACATGAAGCTGGGCTTCGCGTTCCTTGGACGACTGCATGGGCGACGCAACCACTGAACGCCGTACCTGCAATCAATGCGATTTCGTCACCGCGGTCATTCTTATCAGCACATCACCCTTGGCGAGACAAGACGAAACTCAGTGCTCAGCAATATGCTCCTGGATTCAAGTGGCACACAAACGATGAAGACCACATCTACATACTTCTTGTAATTCAGGTGTGGATACTGTACTTGTAGTAAATGTTTCGCACAAGCGGCAGGCCAGTGGCCGTGCGCAGACTTAAGCTAGAAAGTAAGCGCCTTTATGACGTTAATCATATTTAGCCGGTTGCAAATCACTGTGTAGTAAGAATACGGATAAGTATACGCAGCTCCTGGGAGCCGTTGCCTGCGGGATGAGTGACACGGCGTTATCTAAGGACGTAACGATTTGCAACATGAGCCCCGCATAGTACAGATGTGAGCTGAACCGATCATTACAAGCCGTAATATATCTATCTTAAGCGGCCCGGAATAGGCGTGACGATTTTGTACATAAGGATTACCATTGATTGATGATTGATTTGTGGGGTTTAACGTCCCAAAACCACGATATGATTATGAGAGACGCCGTAGTAGAGGGCTCCGGAAATTTTGACCACCTGGGGCTCTTTAACGTGCACCCAAATCTGAGCACACGGGCCTACAACATTTCCGCCTCCATCGGAAATGCGGCCGCCGCAGCCGGTATTCGAACCCGCGCCCTGCGGCCCTGCGGGACATAAGGATTACCACTGTTGGTCTTCTCTTTATCAATCGCAGATCGCGCGTTGTACAAAAATAACGAATTGGTAAAGATATCTTGCCAGCATATTCAACTCGTTCTGACCACTTGTGTTAGGGCTGTCGATTTGCTCAGAGTCACCGAATGAACCCACCATAAAAAAACGAAAGCTTAACGGGGACACTATGTGCTGAGGTCGAGGAATCCAGCTTCGACCTGTATTTGCGAAGACAAGGCTGATTTTCTCAGCCCTGTGAGGTCAATGATTAGGGCACATCCCAATTACCGCTTGCCCGTTTCGGTAGGTTTCTGATGCGAAAATGTCGATGCTCCATAGCTCTACTCTAAGACGTGACTTTTTGGTCAGATCACGGTTTAAGCGACCTGATTATAAGAAACCTTGTCAGATCATTTATCGTAAGGTTTTAGTGATCAGGCTTTGGCGATCCGATGAGACCGTATTGAACTCTGGGACCGAATGTAAAATAGGTGCACAAAAAAGGTCGACATTGATGCGATATCCTATGCTCACTGATACATACACGTGGGTTGCCGAAAACGCGTACTTATTGAGTTCATAAGTTTGGAGTCATCGCTGCATTTGTCACTCAAGATGAAAAATGGACTTCGCATCAATCCAACGTGTTGGCGTGAACAGTCACCGTCCAACCGAGAACATCGTTCATTTGAGACCATGTTTGAATAAAACACGAAATAAATGTAGAAACAAAAGAAACCATGCATGGAAGCACGAGGGCTGTTTGTGGAGGGGCCACACTATGAACTACATCTCAAATCGACTCTGAACACACGTGCACCCTTGTTTCCCAGCTGGAATTACACCTGGAACACATGCGCGAACATTTATGCTCTTCGCCAAACTAGTCCTTGTTCTACGAGCGCCTCGAAACATACATTTACCAACAGCTGAAAGGCTCTCCTCTCCTGTGCCATATTTTTTTCTGTCATATATAAAACCCATTCCCTAAAGCCCGGTTTGATATTCGAGCTCTTTCGGAATGAGCCATTAAGTCTTCGCTCAATGCGCTCTTTGGTGCTATCTGGGCCGCAAAGCAAGCGGTTATGTATAAATGGGAACAGGATGACAAGGGTGAGTTTTTTTCTTTTGTTTTTGGGTGCGTGCTGTACAGCCTAGGAAACGGAAGTTTGCGCAGATAATATAAGCGCACGACCGATAATACACCTTATCAGCAGTTCTTTCCGGGGAGAGAACGGGGCGTGACGTACTAGCTAGGTTACGTGCAACGGCAACGAAGGAACTGTATCGCTTGGGTGGGTTCACCTTTCGGGGTTTGAATTCAGAGGTCACGCCATTGAACCCCGGCACAACCGGTGGCATTTCTATGCATGCAGAATGCTAGAGGCCCATGTGCTTTATTTTAGGTGCACGTTAAAGAACCCCACGCCCTCCCAATTTTCCGGAGCTCTTTACTACGGCGTCTCTGACAATCATATTGACGTTTTGGCAAGTACAACAATAGGAAATATGGGAAGATTCGTGCAGGTTCGAATCTAACTGCCTGTGATGGCGTGAATATTTCAGGAATGTGCAGCGCTAACTTATGTGATACTTGTATACCCCGAAACACTCGCCATCATAGGCATTCACCCACAGGATACGAAGAAGAGTAACAATGGGAGCCCCCCCCCCTTCCCCGCTCTAGTAACGTGACAGGGGGGTGGAGAAGGCTCAGTCTGCCCCATACTTAGTGTTAGTAAGAGGGGACGCCACGATAGACTTTCACCCACACTCTTAAACAGGAATTTACCCTGCGCATGCCGTACATATATAGAAAGACGCAGAAAAACCTGACACAAGGCCAGCAAGACCGTTTCTTCACAGTGTGTTCCTCGGTTCAGAACACCATCAAAGAGGATGATGGTTATGTGCAAGTGTGCAAGTTAGAACAATGAAGTACAATGAATGTGCTTACAATATATATATATATATATATATATATATATATATATATATCAAAGCAATAAAATTTTAGGCATCGAAGTATGTACGACTTAGGGCTTTTGCTTATAAGTTCATTCGTTTCGGCGACTTAAAAATATAAATAATTCGCTTTGCGTATGGTAGCGATAAAGTCATGCTAATTCCGACGGAAATCAGCAATGTCCTTTGATAAATACTTTCATTTCTACCCAGAGGATAGGCTTCCTATCAGCTCCCTACCAGCTGCGTTCTACAGTCACAAATGCAAACAAACGCACTATACAAGTAAAAAATAGGGGAGGGGGTTAGTGCTCACCCTCTACACCCACCGACCGGCACAGAAAAAAAGAAGAAAATGTTTAACTCCACTTCTGTCTATATTATTGTTATACTAGGTCACAGTTCAACGACCTACGTACACAGCACACACAAAGCAGCACCTCTTGTTTGCTTGTTTGTCGACGTATCTTATCGTAACTGGTTTCTGGTGTCCACTGAAAATGGGCCACAAGGCGATTCATCACATCCCGCTGATGGCTGTGGCCTGTGTATACCGTATACAACAGGTCAACATGGAAGTTTTATGGCGGCGCTTCCCGGGCCAAAATAAACCAGACAGACAAACAGCTTGTTTTATCACAAGCTTTTCAACTGCCCGGGCTCCATACTTCGGGTTCTCGGCTGCCTCGCTGTATACCTTCCGATTCTGCTGTATTAATGCGTTGGCAATTTATATGACCGCAGCCTCGGAATCGTTCGACTTACTTATTTCTTACTGCCTTGCGCTGCTATTTCGTACACTTGTTTGCCATGCTAGCTCTTTGCTGCATTTGTTTGCTTTAATTTTACTGCTATAAGTACCGGGTAACTCATGTATTCTGCACCTATACATATAACGCAGGAGGAAGGAAGAGACGAGTGGAAGGGCAGGGAGGTTAGCGAGTTCACAGACCGGCTGGCTACCCTGTGCTGGTGAAAAGGGTAAGGGAAGTAAAAGATGATTAAAAAATAGACATTACACAAAAACACAAAGCAAAAAAGGAACAGCAAAATAACGAAAAGAAAGGAAAACAGGCTACAACACTGCTTAATGTCCGTCGCTAAAACCAATTACCGGCAAAAAAAAAACGAAACATAACGCTTTCAAAACCTTCTGGGCTGAGGATGGACTCGGGCAGTGTCCCAGAATATTCTGATCCAATGTACAACGAAGAATTGCTTACACCGAATAGTTGTACAAACCCCCGGATACATTTTCGATATATAAGCCACTTCAATGTGGAATTATCTATATTTAGAACCATTTTTGTGGTTCGCTTGAGATTCGATGTATCCGGATTCAAATGCACTCTTATTTCGGCACTGATGTTGCCAACACTTTGACAGGGTCGTGATTGTTATTAAAGCAATGTATATTCTGTCTTTTCGATGACGTTCTTTGCATGTTGAAGGCGTAGAGTAAAGTAGAATATTGAAAAAAAAAATAATCTTTGCAAGGCTGCTTGGGCTTTCGACAAACTAGCGCTGGGTGTGATGGCGATGACAACTATTCGGATGCAAGTTTGGCGGCCCACGCTGACTCAAATCTGGGGGTTATGGAGCCTTAGCGATATGTTTCCTTTAATTGGGGGTAGCTCTGTGCTTATACACTAAACCGTAAATAATCCACGCATATTTCCGGTCTGCAGGCTCATACTATCGCATACGGGATCGTTAATGAGTCCGCTTTTTCATATAAAAAGAGTCTCGTATTTGATATGTATGCTTCTTTTATAATGCGCGCATTCTCTTATGTTCTGTGATTTATGGCACTTCGTATACAGTGACCCGGAAGAGCCTCCACGAGTGTTGACAGCATCAATGGGCGGGTTTACGTGGCCTTCTACGCCAGAAAAAAATCGCTAGTGTATCTGCTCCCCGGTCACTGCGTTGATATGAAAAACGGGCGGCTGGCTTCGATGTATTACCTTTACTTTGTTTGTCTGAAATTACTGGGTTACTCGCGAATGGAATGCGTTCTCGAAGAGTGACGTTACGATTAAGAACTTCTTGCCAAGTGCCATTTCTGGGAAATCTACCATAATGGCATTTGCTCAAGTGATGCATTGTCTATACTTTCGAAATGACATAGATATAAGTATCGCCTTAACTGAATGGTTTATTTACCTCGGGGCAGAGTCGTGAACCTCGCAAAAGGACCTTCAACACAATTCTAAAAGGATGCATACCATAACAATGTTCGCTTAGAAACTGGTGTACAGCTCGTTAATGCTCTGATCTTCAAGCATCTTGGTAAAACACAATCAGCGATGCAATAGTATAACAATTACACACACATTCCAACGCCCGGAATCGGTAACAATTCCCGTACTTATGATTACTGAAAAATCGCTCTGGTGTAGAGTTCGAACACATGGCCAATACTTTCCGGGAATGCATGCCCCATTGCAATAACTCGAGGATGGGCCGCGAGTGTTTTCAACTTTTTAAGTGTATATACAAAGCACGTATACATATACGTAGGAACACAAAGGCTGGGTGAACCCACCCCTCCACCCATCAAGTAAAAAAATTCTGGCTACGATTGTGATTCGCATCATTTGTAGTAGTTAAGCGCAACTTTGCGTTTATTCGCCCGTCGAGCACTAAGTAGGCTTTCATTGCTAGCGACGTGCCGAAACTCTCACTTTTTAGCTATAGTTCATACTTAACTGCTTAGTCATATTTTAACTTTTTTTGCTGAAAGTTTTTAGTTTAAGGCTATTTGCACGAACTTTCTAAGTGTGATTGCCGATGTTAAGCTTGGGATTGCCAATCAAGAGGGTCGCCCCGCCGCGGTGGTCTAGTGGCTAAGGTACTCGGCTGCTGACCCGCAGGTCGCGGGTTCAAATCCCGGCTGTGGCGGCTGCATTTCCAATGGAGTCGGAAATGTTGTAGGCCCGTGTGCTCAGCTTTGGGTGCACGTTAAAGAACCCCAGGTGGTCGAAATTTCCGGAGCCCTCCACTACGGCGTCTCTCATAATCATATGGTGGTTTTGGGACGTTAAACCCTACATATCAATGAATCAATCAATCAATCAATCAATCAAGAGTGTCCTTTTTTTCTACTCGCTCTCTCGCATCGGAATTTTCGATTAGTCACCTCCTTCCAAGAGGAGACGAGCAATTAAGCACGCGGCTTCATGGAAATCGACGCCACTAGATGGCGCGCGTTCGCGGCGATCCCGTCGAATGCGCCGGCGGTCAGAGTGTGCGCGCGCGCGTCGCATCATCCGGTACAAAATACAAATACAGCAGGCGAGAACGGTGGTCGGCGGCCTCTCACTGAAGCGGAGGGAACGCCTGGCCTGCGAAGGGGAAGAAAGCAGCGGAAAGTAGCTAGCGTGCCGCCGTCGCGCGAACCTGCCGTTCGCCCACCGCGACGAATCTTGACGTCACACTGCGACGTCACCGCCACGCGTCACGTGGGCCACGTCGTCGTTCTCGTCGGCGGCGTTTCCGTCGGGTGCGCGCACTCAGCGGCGCGCGAAGAGAGAACGCCTTTACGGAAACGGCGCGGTGGTTGGTTGATTCGTTTGGTGGTGGTGCTTCGCTCTTGTTGGAGCGCAAGCCGAACGACGATGCTACCCGTTGCGATCCGCGCCGCATCAGTGTCATAGAGACGCGTGATTTAATGGTGCGCTGTCCCGCCGAGACTCGAGCGCAGCCGCTCCAGTAGCGAGCGTGTGAGAGTGCGTGTGTGTGTGTTCGAGCACGTTGATTATTTTGTGATTTCTTTCTGCGAGTGGCTCTCACCCTCACTGTCGGGGTGAGAGTGTAGATTCTTCTCTGGGATAACCGCTCCTTCCTCCGCTCCATCCGCCTGTTGCAAACTCCTGGATTATCTCTTTTGTGATCTCCGTCACACACCCTGCTAGAGATCGTCAATCAAAGAGGTGTGCGTGACGCTCGCCTTCAAGCGCGTGTGACGTTACTTCGCCGCACTCGTCTGGTGTCAACAAGCGTTGGTAGCTTTTGCCGGTGCGTCACGTCTCAAGCTCGTCTTCTTTTTTTGGATTTTCGCCATCTGACTGCACCGCTGCCTTCGGATACATGGGCCATCGAAAGCAGCGTGACATCTTCGTGATTTCAGGTACGTTACCGGTTGCTTCTGAAAAAAAAAAAAGCTCACAACTTCTATTTTGCTGTTTTTTTGTTTCTCTTGTTTTTCATCCAAGTCAGCACAGCACGCGCACACATCTTCGTACCATGAACGGCTTTCTTCAAGCTTTGGCTCTTACCAATGGCTCTGCAACCGGTTGATTGATTGATTGAATAATTGATTGATATGCGGGGTTTAACGTCCCAAAAACCACCATATGATTATGACAGACGCCGTAGTGGAGGGCTCCAGAAATTTCGACCACCTGGGGATCTTTAACGTGCACCCAAATCTGAGCACACGGGCTTACAACATTTCCGCCTCCATCGGAAATGCAGCCGCCGCAGCCGCGATTTGATCCCACGATCTGCGGGTCAGCAGCCGAGTATCTTATAGCCACTAGACCACCACCGCGGCGGGGCATGCAAGCGGTTGTAACTGGTTGTAACGCAGTGTGAAAAGAAACGCGCCAAACAGAAAGGGTGGTTGTTTTCAGCGAAAGCAGTAATCACTTATCTAACGTGATTATTTCACATAATATCGTCCCCTTTTCTCCCTTCCGATGATTTAGAATATGCGGCTGCTGTGGTTGCGTAGCTGTGACGATCGGTTACAGAACAGGAGGTTTCCGTCTTGACACCACACCATAGCTACCGCAGTTCTTGAAATCGAGGGCGAAAATATTTAGATCTAGGTTACACGTGAAGAGTTTTTTGAAACGGCCCTTCCCACCCCCAACACAGGCCTTTCAATCTACAGTGACAATCGTACTTCACGAGTACGTCGTAGTTAAACATGATAACTAGCCTACTCTCTCTCTGTCTCTCTAGAGCACCGCATAGTCACGATTAAAACATATAGCCGATGTCCCTGATGTAACGTTTACGTAGACAGGAATTCAGAACTTTCGAATCGTATACTTATCGTAATCGTATTTAGGAGCATGCAACAGAAACTGCTGCAGTTTCGCGCAATATTTATGTCAAGGAAAACGCAACCGCGATTGCAGCAGTCGTCGCGAAGTTCAAGGTGTCCCTGGCAGCGAGCTGCGTCACGGATGGGCGCGACAAAACATCACGTGGCATTAAATCACAGCTCGAGCAACGCTACGAAGTCGCTTCTCAGGGCGACCTTCAGGAAACATGCCTCGCCCGACCTTGAGAAGCGTGTCGTTTTAAGATGAGGATAGCCACGTTATTTCCGTTTGTTCCTCATCCACAGCTTTTTTCCGCATTAGAGACGATTGGCTGCCTTCGCACACAGCGCAGGCTAACGCGTCTTCAACCAGAATTCACATTTAGTCGGTGGTTTCCAAAGAGACGGATACGCGTGTTTTAGGCGTAATTTAGCTATTACTTCAACGTTTCGCTATTGGCTTGCATTGTTCTATTGTCCTAGGTATTTGCGTACAAACAGTGACTGCTGCCAGCGATAACGGTAGGTGTTCGAAGTGTTCGACAAGGTATATAAGGTACCAATATAGTATGATATCATTCTGTTATCAAGGCCTAGAAGCCTCGCACAAAGGGATGAAATCGGCTTCTCTAAAAGAGTGCACGTAATACTCGAACCACGACTGGTTGTTGGGACTTCCATTAATCAATTTGCCGGGATAAGCGGCAAAGCAAATGCGGACTTCTCGGAAAGGATTGGCACAGACCGCTGAAACATGGGGATTGCGCAGTTACTCTGCAAATTCGAGGTCCGCCATGAAGCTTCGTGAAGCGTCAGGTATACCACAGCCACGTGGTATTATTCGCTGGGGACGTAGTCGTGTAGCTGTATGCGTACTCTCTTCCAAACTGTGGCCCAAGTGATTTTTTATAAAACGTGCGAGTATCTCAAATGCTTGCATGCGTGCGTCGACAACCAAGGAGTGCGATAACATGGGAGGGGGGGGGGGAGTGTTTATGTTTAGAAGAAGGAAAAGAAAAGAAAAGTGAGCCCCGCAACTGTCTGCATCAGGGTGCGACACCTCAACCGTAGCTCACAAGGGATGGGGGTGAGGATGGATTAGAAGGATAGGAATGAAGGTGTAGATAGAGAGGAAAGAGATGAGGTAAGCCAGAGAGAGTGACGACAAATCGAGGGGATAGGAGAGATAGGAAAGATGAAAACACGATCACAGGAGTCCGAGGATGGGGCACCACTTGCGAGAGCTCTTGTCGGCGTCAGGAGATGGCGTAGAGCAAGTCCAGTCGGCCAGAGCTACGCTGACGTCGGAGATCGCGAGGGCACAACCGGTCGGCACGGAATCCAGCGAGCTAGTCCGCGATAACTTCTTGGTTGTCGAAACGAGCCGAAAACATGGCCGCCGAGTGGACCAATAGTTTCCAGACCCCAGAGGGAACATCTGGGATCTGGGAACTATTGGTCCACTATCACTGAACATCTGAGCTCTGGCAAGCTCCACCATCATTGAATATCTGCGGTCTGGCAACTATTGGACCACAATCATTGACAGAAATCAAGCGGCTGCCTGGTGTTTTTTGTCCGGGAAAATCGTGAAACATCATTTGAAGACATTTCGCGGATTCGCGGACCACGGACGACGAATGTCCGGTTGTGACAGTAGTTTGTCGCTGCAGTGCCACGTCGCGTTTCGGTTCTCCGCGGCGGGGCGCATTTCGAAGGTCATTGCGCAGGAGAAACCGCGAAAGGTGGTCACGCACTTAAGTTAAAGTGTGTATACGTTTGTCAAATTTCACCTTGCGTGCCCATACGGCGACGTTCTTTATACTCTGTCTGACCCGCCGCTGCAGTAGTATGTGTTCATACATAGGCGTCCACGCAAGGGGGGAGAAGGCTCCCCAGAATCTATTCCCCCTCTCCTAACATTAAATCAGTCGAACCTGTCCTGTTACTGTTTATGTTCAGAGTTAAAGTAATGCATTGTTTTTTTTTTTTGGCTCATGACCCACAATATTT
This sequence comes from Rhipicephalus annulatus, assembly GCA_013436015.1. NCBI lineage: Eukaryota > Metazoa > Arthropoda > Arachnida > Ixodida > Ixodidae > Rhipicephalus > Rhipicephalus annulatus. The sequence goes on from WOVY01016060.1 coordinate 614,413, forward strand.
CTTTTCGAGAGTTGGATTACAACTCATCTTTACACCTAGAAAGCCGGAGAGCAACTCGTCATTCCTTAACTTGCATGTTCGCATCTGTTGCGACACTCGCTTTTTTTCATCACTTATTGAAAAAAGGCAGGTGCAGCTGCAAGAAAACGCCGCCCTCCCCCTTTACTAACGGGCACAACGCACGCCTCTGGCCGTGACGTTGAACCGCACATTGTTCACTTGCTTGGTTCTTCCGTATCAGCAGACGTGCATTCGTGCCAAGAAAACATAAGAGAACTCATGCGCAAGCGTGGTTCACGAGTGCCCTATTGCGAACACTTTCCCGTTCGATTCGTGAGTTCCTCCGCACACTTCGCGATACGCTAACCTTTCGCTCCGTTACGCCGAAGAGGTCGACGCGCTCCGACGTCGTCGACCTTGCGGATTCGCCGACCGAGCGACCGACTCTTCGCTTGACGCGCCCGGCGGGTCACGGACGCGATCAACGGCCCTTTCCGCCGGCTGTGTGGGAGGGAACGGAGAGAGGAGAAAGGCGTACCACCCTTGCTTGTTGGTGGACTCACTTATCGGATACTCCTTCGGAGCGCCGATAAAAATCGATTTCCGTGGGCGGGTTTGCGTGGCGGTCGCTGGAAACCAGGTGGAACAGAGATCTCGTATTGACCTCTGCAGTCTCTCTTTATAGCTGCCATAGTATACCCGCGCCTCTGCGCAGGGCGGGGGTGAGAAATAACTCCGTTTCATGACCGCCCATCGGAAAGATTCCGAGACCCTCTTCAAACTGCAGGTTTTCTGCGGTTCGATGACGTTTGGTGACGCGAGCTATATCGGGAATCTCTCTCAATTCCTCGTTGCAGTCGAGCGCGACCAGGCCATAAGCGCGTCGCAAATTGCCGTCTCGGGAAGAGTCCAAACATCTGGTACCGAGCCTGAGTAAAAGTGAAAGGTTTTTAATTCGATTTTTTGACCTGGTTAGTGTATAAAACCGACCCACTTGGATTATTCAAGCGGAAGGAAAGAGATGACAGCATTTACCACGGGCATATGCATTGTTCGGCGTTGTTTCCTGTTCGCTCGTGTAGACACACCATTTTTCGCGCAAATTTACGTAAACAGTTTATTCATTCAAAGATACTGCAGATTTGAAAGAATTCAACAATAAGCTCCATCTAAAGAAATCAGTAACACCTAAATGCCTAAAGTATCCGTGCGCATATATCACACAGCGATACCTGAAACACCAGTGCCCGAAAATAAAGAGAAATCACTTTCTCTCGACGTAGGTGAAAAAAAAGAAAAAAAAAGAACTGGTCAATGTTCAGAAGTAGCTGATCGGCATGTCGTCATGGACTAGAAATTGTCACTGCTATAAAATTAATGCTGTTTTTGTATCCCGAAGGATAAGAATATTAATTTCACTTTTTCATTTCGCCATTCTGTTTCACCTGAATAAGGTTTGTTGGTGGGAAGATTCGCAAAAAGCTTGAACTGTTGCTTCACTGCATCATTCTATCTATCAAAAAAAAAACAGGCTTGTAATCCTTGGTGTATGAAAGCTGCAATGTCATATTCATGAGATACGTACTTGAGCGATGAGCTTTCATAATTAATGTCGTATAAGCACAACTGAAAACCATGCGCGCTGAGCTTCACCAATTCATCTTTCTTTTCACCCCCAGCAACACGCGCTAAGTATGGTCAGCCTCCAATATGAATATATAAGTGTTTTCTTTATGGTTGTGCGCTTCACCTTTTTAGTACTCTTCTGCACTAATAACTACATAGATATTTTCGTTAACACTCCTATTAATAAGGGACTTTACGAAGGGATGTGAAGCAGCGTTTCGCACGGGTGGCGTCACGTGTTGAACGGCGCTAATGCGGGTGCTGCGGTGAGCGCTGGAAGATTCGTTTGAAGCGATGACTGGCGTCGGTCTTGTGGGTGACATGCACAGACATGTTTCAACACCTATACTGCTGTCACGCGGGCACTTTTAATCGCGGTCAGTGTCGATCTGAATAAAGCACGATCCAGATTAGGTGCTGCTACACGGTAACTTTTAATCATGATCAGGCGTGATCGGGATCAAGACTATCGCGATCCACGCATCCCGATTTGCCTGAGAGATCGCGATTTTGCTGTCGTCTGCACCCCCTAGCCGGGCTTGTTGAAAGCACAATAAACAAAAATATTTGAGCGTAGTTCGTTGAAAACGCTTTAAAACCACTAAGTGTTTATAAAAAGAAAATTATAAACTGTTTAAATTGTAACAATATTTAAAGTATTGCATATTTTAGGATTCGCATCGATCGCATGTAGTTACGGGAGAAGCAGACGACAAGCGGTCGGCCGTTGCCTTCAGCGCTTAGTTCAACTCTCGCCCCGTCGGAGCTGTTGGAGCACCTCGAAGCAAACAGATTATGAGTGCCGCAAGCCTTTCGACTACGTCGCAACGTACGTGCCCTTCGTGGTCGAATTAAGGGACCTTTACAGTGATTGACTGCTGGCAGGAGCGACTGGAAGACCCGAGGTGCCAGAAGTGAAACACTGTAGCGTACAACGAGATTGACGCTTCACTGCGACTACACGGCTACGAGCGGGGACCGTCAGAATTAAAAGCGAAGGTTAAGAATCTCGCACAGCAATACAGGTAAGTCCTCGAAAAATTTTATGGAATCATGTATTTATGAAATTACTATCGCAGTGGCCTGCAAAGTTTTTGACGTTAGAGCGGTTCTTGCACGAATAACATTGCTGATAAAGGGATCTATAGATTTGCTGATAAAGGGATCTATACATATACCGTACGTCGAGTTTTGTCAGTGGCATGTTTTGTCAGTGTCAGTGGCACTGCGAGGGGAGCGTGACGTCAGCGCGCAGCAGCGGCGTGATCAATGGATCTGCTTTGCACTGCGCCAACATCTGCAGTGCCCGGGGCGTTCGTACGGAGGGACAGCGTTACACAGGCTAGTGAAAGAGCTGCTTCGCATCTAAAACGAGTTCCGTCGCTTCTCAGTAACAAATACAAAAATTCGATATTTACAAATAGCGTTAAAGGTAGCGTATCATGACCGTGGCCGAACCTGGGCATGCTCCTCAGTGTGATTACACGCTGAGGAGTGTGCACATCAGCTTCGGAATCAGCTAGGAACAAGAGGAAATGAAGAAAAAAACGCCGACGTAATCTCCACAGAAAGGGTGTTTCCGTACTTCCCATTTGTGCTCAGGTTCCTCCGTGTAACCCGTTTATCCCATATAAATTATGCATAAAGTATGGGGCAGAAACACGCTTACACGGCTGTTGCCGCGATCTTTCATTCGTTCGCTACAGTCCACAGCGCACGTCTTCGCGGCTGAATGATGACGCATGCGCCCATCACACTTTCTTAACCGACAAGAGAACATCGGTTCTCGATGGAGCGGCCCACCACGACCGCGAGCGTTTGTTTTCGCTGGCGTGTCGATGATTGATCGGCGGCGCCCCAAGAGGGAGATGACGGCGAATGCTGAACGCCTCGTCCTCGAAGCGAACACTACAGTGACTCTGCCGGGTAAAAGGACGGGTGGGGTTGAGTGTCGGTTGCGTGTGTATACACTGCCTGAATACGTGCTTGCTTGCGCGTGTCTTCGCACGAACACGCGTGTTGGCTGTGGCAACTTGTCTGCGGTTAGGTGCAACAGCCGTGCTCTTGCGTCCGGGTTGCGTCGTGCCCCCTTTGGCACTGTGTTTATCTGCGAACGGCGGTTTCCCGTTTCACGAGCTTCAGAGTTGGCGCAGTGATGGTGACGCCGATGACGCGTGGGTCTTGCTAGCCGATGCAGTTGCGAAAGAAGAGTTTTTTTTTCTTTCTTTTTTTTGTGGGGAAGGGGCATTCTTTGCTTATACCACTTGGTCAGCGCTTGTGCGTGCATCGGTGAATCGATCAGGATTGCCCCGGTGTCATTACAGAATACTGCGCGTTCGGTGTTTGTTCGGTTTTCGAACTTTCACCTTTTCGCCTCTCGCTACTTGACAAAAATCGGATTCTTTGACGACGAGAGCTGCTTTTTGACACCAAACACAGGAGTTATAGAAGAACCTTCGAAAAGACAACCAAGTGTACAAAGCTTAGCTCCGCCCTCCCCCTAAATTGTGAACATACAGATCGTCGTTGGCGATTGCCCGTATGCGGGGAAAATGTTCAGGGTTGTTCATACGGGCTCTTTGGGCACAACGTGCCTTGCAATATTCCAAGCGGCGCAGATAAAAGAAAAGAGGGTTCATGCTTCAAAAACACGCGCATACTGCATACGTGCTTCACATTGCAACGTGAAATATTGCAGTCATAACGCGTGGTACAAGCATTCATGGCCAAGGGTGTCAGAAAATGTGGTTAACATAATGGCTCCGTGGTTGATAGCCGGTACCCCACTACGAAATGCACACATGCTACTGCGCCTATTCCCCTAAGGCCGTGCAGTGGGTACATAGCAAATTCGAAAAGGTTTCTTGCACAAAATGTTTTAAGTACGCCCTAAGAACAGAATGTGGCTTTCCCGTTCGACTCCTAAACGTGAAGCTTGCGGGTCCCCCAAGTTTTTCTCCTTTCCAAGTACAAAGTAGCAAATGGTATATTTTCCTCGCGTATGCCTTTCCTTCATATCTCTGTTTTAATCAGCTAGCATACGCATAATCCCCCTGTGTACTTGGTATAATTTGTTTGGTTTAACGTCCTAAAACCATATGTATATGAGAGACGCCGTAGTGGAGGGCCCCGGAAATTTCGACCACCGGAAGGTTCTTCACCGAGCCCCTATATTTAAGCACCCCGACCTAAGCATTTTCGCCTCCATTTAAAATGCGGCCGCTGCTGCCGGGATTCGATCCCGCGACCTGCGGGTCAGCAGCCGAGTGCCTTAGCCACCGTGGCGGGTCGTTTTCTTGGACTTATTTCCACTATTTCGTACTGTTTCATTTGTTTCCTCGGCTGCATTACTCGCGCTTATTAGGCACCTGATACGTCATATTCATAGCCTCACATTGCATAAACTTTCTGGGCTCACGTTCTCTCCTATTGCCCCTCATAATCATATGGGGGTTTTGGGACGGTAAACCCCACATATCATCATTTTCTCCTATTCCATTCTTGCTATCTTCACTCAATGCTCTTCCGGAATCCCATCTGTTACGCAGCCGAATAAAGCAATAAAGGATAAATATTTGAGAAGCACAAAACATACCTGAAAGCAAAAGTAAGCGCCTGTGCAATGCGCACGGGAATATCCTACTAAACCTTTTATAAAGTTAGTACGTGAGGGCAAAATCAAATGTGAAAAACACAAGGCAGTATTATACGTATTTGTGCGCTGCCTTATATCGTTATAGTAAAAAGAACTCGGAGACCGTGCAAGGGAGTTATGCACGGTTACTGAGAGCGAAGAACGCATTAGCAACTTGTGACTCGAGAGCGGCGAGTACGACCTCACATTTTTGTACTGAAGTCTCTCGTCGCACGGCTTATCCGGCAATCAGCGTTGCCGAGCGTGTCCTTGCGAGCGGCTTTTATAGTTGGGCATGCATGCCTAAAATCACGCATAGCGTCGTTAATCAAATGTGATGTTTGTTTTGCTGGGTGTTTTTTTTTTTCCTCCTTCTTAACCAGAGTTGAAGGCCAGAGCGATAAAGTCGTACAGTTTAAAGCCATATGCTAAGCAGGTATATTTAAAGTATGCGTGATCGGACTGTTAATCGACGCTCTTTTAGTAGTACTTAAGCAAGTACAGCCATTTCCTGCAGTGCTTCACGTATGCAGACTAGTACCTGGCAGGTGTAATCTGATGAGCAGGTGATATGCACAACGGCCGAACGGCGCAATTGGTTCTGTAAGGCCCATAGCTAACTTTATGTATATACCTGCAGTATTATGTTAAAAAAGTCTACGTATAATTAAACTCTATTTGACTGACTGCCGAGGTACACGACCCAAAACCATGAGGCACGCGTTAGTGCACTATTCGGGATTTATTTAGTCCACCCAGCGTGCCCCAAAAAGTACTGAAATCTGGGGTGTTTGCGCATTTTGACCCCTCCTTCATTATATAGTGCAACCGCCATGGGGAGGAATCCAAGCCTCGCTTTCCTTCGAGCTTAGCAGCGTGACCCCTCACCTGCTGAGTTGATGCGGCGCGTTCGTATGAAGTGTAATCACACACTCTAGGGAGTGTACAAACCTTATGGGATGAAAAGTAGGTCTCTCGATCGAAAGTTCCGACCAGTGGACTCGTCTTCGTCAGAGTACATTCCTAATCCGGTCCCGCTTAAGTTGCTGAATGTAGCCAGGAAGCTGGACATTTTTCGTGTGGTGTCCTGGATATATCCGGCATTTTACCAGAACCTGATCAAGAGTGTCATACACAATATATTAAGCAGGGTTCCGATCATGTAATCATGTAATTTCGGCGGCGACATTGTTTGCAGTATAGCCCCGCGGCGGTGGTCTAGTGGCTAAGGTACTCGGGTGCTGACTCGCAGGTCGCGGGATCGAATCCCGGCTGCGGCGGCTGCATTTCCAATGGAGGCGGAACTGCTGTAGGCCCGTGTGCTCAGATTTGGGTGCACGTTAAAGAACCCCAGGTGGTTAAATTTCCGGAGCCCACCACTTCGGCGTCTCTCATAACAATATGGTGGTTTCGGGGCGTTCAACCCCACATATGAATCAATCGATCGTTTGCAGTATAAGCCAACAAGACAATGATCGTGAGAGCTTCAGTTATTGGGAAAATGCTCATGCAACTACGCATGCCACCGACACACTTTCGACGGCCTCAACCGCATATACAACCGCGTTTCAGGAAATTATCGAATGCTTGGTTTGTTTGTGGTCACACCTATACGACGCCAGTTTTCGAGGCTTAATATGTTCGCTTTAATGTAGCAGTGATATACACTGTGAGGTACACTGCCACGGAAAAGCTATGAGACTGCCCCTACCCAGGCATGTCCTAAGCGCTATTGCGCCGATCTGTCATTCGGGTTTAAAACAGCTTGATACACTCGACTGAACTACCTTGTTTCAGATAATTTTATTTTCCCGAAGAATTCTGCATACACAGAAGACATTCATCTGACACAATTGCGTACTCGAAACATTCTTAATTACCTTAATATACATGCGTATATAAAATGTGGACTGTTTGTACCTGGTGCAAACCAGGTTTATGGCGTGCATAATGAGAACTATGTGTACTGGCAGATGTACGTGCACTCCTGTTTCAAAAAAAAATATTTATAATGTGTACCGAGCATAAACTGCTGTGTGTTTAAGCAAATCTTCGACGATTTATAGAGTACAATGTACTCGATTATAAGAGGTCTTGTTGGTGGAAAACACTTATTAATATATTTACAATGAGAGGTACGGATGGGGCGAGCATGTAGGGCCCGTCCTTCACAAACACTTGAAGGGACCCCTTGTCCGGTATTCCTATAGCTGCAGCATGCCGCAGCGGCCCGGCCTCCAGCCACGGATGGACACATGGACGGATGTATGAATGGACGGATGGACACACAGGTGAACAAATGGAAGTACGGACGGATGGATGGAAGTGCGAACGGGCTGACGGACGTTTCGCCCCACTCATAATCCTTCACTCCATGGATATGCTGTGAATTTTATTATTTATCATATTACAAGTAAAGTTTTCTAGTATTGCACGATTTGAATTTTTCAGCGTATATGCATTTCGTTATATGTACAAGTAGCACCCTCTACGGCTGGTTCATGAACTAACGAGAGGTGGCTACATACGATTACGACGGGACATTCAGCCCACTCCTTAAGAAGCTTCACTCCTAAAAATATGGAGCAGTATAGTCATGTTTGGTTTTTCTCCGTTGTTTTGCCCTGTTTTCTGCTATATAGATATGTACCTAATTAGCTGAAGTCCGCATGCTTCATTTCTTTCTCTCTTTCTCTCTACTAGTTCCCTTGCCGATCAGAGTTATTGCAACCCGTGCCGTAGAAATTGGCGCATGTGTTCTGGGGGCGAAGTAGACGATGAATACGACGATTTTAGCGAGGAAGACGAAAAGAGCGTGTGCCATTTTAGCGGCGCCGTGTTACGTCACCGCAGCTACGTCCATGCACACGTGTTTTTCCAGTTCAGAGATTACACCTAGCGCCTGGTATAGACAGCTCCGCCGTAAGAAAGTGACGCAAAGGCCGCATCGCCTCAGGAACGGCAACATCTGGAAGACTGTTCCATACTTCGGAAATACGAAATATATAGTCAGTCGATCGGTGCTTTACTTTATGGACATTTCCAATGCTGACAACGACACCACGTGATGTGATTTCAACGATTAGTTCGCTTAATGTTAGCTGACCGCCAAGAATGACGAGACCACCCGCCACGGCGGTCTATTTGTTGCGGTGCTCGACTCCGAACCCGAAGGTCGCAGGATCGAACCCCGGCCGTGGCGACCGCACTTTCGATGAAGGCGGCAATGCTTGAGACCCCCGTGGTTAGATTGAGGTGCACGTTAAAGGTGGTCCAAATTTCCGGAGCCCTCCGCTACAGCACTCCTCATAAGAACATCGTGGTTCTGGGACGTTAAACCACATAAGATACTATTCATTAAGGATGACAAGACGCATTTGACAAAGATACGCTCGCCTATAAAAATGTCGGCCAGCCTGTCTAAGGTGCTTTATGCCTGTCCACGCTACCTCTAATGGCTTACATGATATAAAGTCGCCATTCTCAAGCCTAAAGCCCCGCCACGGTGGTCTAATGGCTAAGGTACTCGGCTGCTGACCCGCAGGTCGCGGGATCAAATCCCGGCTGTGGTGGCTGCATTTCCGATGGAGGCGGAAATGTTGTGGGCCCGTGTACTCAGATTTGGGTGCACGTTAAAGAACCCCAGGTGGTCAAAATTTCCGGAGCCCTCCACTACGGCGTCTCTCATAATCATGGTGGTTTTGGGACGTTAAACCCCACAAATCAAATAAATCATGCTCAAGCCTAAATAACTTAATACGTAGCGACGCCTTCTCATGCGGCCAGGCCGAGCGAAGGAAATCTAGTGGGTCGACCTTGAGTAGCGGGAAAAGACATAGCTCGCGTGGCTGACACTTTCGGCGTCGCGTGCGACCACTGCTCGATAAGCGGCTAGGATACGGGGTGAACCGAGACTCGACGGCATGGCGACCGATTTAGCTGTGCGTAGGCAAACGGGGCCCTAAAAATAAAAGGTCCGCGCCGAACGACGCCGCCAAAGACAGCCTCTGCCTTGCTGCGCTTGAATTTTGTGCGGGCCGTCGTCCCTGCCGAGCGTCGGTCACGCTCGGCTCCTCCGAGAGCGATGTCGCAGCAATGGAGCGTGCTTTGAATACTTCGAGAAGGACTGCGCTGAAGAACCGTTGGTTGCCTCAAAAAGAAAGGAAAAGTGATGGTGACGCTTGTACCAGGACGCGCAAGCCTTCAACGACGAAACTGGACAATGGTGAAGACTAATCTGGTTGTTACAGGTTGTTTCTAGACCTTAGCTGGCCGATGCTGGTTGCTTCTACGTTGCTTCTCGGCGCATAGAGATTCCTAGTTTAAGTCACAGACGCGACACGGCCACATCGTTGTTCACGTAGGACTTCCATCTCTTCAGGGTCTTCTCGCATTCGCCGTAGCCCTTTTCCGTTTCCTATAGTATTCGAGAGGTTTTTAGCAAGCTACAAAAAACACGTTACGGAAATACGACACGGTCCCTTTCTGTATGCTCGTACAATGTTCGTGCACGCGCATTCGTCAGATGGTTCCGTTCGCCGTCTTTCCGTGACATGTATTCGTAGCTTGCTAAATACATGACATGAATGTCATGATTTACAGGTTAGGGTTTGTCACTTACGTTCGTCATGCAGTCATGTCATGCCATACAAGTTTTGCAACGTGTCATGTGAACGAAACCATGCACCGCAAGAGCAGCCACACCATAAATTTTAAATATTGACATTCATGAAATGCATGTCATGATTTTCATGTTATGACTATAGGCACTTATACTCATCATACAGTCATGTTGTGCCATACCAATTTTGGTATCGATACCATTGTCGAAACGACCAGGAGAGCTACAAATGCGTTGCATTTAAAAACTAATTGATTGATATGTGGGGTTTAACGTCCCAAAACCACTATATGATTATGAGAGACGCCGTAGTGGAGGGCTCCGGAAATTTAGACCACCTGGGGTTCTTTAACGTGCACCCAAATCTGAGCACACGGGCCTACAACATTTCCGCCTCCATCGCATTAAAAAAAAAAAAAACTATGATATCATTGTACGTACACGGGGTCTTTCGCTTGCCGCCGTCGTTTTGCAGCCATTTTGTTGCATCAACTGTTGCCTTTTGCCATTGCAAGTCGGGAGCAGTGCGATTTATTCATTTTCTGCAGTACGTAGTCATTTATGATAATGTAATTTTCTGATGGTGTGCACATACTTGCTTGTTGAGTTAGCTGTTGTTCGATTTGTTGGTTAAACTTTAGTACGAGTTTTCAGAGACCTGCAGGGGCGGGTGGGTACAAGCGGGCTGAAGCTCTCTCAAAATTATCACCCCGCACTGCAACACCAGAGTCAACGCGGTCGTTTGATGTGTAGCGGTGCTTAACAGCCTCAATCTATACATACTGGTGTATGAGAGGTGCCGGGGTACCGGATATTTCCGGATTAATTTGAAGCATATGAGATTATTTCGTGCGCGCAAAAAGCAGGGAATTCAAAGGGTACCTCCTACAACAACCTAATGCGGGGTCTAATCCTAGGCATCTTGCTGTACCAATTTGAACAACACCGCCTCAGTGCCCTGAATACAATGAACTAGTATATACTTTGAACTCAAGGTGGTTAAAGGTGGGAAGTAGATACAAAGTGCAAGCCGTAAGAAAGTAAAAGCCGAATTCTCCTGCCTCTCATTTCCCGTTAACAGCCATTGGCATGTACATTGAGCACGATCTGACCAGAAAGGGTTGCTACGTTATACTCTCTGGGCGTAACTTCCTTGGTTTTAGAAAGGTTTAGCGAGCGTTGGGCCGCAGTGCCATGAATACAGTGAACTAGTTTATACCATGAACTCGAGGTGGTTAAAGCTGGGAAGTAGACCCGAAACGCAAGCTGTAAGAAAGTATGCGTGTGCCACCTCTCGTTTAGTTTTTGGAATGTCCGCTGGATGGCGGTGCTTCTATATGGGGAATATATGATGAAAAGATGCGAGATGGTGGTACTTGAAGTGTTGAATAGATGGACGAACGGACACACAGACAGATGCATGGATGGACGCATGAACAGACGCAGGGGCGGATGCATGAACGAACGCAGGGACGGACGCACGAACAGACGCACGCATGGACGGGTGGACGGACGCATGGACGGTCACACAGACGGACGCATGGACCGACGGAAGCAAGAACGAATGGACGGACGAATGCTTCGCTTCACTCTCCATCATTCACTCCGCGGATATGCTGCCAATTTTTTGCGATCGACGGGCCTTTTTGAAAGGTTGTAGCCAGAACGCCCTTCCTGTGTGCGTTTTAGTTTTCTCATGAGTGCACGTGCGTTTTGTTCCCCTCTATATCTACCCCCTCTTTCTTGCCCCTATTTCCCCCAGCATCTCTCATAATCTACGGCGTCTCTCATAATATTATTGTGGTTCTGGGACGTTATACCCCACATATCATTCAGTTTTGTCGAATATTCGCGCGCATGTCGTAGACGGGAGAGGCGTTAAATCGCGGTGGCTCAACCGATATCACACACGACGTGCGCGGAAAGATGTGGTAGGCGCGCGTGCGACATAGTAGAGGTCATACAATGCCTCGAGCTCGGTACAAACGCCCACGCTTCACCGATCAGTTCGAATGCAACGGATGAAAAAAAAAAAATGGCGACAAAGCTGATCCCCTCTCCCGACTGTGACACGTGATGCCAACGTGTGCAGCGGAGCACGTCGCGGGCGGCCTTGACACTGCTCCACTTGCCAGCCGCTTCGGCTTGGCTAATGAAACAGCACAATGGGAACAAGCTTGAGCCGTTCGAACCTGCTACAACAGCCTTCGTGGCCGTGGCAAGAGGTTTCGTAGCGGGGAGCCGCCGCGTTGACCTTCGAATAGTCGCTCGGTCGCTGCTGATGCCATTGTCATTTCGGTCACGTGGGATTCCAATGCCGTCGGGGCGCCCTTTCGCCATTGGAACCACTGTACTCGACGTTAAATTTGTATCGCTTCATTTCGCGTGTTTCTAATGCCTTTTTTTTCTTTGTCGCGGTCTTCACACGTAGGCATGCCAAAGCAAAAGGTAAGAGGAGTTCTGCTGTGTTACACTGGACAGCGGAAGATATATATATATATATATATATATATATATATATATATATATATATATATATATATATATATATATATATATATATATATATATATATATAACGGAGATATGTCGTGGTTCTGATTCTATCCATTTATTTATTACACGCGCGCCTCTACTTCGTCAGCTTTTCACACCATCGCCTTGTTCATACGTGTCACACTCTTCCTCCTCCCCTCGAAAAAGTCTGAGTTCAGAAGGTACAAAATAACGTCGTAGTTTGCTAACATGAACAATGTCTAAGTTTCTACATAAGAGCAAGACAGATCAATTGATCTCATACTTCACTGGTTGAACTTCATAGAATCTTGTAAAGACCTTTCATGACCGAACACAGTTTGCCGTTGTTGGGATGCCATGGTGTCTCGTAAAGGACGAAGTGATCGAGTTGGGACTAAATCGGAAAAAAAATTTGTATCATAGATTGCTTTCTTATTATTGTGCTAGGTGACAGAATTATCAACAGCATCTTTCCGCACTTCTTCCACCGTTTGTTCTTGCTGTTTCAATACAGTTGGATAAGATGAAATTCCATACATCAGGAAGAACGGTGCGTAGCCGGTAACTTCTTGAGGCGTTCTGCTATTTTCGTCTATTAGCTCCGACAGCAACTTAGTCCAACACTTCTGTGACTTGTCATTGATCTTGCATTTATCTCTGGTTTGTGCGCTCGTTAATATTATTGCAATGGGGATGGTGAGGTGAGTTGAAGAGTTGGTGTATTCGCTTATGTCTTAGAAACTGTTTAAAGTTTCCGGCACGGAGTCCTGTTACACGATCCGCAAAGAGCTTCCGTGGTTTTTCGGCAACAAAAATGGTTTTAAGGGCCAACTCCGGCGATTTTTCCACCATGTCAAGATAATGGTAATTTTATGTTCCCGAGGCACTCTTGTCACGAGCCGAATAGCTGAAATGCTCAGGAAATTGGAAGATAATTTTTAATAGGCAAAAAAATGCAATACCGAAAGCGAAACCAAACCAGGCGCCCTGTCTGCGTATGACGTACTAGTTGGTAAGAACAGGAGGTCATATACTGGTCTCGGCGGCGCAGAGTATGAAAACTGTGATAGCCATACCGGATCGTCCTTAGTGTTTTTCTTTTGACGATGACTCCGCTGTTTTTTTTAATAAATAAGTTTCTTTTTGGCGCTCATTGCTGCATTGTTTATGCTCATCGTGGAACAGAACTCAAACTATTTGAGCTTCGGAGAGTGCATTTGCTTCGACGTTGTTTATGCTCTTTCGATGTTTGTGTTTACTTCGAAAATTGATAGTTTCAGCGACCACCGGAAGAGACGACCTTGAAGATTCCTATTAATCTTCAGGCACTGTAGTGCAGAGTGCCATTACAACAGTTACCAAATTATTTTGTATGAATATAGCAATGCCCTTTATCAACGACATCTACAATCGCAAGGCATTCTCTTTCTTTTACAGCATGATTCACATCGTGCTTAAATAGTTTGCGGGAGGAATAGGCAATGGGATATTCATTGCCTTTGTCCACCATTGCACTCCACCAATGCCTTCTTCATCGCTTATGGCTGTGGGTGGCATTTACAAAATCTTATTGATTTGTCATAGGAATGGCCGACAACGCTCTCTGCGATGCCTGTCGTTGCGAAGAGACGCTACACCACGTCCTGTGCGACTGTCCGTTGTATGACATCAAAAGACAGTCACTGGCGTCCGTTCTTGCGCGCATTGACACCAGCCAAATGTCTGTGGACACTATTCTTTCAAGTGCCCGAGAGAGGACATTGCAACAGGAGGCGACAGAAGCAGTGTTGAAATTCCTACGCGACACGGGCTTGAACAAGCGGCTGTAACAGCAATGTCTCACACCACGAAAGACAAGACTGGACTATGACTGAGCGTGCGCGCGTGTGCTGCCGAATGGGCTGTGTTTATCTCTCTTCCCTCTCTCATCTCTATCTTTCATCTCACTCATCCCCCTCCCAAGCGCAGGGTAGCAAACTGGCTGTCTATAGGCTGGTTAATCTCCCTGCCGTTCTTTTCCCCCTCATATTCCTCCGCCAATGCCTTCGCCAGATGCATCACAGTACTCAGTAAATGGTCTCAAATTGTCGTATATGCGAAGCTCCGGTTCTTCAGTTATGCGCTCCTTCAGTTCCCGAAAAGCTTGCTCGCATTATTCTGTCCACGTCCACTTGCTTCCTTTATGGAGTAGTTTCGTGAGTGGGAAAGCAATGCCGCTGAAATAAGAGGTGTAACTGATGGTGTTTACAGTGCCCAAGAAACGCTGGATGTCTTTCTCTTGTTTATGTGTCGGAAATTTGAGTATTATATAAGCACGTTACTTTGCTCTAACAGCACCTTCAACAAGGCCTTGAGGTGTCGTATATGATCATCAAATGTCTCTGCGTGATCGACCACATCTTCAAAGTAATTGCTTACATTATTAAGATGGTGTTTGGGTAGTATTGATTTCACGGCCCTTTAGAATATAGCCGGAGCGTTCTTTAACCCGAACGGCATTACCAATTACTCATACGGCCCTTAATCGTGACAAACGTAGCTTTTAGGGGCGAAGCTCCTTATGGTGTAAGGAAATCCCGCGTCCTTTCAGCGGCGTAGCCGGTTCAGCATACTCAGACAGACAGACGGACGGACGGACGGACGGACGCTTCACCCCACTCATTATCATCATCCACTCCATGGATATGCCGTGATTTTTTTAACGTCGTCGGGATGCATTCGGATATGCCAGTATCCCGATGTTAAATCTTGCGTAGTGAAAAAGTTCATCTTTTCCAAGTCATCCAAAAAGTCGTCTGTACGTGGAATTGGTTGATAGTCCGATACCGTTATGGCGTTGAGCTTGCGATAAACACTATGCATAAACAAGTACGTCCTTCCCATTTATTCTCCGCTAAGATGACCGATGCGGCATAGGGCGGCAACGAAGGCCTCACATGAACATCTGTATGCTGCCCGATGATTAGGAACAGCGTTGATAAGTGCAATCTTATGTTGCTGTGTAGTGATGCATCCAATATCTGTCTGGGATTTCAAGACCTCGTCATACTTATTTAAAAGAGAGTCGAGCACTGCTTATTCGTATTCTGGCAAGCTTTCTGAATTCAGGCTTCTCATCAGTGGTGCTTTAGTCGTTTTCTTTTCATTGGGGTTCAACAGGTTCAAATATACACGTCCTTGCTTTACTGACTGGCTTTTTAAATTTACAGGAAGATTCACTCTCTGGACCAAGAAATAATTGTGTTCTCATGCCTGGCAGAACGTGTGCATAAACTTTATTTGTGACATTCCCAGCTTGCAGTTGAATGTTTACACGACCCAAAGTTCGAATGCTTGAGGTAACTTGCGGCACCAGGGTGCTGGAGTCTCTCATCAATCTGATTAAGCTGCTTGTACTCATCTTCAGAGATACAAGTAATTGTTGCTCTTGTATCAAAAACTGCAGTTACTGTTATTTCGTTGATGACAGCATCTAACTGTATTAATGAAACTCTGGGTCGCTCTCCTCGTTTCCCGGTCTAGTCTCAATAGCGGACATGTTGCCAAGGTGCGGACATTCGTTGTGCCAATGAAACTGTCGTGGGAAACCAGCAGCTGAGCAATATCTACATTCATTTTGTGGGACACGTGGTTGAGAAGTCAGTGTTGGCTGTTGCGGTCCGCTGAAGAAACGTAGAGCTCTTGATGTAGTATTAGGAGCAAGAGTAATGGAAATTCCTCTCACCCGTCTTAAATATGTCTCGACCCGTTGGGCAGCGGCGAGCCACTCCGATTACGAGTTCAAAGGCAGTCCAGCGAGGGCCAGTTCCACATCAGGAAAAACACCATCAGTCCACAGATGATGTGGCACACTTTAAGGTCAGCCAAGGAACCCTGTCGTTTTTTTTCTTTCTCGTCGTAGCAATCTTTGATGGTTTGCCCTCTTTTTAGCCGGTAGTGAATAAAGAGACGAAAGGCATCTCCGTCAGTTGTATCAAAGTGATTCCGCACGTCACGCTTTATATCCTCCCGTGTCTCGTCGTTGTCAAAAATCTCCATCAGGTACCTCTTTAACGCTTTCCTTTCGATGTATTCGCTGAAATGACTGACCCGATCGCGGCTTGTTCATGATGCCTCGATCACCGTCTTGTCGAAAAGGAATAGCCACTTGGCGACGGCGACATATTCTGGTGTTCTCGTGTACTTCGGTATGTTGAGCGGAGGCTTTGGCCTCCACTCAAAATAGCAGCACGTGCTCCATTTTTATCGCTCAAGTATGCGTAAATTGTGTTTCGTGGTTAAGAATGCATCAACTGTTAAGCTCATTTTTATACGTGCCGCAAATACTAATCGTTAAGTGCACATAATTTGACGTTGCATGAGTTTTCAGTGCCTGTTATATTATTTCTGGCTCATTCGGTGTCAGCGTGAGTGGAAGATATAAACCATTTTTTCTTAAATGAATGTAGTTGTGATTGTAGTGAGCGTTTTAACGCGATAGCGTTAGAGAGCTCGTGCCGCAGAAAACCCGCCACCGGCGTCGGCCCCGTCGGTTGTGAGCGAAAAATTCTCTGCGTCTGCGACCGAAAAATCAAGTTACCGAAATAGCCGCGGAGGCCGCTACTTGTTCACGCATGCGCGTGCGATCACACTGAGAAAGCCGCGCGTTTGAAGAAAAAAAAATGCTCAAGGTCATGAGCTGCGGTAGGTTCTTTGTCCTGCCACCCCTCCCTGCTTGGCGTCCATGGAGTGCTTTTGTCAGGACGAAAGAAGAGATAATGCAATTACAGCATGCGACAAACGTTTATAACTTCACTCGCACTGGACAGATTCTTAAACATTTTACGGCTTTGAATTCGTGAGGCAATAATCTTTTGTACTGAATTCATTCCATGGTTACTTGAAAAAGTGTTTCAGGGCCCCTTTAACGCGTTTTGTTCGACAGGTGTCACGACGAAAACGAGCCCATTCGGCAATAATAGCGCGCACTGGTCCAATCTGCTGTGTGCGTGTTTGTGTGCGTTGGTGTGTATGTAACAATACATAATAATAAGTATCCACTTGGCGATTGAAGGGTGCACTAAGGGTCGGATTTCGCTATCGTGTTCAACTCTTAAAGGTGAAGCCTAAAGGTCCCCCAATTATTTGTCCTTTTTGTCCCAGTTGTTCGTGTCAAAATTGTGCTACTTAACCTTGGGGTGTAATGGCCAATGTTTTATTTTGGGATATTGCTCAGAGAAACTACAGCGCCTCAATAACAGTGTGACGCCGCTGGTTTCAGAGTGTGTTTTTTTTGTCCCCCTATTTGGACGTCATTCACTCAATAATGTTTCATTAAGCTAACCTTTTTGAGTGTCTGACCTTCTTTAGAGCGCAGCGCGATTCACTTTTCCCGATAAGTAAATATGTCGTCTCTAGGAAACGCCGTCAAAACCTTGACGTCACTTCGTGCTGGTGCGTGATCTTCAAGGCCGAAGTCGCTACGTCGCAGCGTGTATTTTCCTTCGCGAACGCCTCGGCGAGCGTATTCTCGCTGAGGGAGGACTGGGCGCTGTTGCTGTTGTGGTAGGATAATTGAGTGTATGCAAACATACCGGCGTTTTTTCCCTTTCTTTAGTGTTTCCTTTCCGACTTCGTTCTTTCGTGGATTTAGTTGCTGGTATAGGCCCTGTGACCGCAGAATCTCTGCACTGAATATGATAAGAAGGAAAGAGAATTGACAACAGAGTGCAGTGGTGTCCCTATTAAACAGGCCGGCGTTCTTTCGCAAACCGAGTGGGAAAACTGCCTCTTACGAGAAATCACTCCTTTTAACGCGAGATGTCTACTGTTTTGATAGTTGCCTGCCTCACTAGATACTCAGCTGCAGTCGTAGAGTTCCGTAGTGGTTCCAAGTGATTCGCGTCATTTTGTCGCTGTTTTTGCTCGACATCTGATGATGCTGATATGTGGGGTTTAACGTCCCCAAACCACCATATGATTATGAGAGACGCCGTAGTGGAGGGCTCCGGAAATTTTGACCACCTGGGGCTCTTTAACGTGAGGCCAAATCTGAGCACACGGGCGTACACCATTTCCGCCTCCATCGGAAATGCAGCCGCCGCAGCCGGGATTCAAACCCGCGACCTGCGGGTCAGCAGCCGAGTACCTTAGCCACTAGACCACCACGGCGGGGGTGCGCGACATCTCGAGGGCGACAAGCGTGTGAGATGCAAACGCAGAAGAAATGTAGTGCGAGCGTTCGTTTCAGAATATGACTGCGGCTGCAAATATAAAGCCATCAACCTTACTCCCTCCGCCTACGCCAATCATTTCGCGAGGGTGAGGAAAGGGGGGAGGGGATGGAAGACAAAGATGATTGATTAGAAGACATAGAGATGGGCCTGTGCTAGTTCGCTCTAGCTTGCAACTCTGCACAGGGGAAGAGGGACACAGGGAAAAAAAGTGGTGGAGACTGACGATGGTGACAAAAACAAGCCATGCATATGCAGCACCTTGGCTTTGCTGGAATCTATTGACCGCGAAGGCCTCCACTAGAGAGGCTGGCGCTGCGATCATTTTGACGTCACAGATAGGATGAGTGTGCTCGGCTTGCTTGCATCGTCCCCCATGGCTGCACCGGTTCTTAGTCGCAATTTTACTATGCAAATTAGACACGAGAGTGCCACCGGGGGCTCCGATTCTTAGTTTGCTTGCCCATATTATCACATCTTACCGCTTCTTTAAGCCCTCAGCTTCAAAACAAAGGGAAGCACGCACGATTTAAACAGCAAAAGTGCAGGAAATTTAGTGTTCTAGCAGATAACAAAACCCGGCACCCTATGAGTACCGTCATCACGTATGTGGCGCCACGGTATGTCCTCGAGGCCAATAGTATCCAGTCCTGTACTTTTCAAACGAGTGGGGGGGGGTGCATTGCTGAGCGCCACATTGTATGTGCAGCTGACCGGTTCAATTAAAAGCGATGAGCTTAAGATACATCCACCATTTCTGTAATGTAATTTACATTGACCTGCTCCACTTGACAAATACATGCATAAACAACATACCAAGCAAAAAGTTTTCGATATATAGAACGCCCCGTTATTTATGTTTTCTTCTTTCTCTCTCTGCCTATTTCTTTTTCTTTTTGTATGCATGTGAACAAAAGACATATTGTTCCCCACGTTGGTGTACAAGGATATAATACGACAACTTGACCGACTTCGCCACTTCGCAGCCGTCACCTTTTTATGCATGCGTTGAACAAACGAGTAAGCTGCTTTGCAGCAAGCCAGAGAGGCTAAAGCATATTCCAGGCATGAACAGTTATTTTTTTTTCTTTCCTCTTTTGCATCAGCCTGCAGTATATGTGGAAGAGTGACTTCCCGCAAAGAAAAAAAGGTTAGATGGTTTAGTCAGCAAGTGCGGTAACTAATTCGGTTTTCGCTTCGAAGAGTCCCCCGACTATACATCGAGGTTATTAGTCTTGCCTTTTATAACTTTTTTTTATTTTTGTCAGGCGTGTGCTTGGCCTTAATTACGTGGGCGTCTCGTTTTCTGGTTTGTTGTTTGTCTTTCTTTCGTTTGCTCATCATTGCGCCTGAGGATAGGCAAGCATATATTCAGAGTTACACGGACGTACGAAAAACACAGAGGCAACGCAAACACGCCGAACTTCTTTGAAAAGATAACCAACAACATACTCGAGAGCTTCCGGGTTTGCGACTTAATTACTTGCCGCGATGCAAAGCAGGCAGAGGTAATGACGCAAAAAACATACGTGACATGATATCCGCATTAGATATGGATCCTAAACTCTCTTGTTCCCTTTCGTGTGTTTCTGAAAGTGGGTATATACCGTTGAGTCAGTGTTTATGCTTCATTTATCATTATTATCAACTGGATGAACTATATCAAAGGGCCGAAAATCACGAAATTTTTCTGGTAACGACTTGAATGTCTCGGTACCTGGGTATCGAACGCGCCCTAGTTTTTGGCAAGGTTTGATTTTGAACAGGGAACGAACAGAATGGCCGATAACTGATCTGCGAACAACGTATGGACGTAGCGCCTTCGTAAATTGACTCCCCACGCTTAACTCGTGCTTCGAACCACAAGGACAGATAAGTTACACCACATAACAAGTTTCACGTGTGAGCGAGCAAACGATAATTGCGAACAGACTTCAGTTGTAAGTGCAAGGTCTCCTTCTTGAACGTTCTCTTGATTCATTTGTAGATAAGTGAAGGACCGTTTATTTAGCCTATCTTCTATTATGTGTGATTCGCATTGTTTCGTTGAAACCTGTAATTGTTTTCATTGATTAGAGTGTTACTTGTACAAGCTCACGCACGAAAAGATGGTGATCCGAAATTTAAGGAAAGCGGAGGTTCGCTGGTCTGCCGCGATAGGGCAGTATAGTTACGGTGTTTGGTTGCTGATGCGAAGGTCGTGAGTTCAATTCCAGCCCCAGCGGTCGCATTTAAATGACGACAAAAGGCTATAGACGCGCCGTTACTGTGTAATGTGAGTGCAAATTAAATTGTACTATATATGGTCGAAATTTGCGAAGGTCTCCACTACGGCATCTCTCATGATGATATCGGGGTTTAGGGGAGTGATACTCGTGATACTATTACTATTAGCTGAGGCTGTCTGTCTTAACAAGAACGAAGAAAATACGTGACTGAACTTTCGCATGAAAAAGCGCGCATATTTCATATGGGCTTCTTGATATTTATACGTGGAGAGTAATTAACAGGTTAGGTTTACTTCTTGGCTAAGGGTGATTCCTAAAGCTTTGTTACCCGAAGGTGGCTTCAAAACGTTGGGAATTCTCAAGTGTCGTGTTCTAGGGCGTGCCCTGTTCTGTATGGGATATGAACCAAGGTTTGGTATCAGCAGTTTTTTCATTCGCCTAAAAGGAGATCATTAGAGGGAGTTAAACTTGCGATAAGTGAAGTTGGAAACAGTGAAATGAAGTATTCGGGAACAAAAGCTACCTTAAAAGAATAATTTATTTAAATAACTTTGTACTATACATTATTTCTATAGTAAAGATGTATTAGCAAGCCGCGTAGCGTAATATAAAGGGGAGGCTGCTGACGACAACAGAATACCTTACTATTGTTGGCTTAATGTTAGCTCGTCGTGGGAACTCTATACAGTGTTGCTGGTGTGTGGTACACGATTAGCCAACGATTCGAACACACGTGTGTGTTGCCTGTGCCCCTGAGGTAAATTCTCCGCAATTTTTTTATTAAAAGGTTCTGAAGTTAGCGATTATGGTAGAAGGCAACAATGTGTTACAGAAATAAGATCGCGCAAATGAGATTTAAATAATTACAAGTATGGTATTAACGTACATACACACTAAACCAAATCTGACCCTTAAGGGTGTAAATGAGCTTGTCGCCAGACGAACACCCTTTGCTCCCTATTGGGTGTTCAAAAAAGGGTGCTGAGAAAGGGTGCAGAGCTCAGCACCCTTAAGAAAAGGGTGCAGAGCAAAAATTTTGAAGGGTGCAATGAGTGCACCCTTTAAAAAAGGGTGCTGTGATGTCATAACACCCTTTCAAATGGGTGCTGGAAGGGTGCTCCACATCGACGTACCAGTGGGCCAAATCTAGGATTGATGCTGGAGATGGCTAAAAATGCAGATTGCTGTATACTCTGCAGACCATGCTGAGTGACAGCCCACATACAGTTTGTTAGTACTTGAACACATGTACTAAGTCGTCCATTTCACCCTGAACACGTGCACCATGCACACAGCCGGCCCTCCACAGAGTGCCTTCTGCAGGCGCTTATGAAACTAGCACTGAAACACAGTGACAGCTCTAGTTGGGGCTTTTGCATCATCGTCTTTTAAAACATAGTGTCTCTGCAGTGAAGCTACTGGTAAGTTGGCTCCAGTGTTTTGCTTTCTTTATGTGTAGGCAAATAGAGAATCTGGCACTGTTATCGAGAAGTGCTGCAATTGTGCTTTACCCTGTCCAGCTGCTGTTTCTCGGGTTTTCGTTTTTGGCTGCTCTGGATAGAACAAGCTGCACTTCTGAAGAACAGTGTCAAATTTTAGATAAGCTTGTACTGTTGCAAGAGCAAAGTTAGCTTCACCACAAAGGAAGTGTGATTTGGCGAAGCCGCCGTTCTCCAGCAGTCAACAAAGTGGAGGCCCACTTACAGCTGTCTGTAGGTTTGTGTACTAGTTACCAAAGTGCCCCCGAGAAGCACTCAGCAGAGTGCCGGATGCATGGTGAAATGTTCAAGGTGGAAGTGGACAATATGTAAATATATACCTTAAAGCAAGCTATATTGAATAAATATGTGTGTTTCAATAATCATAAAATTGATCCCAGAGTGCGTATATGGCCTGTGCTACCCATTTTTGGTCCAGAATGAATAATCTATTCAAGGCCCCTTGCTACACACATGCATGCACAATTTATGGATACTTGGTCACCATACAGACATGCATGCCTGCAAATTAAAATTCAAAAGTTTAGAATACTGGTGATTATTTCAAATGCCATATATTCACTTTGAAAGACACAGATAATATGCACTAAATACAGAACCTTACCACATTGCGCTCTTTTAAATTATGTGTAGCAGACGTGAGCTTTTATGCATGTGAGAATGCAAGATATTAGGCCCCAACAAAAATTTATGACAAATAAATTAACATGATGCAAATAGTCACTATTTTATTGTACATAGCATACAACCGAAAAAGATTGACAATAGTAAACATGAGCTATAACCTTCTGCATCGATTGTAGTGGTGAGATCTTTGTGAGTGAGGATCAATCTTCTGTTTTTCAAATCTTTTTTCTTACGAGTAGACATCTTTTTTGTGACGAGACTTCTTTTTTAACTTTTAACGTTCTGACTTCCCTCCTTGCATAGTAGGTAACAAATAAATTATTTAGAACAACAAAATATAAGTTAGAGGCACCAGCAGTCCAAAGGCGCTTATTGAGAGTGTTGCCAGTGCCCACAAAATTGAAAAATAGATAGGAAAGTAAATGTGTGGTAAAACATGTGGGCTTATATAACATGCTTTGTCATCATGCTAAAAGCCTTGACTACAAACTTGCTCAAGGCTTATTTACAGCTCTCCCTTTATATATGTGTGTGTGTTTCTAAACTTGTGCATTACAAAATCACAAATATTGGCAAAGTAATGCAAGTGGTGTTGGATTAATATAATGTGATCATTCA
Source organism: Rhipicephalus annulatus (assembly GCA_013436015.1). NCBI lineage: Eukaryota > Metazoa > Arthropoda > Arachnida > Ixodida > Ixodidae > Rhipicephalus > Rhipicephalus annulatus. The sequence continues at coordinate 637,995 of WOVY01016060.1, forward strand.
AACACTTGCACAATCCATCTTCAGCTGCCCAGGCGACTTTGGTTCCTTTTACAAAAGTGTGGTCAGGGTGCTCCTTCTCTACAGCACATCCGCACCCGGAAGCCTAAAATAAAGACAGAAGTAATCACTAAGAGCTTCACAAGACAGACTGTCCAAGATACAATATGCTTTGTCATGCTGGAGTGTTCTTAGTACTATGTGAGTAGAAGTCAGCATCAAAATTCGCTTTGTTTTCAACGGAAAACATGCTTGTTGGAGGTCCCCCAGGCAAAAACACTGTGTAAGCAACTTCACAGTACCTGGGGGCCAACAGAGGGTAGCACGTACAACAGATTTCACATACAAAAACAAACAGCATAGTAGGAAGGAAATATATACACAAGAAACATCCGAGCAATGATTCAGCATGATGCACACATGAAACATGAGTTAAGCTTGAGTAAAAAAGCTATTCATCAAGTAATTGCGCACATCCGATTTGAACAAACCGAATAAGGCACTCAAGTTAATTAGGGTTTTTAAAGAATTGTAAAGTCCCAATAAGCAATATTCTAGTCTAGCTCTACAATAGTGTGTCATGTATGTAGTACTAGTATTTGCCTGTCAGGTATGCTGTAGTCATGAACATATTCAGTTTTCCTAATACCTAAAACTTAGTATGTTGCAGTCCAGCTGTTCACGTTCAATAAATAATTGTTTATGGTAGCATTTAGGTTACGAAATTGATGCTAAAAATTTGGCAGACCCCACATACTTTGGGAATCGATGTCATGTGAAACACGCATAACATGTATTTTAATTTTTTTATTGAGCGATCTTATGAAGTGGAGCTCAATATAAGTACAAATTCTCGCACACACATATGTTAAACAGCCGCATATGTTTCATTTGTTATGGGGAGATGTCACACCTTTGACAACATTAGCAGTTATTTGCTGTTTGGTAACGATGCCAACAGAAACATGGATATTAGCCACACTAGAAGTGGTAGGCTGGTATGAACCACTGGTGTTTGCACTGGCACTCGCGACGATGGTAGCCCTCAACACTGCTACACAAATACTTCACAGGATGGTGCCTGACTACAATTGACTTTGATTCGACCTCACGGCTGCATCATTGGAGTGCACATGTAATAGTTATAAAATTTGATAGCCAGTACTGCAACGACAGTTGATGTTACACAAACATTTGAGACTATTTAGAAAGTATAACCGAGGCCGGGCATGGCTCTGTGGTAGAATACTTAATTACCAAGCAGAATACTAGGTTTCGATTCCTGCTAGGACACTTGACTTTATTCTTTGCATTCATTTGGTCAATGCTGCCTATGTCAGCTTTTTAACATGATAGCGTTGAAGAGCTTGTGTTGCAGAAAACCCGCCGCCGGCGTCTGCCCCGTTAGTTGTGAGCGAAAAATCGTCTGTGCATCTGTGACCGAAAAATCAAGTTACCTAGTTTCCAGAAACTCAAAATTCCTACTTATGACCTAATGGAGGCATGCTAATTGCTGCCAAACAAAACCCCCAAGTCGTACTACTAGACACTCAACACAGGGCTTAACACACGGAAGTGTACTGACATCGGCCAAAAATTAACGTTAGATGTACAGCGCCATTCCTTTTCCCCATTTCATGAACTACACAATGCCATGATAATTGTACCCTGGTATTTTTGGTGGGCTATATCGCACAAAAAATACAAGGATTATGTCAAAAGAATGGCATAAAATTTTACCGACATGTCGTCGAAATAGAGACACAGGCTACTAGTCTTATTTATAATGCTAAGAGCATTTAAGGTAAAGGCATTGAATATAGCTGGTGGCCTTTTTCACTATCTAGGTATCAATTTTTCACTATTTAGGTATCAAAATTCTGCCATGTCAGTCATAGTTTACAGACATTGCAAGCTCAAGAAAAGTGTGGCTCCAAAGGCATCAACACAGTGTTTCGCCAGATCTTCTAAGAAGGCAGTCTTTAAAATTGCTAATGTTTCCAATTTTTTTGCTATAAATTTCGTGCCTTGCATCCAAATAAACCTCTATCCTACCTGTTTTTTTTGCATTCGTGCTCTCACTAACTGTTTACCGAGTCTTGTCAGTGTTCGTTGACATAAATAGAACTACTTGATCTAAAAGGAAAGGCCACTGTAGACAGACGTAAGTTTTTGTCTTAGCCAGAACATTTTATTTGTAACATCGTTCATAATGCACTGCTATTTTTTTTTCAAACTAGGCTTTGTTTGTTCCTACTCTGTCTGCAGTGTCAATATCATCATGAGTAATGGTTTTTCCATCATCGCCCAAAAATTTCGGACAGCGTCAAAAGAAAACCCTCATCTGAGACGCCTTTGATGTCGGATAGTTCAACCTTGAATACAGTGTATGTTCTTCAATTTTCATCTGAAGTTGCTTATTTTTGCCTGGAAGATTTTTGTGCCTGTTTCAAAGTGCGACAGGCTCTTCATGCAAAGCCTTTATTTCTAAAGTGAAGCGCATTGACACTGTCACCACCTTCGTTCCACACTTCTTGAAGGACCAAAGTTCAGTATGAATTTTGTGCTTGAAATCCTCTGTTTACCATGACAAACAATTCACAGGAAACATTAGTACTCTGCTTGGCAGGAGTGCATGCAATAATACTAACCACAATTAAAGCAAGAAATAAGTGTCTCACCTGTGCAAAATGATTTTGGCAAGCACTGTGAAGATCCACACACACTGCTGCCAAACTGAGGAGAACATGGAGAGCACTTCATATAAGTAGGCAGCGTCCAGAGCGTGGTGAGGCACAGCGCATAAGCAGGGTGAACAGAGCTGATGCTTGAAACAATGGTCAGAGTTCGCTGGTGCTTGGGCTCCTTGAGCTTGTAGGAAATTTCCTGAAAGAATTTCTGCACCAGTGCAAAAAAATATTTTAGTGAGGTTTGTCTAGACGCATTGCGCTGCTTGCCAACTTGCAGTGAATGGCTAGAAACGCATGGCCAACATATATTTAGTGGCACTCACTGAGAAATTACAAAAAGAGCATGCTGCAGTATAAATACAACGAAAAACATGCTGCTGCAGAGCTTTTCATGTCGATGTCATACATGTGAATTTCATTCACCTTTATAGCTCACTCATGCACGAAGATGAAGTTAGAACTCTTAGATGAAGACACCCCCTTTTAGCTGTATCGACTGCACGTAATTAAGAGATAAGCATGCGTGAGTAATGCTGTTGCCTGCAATAATAAACTCTGTTCTTGAAGCTGACCAAATATATGCACGAGTGCATCCATAGAGGCACATTTGCATTTCTGTAGTTATGATACCCATGTGATGTGTTTCTTAAGTAAATGCCATGCAATATGCACCATATGAATATTTATTCCGTAAAATTGCAATACCACTGCATATACATGTCAGTATGCGCATATGCATCCACTGCAGATAAACCATAAAATTAAAGCAATACTGACACATGAATTTTTACCAAGGTAGTGGAGGGCTCCAGAAATTTCGACCACCTGGGGTTCTTTAACGTGCACACAAATCTGAGAACACAGGCCTACAGCATTTTCACCTTTATCGAAAAAGCAGCCAGCAAGGCCGGAATATCATCCTGCGACCTTCGGGTTAGAAACCGAGTACCTTAGCGACTAGACCACTGCGACAGGACTTCAATCTCCCTGTTCCCCCGTGTAGGGTGATAGACCGTCTTTGCTGGTCTGGCTAACCTCCCTGCCTTTCCTTCTCTACCATTTATTCTCATGAGTTCAACGAATGAAGCTTCCTTCAAACGGCTAACATTCGGACGTTTAAAATTTGCCTGAAATTGAGTTCACTAAATGAATATTGTGTGCTGCTTCATAGTGATCATTGATCTAAATTGTTCTGGTTGGCTAAAAAGGCACTACTCCTCACTTCTAATCAAACAGCACAAGCTGTCGGACCATAGGGGAGGAAAAGTGGAAACGCTAAGACAAACATCAATCTTGAACCCCATGCCATCACAATGAAGCAGGCAAGCTTCTGCAATATTGACTGGCAACCAGGATCTCAGACACTGCAGATAGCTACATAACATAATGGTTTCCCAACATGACGTAAAGGCAGCAGAATCACATATTGCCTAACCTGCTTCATTATGATAACGATGAGGCCATAACGTTATTGGCCTCTGTATGCTAATAACAATTTACCTTGCATATCATGTGACATTAACATTCAATATGACGTCATGAATCTTGCATCCTACCATGTGGTCTAAGTACCAACAAGGTGGTTTTAGTGACGTCGGTGCAAGGCAATAAACAACATCACTTGGTGAACATTATTTTTGATATTATTCAATTGGTCTGATGCGTACATCTTCAAAAAACGGCAGTTTAGATTTGTTCATTCTTAGATAAATACAATGTCTAAGTTTGCATGTCAGCAGCAACATATGCACGCCTTTGGCACGCATACTGTGATGTATAACCTTATTGTGTTTTGAGCAATAAATTAGGCATTCATACACTGCACATATCACAGGTCACTTGTAAATCTGCAGCGAGGTCATAAAGAATTTATGATATCAGATAAAGCGTTACACTTGTATTCGAAAGTGTCATTGGAAGTTTTGGTAGAACTTAGTTTTAGAATGTTTGTAGACGTATAGGTACTCGGCAAAGTTTTAACTCCAAATCGGGCTGCAGCGCCCACAATTCTTTTACAAACCAGAAGAATGCAATGATATGTGAACAGGGGGAACAAGCAGTACCACCAAAATTGCACTCGAACGAGTGATACTGCTCAACCTACTAGCGCTTGCACAGCTAAGGTACGGCTATTCGGCCACTCATAGAGAAAATGTATTGACCCAGGCGTAATTGCACGCTTTGAGAACCGCACCTACAGCACGCTGTGTCAAGTTTACGCACACCTAATTAAGCTGAATATCATGGTAATTTAATATTATACGTGCCCGGTGGATGCAAACACATTTGGTCACACAGGAAAACACATCTACCTTATAGTAGTCACACACATTTAATGATCATGTAGCTGTTGAAAAGAGGACGCGTAACATATAAAACTTTCTTCATATACTTCTTTGGCACAGAAAACGAACAAGGCCGCGTAAATACCAACGCGGACACCACGTTATTCTTCTCCATTCTTCTAAATTAAATACGCAAAGATCTAATTCAACGCGAATCACCGGAATACTCCAACGCACGCGACACACAGACGACGCTTACGGCTTCCATGCGCAGTCCCCGAACGGCGTCCGACGGCATTGCAAAAATATAGTGATTCATAGCGTGAAGAGCATCGCCCGCCGACTCACAGCATCACAGCGCACATTGCTTTAACCTCCTTCCCCACAGAAAAAATTCATCCGCGCGTAACTTAGACTTGAGCCTAATGAAATCAGACACGCCAGCAGGCTCGCTACGTTAATAAAAACTCACTTATCGTCTACCAGCTAGAAAAACCTTAGTTCACAACGTTATTATACTATAGCGCTTTCGGTGTTAACCGCGGGAGGAGCCGAGGACGCGAGCGGAAGCACAACAGCCTGGATCGGCCATGCCGCGGCCTGGCCGGAGAAGCAAAAAAACAAAGCGTCGACAGCAGAAACATCCACCTACCTTTTTAGTTTGGCGAGCGCTCGACGGTACAAAGCAGCCGGTCCTCTCTTGAGTATAGTGCATCTTCGTAACAAGCAGCACCGACAGAACACGAAAGACAGCGCAAGCACACTTTGAACAACATAAAAAATCGACTTTAAACGCTCGGCACACGGCCGTTGCGGCCTTCAGGAAGATACCGCCATTTCTGTCCTGCTGACGCCACCGATCCGCATTTGCGCACATAATTTTTTTATGATAAGTAAATAGAATATTTCTGCTTAAATTTTAAGAAAAAAGTAGTAAAATAGAAGATACGCTAGTGTGTATTGCATAAAATATTTTTTACCTTTGAAAATGACAAAATCACATGACGCGTATTTGCGCGAAATTTGAAATGTGAAAGAGCGCGCGAAATTTGAAACGTTTGCTTGCTTGTGTATTTCTTATACCGATACCTTGTTAACATCTGTACATTGGTTGAGTGGTTAAGCTGGCTGTTAAAAACAGTGTTAAAGCGGTTGTATATTAGTACAAAGTACAGGCAGCAAGCAAAATTTGTCACAACAAAATAAGCGTATTAGTTGGCAAACAATATTTTAGCTGTCTTTAGTGAATTTTTTTAGGAAAATGTTTTAGTCAAGGCTCATTTTAACTTGCTTTGAAGAATATTTCTATGAACAAAATCAAGAAAACGTTTCTTTAATGTTATAATATTAGAACGTCAAAGTCCATAGCCCGCCATAAAAATTGGTAACACGTGTCAACTGATACATTGTAAGGTTAACAAATATTTGTACAACACAAAACTATTTTATCTACCACGGTCTTGTTGTTTGTATTTCTTTGCGTTAACAAATGTATGATTTATATATACTGTCATGGACGAAGCTTTGTTTTCAATGTTAGGCGCAAACCAGGCCGAGAGCTCTATATGTGTAAGTCACAATCCTGTGTAGCTCTACAAGCTGCGTACTCCGCCATTGGCTAGTGAGCTTGTAGCGCATGGCTTGGTCAGCGCCGGCCGTGAGGCGACGAGAAAAAGGCAGCAAGAATGCAAGAACCAGTGCAGAACTTACGTTCAGCCGGGCACTATCGCTATTCAGATATCCGTTACTGCGGTGGGGCTATTAATGAGACCATGGTGTCTAACCAGTAGACATCTAAAAGCTGTTGGTTATGCTCTATGACCACGTTACTCACAAAGCTTTGTCGGCGACTGTGCACCCTAATGGGTGCTCATCAGCACCCGTTAGTTGTTGCACCCTTTTTGCACCCTAGTTTCCACCCTTTTGATGTGTTCACCTTTAGGTTCCGCTTGTAGGGTGCTGAGACGCGAATAGGGTGCTCAAAGGGTGTGCTTAGGGTGTCGGCACCCTTTTGACACCCTTAAGGTCAGAATCGGTTTACTGTGTATGGCGCACCTTGCCTACGCGTTATTTTTGTTTTGAGTCGTTGTTTGATATAATGCCCGTTTCTCTTTTGAACAGACTATCGCAGAATCGGATTCTGGGCCGTGGTCCTGGCGCACCAATGAAATTGTTTCGCGTCCCATTGATGCAAATGGCTCGGCAGTCTCGGATTATTTCTTCGCTTTATTTCACGAAGGAAAAGAGCCTTGCTGCTGCTGCCGCAATTAAAAATAAAATTGACTGCATGCAGCGTAATTATATATAGAATGTGGCGGCTGAGGCAGGTTTTACAATAAAGGAAAAAA